>CM023607.1:18495989-19095989 GCA_013358685.1 Antennarius maculatus
ACACACATACACACACACACACACACACACACACACACACACACACACTTGAACAACTTTAATTTAGAGTGACCACTTGGACTGCCTGTGAAGAAATGGTTGTATGACATGACGGTGTGGACTGGCTGAGATCGAAGCAACAGCAGATGACCACAGCCTCTGCCTGCTACAGTATGGATTTCCAATACGTCTTCGGACACAAGCAAAGACACAAACATTAAAACCGCTCCATTGGTCTTATCTTATAATTCACCTGGATCTTCAAAATTCAGCCATTTTAAAATAACAATAGGATGATCAATAATAGTGTAAAAAATATTTATTTTTATGAATAAACAAGGGGTATATTTAGGTTACTATGGCAAAATGATTGCCCAACTTTCCCATTTACAAGATTTGATCTGTCAAACAAAACAAAGGTAGTAGATAATGACCTTTTTAAATTATATTTGTTACATCCCGCTTCAAAGCGGTGATGTATTATAATTGTCAGTGTTGGTGTGTTCGTCCGTTCATTTGTCCATTAGTATGTCCACCAAATATCTTCACATCCGTTGCAGATAGAAAGATGAAACAAAAAAGATTACTCGGGCGGCAAAGGGGATGAAAATGAGATGATACTTTGACCTTGAGAAAGCTAGTTCAAGGTCAAATTTCAACTTTTGTACACTCAAGAACCGGATAAGATAGAAAGACAAGGGAGAAGGCCAGTGTGAGTAAGGCCACACTGGTCTTACACTGGCCTTCTCCATATGCACTAGTCTATGCACTAATAAAGTAGGTCAGGGTAAGTCGCGGGATGTTGCAGTCTGATTTATTTACAATTGAGAATAATTTTCTTTAAATCTCTCAAACAAACAGGTCTACCTCAAGGGTAAAAATATGTGTTCAAATATTAGGTTTAATATTATCAAATCCTACTGTAGACAGTTTGATATCAAATAAATTTAAAAAATGGAAATTGTGGCTTTTTGGCATTTTGTGTGGAAAAATGATTATAAAATTAAATATCTACTAATTCTACTACTGTTCATATCAAGCAACTAGACATATTCCAAACATTTTTCTTTATGATAATAATCAGTATCACAAATAGGAGGTAATTGTAATTAAAGAATGTTTTTGATATTGACCTTAAAACAGTGTATTCTTCTGTTACTTGTCTGAATGGAATATTAGTAATAAGCATGTCATTGGGTTATGAATGCCTCTAATCTTTTAGGCCCTTACACAAATGTAGAATTGTGTACAAATAATATCTAACTATAAACACAAAGTTCAACCAGTATAATATATAATTACAAAATGTGTATATTTTCCAAATTGTCACAGAACAGAATTAATCTCAAATTATTGTTAAAAGAGAAAGTGTTCAATTTGTTAGGAGCAGAGAGCCATCTCCACTTTTCAGATTTGGTGAATCTGTTGCTTCTGAGCTGAAAGGGTGTTGTAGCCGCTCCATGTCTGGGCCCAGCCCGCAGCTCTCTCTCTGAGCAGATTCCAGCTGAAAGATAATTGGACGGGGAGAGGTCTGAGACAGGCTGCGCTGAGGCCCATTAGTGATTCCCCTGTCGAATGCAGAGCCACAAGGATCACAGACTCACAAATAGGAGGATTAAAATAATCAATAGCCTTGACTTCCATCGACCACACACATACACACACACACAGAGTAATTAGTCGACAACCTATTCAGCAGTGGACTATGACATCCTCCTGAACCTTACCCCACACACATAAGCTCCAGACTCCACCGGCTGTGGTACCTAATGAGGGGAACTAGCTATGGCTGCTTGTGAAGAAAATGAAGAAAAGGTCAGGAAGGCACCAAAAAGCCTTCTACTGCTCATCCTAGCGTTTGTCACGGAATAATTTCTCTGAACGCTGACAATAGAGGCAAAGAATATGGTTTAGACTTAAAATATGAGATTGTTGGCCAATGAGAACCCTTCGATTGTCTCAGACAGCTAATGGTGGTTTATATATCGATTGATGGCTGAAGACTACTCTCGTAATTTTTTATTGGGCATAAATAAAGAGCAGACCAAGGTAATCCTCATTTCATAAATGTTCAGTATTTTTACAGCAGTGCCCGTTTTAGCAGGTGGATTTCTTGGAGCAACACTCCCCTCTTGTGTCCATGCAACGAAACACATGCAGAACCTCAGACTGGCAACAGAGCTTCTTTTTCTACTAAATCAAAAACAAAAAAGACGATTCTTGGAGGAAAAAACATTTATTTAACAGCAGTAATAAAGTCTGAATGAATGAAAACATGTGAACTGAAATGTCTTTCTATCAGCACGGTTTCAATATATTTGTAATATATCTAATTTGGTTACAGAATGTTTGTCATGATCAATTGCTGTCACCCTATGTGTTATATCTTGGAATGTTATCACAAAACAATATAAGCAAAATATCTGGGCTATATCCAGGATTGTTGATGTTCTGCCAGGGAATGTAAAGGCACTTCTTAAATTAAATGTGGAAAAATTAATAATGGAAACACTTGAAGTGGGGGTGGGTCATTGTCAAAGGTAATTGCAAATTGAAGATACATGTGGGTGAGGTGGGGAAAAAAATTGGTGTGATGTTCTTCGTCTTCACCCGTTCATGACCATCCTGACCAATTCTGTAAACAGAAAGACACAAATGTGAGATTTAGGTTCGGGACACTGACAGAGACCCCCACCAACTGCAGCATGCGGCAAATGAGACCCACCCTTCCCACCCAGCTTTGCAAGCCTGGGTAGGAGGTGCTGCATTGGAAGCAGATCTCCTATGTTTTGCTCACTATGAGGATAAAGGAGAGTTGAAGAGTACTAAGAGAAAAAGAACAGGTAATCGTCTTTATCTCCTACTCAGTCAAAGCATTTGGCCATGTCTACGATTCAAGAAGAGCCAGTTAGAGAAGCCATTGTCACTGTTTGCTTTCCTTCAATTGAGAAGTAGTGGGACGGGGAGAAGATCGGGGAGCTACAGTCCAGTCAGAGCAACCAGCTGTAAATTCAGCTTCCATCAGGAGAACACAATCAGCACAAGAGCAATTCTGGTTAGTAGGAAAAGGGACTGATCCACTCTCCCAAAGCTGGTGGCTGCACTCCAATGTAAAGACAAGTAGGGAATCATTTTATCTTTATACTCCTAAGAGCATAATAACACTTTAATTGATGCTTCTGACATTAGAAGAGCTGGCTTGTGACCTCCACCATTGTCAGTTTAAATAAGGCCACCAGGTTTCTGCTGAATGAGACCAGTCACCTGCCAGTGTCAACCATATATCCCCCTGTAAACAGAGGCGATTCCCAGACACAAAAAGGGCATGCTGCAGCCAAGGGCCAAGGCAGAGGGCTGCAGGAGAGAGGCAGAACAGCAGAAGGCTAAACATGGGGGTCAAAGCCTCAGGACTATAGATGAGAGCGACCGCCAGGCTTTCTCTCGGACACCTACAGGTCAAATCTACTTTAATAGCACATTGTTCCTGTTTGTCAATATGAAAAGCACAACTACAGCTGATTAGTGTGCAGCTGGTTGAAAGGGAGCAGATCATTTAAGCACTAAATGCAAGAAAAGCCTGGCATCGCCATCTCATGGCATACCCAATGCCCGTACCGGCGCTCAACCGGACATGATGTGGCGGACAAATGCTGTAGAGGAAGAAGAGTTAACACAACATCAGCAGTGGGCATTTGTGCGCGGCTTGTCACAGGTGTGAAGGTACCTTAAACAGAAAAATATCACCATATAATTAGGAGGAGATGTCAACATGTCATGAACCTGTTACCAAAAAGAAGTTAATGACATCTTCATCTTTACCAAAAAAATTGGTTGGCTGATGGGTTTACTGTCACACACCAAAAACATAATTAGAACTACTTTCAGTCTCACCTTCATAATTGATGCAGCCGTTTGCATCTTCATGCCCCGCCAAGAGCGTCTCCACTTCCTCCTCTGTCATTTTCTCACCTGACAACAGAAAAATAACAAAGAATTTCACACATGCACAAAAGATGATGGCACAAATATTTTTGATTTTTTTCTCACCCATTATGCAAAATCTACTGATGATCAGTTTTTCCGTAAACTTAACAAGCTTACAGTACATTAATTTTGCACTGACAAGTATTATGGTCCTTTGGTGTCAGAGAATAATATTATGGTGTGTATAAAATAAATCAAACATGGGTTTTGTAGATGTTCCTCATTTCTAGGTTATTGATGATTCTCATATCTAACTTGCCCAAGGTGGTGAGGACGTGACGGAGTTCTGCTCCCATTACTGTGCCGTTGCCCTCCTTGTCAAAGACACGCAGTCCCTCTACAAAATCCTCCATGGAGCCCTGGTCTTTGTTCTTCACGATGGCCTGGAACATGGGCAGGAACACCACAAAGTCTAACATCTTGGTGTTCATCTCTGCAAAAAACAAACATTAGGAAGTATAACTTTTTGAGGTCATAGCCACCATATGCTCTGCAACATTCAAATTTAGTGTATTTTTTTCCTTGACAAGTGACATGCCAAAAAAGAGTACTACAGATGCAGTATTTGCTTTGAGGATGTTGATAGAGAAGTACAGAGACGGCCAGACGGAGCTGCATTGTGTTTTTGTAGATCTGGAGAAAGCTTATGACAGGGTGCCCAGAGAGGAACTGTGGTATTGTATGAGGAAGTCTGGAGTGGCAGAGAAGTATGTTAGAGCGGTGCAGGACATGTATGAGGACTGTAAGACAGTGGTGAGGTGTGCTGTAGGTGTGACAGAGGAGTTTTAAGGTGGAGGTGGGACTGCATCAGGGATCAGCTCTGAGCCCCTTCTTGTTCGCTATGGTGATGGACAGGCTGACAGACGAGGTTAGACAGGAATCTCCATGGACTATGATGTTTGCAGATGACATTGTGATCTGCAGTGAGAGTAGGGAAGAGGTGGAGGAGAAGCTAGAGAGATGGAGGTTTGTCCTGGAAAGGAGAGGGATGAAGGTTAGCCGCAGTAAGACAGAGTACATGTGTGTGAATGAGAGGGACCAAAGTGGAAGAGTGAGGTTACAGGGAGAAGAGATCAAGAAGGTGGAGGATTTCAAGTACTTAGGGTCAACAGTCCAGAGCAATGGAGAGTGGGGAAAAGAGGTGAAGAAAAGACAGGAGGCAGAGCTGGAGGTAGCAGAGATGAAGATGCTGAGGTTCTCTCTGGGAGTGACCAGGAAGGATAGGATCAGGAATAAGTACATCAGAGGGACAGCACATGTTAGAGGTTTTGGAGATAAAGTCAGAGAGGCCAGACTGAGATGGTTTGGACATGTCCAGAGGAGAGATAGTGAATATATTGGTAAAAGGATGCTGAGTTTTGAACTGCCAGGCAGGAGGCCTGGAGGAAGACCAAAGAGGAGGTTTATGGATGTAGTGAAAGAGGACAGGAAGGTAGTTGGTGTGAGAGAAGAGGATGCAAAGGACAGGGTTAGATGGAGGCAATTGATTCGCTGTGGCGACCCCTGAAGGGAAAAGCCGAAAGGAAAAGAAGAAGTGATAAACTCATGATTTTCGCACTTTGAAGACATACCACCTATTAAGGTCAATTAATCTGCTCACCCTCAGTCTTTGGGTTTCCCAGGACTTTGAGAACCTCAGCATTGATGGGGTTCTGTCCCATGGCCCGCATGACATCCCCACACTGGCTGTAGCTGATTTTCCCTTCCCCCGTCCTGTCAAACAGCAGGAATGAGTCCTTGAACTCTGAAAGATACACATACATAGAATGAATCAGAATGGGAATTAGTTCTTGTAGTGACTATGAGATAACCATTTATGTATGGGTGTCTGAATCTGATATGGAAGTGAAATAAAAATGAAGGAAAGCAACAAAGTTGGACTGCAATGAAAAAGAGGACATGTAGAATAGAAATGACGACAATCAATTATCACACCAACAGGCCAACAATGAAAGTCAGCAGCGAATGTTTACAGCACCACGTTGACAAGCCAGCGTAGGTTTCACATCTCTGCAATGTGACTTTCTGTCAAAAGTTGGTGTATTTTTCTGTCATTGTTAGGACGATTAGCCTCCCTCACATGGTGCTGACCTGTGGTGTGAAATCAAATTCAAAAAGCAGGTTTAAAAAAACCCACTGACGAAATAGGAGAGACATTAAAAGACAGGACAGGGCATGCCAGTTTGTGCAGAGACCCGAGGCACAGATGTCTGTGTGGTTCTCAAGGGAAGAACCGCTGCCACCTATATACAGTATACCTAGAAATAGGTAAAACATACTTTAATAAAGCACCAGAGCTGCCTGATATGAATATGAAACAATATTCAGAAAATAAGGATACACGCAAGCAGAATGAAGCTAGAGCTTAACTGTTCAAAAGGAATTAAAACATGACAGCATCTATCCTAAAAGCCTTTTTTCTAAATAAGTAAATCGTTTCCAACAGAACATCAGAACCAACTCAAGGCGTCAAATACTTCACAAAAGCGACCTTAGAACAAGCACGTGTTTGCAACACTGAGTACTTGCATTTCAAGTTTTAACATTACAGTACTTAATCTAATTTTTGACAAGTCACATAGTTTGATTAAAAGTTGTACTTGATCATAAAAGCTTATAACCAAAAAAGGTATTTATAAAGTACAAAAACAAACTAAAAAAGAGTACTAAGAACATTTTATTTTATCAGACTTTCCCACTGTTGATAAATTTCCCTTTTGACATCATTATTCTAGAGCAAAATCAATAAGGTTGTAAGCATTTTCATTCCCATGTATGGATCCTTATTTCAATGGAATGTCTAAAGCTTTATGGGTTGTTAGCAATGACGCAATCTTGTTATTGAACAGAGGTTGATTATTATAACTTCGACTAAGAACCTAAATAATGCTTAGCTAAGATTTAGCCAACAGGGAGACAGGAAGCAGGACTGCACAACATCGAGGCAGCATGTTTTGAGACAAGCTATAGCCAAGAAAGATCAGGCAGTGTTGTGGGGCTTTTTCCTGTTCTAAGGAATGTGCCTCTTCCCTTCTGGCCTTTGAGCGCTTTTCCCAATACCATATTTGGTATTTGAGGAGTGGAGCAAAGTAGGAGGAGAGCTAGACTTGTTCCAGCCTATTATGTCGATGGTGATAAACAAACCAGCCCAGGGACAAAAACTATGTACCTCTACACCCAGCACCAAAAAAGGGAACGCTTGTAAAGATGAGTAGCTGGGGAGATAAAAAGCAAACTAACACATCCAGGATTGAACCTTGTCAAGAAGAACAAGAATTATGAGAACGGATGCGAGTTTCCTGTTATTTTATTTGACTTTGAAAGTACTGCTAATGTATGACTGATCACATACAAATGCATTGCAACACAAGATTAAAGCTATTAAGAAGTATGATATATATGAAACAATAAACAGAACTCTTTCGACGGATCAAACAAAAATGCAAAGCGTCTCTCTCTCACATTTAGGACGGATTTGGATTATTCAAAGCCAACATGCATTTCACAAAATAAAGACACGGAGACAGCCATCAGGTTTGTGCTATATTAGTAACTTACCATGAATTTGATCCAGGTTAAATTCAATCTGGAAAGAATAAGAAGTGGTGGAAGTGGAAAGTGATGAAACAGTGCGGAAATAAGTTCAGTAAAAGTTAAGCAGAACCCACGACGACTTTGGCAGGCAAGCTTAAAGCACATTGACAGCAGGGATACGGAGCGAAATGTCATCTGGAGTAGGCATGAAAGAAAGCAAAGAAACAGGCGAGATCTGGAAAATTTCTCTGGATAAATGAAAACTCACCCATGAGTTGTTCTTCAGAGAAGTCAGACTGTTCAAAGAGAAATTTGGCTCCGTGAAAACGGTTCTCTTTGCAGCCTAATAAAAGCTACGTGGGCTACTAGTTCTACATTGCTTAACATATTTTCAGTTAAATACACATCCCATATAGGATGAGCGCTCATATCATTTATTAATATTAATTAGACTGTCGTATGATGTTTAACTTTTATCTACCGTAGAAGCTAACGTTCCCAAAAATGTTGCACTTCCGCTAGCAAACATCGAGGTAATTTCGTTTATCAGTTTCTGTTTCTGCAAAACTAAAACATGTTGAATCAAAAATAATCATAACACGATGTGATTGTAAATCCAGTTTTCTGATGTGGAATTAAAAACAACCCACCATTGCTGCGGCCGTCGAGGTGCGTCGGAGGCGTCGGCAGTCGAGAGAGTGTACGGCCCTTCTCAGAAAAGGGTAGGGTGAGCGAACCTGGGTAGCCGTGCGTCATGACGTCACCACGCATGACGTACACGAGGCAGGAACAGCCGAGCGGCATGTACTGTACTCCGTATGCAGTCCATATATAGGAATGCAGAGGTTTAACTTTACTGTTGATATATGCTATGGTTATTCTTCTGTCATTGAGTTGACAGGTAACTTCAGTGCAAAGCAATGTTTTACTAAAGTCCTTCTGATCAGCCCTGCCTTTGCATTATTTATCACATTTTTGGTTACGTTTGTTTATATTTTGACATTCTGGTTCCTTTTGACGTTACACTTGAATTGAATTTAAAGCATGTAGATTATATTCAAGCACGATTTTGATACAGCTCAAGCTAACTGGAAAATTGAAGGCTCAATATGTAATAGTGTGTAACAGTGAGTAGGTAATAGTGTATAATAGATGATAATAGGGTGTAATAGATAAGAAGCTGAAGTAAATATCACAACACAGTCAGGCAAAATAGGTTAGATAAAGCAGAATTTGGATAAAGAAGAGATAGGAATTGTGTTAAGAAAAAGCAAAACAGATAGTAATAGTCCAAGATTTTAGAAATGCTGTTATGGTACAAATGGTAAATGGTAAAGCATACATGTGCATATGTGTTTATTGATGTGCATTAGGAATATTAAACTGTTTAATTGATCATAGTTTGTATAAGGAGAACTGAACAAACATGATAGAAATGTTTATTACTTTAACTGATTTTGGATCCATCACAGTGTAAGAACATGGTTAGGACGATTGTTGTTTATTTCATTGTTTTTATGTGTTATTTGAAAACAAAACGGTTATTTTGATTGTTTATTCATTCCAGGAGTTTCATTCATTGCAATATGACAACCTGTTTAGATCCAATAATGTCTGTTTAGATTAAGAATGTCTAGATCTGTACATGCGAAAATGGATTGGTTTGGTCTGCGACCAGACAGGAGAGTTTCGCGGGGTTTTGTGTGAAAAAAGAGTGAGAAAAAAAAGAAAGGAGAGCAGAGGAGACGAAGAAGTTGGTGAGCATATGGACGGATGGAAAATTAATAAAACATACACCTGGATTAAGAAAACGGCATCACTCATTGGTGATTTTAATCCCCCCTTTTTCCGGAGTGTAACAAATACACATACAGACTATAAAGACCTTATTAATGTATTCTATCTTTGACATTATCTCCTGATCAGTTGATCCTTTTGTTTGTTAATAGATGCATTATCTGATTGAAACTGATTTCCACACGTTTTAAATGATGTTTGTCCCTTATTGGTACATACTGATTTTTGTGATCTTGACCCAAACTTGGGTAACCTGATGCTTGACTGCAGCAAATGACTGATAGGCTTTGCATTAAAGATGGTCATGCATGAATAGACTTTAGGTCTATGAGATCATGGACTGATACCACTTCTCTTCACTGCTGAGTAAAAGCTTTCCTGTCTCAACAGGAGCTTCAGTTCTCTTTGGTGTTTCTCTGTCGCACTGTCTATAATCCCGCATCTTCGCTCAGGCTAGATAGGACAGTCTTATTCTATAAAATCAAGATGGGCACACAGTGTAACAATGAAAGCACCAGACAGTGGCAGCAAAGCTGAAGCGTCACAAAAGATCAAGCACATTTTGACAAAGTCTAATGTGGGCATCAGTTCGGTATGAACTACTGAGTTCTACAACACATTTAAGTGTGCTTCATGATTGACCTAAACTGTCTTTGGCCTGAGAACACTCTAATGACTTTGATTTGTGTAACATTTTGTTGGTGTTTTATATTTACTATTTGGACATCCACAGTACCATTACATGTAGTCTGTATCCTGTTAAAGGCAGGGTACAGAGCAGTCTGAAAATAATCTTTAAAACTGTCTTTTCTGTGCTGTAGCTGTAATATGGAACATTCTATGATTCATTATTATTATTATTATTATTATTATTATTATTATTATTATTATTATTATTATTATTACAAAGTACAGACACAGAATTTACACAAAACATACAATAATGACATATTTTAACTTTTTAATAAGGCATGCAGCAAATCACAAGAAAATTTTAAGAATCTGGACTGAATCTGCCCCAGGTTAGACGGTGCTGGCTATCTCATAATCCAGTACCTAAGACACAGGACAAAAGTATAAGAAAGACGACTTTGTAATACTTAGCTTTTGAAAAATGGGTCAAGTAAATACTTCATATGTTTTCAAAAGTATAGAGGAAAATAACAATGTCCTCACTTTGGGTTATGAATTTGATTTGGTTGTTGTGTCTTGTAATGATCATATGGCAGATGTGTACATCATGAGGACATGATTGTCAAATTGTGGGACGTCCCTGATGAAAGAAATAGCTCATAGGATACGGCCTCCTTCTCTCTAAGGAGGCCACTGACCGACAGACAGGCTCACTCTCAGTGCCCCATTTCTTTTCTTAGCTCTAACTGTTGTATTTCAGATTGATGCTGACAGTTTAGTGTCAGAGCTGTAGAAGGGTACAAATAGTTGTTTGTTCACAACAATAGTGTATTACCAGCTAACATTTATAAAAGTGTACATGAAATAAGATTATTTAATAGGACTTGAGACTTACAAAGATAGCCTTAATTTATGACTTACCCACATTAGCTTTGTCATCAAAATAGTTCTACCACTCACCTCCAAAGTGGTGGGATCAAACGGTGAATCAGAGGGGCGCAGCATTCTAGGCTTCAGCTCTGGAGCCAGTTTTGGAGCTGCAGGGAGACTGGGGTATGGAGGACCCAGTCTGGGCTGTTTTACTGGAGAAAGGGACTTCTTAATCGAAGATTCTCTTTTATGAGCCATTCTTCAGATCCTTGATGGTTGAAATTTGTTGTAAGCTCTCCAGACAGGCTGCTGCGCTGCTAAAATGAGGTATCAAGATATGAAGTAAAGTGTGTCACTTGTGTGTATCCTGTGGAGGGTTGTGGGTGAGGAAGGCAGGGTGGTGATGCTGATGATGCTCAGGGACTGGCAGATGGATGAAGCAGAGGTGGCTCATTTAAAAGCATGTGAATGCAAAAATGTCTGAGGAGAATAAAAAACAAACAGAAAGAAAGATGCACCTTATAATATTTTTTAATTACATGGCTATAGAGTTATGTGAATAACTATCTGCCCCCTTATGGATTTATTCTACTTTTTCTTTTTTGGCACACAAACGATTGCCATAACTGGTGAATCAGTGAGTCTTTCACATTGTTGTGAGGGAATTTTGGCTCACTCTTTTTTAGGGAACACGTTTCTCCAGTCCTGGTATCCTTACATTGGTTTTTGATCAAACTGAGAATAAAAGATCATCATGATAAAAGATAAAGCTCTTCACTGTGAGGCTCCATCTTACATTGAAGTATAGAAGTATAGATGTATCACCAGCTCAGGGCTCTTCGCTCTGAGGATACAGGATTTCTGGTATCCTGTCAGGTCTGTAAGAGTAGAACAGGAGGCAGAAGTTTCAGCAATCTGCCTCCTTTACTCTGGAACGACCTTCTGACCTCGGAGGGGTAGACACCCTTAGCTTATTTAAAGGTAGACTCAAAACCTTCCTCTTTGAGAAAGCCTGTAATTAGGATCAACATATATTTCTTCTAATAAGCTGCTTTAGGCCTAGACTGCAGAGGGTATTTTTTCTTCTCTCATTAAGGGAAGTTACTTCAATTGCTTTTGGAGCTTCTGTTATTTCTCTTTATTTCTTAGTCTCTATTTCACATTAATTATTACCATCTTACTTGTGCTTGAACGATACTGCTGTCATCTACAGTATGTGCTTCTCCTTAATGGGTGGGGAGCAAGTATAGAAGACAACAACCTCGGAGTCAGTGAAGGCAGCCTGAAAGTCCAGTGTTCTTTTCTTGGTATGCTTCATTTATGCATATTTGAACATAGACCTGATCATCCTTGCCAGAAAGCTACAGCTTTGTCTCACCTGTCTAAAGAACATCCTCCCAGAAGCTTTGTGGCTTGTCAGTAAGCATTGTGGAAAATTCTGGTCTTGCTTTCGAATTATTTGGTTTCAACAGTGGTGTCCTCCCTGGTCGTCTCCCTTGAAGTCCACGTTGGCTTAAACAGCGACATATGGTGTGATCTGATGTACCTTGGAGCTCACTTTTAATTTCTTTGGAGGTTGTTCTGGCTTCTGGTTACCATTGGTATTATCCGTCTCTTCAATCTCATCAATTTTCCTCCTGTGGCCAGCTTGGCTACAGTCCAGTGGACCTTTAACTACTAAATAATATATGCATCTGTAATCACAGGAGAATCAATCTGCTTTGAGACGGTCTTAAAGCCTTTACCTTTAACATGCTTATCTTGAATTTTCTTTCTACTCTCCTGACACGACTCTCTCCTTGCTTCCTGCGGTCCAGTTCAGTGTGGTAAACGCCATGTCAGTGACTCTTCGTCATCCTTTAAATGGGCAGACTGACTGAATACATATGTGAAGACGCCTTTGACTCTAATCATAGGACATGTCTGAGTTTATTGTGTCCCAATGGTTAAATTATTTTCAGTGTTTTCTAGGGGACCATCATTTTTAGCTGGGCCTGTTTCGTTACTTTTTTAAAAATTATTCAAACCACAGTTTAAAAGCAATGTCTGATTTTCATTATTTAATTTTTCGGTGAATTTTTATACATTATTATTTTTGTCAGTTTCAGGTGTTTCAGTGATCTTCTTCTCCTTTCAGCTTTTCCCTTCAGGGGTCGCCACAGCAAAGCAGTTGCCACCATCTAACCCTGTCTTCTGCATCCTCTTGTCTCACACCAACTACCTTCATGTCCTCTTTCACTACATCCATAAACTTCCTCTTTGGTCTTCCTCTAGGCCTCCTGCCTGGCAGTTCAAAACTCGGTTCAAATCTTCCACCAATATAATCACTATCTCTCCTCTGGACATGTCCAAACCATCTCAGTCCGGTCTGTCTGACTTTATCTTCAAAACTTCTAACATGTGCTGTCCCTTTGATGTACTCATTCCTGATCCTATCCATCATGGTCAATCCCAAAGAGAACCTCAGCATCTTCATCTCTGCTACCTCCAGCTCTGTCTCCTGTCGTTTCCTCAGTGACACTGTCACTAGACCAAGCAACATTGCTGGTCTCACCACAGTTTTGTACACCTTCCCTTTCATTTTAGCTGAAACTCTTCTATCACACATCACACCTGACACTTTTCTCCACCCGTTCCATCGTGCCTGTACACGCTTCTTCACCTCTTTTCCACACTCTCCATTGCTCTGGACTGTTGACCCTAAGTACTTGAAATCCTCCACCTTCTTGATCTCTTCTCCCTGTAACCTCACTCTTCCACTTGGGTCCCTCCCATTCACACACATGTACTCTGTCTTACTGCGACTGTCGATGCATTTGTTTAAGGATTTTGAATGTAGACCTTTTACTTGTAATAGAGAGTAGAGAGGAATGAAGATTAGCCGTAGTAAAACAGAGTACATGTCTGTGAATGAGAAGGACCACACTGAGATGGTTTGGACATGTCCAGAGGAGAGATAGTGAATATATTGGTAGAAGGATGCTGAGTTTTGAACTGCCAGGCAGGAGGCCTAGAGGATGACCAAAGAGGAGGTTTATGGATGTAGTGAAAGAGGACATGAAGGTAGTTGGTGTGAGAGAAGAGGATACAGAAGACAGGGTTAGATGGAGGCAATTGATTCGCTGTGGTGACCCCTGAAGGGAAAAGTCGAAAAGAAAAGAAGAAGAGAGAGTATTGTGTTCTCAATGTCATATTTATATACCTACAATTATTGAAGTAGAAATGTCACCTTTTATGCACAGAACATCGATCCTACTCAGTAACACATTAAAATTCAAGGCAGACAGTAGTTTCAGATCTGACCACTAGAGATCACTGTTACACAAGTAGAAGACAAGTACTTGACTTGGATGGCTGAATGGATGGATGGACAAACAGACAGACAGACAGACGGACGATATATAAAATGCTGTAATAAATAATAATAATAAAGTATTATTGTTATTATTATTGTTGTTGTTATTATTATTATTATTGTTGTTGTTGTTTTTGTTGTTACTTCAAAAGTGCGGCAGACTGTAATCCTGTTTTATAGTGCCTAACGTGCAGATTGGAAAGCGTCGCTTCAGCGTCCTCCAATAATCAATGCTCTTCACTCATCAGCGGATTTTGGGCCACAATCCATCGCGTGCTCAATGGGCCTTGAAAACACCGTTTATGTGGCCCGAGGGTCAAAACAATAGCGACATAAGACCCTCGCTGCGAGACTAACGGCACTTCTGGCGCGAGTCGAAGAGGCAAAATGAAGGTTAAAAAAACCATCCCCACAAAAGACAATCAAGTTAGGTACTGGACGTTTATTTACGTAATTTTCTTGACACATAATGAATTTTGTCAGCTTGCAGACCCAAATAAACACTTGCCAGCTGATTGCTGATGAGTCTGCCGAGCAGACATGTCAGCATAAGAAGATTAACAGCGGCTCACGTTTTTCTCATCATGTGCAACAATAATCCAACACAAGAGGCTAATAATAACAAAAAGAATATCCCATACGTCTGCTGTCAAATAGATTATCTATCATAATTGTGCAATTAAAATATTATTCTTTAGTGATATTAATGGGAATCATTTTTTAAAAAATTAGTAGACACTTAACTTGGAACTACTACAGCAATCATTTTCACTTTCATTTTGTCTGCAGTATTGTGAAAGCAAATTCAATTAGTCCAACTTAAAGGAAATGCTTCAACAGATCCTCTGAGGTGCCCCAACTGAATAATGAAATTATGGCAGACTCCCACCTAATGCCATTCAAAGTCCCCCCTTTGCTTCAGCAAATCTCCAAACCACCTGATTTAATTTTAATGATATTACACCCCTCGGTCGGCTGTGTCATGGTAATAATCGGGGCTGCTCCAGCTGCCTCTAGATCACATTAGCCAGGCTTAATGTTGACAGTGCCGGGCCCACTAAACAATGAGGCTATGGGGATAGAGAGCTTAGAGGCAGCCTAGCCAATGGGCATACTCCAGGAGGTAGAAGAGATGCAGGCCAGGATGCTCCGATTCCCTATGCCCTGGAGGACTGGCACCATCATTAAGCAGCTACATCTATAGTCCTGTAGAGCTTTAAATTCACCACTACAACATCCAGACCCCACTCAGGCCACAAACATCAAAACCATAATGACAAGAGACCATAAAACTCAGGGCAACCTGATTCCCAGCTATTCTTTTGGTGGATGGAGAGACCTGCCAGGAGAACAGCTCAGCAGCTGCATCTTGTGGATTCCTGCTGTGACAAAGCCTTTGAAAGGCTCAGGGAGGACCGACTGCTCTGCAGGGCTCACCTTGTGACAGCATGGAGTCAGCTGATACAGGTGCATCATCCAGACCAAAGGCAAAATGAGTCCTGTAATAAAATAAATACTTCAATCGAAAAGATGTTGTGTCCCATTAATAAATTTTACAAAATATCTAGAACTGATAAATTCTTTGTTATTTCAGGGAACAAAAAAAAAAAAAGAAATCTGATTTGAGAAGTGCTTTTTCCGTTAGACTAATTTATGTTGTTAGCTTGTCTAGTTTCTGTATTTGCATAATGGTCACACTGGGAATTAGACATGGCCACTTGTGGGACACTTGCACCTGATCACAGAGACTGCATCAGTCTTTGCCAATCACACCTCCAAAGTTCATTCTCCCAATTAAAATCACCTTTATTTGTCCTTGGATTTATCGGGTTGTTCAGCATCAGTTATACATCCCTGTACACTGACTTTTTATGCTCTGTCCCTAATTGTTGTTTGGATCGGAGAGGATTTTGTGTGGGGGTCCACAGATTACCGTCGTTGATTAGTGGTCGAGTGTAATCCTTTCAGGCCTTCTTTCTCCAAAACACCCCTGGGATATGCCCGTCTCCCTGAGGACCGGCAGCATGGCAGATGGATCCTCCTCCCCCTCTTCTGCCCCCTTAACAGCACACCCAAAAACACTGTTGATGTCCTGGGATGGAGGTTGTAAACTATCCCCAATATGAAACCACAGGCACCTTTGTTTAATGGCTCTCTCTCCCCACTTAGTGAGAATTGCCCTCAGGCCTGATTCCCATTCTGTAGCTACATTTTGGCCCGAGTGGAATGTCTTCCAAATCATTAGCCTCAAGGAAGAAGACTAAGCTGTGAGCAATCTGTTCATATTGTCTGAATGAAATGCTCTTAGATCTTATCAAAACTCACTTTGTGAACCAGGAGACCCTGTCCTGTTGACACTCCAGTTTAGTCGAACTATTGTCTAGAAAAGCACATTATAATGTGAAATCCAACATGGGATTATATTCCTTTACATGGAGATGAAGATAATTCAGCATTTATCTTTGCTCATGCAAAGATATGATGAGTTGGCTGCAGGAAGCACAGTCAAATCATTTTTTTAAATTGCCGTATCAAACAGAGATATAAAGAAGACTAATTCAGACTTCAGATTGAACAATTTTTATGTTTATTTGATGTCTTCAAATATGACCTGCATTTAAAACTAAAACAATGGAGGAAAAATCAGTATTGATCAGAACATTTGACTGAGATTTAGAGTGATTAATTACTATGTGTGTGTGTGTGTGTGTGTGTGTGTGTGTGTGTGTGTGTGTGTGTGTGTGTGTGTGAGTGTGTGTGTGTGTGTGTGTGTGTGTGTGTGTGTGTGTGTGTGTCTGTGTGTGTGTGTGTGTCTGTGTGTGTGTGTGTGTGTGTGTGTGCATTTGAGACCACTGATGCTCCCCTGACTCGCGCAGCAGAGTCATTCTCTCCCTCAGGAAAGTCTGCTATGTAACCACATTCAGCCTCAGTGAGCAGCAAATGGACAGAACTGAGCCCTGGGACCTCTCAACATACACAACACATGGAAATACACACACACAAACACACACACACACGCAAAAAATGGTCAGTGTAGAAATTTTAGAAAGATAATGAACATTTTACCCTAACTCAAGAAACTTTTTAACTCCCTTCAAAGTGCCACAGGAGAAACTGTGATGTATTTTCAAATAAATTCATGTATTTCTGGTTTGTTACAATATTTCATAGCTTCAGTCATACCACCCTCTGCCACATGAACCCCCCACCCATTACCACGCCAATCCCTCTTGCAAATCCAGGCTCCCTTCAGCCTTATGATCACTGCAAAGGGCTCAGCTTTCAGAGGGGGCATGTGTGTAGAGCTTTAATGCCTATTGTATTCGTGCAGTCTTGGTGTGCGCATGTTTTTGTGTGTGTGTGTGTGTTTTTGTGTGTGTGTGTGTGTGTGTGTGTGTGTGTGTTTGTGTGTGTGTGTGTGTGTGTGTATGTGTGTATGTTTAGAAAAAGAGGGAGAAGGAGATAGAGATGAAGAAAAAGACAGGAACAAGGACCCATCTGTCAGCACAGTGCACCAATCCCTCCCATTCCACTCAGAGTCCCAGGAGACAAGAGCGAGAGACAACTCACTTGTGGCAGTGTTTTTGTAAGGAAAGGGTTACCCCAATTAATAATAAACAGCAGACTGGTACTCTGGGCTAAATCTAAAACATAAGCTGTTTTTGACAATTCTTGCTTGATTTGAAAATGCATCCAATTTTAGCCACAAAAAATATAATTAATATAACGAGAAAAATGCTCTTCCTCATCTTTTCTTACATACGTAAGGAGAGATATTAATCAGTGATTGACTATGCAACTCTTGAAAAGCAAATTTAATGGCTCAATACTTTAGAAGACCTCTATTATGCAAACTCATCAAAAGTTGCTTCAGATCAGGTGTGTCCACCACGACCTCTTCCAGGAGGCTGAGTATCTATGTTACTGATAAAATGGGAGCAGGACACAATTCCCTCTCCGTGAGTCACTCAGTCAGTCATTTGGGAAACCGATGGGGATTGTGGGAGACTGCCAGGCTCAAATTCCCCATGCAGGATGCAGGTGTGGTGGAGGCCATGCTCACACACATGGGACAGAGGAGTAGTGTGTTTGGGGGGTAGGGGTACATGTACCTGGGGAGTTTTGGGCATGTCACTTTAGTCTACGCTAGTTGTTCTACACACACATACGGTGTCTGGCTTACTTTGTACAACACACACGCTCCTCTTTGTCCACACTTCGGGCCAATGCACTGACCAGGAGTGATTATGGCCGTTAGGGATGCAAATAAATGCTGTTTCAGCACGAGACATCATCTTGGACAAGCGTGGACGCGGGAGCACCCAAGCAACAGATGCCCCCACCCCCAACGCTTCGTATATCCAGCCATCTGTTCGCTTCTGTTCAATAAATCGTTGGATAAGTGCCTTTTTTTAGGTGATGCTGCCGAGGAACCACGTGATCGTGTGTTATTTCCAAGACTCGGAAATAAGCTTGTGCGGCCGTCACACACTCAAACATGAGCGGAGTTGGCAAAGCCCGGTCTCTCTCTCTTGCTGTCTCGGTCACAGCTGTGCGCAATAGCGTGCACAATGGGATCAATGCGGGGGCACGTGCGACTCGCGAGACCCCGGCTGTCAATGGCCAGTGATGACAATAGACCCCCACTGCGCTGCGGTTCGCCACGCACGAGGACTGGTGGGCATTTATTGGGCCGTGGCATTTGTAGTCAAAACAGGGGGAAAATGTTCAATATGGAGACATGATTAGTTTAGGAATAACAAAGGCTCGGTGTCTCAAGACATTCACGGTTGGTGTTAAAAATCATCTGGTCATTGTCAGTCACTTGAACTTCGATTAAATTTTGCAAATAAAAAAGTAAAAAAATAAAAAAAACAACAACAACTATGGCTTCCAGTAATATTGATGTGAATTTAATCATTTAATCATTGAAAGTTTGTTTTTCTAAATTGTGCCGTATTTCATTTGTCTTTCATTTAAGGGTATCATATCGTACCCGTCTGCTCAACATTGTATCAATCGATTCAATAATCAGATAGCCCCTGGGGGAAGAATATAACGCTAAAAATGAAAGAAAACAATTGAATGAGTGCGGGGACAACGCACACACCTGCTCTCTGCACACCAAACTGTCAAAATCACTTAAATACGCACACATGGAAGAGCGTGTCTTTACTCAGCGAAGACCAGCGCACTGAGTTTAATTAAGCGGAAAACTCCTAATCCAGGCGATTGAATAAGAGATTGCGAATCAATTAAGATTGTTATACATGGTATTAAAACGGAGCGGTTGATTTTTTTTTTTTTTTTGGTTAGTCGCAGAATGAATGTGGCGATGCATCACATTTAGGAGGGACACTGATTAGTATGGAGGATTTAAATTAAATGGAAACAGATCCGAGGGTCAAAAAAGACATGTATTTACGAAATAATGACGGGAGGTGAGAGGACAGAAATCCTGCACACCAGCATATTAAAACTATAAAAATAATAAACAGTTCTTATTTCAGCAGACCACAACGGTGAGAGCCTCAAATATATATTTTTAGGTAAACATAAGTTGTAGTACATGAAAAATTTGTGTATAAAAACATGAATGTAGTTTATATGTAAAATACATCAGATAACTTTACATAAGTGTTGTCAACACGAGGTAAATCATTCAGAAATTATTACATTGATCCATCAGGACCTCCCGCTTTTACAAATAAAGCGCTGCTCCCGGGCGCGCGCTCAATCTGCCCCTCACTCATTTGTTGGCTGAAACTTTCTGCCACGAGACCGCCACGCGCGTTTGGATGTTGTGGGTGGGGCACTAAGGGAGGGGCTTACCCGGTTATAGACAAAATACCAGCCCGCTCCTGCCAATTGGAAAGGAAAGTTCGACGCGCACCGATGGACGTGTGAGGGAGGACAAGAGTTTGGGACGCTGCAGGATACACGAAGACAGAAACGCGGCTGTGGAATAATTGTTCTGAACTTTTAAGAATCAGACAAGTTTTCTGTTACTCTGCGCAGACCAAGCGGTGAATCCAAACAGGTGAAGTTTATTTATTTTTACCGTTATGAATCCAGCTCAAAGAGAATAAACAATCAAAAAAGATTTCATTTGTCAATCAAGTATTTAGGTTCCAAATTTAACACCTACACTGACTGTTGCGTTTCTATCCTCGGGGCAGAAATAAAAGCATTTAAGTGCATTTATAAAAAGAAAAAAAGGCCATTTTCTATAAACTGAAAATGGATGTAGAATTTTCAGGTTTTGTGCAATCATGTCAAGTTCCTCCAGACACAAGTGTATTTTTAAAACAGGATTTATGTAATATAAGTATTTATTATAAGGAGAATGTAGGCAGCTTGTCCACATGTACGTTGGGTTGTGCGTTCCCTATTTAATCTTTGAGCTTTATTTGCTGAGTAAATCCCGTCGTGTCCCAGATTGACATCGTCTCCTGTCAATACAGCGCAGCAGCAGGAGACCATTCAGTAACCTCATTCTAAAACAGATAAATCGTCCTTAGAATCACAATACCTCAATTTAAGACATTTTAAATTGTTAGTCTGGTTTTTCTGAATAGCCTTAGTGGGTTTTTAATAGAGTTACCATTTCTTTTTAAGAACTGTGAGCTGTCCACATTGCAGTGCTGAAATGAGAGTACCTGCTCTGTATTTTGTAGACCAAAGGTGTAGTTCCTGAACTGAATCAATCAGGTTACGAATAATAATTACAGTTTCAATCTATTCCTTGACTGATTTCTCTGTGTATTCTGATTTTTCAGACTAAAATGATGACAAAACCTTTTGTAAAGAGCTGCAACGTGAGTGAGCTGGTGACCTCACTCAGTTGGCTGGAGGAGGAGGACGCCAGTTCTCAGGATGGAGAGGAAAGCCCAGAGATGAGGGGGCACCATGGAATGACTTCAGGCAGCCGGATACACTCCTGCACAGAACTGGGCAGTGAGGATATGGAGGAAGAAGAGGATGAGGATGAAGAGGGGACTGGACTAAATGGAGAAAATGCTCCCAAAAGGAGAGGCCCTAAGAAGAAGAAAATGACCAAAGCCAGACAGGAGAGGTTCCGTGCTCGACGAGTCAAGGCCAACGCAAGAGAACGTTCTCGTATGCATGGGCTGAACGATGCCCTGGATAATCTGCGCAGAGTAATGCCTTGCTACTCCAAGACACAAAAACTGTCAAAGATCGAGACTCTACGTCTGGCCCGTAACTATATCTGGGCTCTGTCAGAGGTTCTTGAAAGAGGCCAGTCTCCAGAGAGCCATGGCTTTATGGAAATGCTGTGTAAAGGTCTGTCTCAGCCCACCAGTAACCTCGTGGCTGGTTGCATACAACTGGGGCCCGGGCCGATGTTGCTCAACAAGCAGGAAAAGTGTGGAGGTCCGGGCGTTGGTGGTGTAGGAGGTCAGGCCGGACACCCCCTCAGCTACCCATCTCCTGGCCTTCCTAGCCCCCCTTATGGCTCTTTGGAAGCATCCCACCTCCTCCATATGAAGGGGTTCAAGGGGCCCGTATATGATAACCCCTCCCCTAATGAGTGTAGCAGTGGCACCCCACCTTACGACGGGCCTCTCACTCCCCCTCTGAGCATTAGTGGCAACTTTGCCCTGAAGCAAGAGCATTCTCCCCATGAGTCAGAGAGGAACTACACACCCCACCCTGTTCACCATGCCCACTACCTCTCATCTCACCATTACTCCACTTCCGTGTCTGGCAGTCTACCAGGGGGGCCTCAGGGTCACCCACTTTTTCAGGCTTCACGCTATGAGCTTCCCCTCGATGTGACCTTTGACTCGTTTACTCCCCATCTGATCACCTCTCAGGTCGGCACCATCTGAGAGGTGACTGCAAACTACTGACTGACCACTGTGAAGCCAGGGGTGGAGCACTGCTCTTTAATGAACTGCTGTAAAAACAATGGCTGGTACTAACTGTATAGAGAAAATGGTTTGCATTTTTATTGACTAGTACTCTGGAGAACTGAATACTCAGTGAGATTCAACTCAATCTACCTGATACAAGCATGCACCCATTACTTTTCATATTTTATTTATTCTTCTTTTGTTAGGATTATTCATTGGTATTTGGATTACATTTTTCCGAAGAAGTCCCCATATGCTAAAGACTGACAAAAGAATATTGTACCAAATTGGTTAAGCCTAATCTTAACACTGAAATGATTTCTGTGTCACCTTAGAGACCAAACAAGAACCTGCGCAAGTTTGTTTGAATATTAACACATCTCCTTACTAAGGATATTTGACAGAAAATGTCATCCAAACTAAACCTAAACTGAGACCAACAGAATCCTCGCCATGCATAAAAGTAATGCATTTATTTATATCTGTATTTAATATTTATTTTTGATAATGTTTTGTCTCCTTTCATATATTTCACAGCACAGTTTTTGTTTCCCCATCTTCTTGTTTTATCAATCCCTGGCAGATGTACTGTATTTAAATTATTTATTTGAGGTCTTTAAGCTAATTTCCATTTTGTGTCACAATTTTTTTTGTTAAGCTGTACTGTTGTAAATATTTTACTGTTGCACTTAATTGAATAAATATTCTTATATTATAAGCTATTTCCATAGTAAAAGTATTTGTCACACATTTTTCTTCTGCTATTCACTTCAAACAGAAAAACACAGCACACAGAATTTTTGTTTGCATTTGACGTTACGCCTGTCATAGAGTATGCATGGTGAAATTTAAGTAGGTCTTTTCTTGCTTTAGAACAATAACAAAAAATAATTCATTCATTTTTTTTATAACTGTTAATCCTATGGGGCGGCACGGTGGCACAGTGGGTAGCGCTGTCGCCGCACAGCAAGGCAATTCCGGGTTCGAGTCCCGCTCTGTGCGGAGTTTGCATGTTCTCCCCGTGTCTGTGTGGGTTCTCTCCGGGTTCTCTGGCTTCCTCCCACCTCCAAAAACATGCGCTTCAGGTTAATTGGCCAGTTACAAATTGACCGTAGGAATGAGTGTGTGCGTGCATGTTTGTGTGCATCTATGTGTGGCTCTGCGGTGCACTGGCGTCGCACCCGGAGTTTCCCCTGCGTCACGCCCTAAGCCAATTGGGACAGGCTCCAGCTCCCCGCGACCTGCCTCAGCAGATGAGGAGGTTGGAAGATGAATGAATGAATAAATGAATGAATGCTAATCCTATGCAGGGTCACAGGGGTTCTAGAGCCTAACACGTTCACCTAGATTGCATGTTTTTGTGGGACAAACCCAGAGTCGTTCCACTAAAAAAATTAAATGAAATACACTGTAAAAGCATATTTACTTTGACATGATGCAATATGAAAGACATTTTACACACAAAGTAATAAAAAGCTGGATTTGGAAACTAAAGGAAATTAAATGACCATTTCATTTCACATTTGCTGATGTGCTCACAGATAAAAGACACGGTAAAAGAATGAAGGAGTGCCTGTAGCTGGGACAGAGATCTGTTGCATGATGTGTGTGTGTGTGTGTGTGTGTGTGTGTGTGCGTGCGTGCGTGCGTGCGTGCGTGCGTGCGTGCGTGCGTGCGTGCGTGTGTGTGTTATGACATCACTCCAGGGTTTGCTCCAGGGTGTCTTATCAGGTCAGACAGGAGGCTGTTGTTGGCCATGGGAAAGCAGCTCTGGGGAACAGGTGAATATGTCACAGAAGCCTTTCACTTTCTACTGCTGTTTCCAGCATATTCCATTTTCCCATGCAGCTCATGCCAAAGCACTGCAGGCCAAAGACTCGTTCTTAAACAGTCCATACATATGTACGAAGAGCAAAACACCAGATTTCTGCTCAGACACAGCATGTTGATGTAATAAATTAATCAGTCAGAGATTGTTCAATACTTTGAAAATATGAATTCAGCACAGTAGACTTATTGCTTTCAAATTTCAACATTGAAGCAAAAAAAAAAAAAAAAGGTTTATGATCCTTAGGCCAGCTCAAACTGGCAAGATTCCCAACATTCATATCATTCTACTAACGACAAGTCTCAGTTTTGACTTCAATAGTGGTGCTGAAGGGCATGATGGCTCTTGAAATAAACAAAGCCTGGGGTGGCAGAATGTTGAGATGGAGAGATGGGAACAAGAGCTGGTGTGTTCAAGTGTATTTATCATTGTGGTCCTTTAGGCAGTTGTAAAAAGTGGAAGGTGCCTCTGAGGCTGTTGTCAAAGAGGACTTCCCCCCTCTTCAGCTACCTCTCCAAAGGTTTGTCTTTTTCCAGTCCTGGCAACAGTGGAGAAAGGCTAGAGGAGAAAAAGGGAATGATTGTTTTACTGGGCGCCACTGGTCCATTGTGAGTGCAGCCTGTTCTTTCTCTTGACCTGTGACCCGTATTGTTGTAGGGCTTCTCGTTCGGGGAGTGCAGACAGCTGGGGGAACTGCAGGAGGGCTGATGGACAGCTGCACCAGTTTGGAGAGAGATAGAAAGAAGAGAGTGAGGGCATGAGAGAGAGAGATGAGAGTGGGAAAGGGAATGAGTGTGTTGGGGGCAAGATGACATGAGGAAATAGAAGAGGAGGCCAGGAGAGGTGACTGAGGTCTTTGCTCCTCATTCACAAGTTTGTCCTCTATGGTCATGTGTCTCAGCCCTGGCATAGAAATGACACATTGCTTTACACACAGACAGACGTTTGGCCTGTGAGAAAGTACTGGCAGAATTGCCAGCACACACCCTCTTTGTGTCCTTGCAATTTTGTTGCCACAAAAAAAGGGGGGGCTGGGTTTGTGGATTATCCTCCTGAGTCCAAATACATGAGTGGGTGGATGTGGAAATTAATCCACAGAAAATTAATTTTGGATAGAAAATCGCAAAACACAGACATGCTGGACAGTCTTAGAAGACTTGGACATGGTGATGGAGGAGTTGGTTAATAGGGACACAGAAAAAGGAGGAAGGTGTAGACAAAAATGTACTTGTTAATAGGCTCAATCGTTGGAGATAATTGTTACAAGATTAGCGTTTCTCATGGTAAGATTAATTTGAAAAATTAGTCTACAAAATACAGCAAAAGGTAAACTTTAGCACAGGTAGCAAACAAATTGAGTACATCAGGAAGCTCTTATATGTATTAAGGACACGATTGTCTCTTAATGGGAATGGAGGACACGCTCTGAATGCCTTCTTGGACCGGGTGACAGGCAGCAGATTGTGATCTGTACCCTGGTCACTTGGGAGAGAGAGTTCAAGTCATATAACAGCTCACAGAGTCGACATTCACCTTGATTCCTAAACTTCTCTAGTCTTTCATGGCTTTTAAATTTGACATACATTATGCAGTAAACAGCCCAAGAGGACATCATTCATAAGACGTCATTCATAAGTGGCTTGTTCAGTACAGGTTGCAAAACAATCTCACATGACTATACAATAAAAAGTAAACCAGCAGTTTGTGTCTTGTTTTCTTGTGCAAATATTCTAGTTTTCGTGTGTAGCACACTTAATCCATCGGCCAAACAAGAATGGCTCCCACTAAAATGAAAAGGTCCTAGCCATAGGAGCCAGATAGAGGGATAAAGCATTGTGATTAAGATTGTATTAATGGTGCCATAGGAGGCTGGAAGGCTTTAATCAGTGTCTGTGTGCCGGTAATCCCTCTGCCTCTAAGCTGGAACGAACACAGTGATCCCCCTCCTCTTAGGCCATAGTCTGCATGCACACATGTCATGCCTGAGTGTGGAACATGGGTACGAGGACCCAGGTTGAGAGGTGGAGCACCCTGAAACAGACGCCCAAGACTCAGAGGAGCAGCTGGTAGAAGAAAGACTGGTGAGACGGATGGAGAAAGATGTGGGGGGAAAAAAGGGGAAGACAATGAACGATGGCAAGGAGAAGATGTAGGAGTCTGATGTTGGGGGAATTAAAAGGACATTTTAGGTGGACATGGTTAACCTGGTGGAAGTAGCATTACTGATTCTTTGATAACTTTAAACATTTTATAAACTGAATTTGTAAGGCAGTGAACTTTGCCATTTTGTAATTTTTTTGGAAATTATATATATAAATGAATAAAAATCTCCTCGTTCCACACCATAATAAATGAGAAACATTCAAATAATTATGTTTTAAAGAAAATAATAGAACAATGGCTTTTCTGGTGTGAGAGAAAAAGAAAGAAGAAAAGGAGATGTAAATAGGAGGTAAAAGAGTAACTCATTACCTATGGGAGTGGATGTGAATGGTGACGTTGTGTGCATAAAGATGGGGGTGGTCCTTCTAATCCCAAAGTTCTCTGAGAGTATTAGGGTGTAGGAGTTAAAGAGCTTCTAATGGGATCTGGATGCTGTCGTGTTG
The DNA here is from genome assembly GCA_013358685.1 of Antennarius maculatus. Lineage (NCBI taxonomy): Eukaryota > Metazoa > Chordata > Actinopteri > Lophiiformes > Antennariidae > Antennarius > Antennarius maculatus. The sequence goes on from CM023607.1 coordinate 18,522,474, forward strand.
GCCCCCCCTGCACGCCCATTGCATTGTGGAAGTGCTGGGCTTTGGGACACCACAATGGACTGAGTGTAGGGACAGATGGAGGTCCCTTTGGAAGGTAGGAGGGCCATAGTGAGAGCAGCTAGCATGCCCTTCTGCCACAGACGTGAGAGAGCGTTCAGGGTGGAGGAGGGAGAGAACAAACTGAAAAGGGGTTTCAGATTCTTCCCAATTATAATGCAAGGACAAGTTTAATTCAAGTGCTATTTTGATCTAGTAATCTGCCTAAATTAATCTTGATTGTGACACATTTGCAGATCAGTGCACATTACATGCCTCTATGGCAACATCACTTTTCAGAATGGAAAAAAGCCGCAAAGCTATGAACACACTGGGGATAATGTAAAACTTTAAAATCTTAGACATGTTCCATCTTTGATTTTCCCTTTTCAGGGTTAAACCAGGTCATGTTAGTTTGAACAGTGAAATGCATGGAGCGTCAGGGGAGAGGGTATGATGATAAATGCTGATAAGGAGAGATGGAAAGCATTGGAGGAGGGTAGAGGGAGGTACCGGGTGAAGCAGCAACAGATGGGGTCTGATGGAAACCTCAGGTTGTAAACTTTGTTGGTAACATCTGTCCGTTTATCCATCTGCTATACTGTTTCAGTTTGTTTAGGGGAGACTCATCAATTACAAAACTACAGTGGAGAGTGCTGGTGCCGCTGTTGTCACAGCATGTTTAAAAGAATAAGAAAGTAGAGCAGTGCAATATTGTTTCTTAATACCTTAATGACTAAGCACAATTTAGACATTTTACTGCTATAAAACTGGAGCAAGAAAAAGATGAAGTCAAGCCCTCTTCCCCGGTGTGATCCAATAAACAGTTTAGCACCATTCCCACACATAAGCCCATCTATCACATCTGTGCTCAGGAACAGGAGCCATCCTTTGTTCCTTTTCTGGAGCACACATGAATAAGTGGATTTCAGTGAGATGTGGGTATAACCCTGATTAGAATCACATTACCAATTACTGTGAACAGGCTCCTAATAACCTGTGCGCTTATCCAAATAACACGCCACTGGTTCATTAGTAGACTTGTATTTAGTCCAAGTTCTCCTCCAGTAAATATTGTATGATATGAATTAGAAGGAATGTTTTTTTGCACATGAACCAAGTTACGAATATGACCAATCATTTTAGTGGAAATATCACACGAGTATTTTACTTTTCTGCGCTAAAAATATTCTCTTCAATTTGCTGTGCAGCGAGCGGATAAAGGAGAATTAAGCAGCTGATCTGGGCTCAGTGGCCAGAGTGTTACATTAGACATTAATCCAGAACAGTGGAAGGTTAGAGAAGGGATAGCATCCTTTAATCCCTCACTCCATCCATTCAGCCCTCTCATCAGACACTGGGAGGGAATCAGACAGACTGAGCACATCCTTTGGTTCTGCAATGTTAGCAAAACATCATTGCTCCTTCAATCTAAACAGTTTTGTATTCTAGTGTCAAAGCTTTTTAATAGTTTACTGCAAGAGCTCTTTTTCACAATTTAGATTACCAGCTATAGCATCTTTGAGCATTTCCTGACTCCCAGTTTCTCTTTAGAGGGTGAGCAAATGTCCTGTCCACGAACACTGTCCCCCTATATGTAACAGATGTTACTGGGGCAACAGTTGGCATTGAAAGGGAGGGGCTTCAGGCCATCTGTCCAGGGTCAAGTTTTGAAAAGAGGTGGCAGAGACGGTGGCGTGTTCAGGAAAATGGTAAGTATTTGGTTGAATAGACCAAATATAGTCGACTTTGTAATCCTGCTCCGTGTGTGCTTTCACATAAAGTAGTCTTTGTGGAGGTTTTCAATGTGAATTTTGAAACTCCAGAAATTCAGTTTTTGACACAGGAAAACTGAAGCTTTAGCACAAAGGCACCATCTTGTGGTTAAAGAAAATATTACAACAACATGGAATATTTATTCAAACTTTATTGATATTTACAATAGACATTAGCTCAAGTTATTAAGTCAAGACTGCAACTGTTAAGATTAATATGGCAATAAAATCAGAAATTACTCATAGATCGTCCAGCCGAGATTTAAGACTCTCAAGCGTATGGTCTATGTCATCCCGCAGACACGCCATCTTCTTATGGCAAACCTTTCTCTATGGAAAGTAGGAACATGTGGGACAACCAGAATTTTTGCAGAAACTCACATTTGTTGCACAGAATTTAAAAAGATGGGACACACACTTACGTAGTAAATCTTAAACCTTGCATTTTCCATTTGATAGAATTCAGCCACAGTTAGCTCTGTAAAGTCTTTCTTCATGGTTATGAATCCACAGTCAGGGGAGCGTTTAACATGTTCAGACCTGGGCAGAGAAAGTTATGGAGACCAGAGACAAGATGTGCACATGGCACACAAAGGGGAAACTATCATTAAGTCAATAAGGATACCATCTGCTGTAAAATAAAACATTTACAATTAAACATTATGCTGCCATTTACAGTTCACGTCCTAAAAAGGAGCCATGTTTCTTTCTAATTCTTTATGGATGTGTATTGTGTTCTCAGAAAAGCCGCAATACTAAATGTTAACACTCAAGAGTAACAGATGAGATTCAGCTGGGAAGCTGTCTCAGCATCATCTTCTTAAGCACCTCAAATCATATATGTACCTTGTTAGGGTCAAAAATAATTTTTATCATGGAAGTTGTTTTCTCACCAGGGATCATCATCTGGTTCCCAACCTTCAAGCTCGATAAGACAGAAGAAACAGCAGGCAACATCAGGCTCATTCTCACTGGGACAGTGAACAAACCCAGCCTTGGCCATCTGCAGACAGAAAACAGTAGCGTAGCCTTCACACAACTGTAAGACAATAACAGAGCAATAAATTACAGACTTTTATGAGCGAAGTTCATTGACAATGATGAAAAGTACCTCTCAAAACAACAAACTGATAGCTGGAGCACATTTGGTAACAGTCAGCTTGAGGATAAGAATTATGACACAAGAATCCCCATCAACTGAGATGTTAACAGTCCATCAATCATGAACTCTCCAGTGGGCTCAGGATGCGTCACTGGACACTTCATGCAATGGAACTGAATCTAGCACCTGCTTAAATCTTTCAAGCCGTTACAGCCTTGAATTAGGAGCTGTGATAAAACGCCTCACAAGCATTTCTATAAAGTCCACCGACTCCTGACAAAGACGGCTCACCGGCCTTACCTTCTCAGGTGTGCAGTTACATTCCTCTCTGAATGGCCAGTCCATAAAGCTTTGTTCGCGCATTTCCTGACTGTACATTTTGCTATGAGAGTAAAACATTGTAGTCAACACCTGTATGTTGGCCATATCTTCATCAATAAACACCCTTAAGCAGAATTAATTCACAGTTTTCTTCGCAAACATCCACAGCTGTTTTTAATCCTACATTATTAGGAGAATCTCAGGTGGGCGGGGCTAAACCGGATCACAATGGGAATTTTACAATGGTATTAATTGTAGTTCTTCAGTGGTGTGACTCTCGTCTACTTCTGGGTGCAATTGTCTACTAAAATCTGAAAAACAGTTTCCAGGTTTTACTGTATGACTTATTTATCAGAGGCGATTTTCGGCAGCGTTCGGGTCTCTCACGAGTGTACACGAAAGGCCCATTCAGTCTACTTGTTTCATTGTGAGATTATCAATTGCATTGCGTCACCCTTCACAGTGACGTCACTTTCCTCATTACCAGTTCATTCATGTCACCTAATTGACCAGAGTTAGTGATCCCGACCAGGTAAACAGTGGTTTTCAATAAGTTTTTTTTAATTTTATTTTATTTTGAGTTTATCATTTATGTCAAGTTTTCCCAAAATATTTAGACTTTTTGGAAAAGGATCACAGTGTACATCTAGATCTGCCTTTCTTTTTTTTGTGTGGCTATTTTCTGGCCTAAGATTAATCCACATTAAATCCCATCTTTTTAAAAAATAAATAAGTAAGACAAAGAAAAAGATACAATTATAAATGGGTTGATCATGTGAATAATTTGGGATGAAAGTAGGTCAGTCTGCAGGGAATTGGTTTGGGATCCACCGGTGTGGATCTGGGCACTGCCTGTCTGTTATCATTATTTATGCATTCATTCATCTTTATATATTCATCCAATGTATTACTCTTATCGTTAACCTTACACAAATATGATTACACAAGCTCGCCAAACGAGGGACTGTTCCACGAGTGTTGACAAATTGGATGGAGAACAAGATGCCTCCAAATAGAGGTAAGATACAGGGGCTTCGCAGCCCAAATCCAGTCCAGAGCCTATAGCCTAAGGCATTGATGGAGTGAAGAAGAGAAGAGACATCCGAAATACCACTGAAGTGACAGAGAAAGGATATGTAGGATAGAAACTTTAGTGACCTGTCAACTTATATCTAAAGAAATCTTATGAAAGTAGGAACTTGTCCCTAAGGTACTGTTTTCCATAACTGGGAATTGTTATAATGTATTTAATGGGATGAAAATCATTATTTGGAATGTTGGAATTTAACTCCCCCTGGTGGCACTTGTTGCAAGTGCCTGCCACTTAAAATGACCAGACTTTACCAATGGCTATAAAAATTTTAGTGTTGAATTATTGATTCAGGCTGAACACTTTATTGAAATCCAAAATAAAACAGTGACTCAATCGTCCAGAAATCAGCAGTCCTCTTTGATGGTTTGTGATGTAAATGTTAGCTCTCCTGTTTCTTGCTGTGAGAGACAGGAACAGTCCTGGTGTGAAGTGTGTTTCTGTAACTCTATCCTTTAGGCTCCTTGGGTGCTGAAATGTGCTTACATGTGTAACGTGCTGTCCATTCCCCCTTCTAACCTTATCTCCCTATGGAGTTCCAGTGGTGAACGCTGACATGCAATGTGTCTGCTTGTGAGGCTGATAGTGTGTGATCTTCATGCCACGTGTGTGTATCACACTTTAATTGCATTCACATCTCAGAAAGGTGATGCTGTGTTGTGGTTTATGCAACAGTAGGGTTGGGTTTAGTGTCTACTGTGTCTTTATCATCATGTTATTGCAGCTCTGGGTGGCCTGTAGGATTCTTGGCTGCAGACAGAATAACATAGCATCTACCTCTGAATTTAAACATGTGTGTGTTACTGTTTTTAACTCTAGCTCTTTCCATACGTCCAAACTTTTCACAATTTCTCTCAACATAGCTGCACCAGGGGCACTTTATTTTTAGGTGCACTCCCCTTTTTATCCACCTTTTGTGCAAAAACTGTTCATGTTGTTTGCTGTATCAGTTAAATTGTTTGTGTACCTTTTGAAAAAAAGGTCCATATTATTAACAGAGCTGCTGATTTGATCATTCATTTCATTCCATTAGTTTTACTCTAAAAATCTTAAATTATTAGTTAAATGTCTGCTGTCTTTTCCATATCTGAAAATTTCTCCATGTTTTCATTGATATTTCACCTTCTTCCCTTCATACCTTCTCTGCTGTCACCTTCAACATTTTTCTCCTTCCATTTTGTGAAGCAACTGACCTAACTGATTAAAGTCTGCCAGGATCAGCTCCTGCTCCTGCCCTAGCCTTGTTTTCACACAGGTCTGAGACTGAGAGAGAAGGAGGGAGGAGATAGGATGTGGAGAGGAGGTGATAGAGGCAATGTGTTTGTGGTCTGAATTTCCACATGTCCTGTACATTGCCATCGTGGGCGTGAGGCTATGCTATTTGTGCAGCCCTTGGATTTTTTTTTAATTACAGAGGAGGATCCCTGCAAGTATTTTTCATTCCACCTAAGGAGGTTTTTGTGTGGGCAGGGATTTCAGAGAGGAAAGTTGTTTCTCACTGTATTCCTTCAGAAGTTCTCTCAGGAAACCCAGAGGTGAAGTCAATGTGGAGCACAGGTAGGATAGCAGCCTATGAACATCTGCTGATTCAGTATTTCTCTTTACAATCATTCATAATTGTCTCTTTAGGGGATTCAAAGTACCGGTAGTCTTTTTTTTGTTACCACATCTATGCAGTCAAATGATAATTATGGCGATGTGTAGAAAAGTTACATTATAAAAGAATTCTGTGTCTGTATGTAGTTTATCTTCAGACTAAGTCGACATTCTTGTCTCAAATGTACTGACAAATGTCCTGACAGCTCCACCTGTCCTCTGCTGCCCTCACACCAGACTGAGCTCATTTGGAAGAAACTGATCTCATCCTGTAGCTTGTACTGTATACGTGTGTGTGTGTGTGTGTGTGTGTGTGTGTGTGTGTGTGTGTGTGTGTGTGTGTGTGTGTGTGTGTGTGTGTGTGTGTGAGTGTGTACTTACAACCAGGTTTCCATACAGCATGCGTTGAAGTTTGCCCTCAGTTCATTTTAGGCTTTGTTTTAATACTTATTTTTGGAACAAAATTATATTTAAAATGTGTTATATCTCATTAGTGTGTGAAGGAGATTACATTATGTCAAAGGAATGTTGTTGACCCTTGACTAGATTTTTTTTCATCTGCCACATCACTCTCAGCTGAGGAATATGTGAGCTTTAGAAATAGACAATGATCCACAGAAATCACAATGACCTCAAATTGCAGTTTTCTGAAACTTCCCTTATGGTCTGCATAACTTGGACAGTTTCAGGACAAAGTATTCAATGGGAGCCAAAACGAACTTATTGTAGTGAAGTGTTAACACTTCTGAAATGCAAGGTTCTGAAGTAAATGCAGCTGGAAAGAAAGACGTCCTGTCCTGTGGCGCTGGTGTAAAATGTCATGGGAGTGTGAGAGTGTCGCAGTCAACATCTACATTCTCCAGCTCTGTAAGCAGGCGAGGATTCACAAGACAGCTACACCCAAATGTGTACGCACACCCAAGAATCCTCAAATCTCCGAGTTTCTTTTTTCTCTGACATTCTGTTGGCCTGATCAAGCAGTATGTTATCAACACTCAGGTACAAAGTAGATTGTATATACAGTTCGATGTAAGACTGCCACAAACAATTTGGTTCATTGTCAGCAGCGGTGAAAAATGTTTTCTTGGTTAATTGTTTGGTTTACAAAATGTCAAACATAAAAAGAATAAATTCCAACAACATCCAATGGCACAAGGCAGTTTATTGAAGAATGCACTGTATTCAATTGAGGTGGGGTCAATGCATACGAAACATTACTGCTGGCAACATTTCCAGCACATATCAATACCTGATCGATAAGTAAGATGATTACCTCTCACAGCAGCAAACTGATATGTCACGATATGCAACCTGCAAGATCTGCAATCTCAGGTCAGCTCAAAGGGAATGTCAAGGTCGTTCTGCTCATACTGAGCTGCCTACTGGTTATGTGCTGCATGTTCTTAATGAGGCGTCAGATAGACGCACAGATAAAACAGAGATGGTTGCTTTCAGTATCGTATTTAACAGTATTTTTTCCCCTGTTGGCTGTAATGGGTGCTCTGCCATATTATGAGGGGAAATGTACATACTGATGCCTCGTGCTTGTGTGGCCTCTTCACCTTTGACCTTTGTAGACAGCCTCTAAATTCACCATCAAAGTGTCAAGAGACATCCAAAGCATGATAAACGACCTTGCAGAATGGACTCTGCATCTGCAGAAATCTATTTCATTAAAGAATGAAATCAATTAGAAGTAGAAAGGTGACAAAATAATATATCTGGGAAGTCAAATTATTCCAGCTGGCCTAGTATCATGAAATATGACCAGACTTTAGATAGATGGATGGATGGATAGATAGATGGATAGATAGATGGATGGATGGATAGATAGACAGACAGACAGACACAGACAGACAGACAGACAGATAGATAGATATACTTTATTTATCCCACACTGGGAAATTTAAACATTACAATAGCAGAACAGACAGAAACAGGGAAAATATACATAGAAGAAAATTAAGACAATAGAGAAAGAGAATAATAATAATAATAACATTAAAAATATTAACAATAATAATAATAATAATAGTACCCAAGCATGGCAGACATTCAGTTATAAATAAGTGTGGTGGCAGGAATTAAGTTCTAAATAAGTGTCGTGATCAGCAGAGGTTGCATTTTATGCTGCATTCAAGATGTTGTAAGGATATTAATTGCAGTCTGTCTCATGTATTTAAATTAGCATAAATTTACTGCTTTTGTCCATCAATAAAGAGAGAGGTAGTACGATAAAGGCATAGTATGGATGAAGGTACCCTTCATTGTAACAAGCATCACTTTGACATTTGACTTGCTGCAAATACGTTCTGTGATAATAAACAGTTTCTGTAAGCAGCTTTTTAAAAGTGTTTTTATTTTATATACTTGATTAATCCCTGAAGGGAAATTAGTGGCACACTCTAGTTATTCACATACAAATACTGTATATTATTTTTTACAGGCCCTGAGCACACAAACACACACAAGGGGCCTGTTCACATGCATGGGGAGGTAGAGTGGTGGGCAGCTCCTGCTTGGTGCGCCCAAATGAGCAACTTGTGAGGGGTGCCTTGCTCAGGGGCACCTCGGCAGTGCTCCGGAGGTGAGATGACACCTCCCACTGTCAGTTCACACTCTGGGTGTTTTTGGGTGGGAGCGGGAATTGAACTGCCCATCTTGGAACATTGGACAACCCGCTCTAACGCCCACCCTATCACTGAGCCACTACCGCCCCCCATAGATATTTTTCTGCTTGCGTATTCCTGATTCAGTCCATTCAGGCCATCAATACTGTACCAGCTGCGTCTCATGTCTGTTTGGCTTCCTTGTTTCCCTCGGGGTTGGCGTGGTGCTGGGAACACAATCCTCTCAGATCTTGGATTGTGGGAAATTTGATTGGAGTGTTGTCTCAAACCATGATTGGAGATCATGGAATGATTTACAGGTTTAATTAGTCTGTTTTCAGATAATCATTCCTGTGTTTGCAGGGTTTCACCAGTAGATGGAAGCATAGACTGACAATCCAGGTTGAGCAGATCTTCAAGTACACTGATGTGTGTCCTTAAATTTTTTTCTTTGTGTGTGATTGTGTGTTGATTCCGACTGTGTGTTGGACTTTATCCTCAAGCTCCAGACAAAGCATAACATATTTTTTGAACTTTTTTTTATTCAGAGCAGACAAAATATGTTTAATCTGCAGTATTGGTCAGAACAGTCTAAAAATGTTTTAAAAGAAAACACTTTAACACCACGAAATGGTATCAGTAAAACACAAAGCTGGTTACCGGTCCATAATGTCTGACCAGTAAAATGCAGAGTCTAAACAGTTCCTGATTTTTTCCCCTTAAAATTTTTCCTAAATTATGTCTGTAAATTGGTGCCTTCATACTTGAAGGAGAAACTTCGACTTCTATGTTCCCCCATCTAGCACAGAGTTGTATATATACTGATATTAATCAAATAACCTTGTCATTCAGGGAAAATCCATTTCTCCCTGTTCTCCCTTCTAAATTCAACTATTCTAAACCAAATATTTTACCCACTATGTCATGCATGATTTTTAATGTGGCATTTGTGAGCAAAGTAACTCAAGTGAATGGCAAATGAAATCATTTCCATTCCTTACTCATTAAAAATATTCCCCCATGTATTCCAGGATGACCTCCCATTCAAAGGTGAAAGAGGTCAGCACATTATCCTTTTGATGATTAATCTGCACCTAATGGCAAAAGAAAGGTCTTACCTCCCTTTTCTCCCTATTTGTCTCCATCACCCCTCTGCTTTAATACCTGTCCAATAATGACATCCCCCCCTCGCCCCCCATTGGCCATCACCCCATTCCCATTTAGTCGGTCTTCTGTCTCCCTCTCTCCCTCTCCTCACCTGTGGAGGACATAGGATCCACCTGCTCGGATTTCACCCTCTCATCATGACATCCATTAAAGTGGCGCTGGACCTTGGGCCCCCGCCGGCCCGACAGCACATTAGCACTCGGTCCATTGAACGTCAACAAGGACCTCATTTGAATTATTGATACCAACACAACTAATGAGGAAACCCTATCTCAGCTTCTTTTACCGACACACAATCACACATACATGCACGCACAAACAAATGCTTACGGAAGGACTTGATGTATTGATGGTTAACATTGCAGTTACCATTTTTTCCATTTCAAAAGCTAATATTCTGAGTGTTTAATCCATTTCTAGCTGACATGATATAAGTTTAAACTTGAAGTTTGCCGTTTTGTACCATAAATGTTTGCACCACCAATGTAGCTCCCTACAACAGTTTACTTTTATTGCACCTACATCTTCGTGGCATTTGTGAATATGGGTGTTATGTATAACTTTGTTTATAGCCACCATTTATCCCACAATACCTGCAGCATTTAGTCATTCAATTTTATCAAGCATCTGTGAGTTGGGTTTTTGTGAGTGACTGTGACATCTCAGTCTGTCAGTGTTTACATACAATGACATAAATGCGCTCAGTGGAGCTGCCATGCAAACGGGTATTGGAGGTGTCAGCCACCCTCCTTAGTATTCACTCCAACACTCAGTGACTCACAGCCTCAGCCTGGGCGCTCAAGAGGAGGGGGGTAAATACAAAAGAAAACGAGAGAGCAGGACAAGAGGAGGCACCATGAACATCAGGCAGCATTTTCTGTAGCCCCCGGCTCACGTGTTCGTGTCAGTACGTTTGCAAGCATGCATGCCCAAGGGGATTAATATTTCCACAGCTTTGCTAAGCTCTCCCTTGTGAACCAGGCTTCTCAGTAACATTGTGGCTACGTGATGAGAGAGAAGAGAGTAGAGGACGAAGTATGGCATAAGAAACCGGCTGTGAAGCAGTTCTTCACTCAGTGACAGCTACGGTCCATCATTTAATTCTCTGCAGCCTTTCTTTCGAGTTTGACTGTCTTTCTCCATATTCCATCTTTTCACATGTCTCCTTTCGTGTCACTCCACATCTCTTCATCCTTCTGTCAGTTTGTATTTAGTTTAATCTCTGCCCCTCCTTTTCTAGCTTCCTCCACTCTGTCGCTTTCTATTTCATCTCTCCGTCTTACTTTACAACCCCTCAGTCTAAATTCCAGCCCCGTGACGAAAACACAGAGGCTGAAAATATGCATAAGTTCACCTGGGCAGGTTAAGAGATGGAGGGAGAAAATGAAAAAAGACAGCAGACAGATAAAAGGTTAACCCTTTAACAAGTCCATACATGTAGAGTCACAGGGCAGAGAGAAGGGTGGAGGGTCATACACAACAAATCACAAAGAAGAGATGTGACAATTCAAATCTCTGTGAGGGGGAGACGTATGAGACGAGTACAAGAGGGATAAACAGTAGTTTGGACAAACGGCATTTCACTCAAGCTCTGTCTCTCCTTCATGACTTCCACTCTGCATGATGACAGGCATCTGCAGCCGTTCATTGGTTGAGGCTGCCACCAATCAGAGCAGAGGCATGTAAGGTGCCTTTAGGTTATACCCAACCCCAAATACGAGAAGCAGAGGAAGAGAAAGCCAGAGTAGAGAAGGCAGAGCATGTTTTACAGAGAGAGACCAAAACAGATGGTAACCTAGCTGTGAAGTGAGGACCTTCACTTTGACGCTCTGTGTGAAATAACATGTTTGACAAGAAACTGCTTCCCAGCTGTTGGTTGGACACAGTGCAATTCCTCGTGGCTGCTGGGGGGGAAGAAGATCTTAGCTTTATAGTCTCCCACTGTGATTGGCTGTCATTCTTTGGTCGCCCCCTCCTCTCTCTGACTCCCCTTCTCTTGTTCACTCCCTCTCTTCTCTGCTACTAAGCCCTTCCATACTGTCCTCAGGTTTACCTGAGCCACAAATGCAGAAACTCTGGACCCATCCTCCACTCCTCCACTCACATACTCCTCTCTCTCTCTCTCTCTCTCTCTCTCTCTCTCTCTCTCTCCCTCTCTCTCTTGCTCTCTCTCACACACGCTCACACACTCAGCTTTTCACCTGGAGAGGTTTGGAGAGGGCAGGCACAAGGGATGGCATGTGCAGCAGCAGCAGTTTCTCCTCACATCTAGCGTTGCCTCCATAGTTGCTGGAGAGTAGAGAGGAACTCTGAAAAGAGATTTTGAAGCCATTGTCCCTTGGCAAACCAGGAGAGACGGGGGCAGTGGAGGAGCACTTTACAAAGCCAGGGACACCAAAGGCAACATAAAGCATGATTTTGGGTGAGTTGTTGCTTTTTTGGTGCATGGGATTTCAGAGAGGTCACTTATACTGTGGATCACTAATCCCTACTTAAACTTGACCAATGCCAGGTCTTTGTTAATACTGTGCTTGATTTCTGTTGCACACAGACATCTGTCAATCCTCAGCTCTGGCTAGAGCGTGGAATAATGAAAACAGCATGCCATTAACGTGCGTGAATGATGACAGGGAAGGTCAAAGTGTCGGGAGATGGACTGTATCATGATGAGCTGTTTGGTCACATGACCAAAATCAGCCATTCTCACGTAGTTCCAGTGGAGGTGGAGTGACAAAAGCGGTTTGTCAACCTACTTACAACTAATGAAATTCAAATTAATACAAAGAGTTAATAGAGAATTCCTCAAGAGTGAGGATTTCATTTGTTACATTTCTTCCTATCCTTTCTTGACATAACCCTGCTCACCAGTGATGTGGATATTAGTCATGATATGATGCTTTTTTTCAGAAAAGACATCAAATTTTCAGTCTTTAGTTTGCAGTTTTGAGTATATCCTCCTATTAAACAGGCTTATGCTGTTCTGAGTCATTCAGGCTTTCTGTTTTAGTATTCTGGTCTCATAGTGGCCATGTCTGAGAGAGGGGATTCTGTGTGGTCGCTCTGCTCTACATTGCCAGCTTGTATATGCACACAGAGGGTTGGAGCTCACCACTGTAAGTCCAATGATGTGACTGATCCTGGATGTGATCCTGTGTGGATATCACAGTAAGAATCTTGCGTGTGTTTGCGTGTGAAAGTGTTCTGAATTCTTCCAATTTGTCTTTCATGGAGACTGTGTGATTGCATGAGATCATCGTGTGTTTGTTTTATATGTGTGTTGCTACGTTCTCTGCCAGCGAGGCCACTTTGTTTTAACGCATGCCTGAGCTGATTCAGCCACAGCTTAGGTCTTCTGCTCTGCCTACAGGCATGTTTTTCAAGCACACATCTCTAATGATTATAGAGAGTCAGGAACTGAAGAGTTGGGTGTGTAAATATGAAGTTCATGTTGAGATGTGTGCTCCTCTCTAAGCATTCAATGTCTTTCATGCTTACAAGAACAACTGGTAAGTGGTTGATTACTAAACTTTCTCACTTACTCAAGGTTTTGTTTTGTTTGCTTTTCATGTGTAATTTTGTACTTGTTGTCACACAGGCTCCTTTTACAGTTTCTGATGCTGTGGTAAAGTGAATATTTGTATGACAAGTCTCATTTAACAGTTAAACAAGCACTGTCTTGATCAGGTGGCAGGTACTAGCAGCTCACTTAGATGATATTTGCCCCAGACATGTACACAACAGTACTAACCTTTAAACCATGACTGCCTCAGGTGTAAAAAAAAAAAAAAGCTAAATACAGGACAAAGACCACTGCCTGTTAAACAGTCACTCAAAAAAACATTATCTCCATTGGACATTGAGATTTTCCTCTGCCTAACATTCTGTTCCGTTCATGTGATGATGTGGCTGCTGAGCGATCTGACATTTCTGCCTTCCCTCCTCTGAAAAGGGTAATGTCATTGTAATGCCCTTTACAATTCTGATGCTGGCTGATCTGAACATCCTATCAGTGAATTTTCTGATTTTGTCCGCTGATAGACATCTGCATGTTTGTGATAAGGTGTCTCAGACAAATGGCGTTATACATCAGTTTTAAAAATCTGATTTAAAAATGTTAATTTGTTATCTGTAAAGCACAGGCATCAGCATCTGTGTCTGTACAGCTACTAGTCTATTTCTATGCTTTGCTTTTGTATGACCTTGAGCCAACGACCTTTCTCGCTGCCGGTCTGCCCTTGACATTGGATTCACAGATCCATGAAAATGACCAGCATCGACAATCCAGGGTCCTGGCAGAGGTCTTTGGCTGCTGTGATAGTGATGACAGTTCTGTTGATGATAAAGGCAGTAGTCATGTGGTTATGCTGTTCACTGTGCTCTATACACAACCAGCTTACCTCTCTGCTCCATATGGACTCTGCACCAAGTTAGGGGTGTGAGGCTGGTGCTGATGCTGTGTGGGTTTATGCATTGAGTGTGTTTGTATCATGTTGGCAGTGAATAATGTGATGCAGAAAGAGAACAATGGGAAGCTATATAAGAACATGATCACTGTAGACGCAGAGCCTCTAGATATACTGCATTGTCGTTGTGATCAGCCGCCATGTTGTCTGAAATGATGTTCCACGATTTCAGGTTGCTGATGCCCGGAGGCAGCTTCTGGAAAGGAGTGTGCTTTTAGATGAGAAATGTCTATCGTGTTTCCTCAATGTCATCCAAACTGCTGCATTAAGACTTTTTGACAGGCATCTCTGGGATGTTCTGCTTTGTTGGCTGCAGCTCAAAGTTTTTTGGGGAACATCAGTCAAAATCGATTTATGTTTGGGTCATGTTTTATGCTCCATCTGTCTTGACTGTTTCAATCAGGGCTGACCCCCTGAGTTCAGGGTCACAAAGTCTATGTCTCTTTGTCTTTGTGTTTGCGGACTCACTCATCTGTCTTCATATAATCTGACTCTCTGCTGACCTGTCTACATATCTATTGCTCATACCGTGAAACAAGCTCCCCGCCCCCTTTCTGCTACCGTCCTGCACACATTCACCTGGTTCCAGAGGCCATCATAAAAAAGACAATGGAGAACGTGTCTCCAGGAACCTAAATATTTTCTTTCCCCAATTATGTAATTGGCTGCTCCACTGAATTTGCATATGTCAATCTGCACTGTATTTATAATATTTTGATGTGTCAAATATTTGGATATGCATAGCACAGTCTGTCCCTTCAGGCATTTTTCCATATCTAAGGTGCAACTCGAACACTTACACACAGGTGAAATATGAAAACTCTAGAGTGACAGATGCTGAACAAACAATTCATAACTCCTTTTTGATGCTTTTGCAAGATATAAACTTTGACAGATGATTAGTGCAAGCACATACTATATCTCAATTTGTCAGCGTGCAAATATCCCCCCCCACCACCACCACCACCAGCCTTGCGAGCTGATCATTGTCACCTGCCAGATAAATGAAGTCAACAAAGAAAATTTTATGCTTGTCTTTTGTTCGAAAACAAATCTTCAAAGATTTTCTGTGATTTAACAAATTTCACAGTTTTTATGATATCACTCAGTACCTTGGTCAGGTTGTCAGACACTCACTTGGCAGTGGTTGTGTACTTGTTCTAGCAGTCAGCATATATGACAAAGACTGGAGATAGAGAGTAAGTGAAGAGACAGTGAGAGATCATGAGCTCAAGTGGGGGAAACACTTCCATAAAAATAGACCTAATCGTTCTCTGCTGCAAATAGAAAGAAAAGAGTGACACAGTGATTCAAGGCTACCTTCATTTGCAGCTGACTGCAATCAACTATTGTGATGATAATAAAATTTAATTATTTAATTTCTGCACTCTGTAGATCAATTCACGCATGCCTGGGGAGCTACTTTGAAACCCCTGCCACCCCAACTCCCCTTTTTACTTTACATAATACCCTGCTTCCATGCAGTGGAATATTTTACAAGTTGGAATGTGGCAGTGATGATCTATTACACTGAACGTAATTCACTTTTTGGGAGCCCCTTTTCATGGCAGGGCACTCAATGAGATGGCTAATTCTCACAATTGTAATTAGAATAGGAAATTAGAATGTGAAATGAACAAAGAGTGGACTGTTTGTGTGTGGGATCTTGTATTTCTGTTTAAAGGTAGAGGGTCTAAACCTGGTTTGTAGAGAGGACACCTCCGTTAAAAAGCCACTTCACTATAACAGGTCCCGTCCTTTCCTTCCCTTCTTCTCTGGCTCTTCTCCATTTGTTTATGCAGGAGTGACTGTGTGTCAGCAGGTAGTCAATACTGTCTGTAAGTTACTCTAATGAATAGGCCTGTTATTGGATTGATGGGAAGGCAACCCATTGTGTCTGTGAGAGCATCTGTGTGTATGTGTGTGCGTCTGTATGTGCGTGTGTGTGTGTGTGTGTGTGTGTGTGTGTGTGTGTGTGTGTGTGTGTGTGTGTGTGTGTGCGCATGTGTGTGTGTGTGTGTGTGTGTGTGACCCATCAGTGCATGTAGCACTGCAGAGCAGAGGGAGCTGTAGGTGTCTGTTCCTCTGACTCCCACTGCCTCTCTGGCATCACTGCGGCTCCTTCTGTCCAAGACAAGTCACTATAGATTATTACATTATATGGATAGGAGCGACTACATTATTTTTATTAGTTTGTTCTTCTAAAACCACACATTCATGGTGTGACGCTGCTCACCAAAACATTCAACTGTAAATATGATGTTCATTGTGGAACAGACATCAGCACCTGCTACCATGGCTTCTGTTGCTCTGTGAAGCACAAAAATGCACCTGTGTGTGATTATGGTGTCACATTAGTGCATCCACCAAGGCAGCCTGGCTCACTACAAGTACTTACTGGGAATCCTGGGGCTGCAAGACACCTGGGACTCGATGCCTGGTTAATGTTAGGTATGCTTCAGTAATCACTCTGATCGCTAAGAGGAAAGAAACACAGATGATTCTTCACACCACAGTTGTCTAATGTTGATAGAGACACAGTTGCCCATATGATGAAGTTATAATGAAGATTTCAAGGTCATTAGGGATGCAAATGACAACTATTTCTATTCCTAATGACCTTGCAATCCTAGAAGTGTACCTGACGCTTTAATTCTGACACATCATATCAATAACTAAATCTGCTTCCTTTTGTAAACGCTTGTGTGCAGCGTGTCTCTTTGTCAGGCCTTCTTTGTATTTTGATCTTTACAACTACAATATATCTGTATCATGGATCATTGCATTGCATAACATAACCAAAAACCAGGTTTTGCATCGTTTTGTGTCACTGATCCTCTGATAAAAGTCATCATACTTACCCCCAAAGGATTACATTCATTGCAGCCATGGTGCTATTGAATGCAGCCATGGTGCTATTGCAGTGACTGCACCTATTTGGCATCTGCGTCGACCAAAACTCAGAATTAAGTAGGCAAAAATGTGCAAAAGATGTTTGGAATTAAGATTTAGAGTAGATACATTCAATCTGAAGTGAGTGTGGACCCAGGTAGACTGCATGCCAACTGTGTGAATGGTAAGTAGGATGGTGATGACACAGAGCAGTCTTTACAAGCTCAAATGTCACCAAAGTCAAACCTGATATTAAGGTTGTGCCCATTTTTCATTGAAGCTGGATGCAGGTCAAACTTATGAGCTCAGTCTCTGCAGCGCAGATAGGTCTCATCAAATGACCGACAACCAGGCACTAATTTTGCATATTTAGGTGTGTACTTATACTTAGCAAAGGTTTTGGATGTCAGTTTTGCCCCAGAGGATTATGTTGCAGTCAAGCCAGCCTTGTCACGGTTGCCAGCTCAACTAACTGGATCAATTTCAAAAAAATTTATATGAATTATTTTAATTTAAAATGCACTGTTGGCCTTTTAAGACAAGACATTGACAAAATTATGAAAAGGTCTAATTTATATACATGTAGTCCTCAACCTACAAACACAATTGGTTCTGAGAGTCTATTAATAAGTTAAATTGGTCATAAGTCTTTATTAAATTTCAATCTATTTTGACATCATTCAAATGCCATAACTACTCTAAATACAGAAGTAACATTCCCTAAGACTTACCAGAGACAGGACATTAGCAAGACATTAAAAACAACACATAATGAAATAAAGTACAGGTACAGATCGTTTTGAGTTAAGTTGTTCTCGATTATTAATCCAGATTAGTTCACCTTCTGATCCTTTTAATTTAATCCTTGAGATGCTGAAGAAGAAAACACTTCAAAGAAATCTCAACCACTTTTTTAAGCACATCCAATGACGACAGCCAGAGTGAGCTGCTGGTGTTGATGATCCACTGTACGGTACTGTAGCACGATAATGAAACTTACCTTCAGAGCAAAGGAAGAGGTGGAGTTGAGATGAGTTATTGTCGGTCAGAGGCGGAGTTGTCATCGGAGATTGTCACCACTGCCACTGTCTTCACTAGCCTTTAGTTTATCAGCCATGATGAACAGTAAAGTATCCAAGTAGGGAAGAAGGCTGATGCTCTGTGATGCTCAGAGACAAGACAAAAACAAGATGAGAGAGATGAGTGTTGGAGATTGGTGAATGTAGCGGTGCTGCTCGGCGAGGGTTGCAGCAGAAAGGGGAACTGCAATAGTTGAATAGGGTTGTTCGTATTGCTGGATGTCCATAAGTCCAATGTTTGTATTTTGAGGACTACCTTTACTCTGCATGTCACAATTTACATGTAATGCATTGCGGATTAGCTAGCACAGATGCTGAAACACAACTCAAATGATCCAATTATAACCCACAGACTGGCTGTGCATACCAACATAGTCAAGTTTAATGTTGAACGTCACGCCACACATCAGCTAGCCTCAAAGCACCCACCAACAAGTTTAGCATTAACACTGCCACATCTCAGGTTATTTTATACTTTTACTATTTTATTATATATTGTATTATTTATTGCATATTTTACCATTTTTTTTAATTGAGGATATGCACTTCCATGATTTTCTAATCCAGCTCTTGCATCCTCTTTTCAATGATTCCTGCTCATCAAATGTACAACATCAAACTGTATTATTGATTTAGTGATATGAACATTTTGTAACAGTGTTGGAAGATGCTTGAATAACAATTTCCCCGAGCAGCAGTCAAGCATAAAACGGTTGAGCAAAGCTAACGTTTGGTGGCGATAGATGTTGCATTAATCATGCCTGCTCTATTTCTGTGTGCTCAGATGGGAAGAGGGGAAAAGAGGAGGGGGGAGCATACAGATAAAATGGAGTAAAAAAAGTGTTCCATCCAGCTTTGGTGGTGGGAAGAGGAAATTCCTCCGAGTGCTGTTGAGATAGGGTTTCACACAAAGACCAAAAGAGAAATCAATTCTCCTTGAGATGCAGCAAGGTCAATTCATTGGGGGGGGGGGGTGAAGCTGGAGGGGAGGAGGAAGTTGATGAAGCAGTCAAAGAATGGGGGAAAGACACTGAGAGAATAGTGTAGGAGGAGGAGGACTTAAGCTGCAACGAATGGATAGAGGCAGAGATGGAATGAGCAGAGGGTGAGATAACAAACACTGGATTTGGGGCTTGGAAGCAATTTTTCTGTTCAAGTCAGCCAACCATATCAACTGACTCATGCAAAGGGGAAATGTGAGCATTATGTCTGCCACTGTTGGGTTTGTCATCCCTATATGAACTTCATTTGTTGCCATGAGGACATTGCTCTGTGACCTCATTCATCTGAACCTCCTCAGTTTACTACCACTGGGTGAGACAACCAGACAGAATTGTATACATAAATAATTTTAATATGTTTGCTCCAAGAAGCGTTGAGCTAGCTTTTAATTCTTAATGTATACGAACAGCTCAAAATAGTCCAAAGCTCCACCCCTAAAAACACCGTCTCCTGCCAGTAATGCCTGTTCTAATTTGTCTCAATAATGTGTATAATGGCTCTTGGAAATATGTGTATAAAAGTCTGCTGATAAAATGTTAATAATAGGTCAAGCTGAGACCTGCCCTCTGTGGCGTCATGCCGATCGGCTGCTAGTAAAGCTACTGCTAACAGAAGGGCTCACTGGAAAAGGTTAAGACTGGATACGAGAACGGGAGGCCTCATTTGCAGGTTGTCATGGGATCCGAGTGGCACAGGGCTTAGCGCTGGCGTCTGGTATGCACACCTGTCTCCACACAAGTTGTTCACTGAACAAGCTGCTCTTCTTCTTAGACCGTGAGTGAAAAGAAAGAGAGGGAGGAGAAGGGTGCTCTGTCAGGACCTGCACCGCATCTCTCTGCCCCTGCCTGGGGGAGCGGGGGAGGAGAAAGGGAGGATCAAGTGAGAATGAGGTGCCAGAGGTGTGGATTGGAAGGCTGTAAGGGACACACGGGTAATGTGGTGTCTGAGGACATTCATTAACTGTATGTTACAGTATTTGTTTATCTTGTTGTTAGCTTTAGTCACAGGCAGTATTTTAGACTTTTGGTTTCCTTCAGGGTCAATTTATATCACAAACATTTGGTGGAACTATTTTTTTTTTGGTGCTTATTTTGTGGAACTATTTTTTTTTTGGTGCTTGCGCAGTGTATACGAAAAATGAATGCAGATCTTTGCAGTGCAGCTATAGTGTTTGACTGTCAGTTTCTCCTAACGTGGTAGAATTCTCTATTATGGGATGCATGGATGGATGAACTGCTTATATGCTTAGCACAGCTCTCAGCAAACATTGAAACCCAGATAGTGTCATGGTTCAAAAGAGCACAGATTAAATGTAAAAAAAATCGTCGGCAGAGAAGAGGAACGGAAACAAAGATTTCCATATGATTAGTGGAGATCAGGGATCAGTGCTGATGGCCCAATAAGACAAGAATAACCTCATAAACATAACTGACTTCATAGTGCATTCTTTACAGCGGAAGAATGTTGTCTAATGTGTGGACTGATACTCATTAATTTTGCAGTTTTTTCTTGTTGTTTTTTTGACAGGATGTCAGAGCCACCCCTGTGCTTATACATTTCAACATTTGTGTTTCTGCCTCCATCTTAAATTTTCTCATTTGTGCCCCTGATGGCTTGTGTAAATGTGCAAAATTGTATTTTCGGTTGTTCAGATGATGGTTTTTGTCCCTGCACTGGGCCAATAATCAACAGCTAGCCACCGCCACAAATCTTCATTAGAGGATTAGCCGGCTGGGAGACAGCTTGTGTTCTTTTACTTTTATTGGCGGCCCAGCCTCCAGTCCCTTCATCTGTGGTGTCGCTGCTCACTGTTTCCTCTACTTATACCTGTGCACATGGCTGTAGCTCACAAGAAAACCACACACACACACATCTTCTGCATATATTTGCTCTTTTGCGTTTGCTTCAGTCTTCAACCCCTTGTCATCGTTTTGTCTCTATCACCCAAATATGCATATGTGTTCCCGATGGAAAAATATTCAAGACAGAAATAATTAAGGTCAAAGCAGCTTGAGGTGAGGCAGCAGTGGGTGACACAATCCTCCAGTTATGTCTAAGCGTATGTGCACTGATTTATTTCCTTGTCTCCTCCTGATCTCAAAACAGTGGCTTGACTCCACAGATAGCCGTTGTCAAATGGATCAGGTCCTATTCCCAGGAAAACTGGCTTCCATTTCACAATTTCTGCGGGATGAAAGCTTCCATCCCCTCTTTGATTTCAAGCTGTAAAACAGCGATGAATGATGTGTTTGAACCATATTTGATTCTCTCTAATGTCTACTAAGAGTGTTGATATCTCATAAAGGTCTGTTGTTGGCACATCAATGCTGTACTAATTCATTCTTGCACACTTTGGTGGTGATACGACAGCATCCACAGACAGGTGGAGCATAATGTTTACAGACAGACAAGACAGATAGACAGACAGACACATTATAAACTTGTCTATTTTCCTTCCTTTTCTTGTCAGCTTTTGACCAGTCGACTAGAGAAAACAATGTTAGCACACAGGCAGGTCCCAGAGGGGTTCAGAGGTTCCAAGAGGGCTCAACTCTGCCAACGCAACCCCCAAACCTCCCCTCAAGGACAATATCGTATTCTGCCTGCCTGTGCGCGACTGTGTAATCCATAGCTGCAGGGAGGGTGACCTTCACAGCAGGCAGCCTCAAAGCAGGCTGCGACACAGGAACTCAAGGAAGAGGACAGGCAGAGCAAAAAGGGTGCTGGTGGCAAGACACAGATGGATAATTACCCCTTTATACTGTATTACCCTCTATATGTGGTTGTTCTCTCAGCTGCAACAAAGGTTATATTTCAATATCAAGATGAAAAATATAAAGGATCATTATAATATTTAATGCCGCATTATTATAGCAGATTACATTTCATATTAAATACAGTGATTTATACAAGTAAGTATTATCATATGAAAAGACCTCTTCATTTATTTTTTTAATGACATGACTCCTAATAAAATGAAACTAAATCCACAACTGAAATTCCACAAAAGAAATGATGCTGTATAAAATGTAAATAAAACATAAACATAATCATTTACTTTTGACTTCAAATAATGTGGTTTATTAAGTCTGCCATACAAATGCAAAGCACATTATCTGTAATGTTGTTTTTTGCCAAATCAAAAGCTCCATATCTTCCTTTCTTTATTAGCCTGCTGTTGTTCTAGTGCTGCATATTATGGAGGTATTTGGGTTTACATTTTGCAATGGGTATATACAAAATGCACAGTGAAACTTAAAGCAGAGTGAAACTTAAAGCAGAGTGCATATTGTTGTCTACCTTCGTTTTTAGGACCAACTTCAAAACCACCATTTTTCTTGTGTAGGCTGCTACGTAGTATGACATACAGTATAACATACCTTACATCATAATGTTGTCAGTGTTTGTACATCAGGTAGCGTATCTTTATGCTCTTTTAAATCATGACCTCCCAGTGCTAAATGATCATTCTATAGATGTTATATTTATTATTTATATCTATATTTATTAAAGGAAACCCCTGTCTCTCTGTCCCAAATCACATACCTCTGTTCTATGAATTATAAGTAGGTCACTGCATGCTAGTATAATTACTGTACTTGCATATATCTGCACATTTCAACTCTGTGTTTGCTTGCACATATCAGGTGAATTAAAAATCGCTGTTGGCTTTCTCATTTGACCAAAACGAATGGTTTTTCTTTCTCCTCCTCAATGATGCCTTCTTTTATTTATGTGTTGCTGCTCTTCTCTGCTATAACTGTTTCTCCCTCTGCCCTAATTTGATCAGGCTTGATAAGTCACTTTCTGGCACATAGCCAATATGGTGATCATTAAGGGAGAGAAGTGTCCATCGCTCCACACCCAAGTTTGGGGCTATCGTGAGTACACTATCCATGTAATCATAGTAGACTGAATTTCAGCATAGTTAGTAGTGTAAACACACCAAAAGCCAGCTTGTGTGAGGAAGTACAGATTTTGGGATACGTCAAAAGACAAAGGCAAACCTATGATGAGGGCCAATGTATGATGCCTTTGAAATTTACTTCACTCTCATCTAGTCAAAGAAATGTTCCCTTGTATATTTAAGAATTTCCTTTCTCTACTTATGTATTAAACAACGGCAAATCCTGCCCCATTTTTCCTTATGAACAACTGAGCCTTTACAAGATCATTCTGTCATCTCTAACCAATCAGAAAATAAAAATTTTTATCAGAAAAAATTTTCAAATAGTTGTTTTTGGAGATTTCTGAAACTTTTATTGATTTATTGCTCCTGGTCCAACTTGTCTGTAATTGTGTGAAATGCATGTTAATTATGATCGCACTGTTTTTATTTTATACACCAACCTATTTGGAAGTAGCATTGCAGCTTGAGCTCAAATAAAACTATGTCATTGCCCCTCTCAGTATTAAAGCAGCTTCAATCTGTTTTCTGTTTATCAATGAATGTTGTCTGTGCATTCGGTGGATCCAGCTGTGTGAATAAAGGTGAAACCAGAGCCAGAAAAATGTTTGACAATTATGAGAGGAGACAGTCAAATATGTCCCTGCTCATAAATAATATAGGGACATATTTGATTGCATTCCTGGACCTGACGCAGAAAGCACGAGAGTTGGGTAACAGCTGGGTGCTGTGTGTTGGTAAAACAGCTTTCCCTCTTTCTTTCACCTTCTCCATTTGTGTCTCCTTCTTCATCTGTCATTCATTTATTGACGCACTTCCAACAAGCACATAATAAGGACTTCTCAGTGAAGTTGTTACTATCTACATGTGAACCTCTGTAATGAAAATGATTTTTAAATGTAATTTAAAATGCCTAATGCTATGGCTCTTTTTCTCATCTTCTCAAGTCTTCTTTTGTCTTTTTTCCTTTTCTCTTGTTCCTGTTTAGCATCTCTCTCCCATTGAATTCCTCTTTTTTTGTTGGAAACAATCACATTATTTTCCATCTCACTGCCCAGTGCTGCTGCGATCTGAGGCTGATAGCAGGACAGAGTGATGAATAAAGGGTGTGGGTGTAGGACGTGTGCAGCACGCAATGCAGAAACAGGAAAGAGTGCATAATGGTTTGTCCTCGCCACCGTGGCTTCACATCTGTCTGTGCTTTTTGCACCAGTGAAGCAGCAGAACATAGGGTATAAAGATTTTCCATCTCATTGTTAACTGTGGTGAACAAATGCATGTGCATTTTGCATCACTACTCTTTGAAAGAGATGTTTTGAATTGCTCTTTTGAGTGGCTTTATTTATTTAGTTACCCACACCATGCAAAACAACAATGCATCAAGTAAAGTTAAAGACATGAATGTTTCATACAACATTCATTTATTTATTAAAAGACTTCAATATAAAATGAAATATATAAAGGTCAAATATAGAATCTTTTAAAGAACAATTTTGCAAGCTCTTATACAGTATAATAATGATATTTTGACAGGCTGGGCATGAAAATAGCAGTGAAGCTGGAGAGAGAGAGAGAAATGTAAATGACGACACTGCTCTGCAAGTTTTGTATACCTGTTTGCTGGTGCAGATGGAAACTAATTTACTGGCTGACCCTCTGTCCTCTTCTCTGGATGCACTTACAGACACTAGAACATTGCCTGTTCCAAACAAGTCCCTTCAGACCTGGCTGTTTGCTCATCCTGTGGTATTGGTGGCTGTTGCTGTCTTGGGAAACACTCAGAAACAACTACATAGAGGTGTTTCCTTGTACAATCAACAATACACCTGCCATGACATAAGCCCCATTTCCATTAGTACGACCTTTCAGTACATGCTCAGCTTGCCGATGTTGCCAAAACTTTCAGGTACCAAGTACAGTAGCACCCTGAGATACGAGCTACTCAATATAGGACTTCTGCCCATGTTCGACATACAAGCTAAAATTGGAGATGCGAGTTGTGGTCCCCAACCAGCGGTCCCCAACCTTTTTTACACCACGGACCAGTTTCATCACAAACAATATTTCCATGTACCGGCCTTCATTTGTTCGACAATCGTTAATGATGCCAGGACAGCTGTAGTCTTATGATAAATCATTCGCAGTGGTTTTATGTAAAATGCAGACATCAACAGAAAATAAACAACTTTTTTTCATAAATTGATAATCAACATCACTGTAAACAAAATAGTTTCAATAAATAATTATTTCAAAAACTCGATTCAAGTGACTGCACTGATGAGGTTTATTTTGAAATATAGCGAATTATGAGCACTGCATCTTTCTTTCTGTTTAATATAGTCCCACACTTAAAGTGCATTGACATCAGTATTTTTAACCCATAGATGTGTTAGTTTGAACTAGGCGTAGCATCTTGGTACCATTGTCATGATCAGTGACAGTAAGTCCCTTGATTCTGTACAGAATGCTGTTTGCCAGTTCATTTGCACTTTATTAACTTTATTCAGTATTTCTAAATTGCAATAAATTCAATAGCACACTGCCTTGTTTCCCCAGCAACTCACATGCCAAATATAATGTATATCAAATGAAAGATTCTTGAGATGTGTACATACAGACATAGAATTTCTTCACATTTGACAGGCACATATAGGCCTTAGGCGCTGCATCAATATTCGTAGAATCTGGAGTTCTAACTGCTCTGTGTTCAGAGACAGACAGGAAAGGAGTACTGTATTACTTGGAGGATAACTACTAATGATAAACCACTCCAAAAACACACAGCTACATTGATTTGGACAGAAGGTTTGTGTAAAAGCAGCTAACAAAGTTTTACCAATGGTCCACATGCAGATGAATTAAACATTGTTCATGAAATAACATTATTGGAGGAAACCATTAAGTCTCAGATTAGTAGCTGTGGCTAAGTAGCTAATGCAGTCAGTCTGTGTGCAAAGCTGCAGTCACACACCACTCCAAAAACACATCAATCAGTGTGTGTCAACATACTCATGATCACCATGCTAATCCCACAGCAACACGCAGCAGACCATAACAACACACACACACACACACACACACGCACGCACGCACCCACACACACACACACACACACACACACACACACACACACACACACATACACACACACACACACACACAGACACACACACACACACACACACACACACACACACACACACACACACACACACACACACACACACAAGTGAACAATCCAATCCAATGCTGCAGTGTGCAGTTGCTCTTCTGGCAGCACTTGTAAAGCTCTTCAAATTTACTGTCATGTAAATGTGAGTGTTAGAGATTTCATGGTGTGTTAGTGGAGGAGAGAGTGCCTGCAGGGCAGTGTGTGTGTATGTGCATGTGTGTGTGTTTGCAGAGGTGGATCTAAAAAAAAAAAAATCAAAATGGATGATGGTTATAGATGCAATAACCAGACGAAAACATGGTGAAGGAGAATGGGCACCTGATGGTTGTCCTGAACATATTTCCATGAATGATATGTATCTGGTTTATCGTGTAAAGGTAATGAAATACTGCCTTACTACCTGGATAGCTAACTAGTGTGTCAGCATGAGAGCGACGAGGAGGAGGATTGTTTCTGAAGGATGAATGTTGTCCATGTTCTTCTTGTATGCGCCAGTTATAATAAATGCCTTCAGCATGGGGATAATATTTTTACTGGCAATTGTTTTTTTGTCTGTTATCAGGATCCATCCATCGTTCCATCCATCCATCATTCCATCCATCCATCCATCCATCCATCCATCCATCCATCCATCCATCCATACATACATACATACATACATACATACAGTACATACATACATACATAAATACATACATACATACATACATACATACATACATACATACATATTCTTGTAGATGAGAGGACTGTAATTTAGCAATTTGACACAAGTTGGATTTTCATTTTACTTGGTAGAAAGATTTTGGAGTGGATTCAAAAAAGGGATCAGAATCTGGATTTTAAAATATATATAAAATATATTTAATGAAGAAAAATAAAGGATTTTCATCATTTTTATCTATTATAAATGTAGGGTTTTGGTCAAATTTGGTAAGAGGGTTTTGTGGGTCCATATTAAGGGATTCGATCATGATAATTCTTCTGTTTTGAACATGATATGAGAGGGCTTTTTTAAATACTGTAATTCACTGTGCAATAAATTGTCAATACAGGTAGTCCTCAACCTACGAACACAATTGGTTCCATTAATGTTAATGGAAACGTAACCCAGCCAACATTGGTTCCTACATCATTTCGTTCATAGAGGGAGACAACCCTGTCTATAATTAAAAAAATATGAAATAACAGGCAGTTTTCTTACAGGTTATCTAGTCTTCATTGCTGGCACCAACTTTCAACCTGACCCGAACTATCAGCAGTCTCAATGTTCGCGAATGTTCCCATGCACATGAATGCATTTTTGCATTTTGCTTTGCCATCATGAATATAAAGATATAGAAAGAATAAAGTTAACATAGACAATGGAGAAGCTAGAGAGGTGGAGGTTTGTCCTGGAAAGGAGAGGAATGAAGGTTAGCCGCAGTAAGACAGAGTACATGTGTGTGAATGAGAGGAACCCAAGTGGAAGAGTGAGGTTACAGGGAGAAGAGATCAAGAAGGTGGAGGATTTTAAGTACTTAGGGTCAACAGTCCAGAGCAATGGAAAGTGTGGAAAAGAGGTGAAGAAGCTTGTACAGGCAGGATGGAACGGGTGGAGGAACGTGTCAGGTGTGATGTGTGATAGAAGAGTTTCAGCTAAAATGAAAGGAAAGGTGTACAAAACTGTGGTGAGACCAGTGATGTTGTTCGGTCTAGAGACAGTGTCACTGAGGAAAAGACAGGAGGCAGAGCTGGAGATAGCAGAGATGAAGATGCTGAGGTTCTCTTTGGGAGTGACCAGGAAGGATAGGATCAGGAATGAGTACATCAGAGGGACAGCACATGTTAGAGGTTTTGGAGATAAAGTCAGAGAGGCCAGACTGAGATGGTTTGGACATGTCCAGAGGAGAGACAGTGAATATATTGGTAGAAGGATGCTGAGTTTTGAACTACCAGGCAGGAGGCCTAGAGGAAGACCAAAGAGGAGGTTTATGGATGTAGTGAAAGAGGACATGAAGGTAGTTGGTGTGAGAGAAGAGGATGCAGAAGACAGGGTTAGATGGAGGCAATTGATTCACTGTGGCGACCCCTGAAGGGAAAGGCCGAAAGGAAAAGAAGAAGACAATGGTATTCAAAATATTTTGCCTGGGTTGCTCTTTTAAATATGTCTTTGTTTTTGACCTCTTTTTCATTTTCATTTTCCGCTAGTTTCCTGAGTTTATGACAAGGGAAACTAATTTTTCCTCTGCACTTCTCACTCTCAATATTAACTTCAAGACTGAAAACAAACTTTTTCACCAAAGAACCCAAAATGACAAATTTGCATCCTTTGCATACCAGGGTTAGAGTTATCAGTATAAAACAACACCAATAGCAAAAACAGCCAGCAGCGTGTATTTTATGAATTAATCAGCAAATGAATGATGTCATTAGCAAATCTCACCAGTTTATTTGGAGACATGATGTGCTTTGTGCATATGCTATGATACCATCCCCATGCAAATATCCTAATTTCAATATGCACACTTGGAACATGAGTGTTTGTGTGTGCTTCATAAAATTTTTAGTCCCTTTTTATGTATAGCTTGAACAATAATGCGGCACAGGACTCTTCTCTATGTAGCCTTTGTTTATATACACTGAACAACAGCACAACATTACATTTCTAACAATAAAATAACATGGCAACACTTCACTACATTAATGCATTGAATACATTTTTAATTGACTTTCCTCTTCTTTGATTAGCTGCTAGCTGCTACTATGTGATCGTGGCTTTCATGGATAGTAGGTACGTCATCAGAACGTCACCCCCCTCATGGATGGAACAACAAAGTGGGGAACTATTGTCACTTGGAAAATGTGCTTGTATTGCACATTTCAACAAACACAAATATGCAAAAAAAACAACATTTTTATGCACACTCATAGTGGTATTGGGCTGTCTTCCAGTATGAATACAAAAGGCCGATGATGTGATGGGATCGCATGCATGTCACACTGTCACCGCAGAAGGAGAGCAGCGCAAGGGAAAAGATAGACGGAGGGAGGGCTGCTAATTTTGGATGCATGGCAAGTGAGTTTAGGATAACAATCTTTTCTGCAGCTCTCCACCTCACATTTTTGTTCAGTTACCATTTGTGGCAGAGGGAGAGGGAGGAAAAGTGAGGAAAAAGAGGGAAAAAAGAGAAAGGACAACAAAAGGAGGGGAGGAAGAGGAGGAAGGGAGGGAGATGCTCAGTGATGCAGAGGATGAGGAAGTAGATGTGAAAGAGTTGAGTGAGTATAACCACAAGGGTGAAGGGCAAGAACATCCTGTATACAGAGGCTGGGAGAGAACAGAGGACATGACGTGAGATTTGGTGCAAAGCCTGCACACACCTTCAGATGTGTCAGTGTCAGCTATGGTGTCATGTCTTTGCACTGTGTGTCACCACCAGAAAATAACATGTGCCATGACTGGAACAGTAGTAAACATGAAACTGTGTGACATAATTTCCTCGTGCAGAGTGGCTGTTATGAAACACTGCAACTGTTTCTTTTTTTTTTTTCACACCTTTTCAAAGGAACAGTTCTCAGCCCTCTGCATGGGGTCCCCCCTGCATCAAATTGAGATCTATAGAGATGCAGCTTAATCTACCATCTCCTCTCATCAGCTCCCCTCTCCTTGTATTCCATCTTTTTTCATCTCTCTCCTCTCTCTGTCTCTCTCTCTCTCTCTCTCTCTCTCTCTCTCTTCAAACCAATTACAAAGATGATATCCACTGTCAGTCAGCAGCTGACAGAGGAAGCCTAGCCTCTTTAACATGCTAATGGAATGCCAGATTCAATCAGGCCTTTGTGTGGTAGAGGGGAGGGCAGCACTGCTCATTAAAAAATAAATCACAATAACAATGAGGCCCAGGCTGCAAAGGCAAGCAGCACCTAAACCGCAGCATTGAACTCTTTTCCTCACTGCTCTCTCTGGAAATACCACCCTGCTTTTGTACCTGCTCTTCTTTTTTGATGCAAACTGGCAAATAGTGGAACTGGTGCTTAGTGAGGAGGTAGAGATCGGGAACCGACCGAGAGGGTGTAGTCTCCCTGAATCATCTGACAAAAAAAAAAAAGAAATTATGTCAAGTCAGCATTATGTCATTTTAACTAGCCATAGAATTTGTCTGTTGTCTCTCACCAGTGAGGCTGCTGTCACTAAAGCCTGTTCTCCAGACACACAGACACACACACACGCACGCACACAAATTGAAATGAATTATAGCAAGCACATTGTCACAAAAGTTGAATATCATATAATGTCATTATTTTGGTATGCTTTTATACAAATAAGTAATAACTTTCAATTTATGCACCCACACTTGTGGGAGGCCAGCAGTTGTTCCTCTAAATTGCGCGCCTGCGCAATTGCGAACTGCTAGCACAGTCTCAGCGCACAAGAAATTTTATGGGTTTATATAAAATAAAATGTTATATTAACGTGCTGTGATATCCCGTGTCTTGTTACTGTTGTGTGTTGCTGCCCTGAGTTGTTCTGCGTTTGGGGGTAACCTGGACAAAGTGTACAACCACGTGAAAAATAAGGTAAAATCTGAGTCAAATTTGTGCATATTCTAATGACATTTACTCAGATTTTTTATTTATGGATATTAATCATTAAATGCTGTTACTACTGGATAATTTCGGGTAGTAGAAATGCTAATAAAAAAGGAGTACGTAATTAGACATTTTACAGACAAAGAGTGACAGGCATTTAAAAAGTATCACAAACAACAACACATGTCATTGTGCAAAATGTGAGTGTTTTAATGTGAACAAAATGTTATGTCGGGTGGCGCAGTGCGGAGTTCGCATGCTCACCCCGTGTCCGTGTGGGTTCTCTCCAGGCTCTCCGGCTTCCTCCCACCTCCAAAAGCATATATATACATAGGTTGATTGGCCGGTCCCAAATTGCCTGTGGGAGTGAGTGTGTTTATGTCTTTGTTTGTGGCTCCGCAGTGCACTGGCGTCATGCCCGGAGTGTCCCCCACCTCACACATGTCAGCTGGGATAGGCTGCAGCTCCCTGTGACCCGCCACGGCGGATACAGCGGCGGTACATGAAAATGAATGAATGAATGAAAAATGTTATGTCTGAAAGGTGTATATGTGTCATTTCTTCCAGAACAGGAAGAAATAGAATTAGAATTAGGCCACAACTGGACCTCACCGAGGCCAAAGCAGGACCCTCACATACAACATATCACACATCTCATGAAGAACAAGATTTTTGTCTTTCATTTCAAGTAGGCCAAATCACTTATATTAAAAGTAAACTAATAAACATTGCTACTGTAGTTTGATTCTTTTAATTAGCCATGTAACTTTGATGATCCAAGGTTTTGAACATGTGTGATATTGGTGTGTGGCCACAGCGTGCTCATCTGATGTTGCTCACAGTGGTCCTCAGTGCGCTCAGGAAGCTTGTGTGTTTGCCCAGACACATGAAAAATTAGAGGGAACATTGGAGTGTGTACAAGTGAGTGTCAGGCACCGAGTTGGGGAACCTGATATGTCACCCAATGTGTTCATTACAGGTTGGATGTGCTCATACAAGCTGGTGATAAGGCCTGATATTTTTGACTACACTACTAGGTTGTGGATCTGATGTTATTTTCATGTGAATCTAGTATATTTATTGCAGCTCTGTGTGTGTTTAGTCTTTCCTTTCTTCTCAGTGAAGCTGCACCATCTCAGTAATTCATTATTTTTAATGTATTAACTAGAAAACCTGTCTTCAAAGACACAGATGCCTCTAGTACTGGAGTAGCTCAGTTTATGTGTCTGTGGGATAGATTCTATCCATGGAACGTAAGAAAACTGACAATATGTAACTTTTAATAAAAAGTCCAAACGCAAAAGGACTTTCTCAAGACCCAAATAATGCATTATACAACATTGTTCATGCTGAGTAGATTAAACGTGTACATTTTTTTAGTCTCAATGGCTTTTTGTCTATGTGACCACAATCCTCCAGCTGTGGACTAGTGTTATCCATCATGGTATGTTCTTTTTATTCTTATTGTAGGTTATGTTATAAATGTATGTTAGTTATGGACTGACATCAACCCAAAGGGAGAATATCTGCCTCAGCAGTGTTTCTCTTCACGGGGTTGAATCTGAAGTGATTCAGCTGCCACATTTAACAAGCATATTGTACCACGTTCAGTGTCTGATGTCCTCATTGCTCTCATTACCATGCTGCTCTGGATAGCCTTTCAAAAGCCCAGTGCTCCTTTCATCTATGGTACTCTTTGTTTAAGTTCTCCCCATGGGTTTGTGATTCAAAGATGCTTACTTCCTCTTTATACATCATACATCAACACTGGAAAATGCAGGTTTGCGTGTCAAAGTGTGTGCCGGTTTATATCCACGTGTCTGTGGATTAGAGATTTATCACAGGAAAGATCAACCGGCACTTGCTGAATAATGCATCACTTGGTATGATAGAAAATATGCTGAACAGGCTTCAGCTGCACTTGAAGGTGTTGGAGGTGGCATGAACATGTACGTATGAGACAGGAGAGAAAACATTGCTCTCAGCCATGACAAATGGGCTCAAGTATGATTCAAGGAGATTTCATTCTTTCACATAATGAGCTGTCCTCAGGGATTTAGCATCCATGTGGGAATCTTTGGTTGGATTGCACAAATAAAATCTGAATCCCAACATCACCTCCGTACTCTAATGTTCACATGTGGCTTTAACCTTTTAAAATCAATAGCGTCTTTGAGCACGTTTACCTGAGTCCTTACCTGAGGGATGTGATAGATGCTGACTCAGACAAACTCGCCAATGACAAGTGACATTGCAGATGAGACCCCCACCCCGACTCCCTGAGCACTTAAAGAGATTGGGCTGTGTGAGCTGTTGAACTACTCAGAGATAAAGAGCACCATGTTAAAGGACATGCTCATTTGAGGAGCTACTCCATATTCATAAAAAATACACTGCAGGGCTGAATTGAAAGCAGCGGCTGTCAACCACATAAAGTCACCTCCTCCACTCTATTAGGCTGATAGCATTCTGCCCTCTACAATCCTTGGAGAAATGGAAGTCAGTGAAATGGACTGGTGATCACTGGGGTATGTTGTAGTTAGCTTTCTTCACAGAACACACATGGTTTTTAAAAATCCCCATATGCCCCCCCCCCCCTTTTTACTGCCCCATTAGGCCTCATTGTGTTTTTCTTCAGTCAGAGCTGAGGGTCTAATCACAGAGAGAATCTGGTGGCTTTGTTGTCATCATCCCAAATGTATTTGGGTTGATCCACCTGTTTGAGGCGGGGTGATAGAATTCCATACCTGAGGGGACAAGTTTCTGGGAGGTGCATGGGAATAAAGTTGCATGCTATTGTTCCGTCTGGGTGTGTGTCCTGCACCTCGAACAAGGCAAGAAGTAGCGACTATTGGGGAGAAATGTAGATCTTGTTGGGGGATGGGTGACGAGGAACAACAGGGAGTGGATTTGAACAGGTTTTACAGCAATGGACAGGTAGGGGTAGAGGGAGAGGATATGTTCCAGTTTGCTGCCTTCCCAGTTAAAGAATGTCACCTTGTCCTCTTTAAGTAACTCTCTCCATCTTTTTCTCTTTTATTCTTCTCTTCCTGTTTCAGTGAACTGATACACAGACAGAATTTTCCCTCCAGTTTCTACTTATTCCATATGTCTTATCTTCCTCTGCTGCATTTGATGTTTGTTCCTGAGCAGACAAAACAAAGCAATGCTCCGGTTCCTTTTCCATACCATTCCAGCAGTCCATCAGTCACTGACTGAGACATTGCCAATAGCCAGAGACATTCAGACACATCCCCAATGGACAGCTCTGGGATCATCTTACAAACCTGGCTGGCCCTCGACCAAGGGGGGATCATTCATTACAAAAGAAAAATACATAAAAAGATCGAAACCTGAGCAAGAAAGAGCAGATGACAAATCTTAGCTAATGTCTGTATATAATATAAGTCAACCATATAACATGTAACTGAACAGTTGTCTTTCTTGTAAGGAGCCTGTTTTCAAGGTCAGTTAAATGTTCTGACTCGTGCATCACTGCAATCACATGCTCCCTTTCATGGCACATCACTCAAAATACTAATACGGGACCTTTTGTGTTGCAGGATGGCCCCCTATAATCACAGTCTCTATGTAGTCATACTACATCAAACATCCAGCTTCACCTCTCAGCATTACAACAAAGTCGTATTCCTTCTTTTATAGCTACTGTTCTCTCAAAAAAAAAAAAAAAAAAAAAAGCGACTGCTCAACCCTGCAGGCAGTGAGCGTTACATAAAGAAAGGCTTTAGTTTGAGTATTATTTTAATGGTCTGAGTTCATGTTATAATTAAGGTTAAATAAAATAGAGATACTTTTCAACCATGATGGTCGGCTTTCATGCCAAACTCTTTCGCCCTCTCTCTCTGTCTCTCTCTCCCTCTCTCTCTCTCTCTCTGTCTCTCTGTCTCTCTCTCTCTCTCTCTCTCTCTCTCTCTCTCTCTCTCTCTCTCTCTCTCTCTCTCTCTCTCTCTCTCTCTCTCTCTCTCTCTCTCTCTCTCTCTCTCTCTCTCTCTCTCTCTCTCTCTCTCTCTCTCTCTCTCTCTCTCTCTCTCTCTCTCTCTCTCTCTCTCTCTCTCTCTCTCTCTCTCTCTCTCTCTCTCGTAGACTGTACCTTGTTCTGTCACAGTCGGACTGCGGAGAACTGCGGTGCACTGTGCTGTTGTCTTTGTGTTCCCATTATCCCGAGCTGTCCCCCCCCATTAGCCCTGACAGCTATTTGTCTGTCATTATTGACCTCAAAACAGCACAAACAGTCTTTGTCAGTCTGCACATACACACATATCATCCTAAGAGCTGAAGCCTTGCACTGCTAAATCATTTTTTGTTGGAGCTGTAGTTCAAACTTAATTACATGCTTTCATCACACAAGGTGCTGCAGAGATAAATATCATGGTGGAATGTAATGTTACTGAGGTCAATTCAGACTCATTTTCATTCAGCCTATCTGTCCCGTCCCGTTTGAGTTGGTGCAAGTTGTAACGTGAAGCCTAATATACGGCTACTTTTTGAAAGTATCTACACTATTAGAGCTCTCATTGAAACCGCATACACAAATGATATAAGATATGAATAAAGGTATAAGGTGGTGTCATTGCCATAGCCCTTGGATGGGTATATATTAAAGAGCAATTTAAAAAAACATTTTAAAAAAAGATGACGGGGAAATGAAAGGATTTGTCTTTGCAAAGCTGATCACAGTCTACAGCATATCTGCAGTATGAGTCGCAATCTAGGACAGACAGCCAACTAGAGTTGTGTGCATGTATGTGCATGTCAGTGTGTGGGTGCATCTCTGTGTTTGTGTGTTGTACCAGAGCACAGTCCCTCAATCCTGCAAGTAACAAAAGCCAACAGCCTCCAAAAGTTCAGCTTCTGGCTAATGGAGAGCCGGCAGGAGATTTATCCGACGGATTAAAGGGATGGCTCAGACGTGTGCAATTCTATTTATTTTTCTGTGTTTTACATGATTGTTGAGTTAAGGGGTAGAAGGCAAGGTAGGCACTGATATTAGATGTAGGCTGTCCACAGCCTCATGCCATCCCATCATTTTTTTGACATAATACTCCTTCTGTTGCTAGCATCTTTCTCTCCATTTCTCCTGGAATCCCCAGCGAACTCCTCTGTGTCTACCAGAGAGACAGACTGGTAATTAAATCCTCCCAGCCTTGACTCAACTACTTAAAAGAGATCAAGGTGCGATCCTTTAGGGGGGCTTTTTGGGGCCTGACACTGTCATATTATCTCACTAGGATGTCATTACCTCCCTATACACTCTGCTATTATGTTAATGTTCCTCTTTTGGAGATACAGTACTGGAGGTTTACTTGGTCTTGCCTTTGTGTAGAGTGTATATGTTTTAATGAATAGCTGCTGTATGCAATTATATTATATAATGTTTTTGATTAGAAGCTGCTGTGTCTGTGTGAAGTGTCTGTTGTGGTAGAATGAAGGAAGATTAAGAAATCAGCTAAATAAACCATGCATGTGAAGCTAAATTTTGGAAGCCTTGATTGCTCAAAGGAGGTTTTATGAAAAACACCCTGATCTAAATTTTGCTGCATTTTGGTAATATATAAATAAATACATTCTTGCTGCTGCGGTGTTTTTAGATGTACAGTCCTATACATGCTGCAGTCTGTATTTTAACTTACAGCACAATAAAATTAGGAAAATTGCTGCTAGCCAAATTGGTAGGTTGGGTAAATCTCAAAGACCTATAATTAGAAGGAAAGTCTAACACTCACTGACTGATGCAGAAAGATGTACAGAGACAAACACCCTAACGGTGCAACTGTAGCCTAAGAAAAAAAACTGAAACAAGGCCAGCGTTCATTTTTAAGCCATTTATATAAGACATTAGAATCCACTACTGGCACTGTATTTTTTGGGGTCATTTGCAGTTGTGTGAGTGCGTGAGTGTCTCACTGCAGTGTGTATAGTTGAATTATGTACTGAGACATGTTCTGACTAATATTTAGCACTCTGTCTCGAGTCTTAAGTTGTTGTTATTTCTCATAACCTTTCTCCTCCACCTACCATATACAGGAACATGCACACTGTTAGAAAGATACACACACACACACACACACACACACACACACACACACACACACACACACACACACACACACACACACACACACACACACACACACACACACACACAGCATATGTATCACATACTTAACGTGCACTGATATGTCAACTGGCATTTGAAGCAATAAAACAAGTTTTAGCTTTGCTAGCTCTTCCCTATATAATCCTTTCATAAAAGCCAAGCAAAACCCCAGCAGGTCCATGGAAGCTAGTCAAACAAATCTCTATGTGCATTCACCAGCTCTGTACACATACATTAACTTTTACAAGAAGCAACAAATTTGCATAGTGCGGTAAGAAATATGTATAAGACAGTTTTATGCAAACAAGTAACATTAACATCTCATGATAGTTTTTAGGTATTTGTGGCTGCGAGGTTTACAGTGAAGCACAGCAGCACACTCTTGTGGTCATTTATTGTCATTCATAAAGTGCAACTCTACCTGCGAGTCTATAATTTATTGCCACCGGGGGCTGCGGCAGCTAATCTGGAGGATGGCTGCCATAGTTGTCTGAAGGAATCATGCAGGAGGGTAAACACAATGGAGCTGGCGGACAAACACACACACCTGAAGACCTGAGTGGCGCTCGGTGCTGTACAATCTGATCTGTTAGATGGACATGACAGTCTGTGCGCATGACTCCAATGCTGCATTATAGATGTAGCTCTGTGGGCATGACTCTTCATAGGCTTGAGTGGAAAATCCTCTCTAAGCGTTAGAAAAAATGATAATTAGATGCTCCAGGACTTGCATGTGTTTATGTGTGAGTGTGTACATGTCTCTGATATGTGACCTCTTGCCAGCATTAATGTGTGAGACACTTTCTTGTGCATTTCACAGGCGTGTGATTCTGTTGATTGCCCTTGTGGTCAGGTAAAAGAGAGGCACGCTCTCCTGCTTGGTCCGAGACTGGAAGGGAATACCGAATTCATTCCCTCTCTGCTTCTAGTGCTCTCTGTGTCTGCACTCTATCATGTTGCCGCAACCGCTGAAATGAATTGGCTATTCCTGTAGGTGCGTCCACATCTGTGTGTACATCACAGATTACACACTGAGATGATCACAAGGGAGGGAAGGAGAAAATGAGAGAGAGATGAGAAAGAGAAATGGTAAAAGCACTGGAGACAGACAGGCAGATGGCCAGCCATCAGTTACACACTGCAAATCATATGAAACAGTTGACCAGCAGGGACATAGCAGAAAAATCAGACATCTTTGTCTGATTATAAACAATGTGATAATCCTAACCCACACATTTTACATCAGTGAAAGTCTGCTCATTACTGGTTATGAAATAGTCCAGGAACTCCAGTTTGCATCTGTTCTTTGAGTTAGTCTTTGTCCAGACTGCCACCATCCTCTGAAGTGTCAAACTGGGACTGTGGAACTGCTAATGGGGTTTCTGCAGTCTGGTGAATGGAAGGGACAGATTGTGAGACTATGTTGGAATTATGTCGAGCTAGCTCCCATTGCAGCCCCTGGTCTCATTAAATCATCTCACCGACTCAGAGTTCTCTTAATAATGCATGTATGAGCAGAGGGTAGCTTTTTTTCAGGAGTTAGACAACATTTGGTGTGAAGTTTCAATGTCCCACTCACATTACCTTCAGGACAATTACGTGATAATTATTATTGTGGCTGCCTCATGGCAAAACAGACTCCAGAAAGAATGTGCCTCTCATTTTATTATTTGATCAGACCCCACACGATTAAATGCACTACACTGTACGTCTTATCAGCTCTTGTGTTTGTAATATTCCAACATCAAACATATCAACGGCCTTGTCCTATCATCTCCATCCCCTCTGGACCATGTGGGGGAGAGGTGTTCGCTTCATGGCCCTGCAGGAAGCCAAGTTGGCATCCTGACTGAGACCACCTCCTTTTTCTGGTCCCTGCTGCCAAGGACCCTTGCACATCTGTGCTTGTCCAGGGTGCCTGGAGCCAGGCCAGCCTGCTCCCTTTGTTCTCCACTGAATGCACCCAAGGCTGAACGCAGGCTGAAAACAGTGTGGAACAACCCACACAGCCTCTTAGATAATCTTTTAGGCACGAAAAATTCTTTTACCCTAGATTTTGGAAACAGTTCTTTGTCTTGCAGCACAGAAAAGGAAAACACCCTATGGTGATTCTCCTTCCCTCTGAATTAGTCTCTAGATGAAGACGTTACCGCATGAGCAGAATAATCCTACATAGTATGGCTGAAATAATACCTTTTATCAAGCATTTGCATATTAACATTTACCTACATTTTGTATTTATAGTTGAGGTGTAGGTGTGCCCAGAATTATCCCGGCCATGCAGGGTGGTGAATTACTCCAAGGAAGAGAATCATCCTCTCTTATCTTTGATCTGTCTTCTTCCTGCTCCGTAACTTGAACCACCCTTCTTTCCTCTTCCTCTCTATTTATATATACTTCAACATGTTTTCATCTTCCTGTCTCAGTCTGCCGATAGCCTGTTACGCATTCTGTGCGACTCTGTATGCGAAAGGAACACAATGCGTTAACATACACTTGGGATAATCCTTTCTTTTAAACTTCAATCAAATTTGTAATCAAATTGTTCCTTAACTCAGGTTCTTGAACTGAAAATGATTGCAGCAAAAACAGAACCATTAAAGCCACTTGTTAAAATACTTTAGAGCTTTGATGGTCTCTGACAGTGTGGTAGGATTGTTTGTCAGGTCAGAGGGTTTAACAACATCCAGGTCACTCTGATTGGCTATCTGTCACCGTGTCAAACATGGACCTTCTTACAGATCAGGCACCAAAAGCCTGAAAAGATTATATACTGAGGAAATACTCTTTCTTCTGTGTGCAGTAATTAACATTTGCTTTACTTGAGGCTTCGGTCATAAGTTGTTTTCATTTTTGACTGTTGATGATTTCAGAGGAGGGCAGTGCATGTTTGGTATTCGTTGAGCAAATAAATAAATATGAATAATTATTAAATACTCAGCTTCCCCATTCAGCATTGTGTTACATTTGTATATGTATAGATTGGTGCTGTGGTTTGTTTGCTTCACGTTGTCTCGATCTGCGGTTTAATTCAAACACTGGCGGCTTATCATTTAATTGGCTCTGACTGTAGGTGAGATTGTGCCAATGTGCACAGCAGAGTCTGATGGGACCACATACAAGCATTGATTTATTTGCATTTGCACACACTGCACAAATACATGCATGAACAATAGCTTGCACAGGTCACATAGGCACACCACTGCACCATACAATGATTTGTTTGATTTACACTGTGAGGTGGTTCCTGGAGATGGTTTTAAATTAATAGGGTAATTATACAGTGGGAGAAGACAAACACTATGATTTATGCAAACTGACAAACCAAGCACACACACACACACACACACACACACACACACACACACACACACACACACACACACACACACACACACACACACACACACACACACACACACACACAGCTCTACAGTATATGCACAGTGTCTCTGATGGATGCAACTGTGCCCAAGGACTTCTGCTCCTCAGCTCATTTCAGTTTTTCCAGATTTTAGCTCATCCTGCTGCTGTTGCAGAGACACAATCTGTTCCCAGGTCAGCCAATCTCTCTGCCTGCCAGAGTCTATATGACCCATTGCCTCTTTTCATATGTTCAAACACAGATTTCTTCGGGAGCTACAAACATTTAGTACTGAAGAACTTGGCCGCTCATTTCAAGCAAAATGCATTTGCACACATGCTTACACAAAGAGAAACATCACATGAACACACTCCATTGATCAACTTGCAGTATAATGCAGTGATATATAAAGTTAAGAGGCAGCATCTCATTGTTAGTGGTGCATCGCCGGAGGAGGAGAGGCCTTCATCGGTCATGGAGGTAGAGGTGAAGGAGAGCAGAGCAGGACCTCGCATTGCAGTGTTCTCGTTTGCGTGCGTCCTTGCGTCTTTGACGCACAAGGCACGCACGATCGTCAGACAGCGTTTGTCGCAGGGACGCAAGCTTTAAATGCTGACAATAAAAAAAAAAAATCGATGCTACCTTTTTCCGCGATATAATATTGGGAAAAAATACACTTCCATTCAACAAAAAATATTCCCAATTTATCCATTTCTCCACTTAGATTT
The DNA here is from genome assembly GCA_013358685.1 of Antennarius maculatus. Lineage (NCBI taxonomy): Eukaryota > Metazoa > Chordata > Actinopteri > Lophiiformes > Antennariidae > Antennarius > Antennarius maculatus. The sequence continues at coordinate 18,563,467 of CM023607.1, forward strand.
CAAACCCGGAAATCGCCGTTATGTCTCGCGCGAGACTCACCTGTGGGATTCAGCCCCGTTAAAATCAACTTGCATTGAGAGTAACGGCAACACGACGTCTGCTCCTTTTACACGGAGCAGTGAGAGAGCAACGAATTAATCTTACATTATCACCATGCCTCCAAAAAATAAAAATTAAAAAAAATAAATGACAATCAGTGGTTTTTTTTGGATAAAAATCAATCAAAAATTTATGAAGACAAAGAGACAGATATTTCTGTGGACAGTAAGAATGAAGAGACAGAAGAAGACAAGCAAAATCCGAGCATTTGTACACCAATGGACGCAATTGTTTCCATGAGTGAGGCACATTGATAGCTATGGGGAAAACTACATTGAATTGTGTTGCAAGGTATGCACACAACACAATTCAATGTTATGCACAAAACATTTTAAAGGTTGTTAAATGCATGGCTGCTGAAGATATACCCTTCAACAAGCTTAAAACTATCCTTGAACTTATGCATGACATTGGTGTACCTAATGTGGATCTCCTTAAACAAAAAAACGTGCATGATGACTCGTACGTCACAGGAAACCAACTTTTGGATAGTTTGGCCGAAGTCACAGAGAAAGAGTTAAAAAATTCAGGCATCTCCTGTATTAAGCATCCTTGCAGACGAGTTAAAAGACGTAACAAATGTAAAGAGGTTAGTTCTCTATGCTCAAATAATTTACTCTGACACAATATTTCTAAAACTTTTTTTTAAAGAATAATTGCCAGGCTTTAACATTTTGATAAAAAAATAATATGTAAATTAATCTTTTTTTTTCTTTTTTCTTTATATATATATATATATACACAGTATATATATACAGTATATATATATACACTCAATAAAGTTATGACATTATTAATAATATAATTAAAATTAACAGTTTGTTTAGTTTTTATATTGTACTATTGCTAAACTCAATCCTTGCATACAGCTTTTACCATATATTCTGTTATTCCTTTTGGGATGCATAAACGTCATGCTGGGATGGACAAATTTTTGTTGCAGCGCATCCCAGGGATGCACTACTTTCTTGAGGTAAAATGAACTCTGCATTGGGCAGAATACAACATGAGCTCAGCAAAACAAAATTACCATGGAAACTAGATTTTTTACATTCATTTGTAGCAAAGATTTGTGTGGGAATTTCTGATTTGGAACCCATAACAAAGTTTTCGTTTGATAGTGAATCATCTAACTGAGTGATGGAGAAACACACATGTATGTTTGTTTCCTCTAACAAGTGTTTGCATGTGTATATTTGTGTTTTTGTCCACCCAGCTAGGCGAAATGATGCAGTCCTCTCACAGCAGCGATGAACACAGCTGGACTTCAGCTGAGACAACACTTGTTTCCGAGGCTGACAGTCATTCTCTTCCTTTTTATCTTTTTCTTTTCTGCACTCTCTAATCCAAACACCAACTGCATCTGCTACCGCGATATTCTTCCAATGCGACAGCCACATTATTTTCTCCAATCACATTCAGTTGAAATAAAGCTTGAAGAAAATGCAGGGGTGCAAGTAATGCATGAATTATCATGTAAAAGTGTAGAGGAAGGTAGAAATGAGTGGTGGCAGGAAGCGAAATGAGGGACAGTGTGTAAGAAGGAAAGAGTGGCTTATAGCAATCCCAAAAGGAGAGCAGCAACGCTTTAAGTCTCGAAGGATTTTGAAAGCCACAGAAATCCAGTAGCTGATATTAAGAGGCTTAATCTGAGAGCTCACCGATGCTGAGTTTGCTGTGTGGGCTCCATCACCATCATCCTTGACAGAGGTTAAAGAGGAGATGAGGGAGAACAAGGAAGAGGGGTAGAAAAGCAGATGGAGGTGATGATGAGAATAGGGAGCTGTGTATCATGATGACAACCTTGCATGCTTTTATGGGAGAATTTAACATTGACATAGTACACAGGTGTGTGTATTTGTTTGCATGTTGGGTAACCTTGCAGTGGGATTTGGAGGTGACTCCTGCAAAAATCCACTCCACACCATATCTAACACGTTCAAAGCCCTCTAGCATGCCTCACACATAAGTGGTGGAATCAGAGTCTACAATTTCAGTCGTTCCATAATTAGACACAATCAACTGACACAATTCCAGAACCAGGATAACACAAAGCTGCACATGCTGAGATGAAAGTCATTATCATCAAATTGCATATATCTCCCATGGAGACGAGAGGAGACTGGTAGACAAATTGAGGAGAGGGATCCCCAACCATCTTTGTGGCATTTCCTTCTCCTCTGTGGCATCCCTGCTTCATTCCATGTCAGTGTTTTAGCATAATGAAACATGTCAGTGATATGAATTCCACCAAGTCTCTAAAACCCTCGGTATCTGAGCATTTGTGTGCAGCGGTGTCACTGCATGTTGGCACGTCAGTCTTGTCAGTACATCAGTAAAAATGGAATGTCTATTCACAGCAATCTTTTGTGCATCTTCATCAGCCTAAATGTGGCTTTTTCCCACAGTTAATGTGTTCCTCAGGGGTGCCACAGTTTTGCTCTGTCTGCTGAGAAATAATTGCCTTTCAGTGCAATTATGTCTCACTGTGTGTTCTGGAATTCAGTGGCACATTCCAGAACCATGCAATCAGTAATAATCTGCATAATTCTTTTTTTTTTTTTTCCTCTCAGCCTGTTTTCTTTATTTGATACTTTATTTTAGTCTGATGGCCATAAACTGTGTTTCCAATAATTACTTTAATTGTGAAAACAAACATGGTAATGGTTTGGGACATTAGAGTTATATAAGAACGAGAACTATTTATCTGAATTCATGGATCTTTTCTGTGTGCAGGAGGCATCAACAGGGCCGGAGCGGCAGTGCCTACGTTCTTGCGGACCCCCACCATGATCCAGCCCCACCTGGATATGAAGCCCTTCCTGCCATTCCCCATGGACACCAGCCTTCCTCCACACAGCATGAGCCTCTTCCACAACTTCAACACGGTGAGAGTTGATGCAAATGCAAACACAAACACACATGTGAGACATCTACTGACTCACTCATTGTAATGATAATACACAAGAGTGACCTATTTCTCTTAAAATAAATGTGGGGTCTGTCATTTGTCACATCCATATTGTTTACTTGTTTCATATTTGCTGCTGCTGCCTGTTTCACATATTTTTGTAATTCTGCTTTAAAAACTATGTCTTTAAATTGTTTTCATACTGTAACAAGCCTCTATAAGAGAAGCAGATTATTCCTAAAACTGTATAATTTCATTCCTTATTCATTTCTAAGGGCATCTTTATAGCTGCGTGCTTCAAACACCAGAGTTTGTTTGATGTGATATTTATTTTAACTAAGAGGGAACTTCCTATTTCCCCAGGCTCTGACTAACATCTTATCAGTTAGATGAGACTGTACAGACATTTAGCATCGGCTCAGCATAATGTGCCGACTGCTCCTCCAGACACCATTAGGGAATTTCAATATATTTCCCATCAGCAAAATGTAAAATCGGTGAACTTTGTACGCACTACATGTGAGCCGATGCTATTATTCAACAACATCTGAAAGGGTTGTTCTCTACACGTCCCAGACCATTTTCTTTTTCATCTGTTTTGGTTGGTTGGTTTCTAACCCCAAATTTACAATGGACCAATGCACAAACATCTTGCTACTAATTGGATATCATCTGACTCTTGCTCCAACAATGTATGCTGCAAGGATAGTAGCATTAACCAGACACCATATTAACACTAATTAACATGCAGTACACACATAGATATGAAATATACACCCCCTCGTTTTTCATTTTACATTCACTGGCATGGACCTGAAAGCTCCCTGAGAATTAGTTTTTTTCTTGCTGCCTCCAATCGAATCTTGCTCTCAGCTTCCTTTTGTCCGCATATCCTCTACCTCATCAGGACAGTAGCAACACCTGAAGCCTGCAGGGTGCTCTTAATATCAACAGCTGATGCTTATGAAGGTCATTCCTGAGTGGTGTTTTACAGCCATGTGGCCAGAAGATGGGGCCATAGGCCAGGAGATGGGGCCATAGGCCAGGAGATGGGGCCATAGGACAGGATCAGACCACACGCTGACCTCTTTCCCCTGCAAACTATGACACCCACATAGACTGTAATCAGATGCATTTACTGAACTGTATTGCATTAAATGAAGAAACGATATTAGACTTGATGTACTATTAGTGATAGAGCTTTGGAAAATGCCAGATTTACAGCTCAAGATGCCCATATGACGTCACTGTTTTGATGTTTGCTTGCAGAAGAAGTCGTTGCCTTCAGCTTTCCTACAGACATTTTTATGTTACTGTAGCATTGTGCTTTTGAGTACATTCATGCAGGCAGACTAAACAGTTGTAGTTCTGTTTGTATCTCAAGCCAATTTTATAGCTTCTTTGGCTTTTAGGTCGAAAGGTATTCAAACAACTCTCCTAATGTCTCGTCTCTTTCATTTAATGCAATGAATGTTGGGTGAGCTTAGTTACTTTACTTTTTAAGACACTGTTCTTTGTAATTTAAACACCTCCCGGTGACTGCTTGCACCATCATTGTCTGATAATTACGGATTTTTATAACACCTCAATGAATATACAGCATTCTATCTGTAATATCACAAAGAATTGTCCCTAAGCTGTTATATAGTCAATCAGTCTCTTTTAGTAAGTGATCTGTCCTGAGTTTGTATGATTTTAATGAGACTCAAATTGAGGGTTATTAGCCCCACAGTAGAGAAATGGCTTCTCCAAAACCCACAGGCAGTTTTAATGTTCCTTTAATGCGATTTGTCCTCTGTCCACCTGTCTTGTCCAATGTGCCTCCAGACAATGACGAGGCTGAATTATTTATCCGCAGCAGCTGGTCCTGATATAGACATGTGCTCATCCAACCCTGGGTGGAACTACCTGCCCTGATGTGGACTCACTCAGGCTGCAGAGTCAGGAATTTTATTTCAATTGTCCAATCATGCAGAGCCACAAATAGACTTATTGAATCTCGCCTGCTGTCTGTCCACTTTTCATCCCCTTTCCCCCATGACTACATGAACTTCCTCTCTGGTAGTATATTACCTCCCTCATTACACTTTTATCCCTGCATCAGCTCAACAAATTTTTATTTTATCATAACTTTTGGCTTTTCAGGCTTCAGTCTGAGGCCAAAGTCTTGTTTCTGATTCCTCATGAGTTCTTCATCAGATATGTGCGCTGGTGCCAGACGGAAATGTATAAGTTCTTTTTTTAAACCACTGTAGCAAGATACCGACTAGGAATAGTGTTGTTGATGTGTTTGTATTTACATATGTTTTTTGTCTGGTGTTAGTGATTGAATGGTCTGATTTTGATGAAGAAGAAGGTTTCTCTAGTAATGGAACAGTGGGACACAATTCTGAATGTCTCTTGACATACTGTGTATGAAGAGAGAGATAGAGAGAAAGGGAGAGAGAGTGAGAGAGAGAGTGAGAGCAAGAAAGGGAGTGAGTGAGAGAAGGGGAGGAGAAAAGTGGAAACTGGAGAGAGGGAAACACTGTACAGAGAGGTGTAACACAGAAAGAGAGAAAGCAACGGAACAGAGAAGGAAAAGGAAGCTGAGGAGGAGCTCAGGAACTTGTGAAGTGACCTGTCTGTGAAAAACAAAGAGACAGCAAGGCAGAGACTTATGACAAGCCTTCTTCCATCCAGTTCATCTTCTCTTACAGTCTTTCCAAGTGAGGCAAAGCATTTCCAAAAGAGGAAAACAAAGAAAAGTTTGCCAGCAATGCATCATTAGGCTCAGGGCCTGTTTCTTAGTTAGTTTGAGTGAGCATTAGTTACCAGCAGCAACTATAGGAGGCTGAATGAGTGAGAAAGGTGCACCACACACTCCCAGTCTCACTAATGCTGAGACCCAAGCACTCACCTCGAGCAGCAGCAAACTCACAGGAGGACCAATGCTGCTGCAAGCTTCTGCAGACGCAGAGGAGAAGACGGTGAGTACCTCATTACTCCCAGTTTCTTGCTGAATTTGATACTTTTTTTTTTTTTTTTACCCAATCATGTCTCAATCTGGGCACAACTTTAAAAAGACCGTCAGACTTAAAACTTCAAACGCTGTTGTTTTCTGGCACAGCATACTGTTACTGTGGCTGCCAGAGTAGTCCCACTGAAAGTCACAGTGTGGTGCATCCCTTATTGTTGCAGGGAATTGATCAAATGCACAAGAAGAGGGAACAGAAAACAAGAAACGTTGAAAGACTTAAAAAGAAAGAGTAGGGCTAAGGCAAGGGGAAAGGAAAAGAAAGTTAAATAAACACCACAAAACAGGGTGTTGACAGATTTATGTTCGTGCCATTTCTCCATGAAGGAGCTCTATGTTAACAAAAGGTATTTGGGCGTTTGGGTCTTTTGGTCCCGTGGAGCTGTTGACATAACCTCGGAGTGATGCTGTGCCTTACTCATTTCTACCAGAGTTGTTGCATCCAGAAAGCTCCACACCTAAACTGATACAAAAGTGTTCCAAAAACTCAAACATTTCTAGGTGATTAAATTTGAGCTGTTAAATTAATTTAACCATAAACTGTTAATCCAGGACAATCGATTTTGCTGAAAGTTGCTAAAAGTGAGTTTTGGAAAAGCCCTTTCCTGTTATGCTCCTTTTTCATGAGGGTATGTTTTAGAGTACTTCTGAATAAGAGGCCACGTGAGCTGCTTCCAAAAACACTTGTTGGCAGCTGAAGTGCAGTTTTTTTAACTGTTGTATTAACTGGATGTATCATAGCTGACCCACACCCAGAGCACTGAGCTGGGAGGGAGAAGCCCATGACTCATGTGTGCACTTACTCCACCTAGCCTGTTTGACTTTTGTAAAACTTTCCTGATAGAGATGATGATGGAACAGACATAATAAAAAACACTATATGGTTATTCATGTTTTACTTTAATATAAACTTCAGGTGCAAGTTACGAAAGATTTAATAAAACAGCCGAGACAGATGCTTTGCTGGAATGTATAGTTATTGTTGAGGGAGTCGTGCAGTTGTTCTGACAGCGATTGTCCACTAATGTCTTAGCTGAATATCAGGCCCTTCATCTACTCATCCGAATTCATAGAAACTACAGCGGAGAAAATTATGAAGTAATGAAACGTGAAGTATGAGAAGGACAGCCAAAAGAGATAAGATTGCACAATGTGTGAATGTCCGGCCAGGGCCTCTCGGTCCCTCTTTCTGGACTCTTTCCCAGTCCTTTTTTTCTGTCTATCTTTCCTAATTCATCTTTCTCTCCCACCCCCTCGCCCATACACGTGCGCCTCCAGATGGTCAGTCTCTGTGCAGTCATGTCATACAACTAAATGTCTTGGCTTACCCCCATTCCTTTCTTTCTCTCTATTTTCCCCGTTTCTAAGGAGTTGCCAAGTAACAAGCACCGTACAGAAACTCAAATCGTCCATGATTGAGAATAAGAATTTTTACTTCAGTTGCTCTTTTTAGACCCCGCCTCTCTTCTGCACTGATTCAGGAGTCTTGAGTCGTTTGTGTCTTGAATGAGGCTCTGGGTGTGATATGGCTTAACGGAAAGCTGGTTATGAGCCAAATTAAATGTAGTGATGAGCCAAATTGAGTAATTTAGAGTCTGTTGGGCTCTCCAAACTAACAGGCTTACATCAGACTTGGAGGACTCCCTGGAACATTCCCTCGCTACATGAATTCAAAACACAACATCAAATCCATTTGCTCTTCAGGTCAGGGCTTTGTCTTCATCCCTTATGCTAACCCTGACAGTGTCACATCATTTTATATTTTTGGCCTGCTTTAGCTGTAGACTCTGAACTTAATGCTGAGGCCAGTTAACAGCGATTATTAGATAAATTCAGCTTCAAACATAGATTTAGTGACTAAGCCCTTTTTTTTTTAGATCTGTCCAGGCAGGGTCTTTTGTGTCTGGTACAGAGTTTAAGTCGGGGGGCTTATCCACCAACACATCGAAGAGCTGCTAAAGCTATTCAGATAAATTTATACGTGGTGCTTAGCGCCACACAGATGATGGACGTCCCAGCTGAAACAATTAGCATGGGGACACCGTGAAGCTGCAGCCTGGTTGGGATCAGAAGCTTTTGTAAGTTGCAGTTTCTCAGTTGTGTGCTGTCAGCGCTGTGTTGCAGATCACAGACACACAATAAACATGGAAAATGCTGTAAAGACTTTACTTGTTTACTTCATCCAACTCTTTGTGTTCCAAGACTTTTAGGTTTAGGCTCTCAGGCAGAAATCAGTGTGCCTCTACTGGACTGGGCTTTATCCAACTGAGGCAGGAAGGTTAACACATACAGCCCTTATATCATCATGATTGACTGGCCTGTTGTATTGCAGCAGCAGGACATCTGGACCACAGAAATGCCGTAGTGGTAATGGAGGAACATGAACGATAGATCACAATTATTTTCACGCTCCTCTCTCTTTCTCTCTAAACAAGAAGTGGTGAACCAGTTTTTACAGACCAAGAGTTTTATAGATTGAACAAACTAAGGAAAAAAGTAAAAGAACACGACTGTAGAAGAGATGATTGTGGAGAACGGATAATTGTTTTTTTTTTTCTTAATTTTGTCAGTTTTTTTTTAGTTTGATAAATGTTAAAAGGTTAGATGTTTCTTTGTTCAGAAAACGAACAGTATTATTGAAAATCCTCTTTACGGGAATCTCTTTTGGATTTTGTGTCAACGTGATTTTTTTGTAATTTGACTTTTATGAATAAACGTGAAGGTAAAAATCAAATCTCTCTCTCTGTCTCGCTCTCTCTCTCTCTGTCTGCACATTTCCCTGTCAGATGGACCCGGTGCAGAAGGCGGTAATAAACCACACCTTTGGAGTACCACTGATCAAGACCAAGCGGCCAGTCATCTCCTGTAATGTCTGCCAGATCCGCTTCAACTCAGAGGTACATGAACATAACAAATCCCAACACATGCACACTGTTGCTGTGTCTCTATGCATTATGATGTCTGTTTATCCCATGTGGTACTGAACACGCTGCATCTCGCTGATCACACACATACATCTTTCACTTCATACAGGTTTTCTCTGGGAATGTTTCCATCCTGTTCCCATGGACGTGGTACATTTTGTTTGGGTTGTGTTTTGTCAGTTGTGGCCCTGTTGGAATTTTATTTGTTTCACTTACAGTGTGTTGAGTTAGTTGAAATAATAATCAATGCCACACAAAGTCTCGAGGGCTGTTGCAGAAGCCAAGAGTGAGAATTTTATGGCTGCATTTTTAACATGAATTTCTCAGTATCAACACCAGCAAAGCTTGATTAATGTCTTTTACATGTGTATAGTTGAGCTCACATCAGCTTGTCATTAAGTGAGAACATCTTTACTGTAGCTAGGTGTTTTTCATGGTTTTGTTTAGTTCAGTCAATTAATTCTAATCAGTTTTACCTGCTTCTGTCCATATGGAACAGTTTGAATCTAAACTCATAATGGGAATTTAATGATACTTCATACACATGGATTACTTGCATATACTACTGATGTCAGCTGAACAAAATAAAAAATACATGAAGTATTTTATGCAAAATGATGCCAACTCATTTGGAGTATTTCCTTTCTGTTGAGGACAAATAAGACAGTCATAACAACGAGCCAAGTTTCAGGATATGTGCAGGATATAATTTGGTTGAAATTGCCTTAGTCCGGTGGTGTAGACATCAAGACCAGGGCGTACATCTACCCACAGTATGTAACATTAAGGAGTGGACGGATGCTATATATACTCCTCGGGTCTGCAATCATGGGTCCATGTGGTCAGGGAGCTGCAGGGCTGTAATCTTCAGTCTGCTCTGTGCAGAGCCTCCTGCTGTATGTCTTCATGGGCTCAGGAAACACTTAGACAGATGTTTATATGATGAAATACTTTGAGCCCCATAGCTAGATACAAAGATATAAGATATACAGTAAATCTGTGAACGGTTTCATGACTTCAAATATTTAATTTAATAGTCAAAATTTTATTTTTATGGGTACAACTAACAGAAAAACCACAACGACAATTTTTTAACACAGTATCTACCTGGTTAACATTTACAGTGAGTTTAGATCATGATAGATGCTGCTGACAGCGGAACGCTTTACCACTCAAACATCGTCTGTCACTTTCTGACATGATCCTGGGAGTAATATCCAATCATAATCTGACCCTGAAGGACCTTTTCCTCATGGCGCCATTAATGCTATAAATCAGTTGGAGAATGGACTTGACATGACATGAGGGCGGCACCATGGAGTAGTGGGTGGCACTGTTGCCACGCAGCAAGAAGGTCCTGGGTTCAAATCTACCAGATGACCTGGAGCGGTTCTTTGTGGAGTTTGTGTGTTCTACCTGTGTCGGTATGGACTCCTACGGGTTCTCTGACTCCTACACCACCAAAAACACAAGATCTAGGTAGATCAGTAAAACTATACTAGCCACAACAGTATACACTAGCCACAACTGTTGAGCCAACTATACTAGCTGGCGCAACAGTGACAGCCAGCGTCCTGGAATCACCACCCCTCCATGTTGACACCACATTACAACATTTAAATTAAGAGACCTAGACCTAGGCGACCTGTTTATGTGCTGAAACCATGACCCTAATAGTTACCCACACCATTTCATTATGCTATGTATGATTCTCCCTGCTGGTACAGGATAAACCATGACCTAATCTCAATAAGCCAAACAGTGCTTCCTTGACTAGCAGCTCCGTCGGTAAAATGCTGAGAGAAGAAAGTGATTTAGAGAGTAATGGAGAAAGATTTCATGAAAAGAAGGAGGAAAAGTTATGGAAAAAAAGGCCGGCAATTTTGCCACCGAAGTGGGATTCTTAAATTCACTTCATGGACACTCAGAGTGCTGCAGCATGTGCACCAAAAACTAAAAGCAAGAAGATCATGCAACTTGTCGATCTTGGCCAGTTTAAACCTTCACATTACGTATTAGAAAACTTAAAAAAAACAATTTCATGTACATGTATTATACGGGGAACTATTTTCTGTCCAAGGTCAATTTTTATTCCAAGTGTGTATCAAACAAAATCAATTTTCTCTCCCCGAGATGACAACAAACCGTGACAAGCAGCTTTCTGGTTTGTGAATCCTCTAGCATTTTTTTGAACATTTTTCTACATCACTGCTTCAGGTGTCTCAAATGCGCTAATATAGTCTCTCCTCACCATGTCTTTCCTGGCTTGAGAAACATTCACAGATATAGAGACAAGAAAGAAGGCAAGATAATATGTGCAAACAAAAATGATGAGTGATCAGAGGTGTTTAAAATCCCTTTAAAATGGCAAAAATTATGATTGAATAATTTTGAAAACTAGATAAAATGTTTGATTAAATATATAGTCAGATACTTGTCTTTTTATTTAACTGTTAACTCATCCTTGCTACCATCAGTGTGTGCATCCTCTACTTTAGATTTCAACTGAAAGACTATGTGTAATTTCTCAAACTCATGCTAACTGTGTCAGAATTTGAATCAAATGACTCATTAAAGTCTTGAGGAATCCATCCAACTCTACTGCAGCATTGTGAATTTTGTGCACATTCCTGCAGATCTGTCTGCCTAACTGTTGCAGGGATTTTCTGGTTTGTGGCTTCTCTTTGTAGAGAAGGAGAAGAGAAAAAAGGCTTTCACTCATTATTCATGATGGAGAAAAACTTACAAACCACATCCCCAACATCCACTTCACTACTGTGTGCTATTAAACCTGCTACACTTTTGGGCCACACTATGAAAAAATATGAATGTGAATTTGCTTTACCTTATTTATGTAATGTGCTGCATTAGCTCTAATTTAACCAAATCTCTTGGTGTGTGGTCCTAATAGAAATTTTGTTTCATGCTCCATATTTTGTTGAAAGGTGTTCTGCGTACCAACTTTTTATGTTACAAAAAGCTTGTGGTAAATAAAGTCAACTCTAGAATATTTATTTATATTTGTGCCTCTTAGATTAACATGACCACATCCTCACACCATAAGGTTTTGTTGTGTGTGTAGCCTTATCAAATAGTCTACTACTGGAGACGGAGTTTAAAACACAGAGAACAGATATGAAATCTCTCTATTGTTGTATATTGTTGTATATACTGTATGTTGGTTGCAGGATATCTAAAAAAAGGTGTTGAAATGTTGCTTGGGGGCAGATATTGGACCAAAGAAGAATCAGTTAAGTTTAGAGGTGAATATAAATATGGGGCGGCACAGTGGTGCAGTGTGCAGCATTGTTGCCTCACAGCAAGTTCAGTTCCTTTCTATGCAGAGTTTGCATGTTGGTCCCACGTCTGTGTGGGTTCTCTCCGGGTTCTCCAGCTCCCTCTCACTTCCGAAAATACGCAGTTTGATTCTTCATAGGTGTGAGTGTGTGTGTGGGTATGTGTTTGCTTGTCTTTTGAATGGCTCCACAATAAACTGGCATCTTATCCAGAGTGTAGTCCACCTCTCGCCCATAGCAAGCTGGGATAGCCTCTAGAAGACCCGTGATCCGGATGAGTGCATATAGACGAGAAGATTACATTACAGAATATTCACTATTATTGTCTCATCTGAAAGAAAATGGATGGATGGATATAAATATGGAGGCTGATTCTGGCTCCTTAAAAATTTCTGCTAACAACATAAAAAAACAACAACAAAAAAACATGTCATTGATTGCTCATGACGCTGTTCCACTATGTGCAATTGAAATCAGAACATAATATTGATCTGGGAGATCAGGATACATATTTAGAGGAGGCTGGTATGTATGGAATCACAGTACAGCATGGAGAGGGGTTGACACATGACACTTCCACCAACGTGCAGATGATGTAGATTCAGTCATTTCGTGCAACTGTCAAAGATGAGTTATAAAAGGATGGATGAATACATTATGGATGAAGAATATGTAGCAGATTTGTGTAAAGCAACATCTTCATGGCGACATCATACTGTGAAACAATCAGTCCTCTGCTTATAGGATTATGTTATAACATGAGTATTGTTTCAGAATATTGTTCTGTTGTTGCCTGGAAGCTATTTTCTAAATGCTGAGAGTTTATTGATTTTGTTGTGGGTGTACGTATTCTCTAGGGTGTGTGTTTGCGGTATCGGGTGACACCTGCAACACAGCAGTTGTGCCTTAGTCCTCATTCCTGATGCATGTGCAAGTTTCTTTCAATGTCATCTGAATTTCTAGTATGCTGAAGAGTAAAAAGTCCCCTGCAGTATATAGACAGTGTAAAACTGTGTAGATTGTGCTGTCCTACTGAGCTAAGCTGGAGAAAAACAGTCCTTTATATCGACAGAAAACGACTCTCCACCCACAAGGTTCTTTTTTTATGTACTGCCAAGTCAGAATGAATATTTCATGGGTGCGAGTAATACAGTGGGAAACATTTCGAAGAATTCCGTGCTGTCTCAGTTTTCCAGGGCGGCGGGGGACGGGGGTGTCTGCTCTCAGAAAAAAGATAATTTTGCATTTGATGTTTACAGTTCTCTTTTGTCAGTTCTAAGTGTATTATCTCCAATCAAGGTCATTCAGGTCAAAGCAAATGATTAGAGCCCACCATGTGATGATCAATACATTTGTCTACATAGGCTCCAGCTCTTCTTCTCTGCTCCCACCCTCTGCCCCCCTCATTTCACGCATCATTTTACCACCATTCAATTTGATCATGTGATTTTTCTCTCTTTGTCTGCATGTCTCTCTCCCAGCAACCTTCCCCCTCTCTTTGTAGTCATCTTCCTCTCTCATGCTGCATTATTTACAGTGTGGAAATGTCTAAAATTGCCTGCCACTACTTATTATAAGATGCATTTGTCAAGGGCATGGATTAGTCTCTGGGTCTGACAGCCCCAGTGGAGCTTGGGAATGAGGGGAAGAGGTGACATAGAAGGGGAGGAGATGGGAGAAAATGATGGGGAAGGATTTGTGCACTGCGATCCCTGCGTCACGTGGCGGTGTGAGGTGTTAAAGGTGGTTAATGCAGAATAACCTTGGCGGCGTACCGCTTGAGTGACATCACAGGTTCTGCTGCAATGCACTGATGTCACAGCTGCTGCAGCAGGAGTAGCCTCATATGCATTTCTTATTCTCCTTCTGTCCCCCCACCACCCCCACCCACCAAGAAACACACATCCTCTCATCACTTTTAACTTCTACTTTCTTTTCCTCGCTGAGCTGCAGCTTTAGATATGCTGCAAAATCACAACTTTCTCAGTTTGAACCTCTTGCATAATGAAACACGGGCATCACAGGATGAGGTGCTGAGGCTTCTCCTCTCTCTGAGATTTTCTTTTCTTTTATCTCTCAGAGTAGTTTTTTTTTTTTTTCATAAAGTGTCTTGTCTTGTAGTTGCCTGGCTGGGCATCATGTCTCCTTCATCCTCCCCTTATTCTCTGCTCCCTCTCTCCATCAGGACCTTACATGGATACTTCAGTGCTCGCAGCTGATCCCTTTGGCATTGAAGGGCAGGTTAAGAGAGTCTTTGTGGCCTCTTCACCATGTACCACCATACCTTTGTATATCATGTCATTCCTGTTTTCGCATCTCAGATGTCACTTCTCTCTTTGTAGCCCTTGACCCCTTTGCTCTCTTCATGATCTGCAGGCTTTTGACAAGCAGCTTCTTAAGAGCCCTTTGACAGGGTCCAGTTACATGGGCTCAGCTATATCCAGAGCAGATTGTCATCATTATTTCGATGCATGTGATCCTCTAAGTCACTGCAGCCCCTGATTTACTTTGCCAGCTCACATCTTGGACACCATCAGACACACACATAAAGCAAATGTAAACACCCTGGCACACAAATATTGCCTGTCTATGCTAATTCCTGAGCTTGTTGTCGCTGCAATATCAGTCAAATTCCCTGAGGATGTCACCACCTTTGGCAGCTGTTGGCCCGACACCAGGCCCATGTCTCTCCCTGTAATCCATCCACTTAATAATCGTTTTCATCATCGGTCCCATGGTATGAGCATTAGTCGGCTAGTGAAGCACATGGAATGAAACATCTGTTCAGTCGGCATACTTTTAGAGATAGGAGGGAGCCGCTTCATTCAAATTCAGTACTGACATAATGTCTCTGTATCTATCGCCAAGGAGCCTATTTGTGTATTTAATTGAGGAACACTAAGGCCATGATGGACGTGTGATAAAGACCAGATGGCTGCATGAATACCACCTGCTCACTTGTGTGCTTGTCTGTGTATATCGATGTTTTTCCTTCATTTCTGTAGCCTGTTAAGATAGACCGCTGGTGACAGCTCAGGATAGCAACCCTGTTTCTCATCCACCATGTTGTGCAGGACTCACATACCTCTGCACTGACACACAAACATATGCCTGGACGAGAGACACACTCCCCCGATGTCCCAGTAGTCTCCTGATGAATGATTCACCTCTGGTGTTTACTCTCTGAACAAGCACATTAGCCAGTAGCTTGCCTTTCATCGGGAGATTAGCTGCACTATCTTCGGTAATAGATCTCTGCAAGTTTCTTTCCATCGCTGGAATGCAGGATGATCTGCAGTCCCTGAAAACCATCCAGTCTCAGAGTCTGCACCCCCATTTCATCTTTTTATGATATATTCCAGACAGGGGCTTTGTTGTATGTATATTTAGAGTATGACCATTCCACAGTAAGCAATTAAGTCTGGAAATGTGCAAGATCATGACCCTTTTTCAGTAAGCAGCCGATGGCAGTCACAGCATTGTGTTTTAGGAATCCACTGTCTCTACCTTTGGCATGTCTGTCAGCATGTCTGTAGAAATAAATGCTGAAACCAAGCACTTTTAGGGTGTATGCACAGGTTTGGAATGCGGGAGGTTACGTGTCAAAACTTTCAGCTGAGCATTCATGTCCAATGTAGACAAGCACAGATTCCAAGAAATATATACATGGTTTAACTCTACTGCATGAAAATTTATTGTGGGTATGAAAACCTTCCATGGTGTTGATAGAAATATGAGGGAGCAAATTTTTATTCTTGCTTGTAATCCATCCATATATCCACTCCAAACCCACCTTGTAGTTGTGACTCAAGGCCCACGAGTATATCAAATGACACGCTATCATAATGCATGCATGTGTATGCAGGTGCACAGAGTCTGGTCCATGCAGCCTGTGATGTTTAATTCACCTGTTGGCATCAGAAGCCTAACATG
The DNA here is from genome assembly GCA_013358685.1 of Antennarius maculatus. NCBI lineage: Eukaryota > Metazoa > Chordata > Actinopteri > Lophiiformes > Antennariidae > Antennarius > Antennarius maculatus. The sequence goes on from CM023607.1 coordinate 18,579,647, forward strand.
TGGGTTTCTTTTTTGGTTGTTGTTCTCTTATAGAGTCAAGCAGAAGCTCATTACAAAGGAAACCGTCACGCCAGGAGAGTCAAAGGCATCGAGACCTCTAAGAGTCGCCCTCAGGAGGGAGACAAACCTCATTCAGTGCCCCCTACCTCCTCTCCATCTCCCTCTGGAGCCCCTGGTGCTGCCCCAGACAGCGAGCCCAGCAATGCAGGTGAGAGAACATAAAACACTAACAGGAGAAACCCGAGACGCTCCTGGGAGTTTTGATGAGGAAATTATCATCGCACTCTGCCCAGAATGTTCAGTCTTATCGTTTTGTTGACTTTGAAAATATGCTAAAATTCCAAAAAGTATCAACTCACAAGAGCTTCATTTAGGTGTACAGTATATTATTCTGGTGAGTGCCACCACAACACAAACAATTTGTACTGATATTCAGAGATATCTTCTCTCAGAATGTTTCTTTTAGGGGACAGGTCTTTTAATAGTTTGCAACATTTTGAGAAAAGTAGTTTAATAATAATAATAGATTAGATCTATATAGCGCTTTTCTGGAAGAAGAAGGAAGAAAAACAGGTTAAAATCGTAGAACAAACTTAGGCATGTTTAGTTTGACCTTTTCGTCTTAATCGGGGACAATAATGACTGATCTTTGTCTGGGCAACGGTTTAGTGCAGACAGGAGTGAACAACATGAAAACCTGCCACGCTGTTTTGATAGGATGATCGAAGCATATGCATGCTTACCGCACAGTCCTGTGTATTAACCTAGTATGGCAACAGCAATATTTTAGTTCTTTTTATTAAGTCTGTGTGGCTTCCATACATTTAGGCATGTCAACATGCATGTCAACAAGGTGACAGAGTAGGTTCTTGGCACCATTCCCAGGAACCCAGCAGCAGCGTGCATATGTTGTGTTCTATCATCCATGATTCCTGAGTCCAGGGTGGTGGTGGTGACGGAAAAACAAAGATGAAATCATCGTTTAAGAGTCTGGTATAGTCCAGGATGTGAGCCAGCTTCAGATCTGACACAACAGAGTTGATCGGACTTTAATGAGAAATAATTGTCTGTTGGCAGATTCATTTATGAGTGGACAGGATGGTCGAGATGTCGTTCTGAAGTGCCATCTCTTCATTCTGTCTGAGCTATCTCAGTTTGACTCTCTCTCTCTCTCTCTCTCTTTCTCTCTCTCTCTGTCTGACTCGCTCATCTTACTATTTTAAGCTGTAATTCAGAGGTTGGGTGTTGTGTGCCTCTGCCCTTCTCCTTTCTCCATGAAATTTTCCATTCCCTCAATGACCAATTCTGTGTGTCTGACACTCGAGGCAGTGATAACCATGCTTTGTTGACATATAGAAAGCTTTCTGTAGCTGACCATTTATCGGACACTACATAAAGAGGACACAGAGAAAACCCAATGAAAGTAAAGATGAGAGTTGAATTTGAAAGTCCAGAATACATGCCTGAGTATTACACTCCCCAAACGAGAGGCAACTCTTATTCTGTCCAAGGTACCAGTTATCACAGAGCAATAAGAGGGCCAGTCACTTTCACGCTCCTTCCCATATCGGGGATCTGAGATCATCGCCAGGCCAGCTGCCATTAGTGAGACGTCCAAGAGCACAAAGAGCCAAAACAAGACTGTCATGATCAAGATCTGAAAGCAGCAATATGTGAAAGAATGCCTTTTTCCATCCAAGCCTCTGTCTCATGACCCTGGAACCTTGTCTCTTCCTGGCCTTCCTACATGCTTGCTTGTGTGTGTGTGTGTGTGTGTGTGTGTGTGTGTGTGTGTGTGTGTGTGTGTGTGTGTGTGTGTGTGTGTGTGTGTGTGTGTGTGTGTGTGTGTGTGTGTGTGTGTGTGTGTGTGTGTGTGGGTGTGTGTGTGGGTGTGTGTGTGTGTGTGTTCCTATCCCTATGCCCCATGGTCTCATGGAACAGATCTCTGGGAGCAGGCAGCTGTGCATGGACTCAACTGGGAAAGCAGTGTATAGAGAGTGGATGCTGGGATCGGTCCTGTGGAGATTAACATGGGTCACTCAGGGGTTACTTTGGAGGTTGAAAAATATACACAGGCTGTAGAGACATAATATACTTACTCATACACAAACATAAAGTCAAACAATGTGGTCAGACACCTTCAAGCATGACACGCAGATGTAGATTTCCCAGAACTCAAATCAGCGCGGCATTTGGCATTGAATCTGGGGGATTTTTCTTGACAATGTGCTTTTTGTTGATCTGTTATTTCATGCAAAATCACATTCTTCTCAGATATTAGAAGGATTCAGCAATTGCATCATGCAGTCTGACATTAATGGCTGATTATTCAACGATCAAATATGGTCGACAGTGATGAAAATAAAGCATACACATTGACACCTTTATGAGGGGTAAAAAAGCAAAATGTTGGTTGTAGTTTACTGCATGATGACGCTGGTTATTTACGGCTATCAGAACAAGTTACATGTTTAATAGCCCTCAAAGAGTTTGTGGTCAGGGTTGACACTAAATAGGAGGCCTGTGGCTTCAGGGGATTTGGCCTCATGAGGGTTTGAGTCATTCATGGGAGATGGAGAGGCAGCTGTTTACTCTCCTCTTCAACCCTCTGTGTGTGACACCCCCCCCCCCTCACCCCAATGAAGATGGGTGTTAAAACCCCCTCATATTATTGCACTCTTTAGACAAACACTTGTGTTTACACACACACACACACACACACACACACACACACACACACACACACAAACACACACACACACACACACACACACACCCTTAAGGTCAATTAAACAGATGACTTCCATGTGAGGGCTAGGGTTGCACGGTAATGAAGACTGATGATGACTTAGTATTACGTTACTCAGAGCTGAAACAAAATTTAAAGGGAAATAAAATGTAAAAAATTCAGTGTTTTTCAAAAATCCAACTGATCTGATATAATCAACGTAAACACACTTAATTAGCTTTTGTGTGCGTGTGTGCGCGTGCGTGCATGCGTGTGTGTGTGTGTGTGCTGGTGTGACCTGGAGTTTGGATGCAGGCCAAACTGGGAAAAAGGCACCCGACTTTATTATGAATGAGTTTCACCTCACATAGTAACAACATTGGGTTTCTTGCTCATCAATCATTAAGAAAGCCTGGTGGTATTGTGTGTGTGTGTGTGTGTGTGGGGGGGGGTTAATGGTGACAAACAGATCCCTCTAACATACGCACTCACAGAAACACACACACACACACACATTGTAATGTGTTTTCTGGAATCGCTTGTTGACAGCATGTAACTGAGGATAATGCAAACCTCACGATTCAGTTTGGTTTGAATTGCACCACTTTGATTGAACATTCAAATAAGCGAAGATAGATAAATAAAGATAGATAAACAAGTACTGATATTGATCCCTTTTATTGAAAGCATCAACAAACATCTTAACAGAAAGTTCCCCCTGCAAACAGAACTGATTACTCTAATAACTGTTCTACCATTAGATTAGACTTACATCTTATAGAATGGAAGAGTGTATTTTGTGGCCCAATGGAATCATGCACACTATTTTGATAATAAAGATTCACAGCTATCGGTGCGTCTTAAAATGATGCTTACCTCACTAATTCCACAATTAAGACTTTTTCACCAGAAGATGAGAAGCTCAAGGAATCAGAATGAACCAAAGCTTTTTCAGCAGATGTGAAAATCTTTTAAGCTGAATTTGAATGACTCTATTTAATCCTACGGTTTTATCAGCAAAATCTCTCCCCGTGGATGGCATACTATCCATAGATTTAATTTCCTGAAGTGGAAATTGGCAATACAGTCACACCAGGCTATAGTGTAAAGCATCTGGAGTGAGTTATCTCCTGCTGTTGACTTGGCCCAGTGAGTAATACCTACTTCTGTTTGGCTATGAGGCAAAGCTATGAGGGAAAAATGTCATTTAACTCCTTTATCAATGTTTAATTAGACTTGCGACATTGCCCCAGCTTCTGGACAATTAAGTCGCTCGAACAGTCAAACTCAGAAGGCAAGAAAAAAAAGGTTTTTGTACTGTGAGAGAAAACCTGGCAAATCTCCCACTTTCTCAATTTTTTTTTTTTTTGCTCCTATTTTTCATTTTAGTCAGAAAATATGACAAAAAAACAGATTTTGCTGCTTGGTCAGAGTCATAATTCTTTGTTGTTGAGTCAAATGGAGAACAAATGCAGCTGCAGAGGTCCCAGGGGATGAGACGAGCTTGTTCTCTTGGGGATGAGTTCAGACATTCGCTGTGATGCATGATGTGAAACAGTAATGGACTTAGTGGTTTGGTACAGACCTCCTGCTCATCAAGAGTTATGAAATCCCTCATTACTATTTGTTCAAGCAGCTCTACTGCATCCCACATGTTTTAACTCAAACCACATGTTATGGATGTTGTACATTCCGCATTGTTCATGTCACATGCATGTGTGCATGACTGTCTGTGTGTGTGCAAATAAGCAGCAAATAAGAGAGATAAATCCTTTCGGCCTGCACAGACTTGTAGGTACAAGCTCTGCAATCAACTTCATTGTTGCAGCAGAAACACACACACACAAAGCACAAACATACACACACACACACACACACAGATATCTCTGGTTCATAGCTCTGACCCTCACTTGAACCATTCTTGGTTTATAAAGTATCCAATACCACATTGAGTCAAAGTGAAAATATATTTTTTCTTCTTTTCAGCTATGATAAATGCTCTGTGCAGCCAGAACTGGAACCCTTCCATATGGAAACACAGGGAATTTTGATCTTGGACAGCAGTGGAATGGAAAGCACTCACAACAGTATTTTCATCAGAGATGATGCAATGGGGCAGTCAGCGTACCTCTGAAGTTATACCTTGCACAAATTATTAGTCACATGAAAGGTTGGAACAGAATGGATATATCATGGACTCCATGAACTCCTATGGCAAAATAAGAAATCATATGGTGCGTCAACAGTATTGAGAAGTTTTAGTCAATACTTATTTCCTTCCCAGAAATATCCTATGTTTTTCGTTTCATTCTATAATGCTTTGGGGTTTTTGCATCGACTGCACTCAACATTATACCCTGTGTTGTTAAAGGAAGGGCTTGCAGTCTCTTATGATAAATACCCCACCCAAATTTAGGGGGTCTTTTTTCAGCCAACACCCACTGCTTAGTGAATACCAAAGTCATTACATTTAGGAGTGGCTGACCAGAAACATGTGTCTGGAAAGTTATGTCTAAACATGTTCTGTGATAGAAAGCCAAGGAAAATGTTACCATCATACCCTCAAACTTGTGCAACAATGATGAATAAAAAAGCCATGCACAGAAAGGGCAGAGGATAAAACAGGACGAGTGCATTATTTTCTTTGGACCTCATGTGCTCTTGTGGTCCAAGACAAGTGCCACCCTGCTTCAACCCCAGCCAGAAGCAACAGGTGTGTGGGAAATAGTCGGAATGCACACAGGAGGAGCTATCGGTTTCCTGTTTCTCCCTTTAGAAGCATTTAAATAGAAGGAAACCACATCAGTGAAAGATCACTTGAAAGCTTTGAAAGGCCTTGATACGTATCAAACATGCAGTTGCTCTTTAATACACACGGGACATTCAGTTTCCTCCTGGGATCCCCTTTAAACGTGACTCAAATTAAAAGGAACATTTATGAAGCACTTATGGCCGATACAGTCAGAAATAAAGAGACCTCGCGTCTGCCTCTTTTATGGTTTGTCTGATCTGCGACTCAGACGGTCGTTCACATTATACTGGGAGTGGTTTGGTGATGTGGTTTTACATGGGATGGTTTTTGTTTTAGGGGATGTAGGCTTCATCACAGATGTCAGTAGTAAAACGCTTTATAATTTTAGCTATGTGATGTTTTGAACTTCTTAATGTGTTGTTGGATTTTCATTTGTATTGATTTGACATAAACTAATTATTTCTTTCTTTCTGCGTCTTTTTTCATTTTTGCAGATGAACCACGAACTCTGTCACAGTCAAACGGGCCTCTATTAGCTCCAGGGCCTCTTCCACCTCTTACCAATCCACCTACCCCAACCATGGACTCCCCAGTGCCCTCAGTGTGCCCCTTGCTGCCCACCTCCACTCCGCCCCTGATTCCCCCGTCTTCCTCCTCCCCAGGCTGTGGCAGTGGCAGCACCAGCTCAGAGCAGCTGGGATCTGGACCCTTGGCTTCTGGAGGTGCCGGCACCACGGCCTCCAGCAGCCCGTCCAGTCCAGAGACGGAGGAGGACAAAGCCAAAAAGCTGCTGTACTGCTCACTGTGCAAAGTAGCTGTCAATTCACTGTCACAGCTGGAAGCTCACAACAAAGGTTTGTCAATCTATAAGCTCAGATACACAAACACTGCTGCAGTGCTTTGTGCTTCTAAACAAATAGACGGTTAACAAACCCTCTTGGATTCATTGTCAAGTCACTCTTCCTGGGAATTTGCTGACAGGTTTTTCACGAGAAGGAAAGATCTCCCTCCTCCTTTGCAGTTATAGTTTAATTCTTCTCTGTTTACTTGAACTACACTGCTGTTGTTGTGTTTGCTAGGAACAAATGGTGTCGCATCCTGTTTGTCAGAGGAACATTTTATCTGTCTAGAAACATCTGTGTTTTTACGGCTTTCTAAAATATACTGGAAAAGTGACAAACAAAACACTGCAAAGATTTGCAACAATCCATTTTACAACAATAGGCTCAGAGAAAAACAAATTTAGTCGATTTGAGGGAAGAAATGTTTAAATGTTTACAATGAAAAGATTTACTTCATAACTAATTATGTAATTGTTACATTATGTTTTGAATAATATTTGTAACATCTCATTATAATCGCTGCCATTGAGAACATTGTGCAGAACCTCTTCAGGGCTCCTAAGGTCCCCAGCGGCTGCTTTAATCCTTTACGTCCCGTGGACTAAGCTCCCACTTTGACCTTGTTACCCTCTGGGGATCTTTTGTGTGTGCCGAGCTCCTCTCCTCATTTTGGGGGAAGTACATACTCTCCTGCACATAAAGAAAAATTGCAGAGACACAAAGTCCACAAGGCACTGACTCAGTGTAACTGTATCCCACTTGCCTTGAATAATGCGGGTCCAGTCGCTTTAGCCATGAATGCAGCCTCAAATAGCTCTTAAAGTTGGATCAATTTTTGATTAATTAAAAGACAGTCACTGCCATTATGGTCGAATTAACCTAAGGAAGGCCTTTGGAATTTATGCTCTATTAATGTTGATTCGTGGCTAATGGGTTTTAAGACTGCGCAGCTATTAAATTGCATCACATCTGCCTGCTATATACAATGCACACATGTGTAAGCATTAAAAGAGATCACACACAACATAGGTCAGAGCCTGGCTTCAGCTAGTTAGCCTCAAAGGTCCACAGTTGAAACTTGAGTGAAAATACCTGGAAGAGATCCAGTGCAAAAAAAAAAGCAAAAAAAACCAAAACTGCATGTTAGAAAGTCCAAAAATAAAAGCATGTGTGTGATACGCTGACAGGAGAAACATGTGTGGCATTGAACACACAGCAAATAAGAGAGATCTTTAGTTCTGCATATATGTTTCTTCCATATTTATGCAATCAATTCCAAGCAACCCTGTGCCTATTTTTGTATTTGTATACTTCTGTGTTAGCCATACAAAGTCATCCTCACAAAGATTTGAAAAAAAAATCCACTGGGCTATCCATTGTCAGACCAAAATAGAACAAAGGCAAAAGCATTTCTGACTGCTAGCGAAGTCTGACATTCCAGCCTCTTCTCAAGTAGAACTCCAAGCCTCCACATTCCCCACCAGCCTCTCCTTTGCAATTATATCTCTATCTCCTGGAACATTACCCATTCTATACTCATTTTGAATTATTTTTAGAAAGTGGGCATCCTTTATGGAAAACAACAACAGAATCACTTTGCTGAAATGCTGAAATTTTACATTATCCCAATTGCTGGGTTCATGACAAATTATAGCGTATTAGATCGACTTTTGGGTACCACCTTATTCACAAATGTGCCTATTTAACTATCAATCTAACATTTACTTCTTTGACATTTTTTATTGCCAAGGAATACCTCTATTTAGTTTTTGTGTAATTATTTTGTTACACAGCCATCTGTAATGAAACAAGCCCACATTGTGTTCACACAACAGCACTGAGACTGTACAAAATGTGTGCATGTTTAACCGGCAATGTAATTGTATCAAGAGTTTTACAGCATGGGGCTGATTCAGAATCAGTGTTTAGTTATCTCACTTCTTTTTTAGTATGACCAGGCAACAGTCCTTAAAATTATGCATCACATAAATATCTCCTTGCTTCAGAAAAACCTGCTTTTCATAACAACACAGCCATAAATCTCCAGACTCTCAAAAAATATTGTTGAAATGTTGTTGCCGACAGCTTGTGTTCAATGATGCATTGCTTCCATCGATTATAGCACATAAGGTGATATAAATTAGCGAGGCGTGAACAGTACAATCTTGTCTTCGATTAATAAACAAAATATTTAGTATGATGTTGATATGAGAGAAAGGTTTGAGTTCACCTTTTACATCCTCAGCTGCACAGCCGTCTGACTGCAGCCCTCGTGTGGTAAAAACGTAGATTACAGTCTTATGGGGTGACACGCAATGTATGTTGTGCATGTGTGATAAGTTATGGAAGAATGATGCGGTGCATTTTCTTTTCATCTATGCCCAGATATCTGTCACTGTTATTGCTCTTCTGTAATTTTGATTAGCAGAGGAGTCCTGTACAGTTTCAGTTTGCTTCAAAGAGATGTCGGCTGCATGAGTCGTACGTCACAGAGATGAATCTCCACAACATTTTATTTGTTCTCTTCTATTCGCTTCTAAATATGTGCTTTCTTCACGCTTAATGGGATAAGTAACCTGTGTTTTTTTCTTGTGCGTGTGTGTGTGTGTGTGTGTGTGTGTTTGCATTCCTCCTGCCTGCAGGTACCAAACACAAAACTATTCTGGAGGCACGAAGTGGGCTCGGCCCTATTAAGGCGTATCCTCGCCTTGGCCCCAAGCCCAGTGGAGAGCAGGGAGGAGGGCCAGTGGACCCCAACACTCAGGAGCGAACCTTCCACTGTGAGATCTGCAACGTGCGGGTCAACTCTGAACTGCAACTTAAACAGGTGGACAAATGCATTTCATCTGAAAATATTACGAACCAACTGGAGTTGATAGATTTATGTTTTAAAAATAAAACATGGGTAAAATTACTGGCTGTTTGGAGTTAAGTCTTTGAAGCATTTTAAGATTCCAATAATTATTAAAACATGATCCAGATTCTCTCTCATTACAACTTATTGAAAGTCTCTTTTATAATCAGCCATAACACTGTAGAGAATTCATGTTTATTTTAAATCGCTACATTTTTTAACCAATAATATTAATAAAGTTTTCACTTTAGAAATAGTTGAATGACTTTCATTACATTTCAGCACATATCAAGTCGAAGGCACCGGGATGGCATGGCGGGCAAGCCTAACCCTCTCCTCAGCCGGCACAAGAAGCACAGGGGAGCTGATCTGACGGTAACATTATAGACTTCATTTTTCCACTTGTTGAATTTCCTGTGACACAGTTAGAAAACTTGTTATCCACAGATCAGACACTGATAATGGAGAACAGGAGGCCTTGAAGTAGTTACAGCATGTTGATATGAGCACTTGCCAGTTCTTTAGTTTTGGCTTTATTCTTCCTGAAAATATTAACTCAACTGAATTGAAACCATATGAACCTTGATATTTGTTTCCTCTGCATGTGTTGACCTTCTGGAAGTAATCATTTTTACCACTCTCTACCTTCTCTGTCTTGTCTTGTTCGTCTTTATGGACCTTCTTTGATTTTTAGTCCTCAATGAACTTCTCCAAGGATCTCACCAAAGTTTTGGGTGCAGGACTCCTGCCCAACCCCTTGGCTGTCGCCGCAGCGATGGCTGCAGCAGCATCCTCCAATCCACTGGCTCTCCGTGCAGCAGCTCCCACACCCCACCCACACCATCACCTATTGCAAGGCCCCCCTCTCAGCCACGCCATTCTAAGACCCGCTCCTGGACCCATTCGCACCACTCATGGGCCAATCCTCTTCTCACCGTACTGACACAACACGCTCTGACTTTGGCCAGTCAGGAACAGCCACTCCAAAAGCACACTGTGAAGATACAAACATAATCAACAAGTAAATGATAGGGGGGTAAAAATCATTCAATTATCAAACACTGACAAAAAAAAAAAAAAAACAAGGGGCAAGGAGCAGCAGAAAAGAGTTTAAGTAAATATCTTCTTCTGAGAGATCTGCAGATGAAATGAGGACAGGAGAGGTTTCCATTATGCATCCCTGACCCGCCCCCCTCCCCCCTCACCTTTCCCATGCACTTTTCTAAAAACATGAAACTACATATAAAGGTATTCTGGGTCAGACTGGTTTCTTCCTGTCACCACTGCTCCATGTATTCATCTCATCATATGTACTTCAACTGAACAAAAATGTTGCATCAGTAGTTTAGCTGCTTCCATTGGTACAAACACCACGAGTAGCGGTGCTAGTCTCCACGGTACTGTAGGTCTCTCACTGCTCCAGAGGCCAGACACTCTCCAGTTTGTTACACGAGGCCCTCATGAGAAGCGACACAGCTCTGGGTGACAGGCAAGCAGTAGCCACATCTGAACTTGTCTAGTTGGGAAGGTCACAAGAGCAGAAAAGTGATGAAGGGATTGCACTCCCCCTGTCATTCCCTGAGAGGATGAGGTGAGAGGCCTGGTACGAGCTACTGGATGGATTGACCCCAGGCAGCATGCAGTCCCAAACAAATCTGTGTTTTAAAATAGGCTGTACCGACAAAAATCGCTACGAGGCACATCTGTCAAACTCGATTACCGTCAGAAAACGGCCACCCTAAAGGCGAGAGAGGATGGGAAAAGCAAGCAGAATTCACACATTGGTTTACACGGTATCGTATATTTGATACACGATCCACATGATGATATGAGAAATCCGTTTTTTTTCTAATATCAATGACAAATGTTGGACCAGAGAGAGCGTCGTTAAAATGTATTTGATATTGAGTCTTCATAAAGAAAGTTAGGGTTAGGTTAAGATTGTCACATTTCTGTGATCCTCATTCGCAGACTTCCTCAACATGTGTGTGTGAAAAGGCACGACTTTAGGACTGATCCAATGTGTACCGATGTATTTACGTAGTTTCTGCATGCAGCCTCGCAATAAACAAGGTCAAGTTTGTGTATCATTGGGTTGAACTCTATACCATTCCTACCCCAAACCTCCTCCTCCTCTTCTGCATCTGCCACATCTCTCCAAAGATTCACATGAGTTTAGAGGGTACATCAACGCTGGCAGCCATAGTGCTGGAAGGGGACATTATAGAGAGGCGGATGAAAACCAAAAGCATTCTGAGAGAAATGATCTTGAGCTTGACTGACAACCGAGCCAGAAGCCCAATCATGCCACCCAGAGCAGGAGCCGAGACACCCAGCTCAAAGCATCTATTGATACTTCCTGTCTTACAACTGAAAGCCATGAAATGCACCATGATTTGTTTTCTTTTACAAAGACTGGTGAGCACTTTGTTTTGTTTGGACTGTTGGTTTGCAATTAAATCACACGGAAAAAAAAAAGAGTAAAATAGAAAACAATAAAAATATTTTTGTAGCTAGAAAAAAACTGCATCCATGAAGTGTGAAAACGGTTTAATTACTGGATGGTGGTATTGTATAAGTGTTGACAGAGACATACTGACAGATGGGAAGACCAGCCAATTCAGCGGGGAGACACATAAGCTTAGCTAAGCAGCTCAACAGCTTGAAACTCACCCGTTTCTGAACGAGATGTACACTGTGCCCTTTCATTGAGAAGCAATGAGCTCTAATGTCTTACCTTTGTCTGAATATTGCAATGCAATGAGCAATTTTTATCAGAGTGACTTGTTATCATTGTGACATGTTGTGACATGTTGTCTGAAGTCATGTGTAAACTGGGAGCACGCCAGCTGACAGACTTTTCTGTTCTTCCATTTAAGAAACACAAGCCCTTGCGGGGATTGGGACAGGGAGAGATGGAGGTGTGGCTGTGTTTAGGGACCGACCCTTCATATTAAAGGGCCTTTTTACAATGGTAATCTCTGCTTGGGGAACAGAGTGCGATACCAGATATCAAGGGATTAAAGCTAGATTTGTTCAACAGGCTTATTGTTGAGTTGCAGTAACTTTTTTTTCTGTGTGAGAAATGTGTTAAAGTGAAATTACTGAGGAACATGATCAACGCCATTACTTAAAGAAGAAGCTGGCTTTGCGGCAGCTTCCACCATTGTGCTCTTTTTTTCTTTTTTTGCTGAAACAAAACCTCATTTTTTGAGTGAGATATTCCAGGATCCGTGCTCTCCTTCCTGTTGGTGTGTATACCATATGTATATGAGCGTGTGTTGGGACCTGCTCCCCCCTTCCAACAATATGAGGTTGAAATCTGGAGCTGTTAAACGGCCTAACACAGGATATGAAAACCTGCACGCATTTGGTTTAGGAAGCTTAATAAATCTTCCTGGAGTCCTACTGCAACTTTGATCAACAACTAACTTAATTAAAATACTGCAATATTGTCCCTGGTGGGTCTGCAAAATAGCAGCACCACAGATATGTTTATATTGTCGTAGATATGTTCATACTGTGGTAATTCCCAATGAATCATTCTCATTATTCACACGTGGGAAATAAATGTTAGATTCCTATTTTCTTGGCAGGTATTTCATGTTAGCTGTGTTTAGGCTACTAGCCTTAGCCTTACTCTGCCCTTAGCCTCTCCTTGAGCAGAGACAGTAGCGGAGAGGCTACGGTGTAATTTTGTCTTGCCAATAAAGTTATTTTTGAATTTCATTGTCTGAGGGGACAAAGAGTTTGTAAGGCAAACTGTAGCAATACCCGACTCATTCTGGCTACTCTTGTTTATTGCAATAAGAAAATTAAATAATTCATGTGTATGTGAGTAAAACATTATAAGTGTAATTTAAATGAAAAGGAAACTTTACAGTGAATAATACTGGTATCAAGAGAAAACATGTTGGGAAAAATCTAAATGTCAATAAATCACTGAATCAAGTAAATGTCTTTTGCATCTTTGTGAATGGTCACTGTGTGCTCGACGACCTTTCATCAAATGTTAGAAAGAAGAAACACAAATGTCCACCCATCCTTGTACAGAAAAACTACCACCAGAGTTTTGAATTCCAATCTTCTTCTTTTCCTTTTGGCTTTTCCCTTCAGGGGTCGCAACAGCAAATCAGTTGCCTCCATCTAACCCTGTCTTCTGCATCATCTTCTCTCACACCAACTACCTTCATGTCCTCTTTCACTACATTCATAAACCTCCTCTTTTTTGAATTCCAATGGTATCATCATTTTTTGACATAAAACTGAATCAGCACAGGTTTAGCTACGACTTGATTTCAGCTGCAAGATGATTTAGACTGTAGATTTATTATCTTATATAGTCTATAATACTGTATTTTCTAAACCTTATTAATTCAGACATTCAGGATCACCAAATCTGGTTGATCCAGTGGGAATGTCATTGTGTAATTTATGTCCAAACACTGTCAGCATTTCCCACAACTTCAAAACAAATATGAAGACGCTGTTCCTATGCCACAATGATAAAGAATTTTTCACAAAAATTTTGGTTCTTTAAGGATTGTCCTTCGGCCCATGTGCTACCTCGTTGGAAAATCCATTCATAGAGTTTTGATTAATCCTTAAAAAAAAAACTAGAGTAAAACAAAAAACAATGCTGCTAAACATATTTCTTCCTTGGCTGACGAAATTATCAGTTGGTGTTTTATAAACGTTGTTCATGGAAATTCCAGGATTTGGCCCAAGATGACTCCATTGCTACAATTTGGTCTTTATGCCCATCAAACAAAGAAAAGGCTTGTTCACATTCCATCTAAAGACTCCAGTTAAAACTTAAACATCAATGCAATGTGGATTCAAATGTTTTATGATCATATTCCCCCCTCAACAAAGTAAAGATGGCTCAATATCAATGAATACAGTCGTTTCTTTGACTTTTCATTTTTCTTAACTAATCGAGAACAATAGAACCCATCTCTGCAAAGAAGAAGACCATGGTAGAATTTGTTCTCACACACCAGGAGGTGTCCATATTAGAAACCTCTTCTCAGTATAATTATTTTGCAATTCTTCAATGTGCAGAAGGGATTTTCACAAACTGCCAAACTTGCAGAACTACATTATTGTTACATTTTGGTATACATACAAAACCAGTAAATGATTTGTATTATTACCTTAAATGGAAAGTTGCTAAAATGCCTGCCAACAATCACATTCACTGCTCACTCTCAGAATTCAAGCACTAGTCATTTGTACAAACATTCTAATTTTTTTCTTATTCTAATTTACTGACATTTTTTTGGCGCCAAACATATGGCATTAAATGGCACCAAACATATGTGGATAGCAATGATTTTCTTTTTATGGAAATATTAGGATCTTTAGCGAAATTCAAAATAATTTCAAACAACTGAGGTTTTTCTGAAAAACCTGTTGAAAAAAATTTTTCTTTTAAGCATTAGCTCTGCCTGCCTGTTATCCCCGCAATGCTGAATTTCCTTCGTGAACAAAACATGCAGTTGTAGAGAGTGAACGGCTGTTACTGCTTTGTGCTTTTGTGATTAATTTCAGTATTATTCCGTCTGGAGAAGGTGTCTGAGTTTCCGTAATAGACAGGCTGCTGTCAAGACTCAAGAGAACAGCTATAACAATACACAAGTTAGCCACTGGATGGCGCTACTGCCATGGCTACCCGAGGATCAGGCACTAGTTAAGACAATGCAGTACAGATTTGCAGAGCTCTTCATCCCAAATGGCATGATCAGTATTATTCACATATTTTTAAAATTGCAGCGCTTGACGAATCATTAATTCATTCATCGTTTACCATCCCCTTGTAAAAAAAAAACAATACATAACCACAAGGCAGTGGAAGGACCCGAAGCAGATCAGACAGATGGTTGAGCAGCTGTAATTTCTTTATAGCTTTGCTTGTCAAAGTCGTTGTAAAACTGATTCACTGGTCCCTGTAGCACCTTTAAGAAAATAGCAAATGTCCAAAATAGAGCTTTCAGTAGGAACACGCAACTGTGGTTGGACACATGCAGTGAAACAAAACAAGTGATAGCATATGGAAACTATGCATATTAACGTTGTTTTTGTATTATACAGCTTCACAGCACATTTCAAACATTATTTCAAATAGATGTTTGAGTGGAATAAAACTTAGGGTATATTGAATTTTGATCTATAATACAATACCACAGTTCCTCTCTGGGCACCCTGTCATAAGCTTTCTCCAGATCTACAAAAACACAATGCAGCTCCCTCTGGCCTTCTCTGTACTTCTCTATCAACATCCTCAAAACAAATACTGCATCTGTAGTACTCTATTTTGGCATGAAACCATACTGCTGCTCACAAATGCTCACTGCCCTTAGTCTAGCTTCCACTACTCTTTCCAAAACTTCTTTGTATGGCTCATCAGCTTTATTCCTCTGTAGTTCCCACAATTCCGCACATCTCCCTTGTTCTTAAAAATGGGCACCAGCACACTTCTCCTCCACTCCTCAGGCATCTTCTCACTATCTAAGATCCTGTTGAACAACCCAGTCAGAAACTCTACTGCCACCTCTCCTAGACACTTCCAAACCTCTACAGGTATATCATCAGCACCGACTGCCTTTCCACTCTTCATCCTCTTCAGTGCTCTCCTCACTTCATCCTGACTAATCTTTGCTACTTCCTGGTCCACAACAGCCACCTCTTCTAGTCTTTGTTCTCTCTCATTTTCCTTGTTCATCAACTCTTCACAGTACTCTGTCCATCTTCTCATCACACTACTGGCACCTGTCAATAGACTTCCATCCCTATCCTTAATCACCCTAACCTGCTGCACGTCCTTCCCATCTCTATCTCTCTGTCTTGCCAACCTGTATAGATCAGTCTCTCCCTCCTTACTGTCCAACCTAGCATACAAGTCATCATAAGCTTCTTGTTTGGCCTTTGCTACCTCTACTTTGACATTACGCTACATCTCCCTGTACTCCTGTCTACTCTCCTCAGTCCTTTCAGTGTCCCACTTCTTCTTAGCTAACCTCTTTCTCTGTATACACGCCTGTACCTCCTCATTCCACCACCAAGTCTCCTTATCTACTTTCCTTCCAGATGACACACCAAGTACCCTCCTACCTGTCTCCCTGATCATATTAGCTGTAGTTGATAGAGAAGTACAGAGAAGGCCAGACGGAGCTGCATTGTGTTTTTGTAGATCTGGAGAAAGCTTATGACAGGGTGCCCAGAGAGGAACTGTGGTATTGTATGAGGAAGTCTGGAGTGGCAGAGAAGTATGTTAGAGCGGTGCAGGACATGTATGAGGACTGTAAGACAGTGGTGAGGTGTGCTGTAGGTGTGACAGAGGAGTTCAAGGTGGAGGTGGGACTGCATCAGGGATCAGCTCTAAGCCCCTTCTTGTTCGCTATGGTGATGGACAGTACTTAGGGTCAACAGTCCAGAGCAATGGAGAGTGGGGAAAAGAGGTGAAGAAACGTGTACAGGCAGGAAGGAATGGGTGGAGAAAAGTGTCAGGTGTGATGTGTGATAGAAGAGTTTCAGCTAAAATGAAAGGAAAGGTGTACAAAACTGTGGTGAGACCAGCGATGTTGTTTGGTCTAGAGACAGTGTCACTGAGGAAAAGACAGGAGGCAGAGCTGGAGGTAGCAGAGATGAAGATGCTGAGGTTCTCTTTGGGAGTGACCAGGAAGGATAGGATCAGAAATGAGTACATCAGAGGGACAGCACATGTTAGAGGTTTTGGAGATAAAGTCAGAGAGGCCAGACTGAGATGGTTTGGACATGTCCAGAGGAGAGATAGTGAATATATTGGTAGAAGGATGCTGAGTTTTGAACTGCCAGGTAGGAGGCCTAGAGGAAGACCAAAGAGGAGGTTTATGGATGTAATGAAAGAGGACATGAAGGTAGTTGGTGTGAGAGAAGAGGATGCAAAGGACAGGGTTAGATGGAGGCAATTGATTCGCTGTGGCGACCCCTGAAGGGAAAAGCCGAAAGGAAAAGAAGAACGGGTAGAAGCCATTGGCTTGTAAGATTCCCGTCCCCTCAATCATCATCAAAACCCTAGAGTATAACTATGTTTACATTCTTCCTAGGAACACAAGGTTTGTTAACATCATGGATAGTCAAAACTAGACGTTGACCTTGTCAGTGTTCTCCACAAGAATATAATGATCATATTAACCTCAGTGTTTATACAAGAATTAACCACTTTGTTGCAGACACTTTTACAGTTTCACATGGTATTATATTGTCAAAAGATATCAACATGCTCTTTTAAGTCTCAAAGTTAATGTTATCCCATGTTATCACAAATACATGTTTTTGATTTTTTTGATTTTTATATTTTTTGTTCATTAGTCCGTGTTTCTGACATCAATGATGTTGATTTTTTTCGACAGTTCTATGAAATACTTGACGTGTCCAAAATTGTAGAGCTCCCACTATTGAAGTGACTCTGTTGTACTGATCTTTGGTGTAGTATCAATTCTTGTCCGTCTTTATTGCTCATATTTCACCAACTCCTCTGCACTCCTGATCATCATTTTTTTCATCTGCTCCGGAGAAAGCGCCTTTGTTTTGATGAAGATCCTGCAGTTGTTTGTGCAGGTGTTGTTGATCAGCCCATTCTTCTTCAGCTGTTGAGCATTTTTAGCAATATCAACATTCTTTTTAGTGAGATTGTCATTAATGTAGACATTTTTTCCTTTCAGTTTGAAGTCTTGTTTCAGAAGAGCAATCTTGTGTTTACGATTGTTGAATTTTATCAACACTGCAGGTGGTCTCCTACCTCCAGATGCTAATGGGTAACTTGTCTCAATCTGGTCTGGATCCATAGTTATCTCCAGATCCCTCAGTTGAGATCTCACTTGTTGCTCCAGAGATTCGATGTCAGCGCTGGCCACAGCATTTCTGTAATTCCTCGGCTTGATTTTGATTCCAGTGATGATAACATCATTTATACGAATGCTTTGTTCCAAATCATCCATTCTTTGTTGTCCCTGTTCCAAGACAATAATTCTCTGGTCTTTTTCATCCATGTCTTTCTACATTTTCTTCATTTTGTCCTTCATTTCTTCCAAGGCGTCTTGCACCGGTTTTAGCTTTTCTTCCAACTTTTTATCAAAGTCACTCCTTAACTTATCAAAGTTGCTCTTTAACTCACTCTTTAATTCTTACATAGAGACCATCTGGTCTTTAGTATCCTCCGATATTCCTTTTGGTTTCGTCATTTTGCAGAGAATAAGTGAGAGTCAGTCTGGGTATGAGTTAGAGAGATAGCAACAACAGGAGACAGAAGAAAGACGTCTGCTCCCGTTGAGAGCCGGAAGTGTTACACCTCTAGACGAGATGTAGCCTACCTGTGTGCTCCTACCTCCACTCTTATAGGTCACCCTATGTTCCTGCCTCTTCTGGAAGAAAGTATTCACTATAGCTGTTTTCATCCTTATTGCAAAGTCAACCACCATCTGTCCTTTTGCATTCCTCTCCTGGATACCAAACCTGCCCATCACCTCCTTATCACTTCTGTTTCCTGTACCAACATGTCCATTGAAGTCTGCACCAATGACAACTCTCTCACTTCTAGGTATGCTCTGCATCACTTCATCTAAGTCCAACCAGAATTTCTCCTTCTCCTCCAGCTCACATCCTACCTGTGGAGCATACCCACTAACAACATTGAACATCACACCTTTGAAGAAGAAGAAGATCAGTATTTGCTTGGTTTTAGACATACTATCATTCCAATGCTTTGTATAACTGTGCCTGACATCAGAAGCTCCAGCATAGATAAGGTACAGATGTTCCAGACATCTCACACTCAGTTAAAATCAGAAAACACACCAGCTCTGTGTCAGCAATGGTCAGCCATTTTTAGTTGCCTTAATGTTAAATCAATTAATAATGATTAATTAATAATATTTTGCTTTGTATCATCAAGGACCACCAGATTATATTTTTGACTATGAATTTGAAAATGTCATAATTTTTGAATATAAAGCGTTTTTAATTTTTGATTATTGTAATTTATCTTTATAGTCTTTTATCAAAAACACAGAAATGTAATCTTCTTGAAATGTCGGTTAAATAAATTTTCATTTTGGGAAATTATGAATGGAGGAGGGAATTATGATGGGATTTTAGGCTCTGGTTATCATGGATAATATTATAATAGATGAGAAACTGAATTTCTGTATTGAAAAGTTCAATGTGAAGAAAAAAGAAAAAGTTCCACCTTAAACAGAAGACAGAACCATGTGTCTAGATTTCCTTCACTTTCAAGCACTATAAAATAGGTTCATCTATACAGAAGCTTGTAATAGCTCCCTCTTGGAAGCATAAACCAGTGAAAGAATATGATACTCACTTTTGATACAAACTTCAGTCTGAGAAGGTATAGCAGCAACAGGGAGCCGTTAAAATCTGGAGTAGCATGGCACTTGTGAAGATACTACAGCAATGGGCAGTAATAAGGAGAGAATGTCATCCCTTCTGGGTATTGCTATCTTATTGAACATCAAAAGAAGTTGGATGAAGTTTCTCCAGAGAAAGCAGAGGACACATGTGATATAAATAAAAAATATAAAGTTGCAAGGCAAACCTAAAACTTTAAACTGAAAAAAAATCATGAGAGAAATAATAAAAAAATATCACGAGAGAAATAATAATTAATCATTTAAATATAAGTGGTACCTTAAAAAACGTGGTATCAAAACAACAAGCATTGTAACCAAGACGGTCAACCTCCAGCTCCCTGAAAATGAAAAAATGTCACCCAAATTGAGTTAAGTCACTAACAGTTATTTACTGAATGTGCATTACTGGAGGAAAGTTCAATACAATAATGAATGCTAGAAATTTTTTTTAAAAAAATTAACATATAACTTAAATTAAATAAATATATTTAAAAAATAATAAATTATGTGGTAGCACATGAAGCATTTTTTGCTACTGTGTACGGAGTGTGATAAAATTAAGATTACTTCTGTATCCAGATTTACCTAAAACCTAATTAACACTAAAATTGACCTCAATTCAATTTAATTGGAATCTGTTGGGGGCTGTATGAGATATCTCGTACATAATCAACTCAACTGTGTTGCAGGAAAAATAATGTTAGATTGGTTTTATACCATATTGAATATTCATATCTGTGCTCTCTTGACATCTCTTTTTCTCAACATATATGCAAAACATTATTTTCTGCTTCCATGAAAATTGGATTTGGTGAATTTATCTGCAAGCAAATTAGAGGAATGTAAATAAAAGTAAACATTTAAAGTCTGGAATATACCCCAAGTTTCACAGAGGGTGTGGCAAGACTCCTAACATCATAATTATTTTCTTTCTACAAAGAGTCACCTGAAAATTATAATGAGGCGATTAAATAAGCCGATTGGCTGAAGAAACAACTACTCAAGGTATTATTTTACTGTAATTAATATCAAACAGACCTTGTATTAGGATTCTAGACTCTTGCTGAATCTTTTTAAAAGTTTGACATACTTGCTCTTTAGGTCTGTGACACACTCAGTTGTAATATACCTTATAAGTTACTTGACTTTACCCTTAATATTTCATGTCATTTCAGTTTGACTGAACTACTGCAGAAAAATCACTTTTGTATTGGGAATTTAACTTATGATTGTTTTTAATTACCCACATAGCCAAATGACACTGCTATGGCTCAGACGTGCTTTGAGTGCCATTTAAGGTCTTTCTCACACACACGCACACGCACACACACACGCACGCACACACACACACACACACACACACACACACACACACACACTCGACATTGTAACAAATCATTTTCATGCCCATTAAACAAAAGCCATCATTGGAGACATGTGACACCCCCCCATGTGACTAATATACTAATTAGCTCCTTGAAATTGGCGTCTCCAACCCCTGTTAGTGCTTCCATGGTAACAGTAGCTGATACTCACTCCAGATCAGAGGGTAGTCTGAAATGAAATTAAAATGACATCTCACTATGCGCTCCCTAAGAAGTTACTGGAGTTGATATATAATGTGTGTACACTAAATTAAAAAAACATGGAGCTCCTGGATGTCTGACTTCATTTACAAAGCAAGTCTGTTTTCTTCAGCCAACGTTAAACAAGTCCATTTGACTTTTTTTTTTTTGTTGTTCTTTTTGATTTACCTCAACCTGAATGATTGAGAACCTACACAGACAGTTGGTGAACAAATGTGAGGTTTGAATGCATGTTATGTCATGTGAAGAACAGGTCGTACTGATTTCATTGTTGTGTGAAATCAGGTTGAATTTTGGATGTATACAAGTGATTAGATTTTCTTATTTATAAACGTTTTCAAAATTGCGTTTATCGAGAATAAAAATGGGATGACAGTGAAAACTTTCTGTGTTACACATCATTCAGTTTTCTTTCTCCTTTTTCATACAACTTGTTTTCTTTTATTTCTGTAGATAGCAGTTCTTTTCCTGATAAAAGTATAGTACGCTTGCAGTTTTTCCGCTAGACTAAGAGTGAGAGGCAGAGCAAGCATTTTTTTTCTTGATTGCTCCAAGCACTGAAATTCTTCAATAACATGGTATGAGGAGCAGACAGCGATCTTCTAAAATGGAATCTGAAGAGGCAACTCAGGTTCTTGCTTTTTCCTCCAAATGGAAGTCTGCAACTTAAAGAGCACGTTATTTGATCTCTCATTCTTTCTTCCCCACCGACTCATTCTCTGCTCACAGTTACATTAACACACACCATAGTGTGGTGATGTCATTTGGTTATTATGTATCGGGCGAGTGAGGGTGAAGGAGCAGCTTAGGGAGAGAGTTAATTATGAGCGGTGTTTTGTGTTGGACTGATTACACTCTCCGTCACCCTCGTTTGCAGCCATGTGTTCGACCTGAGGGTTATTGTCTGGAAGCTGTGAGTCTGGCTGCTGGAGAACATAAACAAACAAATATAAAGAGACAATATTGAAGTTGAAAATTGGAATGAATGTTTTCGTGATTCATGTAAAGACTGAGTTTTTACGTGAATCACATGATAGGACATACAATTGTTATTAAAAAGGGCTTTTCTATTCATGTCAAGGGAGTGGTGCTTTTGTCTGTTCATAAAAATACAATAAGCATTCCATTTTTATTTGTCTTGCCCCAAAACTTTAATAGGAATCAGTTATTAAAGGTAAGTTAAGATCATGATACATTTTTAAAAAAATACTATGAGATGTGCAAAAAAAGCAGCAATTACCAGGCAACACAGAAGAAACAAATGGTCAACTAATTTCTAATCACCCATGTGCAGGCACTGAATTACTCCCAGTCAGATATTACTTAATATTTTGAGTATGCAAATGAGTTATTCATTCATTCATTCATTCATTCATTCATTCATTCATTCATTCATTCATTCATTCATTCATTCATTTTGGTAGGTCCCATTGGACAACCATGGATCTTAGAGTAGTGTGGGTGACATGTCTCGCTAAGGGATGCGGCTTTTCTTGTATTCTCAGCAGTTTCACGGTGGCTGGCAGTTAAGACATCACATGAGGCACAGGAGATTGGTAACAAACTTAACTTGCCAAACCTGACTCAGCAAGCAGAATGCAGCAAGGCAAACTGTCAGTAAAAAAGGTCTTTTGAGCTTTCAAGCGCACATGGACTACAAGGATCATGACCAAATCAACAATTTAAATATCTCAGGTGAATAACTAATTACATTTATTTTTTGCCTTGTAGATAACTGTTCAGGTCATTACAAAGAACTTTAGGCATCTGTAATAAATTCCTTTGGCTCTTAGTTCTTATTTTAAACCATACAGTTGGCCACAAACCCTCTCCAGTAACAGCCAGTGGACAGCCCTGTGTAGCAACAATCCATGGTGTTCTGCTCCCATTTCTATGCTTGTAATCCAGGACAAGAAGGTCTGTACATGCATTGCTACATTGAAAATTAACACCACCTTGTCCAGTGAATCTGAAAGGTCTTTCAGCAGCATTTTTGTAGCTAGTGATTCTCATAATTACCATAAACTGAAGTTGCAGATTAACGATATGGAGAAAGTAGACACATTTTAGGAAAGTTTGATATTTTGGTTTGATTTTTTTTTTAAATTTATGTTCTGTCAGCAACGTCAGAAATATGTTTTCAGACACCCCTGGTGAAGCTAGATAGCGAAAAGGTATTGCTCCTTAATCCGAATGCACACAAGAGCTTAAAGGGACAGTAAAGTCTATTTTAATTGACAGATACTGTATGTTATTCATCATTATGAAAAATAGAAGAAAAAATAAATTTTATGTGTGTAGCGTCATCCCTTTGGTCGAAAAAGCTTAAAATCCACGCCGCAGTAGCTTCAGCATTCCATGGGCGTCATACGTCACTGATGCCAAACAGAGCTTAGCAGCCATTGCGATTCGCTGCTAAACTGTTTGACGACAGTGACGTATGACGCCCACGGAATGCGGAAGCTGCTGCGGCGTGGATTTTAAGCTTTTTTGACCAAACGGTCAAACGGTCTTCTATTTTTTATAATGATGAATAACATATATGTCACTTTAAATTAACTTTACTGTCCCTTTAAGGGTCTATGTTTACATGGAATAAGTGCATTCCACATTTAAACTACATTAATTTAAGCAAAAATAGGGGCTGAAAGCTTTTATGGCTTAGGAAACAACATCATCACAGCCAATAATTTTATGAGATGTGCAAATTGATGTAATTGAGTGAAAGTGTGTACACTGTGTTGCATTTCAACGACAGTGTAAATAAACTGAAGCAGTTGTCTCACTACAAATTATCAAAATGCTCAAAGAACACCATATTTGATGCATAATGAAAGGGATGAGGACATAATCAGCATGAAAGTAGCTCTCTCCCACTGTTCAAGATGAAGATAATCCATGTATGTACTCTCCTGGCTCTATGAACAAGAAGTGGTAGATTCAAGTACATTAGTGAAGACGTTAAAAGTTGAGTCTCCTCAGACGGTCTGGATAGAAAGAGGGAGAACACTGTGGCAGAAAACTGTCCATGATGTCATTTGCTGAAATATCCACAATTTCTTTTGAGACTGCCTTCTTCAATCTTGATTACATTTTTTAATGGTGGATGCTAGTAATATGTTATTATATTTAGTTATTACATTTTCTTTTATTCTTTACAATTATACAAAAGCTTGTATAATTTTTAAAAGAAGAAGCATCTTTTCTTATTAGCATCTTAGACTTACAGTTTTTATCATTTGGAGTAGAAGCATTCCCTTGCAATGACAAACATTTATCAAGATTCCATTGACTGTGGCATCTCCACAGAAACCCCAAAACACAACACAGGCATCTATGAAAGGCAAGAGATAGTAGGAGCCACTCCTCCAAATAATATCTCACTCTCTTCAGGGAAATTAACTTAATTGTCACCATCCACACAATAACTCCCACACAGGGTCACACAAAGTAGCCTAACTCCATCAAGTAATCTCTGGATACAGGTCATACAATGTTCATTTAGATGTGGAGAAACAAACTTCAATCCCACTAAAATTGTCATTACGTGCTCTAAAATGACAGTTTACCAATATTTTATTTTCATAAGGCATCTTGATGATGATGACAGAGGGAGCCTGACTCACGTTGGCATGGCAGCAGTTCAAGATAAAAGCCATGAATGTGGGGGAATGGTCTGCAGTCCTTCATGTCATAGTAGGCAGTCAGGACAATTTGGCCTTTTGTGCTGACACAGAACAGGCCTTAGCAGGAGAAAATCTAATAGACTGTTCATGCAGTGAATGAAGATCCTTTGATAAAATGTGTAGCTGGTAAAAATTTACCAGCTACAATTTAAATTTGACAACTTGAGTATTTTGTTCTTGAGTGAAAAAATGCATTCAGAGAAAGACTAAAGTGAACACTACAGTTGTCTGTTGTTCTGTATCTATAAAACATCGGGAATTTAACTTCTGATCAAGGATATAATAAACATTTATTTAAAAAAAACAAACACTAACCTGAATGTGCCTAATTGCAATGATTAATTCTATCATGTTACTGTATATTTAATTAGGCATATTACTGATATCAATACCCACGGTAGTCAAAATTAATTCATACCATCCTTAATAGTGTTTTTAGACAATTAAAACTCCAGCAGAATTCACATAGCTCCAGGTTTTACTACTGTTAGCTTTGTTCGCGAAGCTGAATACGTTGAATTCCTCAAATGGCAAGAGAAAAATTACATGAATGAAAAGAGCTGATGTTTTTGCCAGTACTGTTTTAATTTATTGTTGGAATTTTGTAATAGAATTGGTTTTCTCATAAAAAATATATCATCATCATTGAAAAAATAGTTACAGTACCTCATTCGTATTAGCCTTTCCAGTTAAATCCAATAAACACAATATGAAGACTGTACATGCAGGATATAACTATTTAGGCCTATTTAGAACAGGAATTTATGTCAAATTGGTTTATCATTACTGACAGGTTTAAAGCAATGCAAGGCAAACACATCAGGAAAATTCAGCATATTAAATCTGATGTTTCGACTCAAGTATTTTTTTTTCCTCGAAATGTAAATACAGTCATTCTATTTAAACAAACAAAATGTATAATTTTTTTTTTTTCCTGACACTCTTGACTTCATGCTGCTATTTAGCTGATCTACTGTTTATACTGTACAGGATCTTGCTGATGTGGACACACATAGGGCACATGTGTCACCGTGTGATCCCGGGAATGTTCTACTTAAATCTCACACAGTACATGGAATGCGAACCCTAGAGCACTTCAAGAAATAATGGTGATGAAAAAAGTGGTGGGGAAAGTGGCAGAGGGGCGAAATGACACTGAAGCTTGATGATCAGACACTGGATCCAATGTGAAAGATGAGATGCCACCTTTAATTAGATGATGAATTGCTGGCGGAAAGAAGCAAACATTATTGTCATAAACAGAGTCCAGCCACTCGCTGTATGAAGTTCTTGTTAGGTCAGTTACTTTGTTCCTTCTCGTATTTTGGAAAGTTTACCTTAGGTTCCTTCCTGTTGCTGTAACATGTCACTAATGCTCGGTTTAAGACCCAGTCCTTTTTAACAATAATGCTCATATTCGAGTGCTCCTTTTTTTTTTTTTTTAATTCTGAAATTTTGAAATTGTTTATGTAATAAATGGAACACCACTCATCACGTGATTAGTTAAGTCTGGTTCTGGTTAACTTAAATATTGAAGACGTTCATGCGCTGGTAACACAACAGTCAGGTCATTCTTTCCCATGGCAGTTTAACAGCAGATTTATTTTCTGCTTAAGAATATTGTGAATGAATAGAACATAAATAGTGATTTTTATTACACGTGTGTCACAACTATTAATATTTAGATTTTTGTCTGTATCTAGTGTATTTTTTTAGTCTGCATCTGAAAATAATTTCTTTGGAGGCCCGTCTGGATGGCAAGATGACCACTACCCCTTAATCCCCTAAAGAACTGGGACGCATTACCCAACAGGGATGTGGAATAAAGGAGGAGCAGGTTCAAGCTCTAGGGTCAAAATGGGGAGTGGGGACTGGGCCTTAACTTCCTGCTATGATGTTTGGTGCTATTAGACAATGTCAGCTGTTGTTATCAGCTGATCACATTGATCCAATAAAACAGTGACACACCTTTGTTGTTAGCCTATCATCTCTCTTTTTAGAAATGATGACATCAGCCTCAACACCCACCACCAGTGTCTGGGCTCCATCAAAGGGGGGGGGGGGCAATCATGCTGCCCATTCAATCTGAAGAGTCTAAGTGGCAAATACTTTCTGACAGATTGATTATCTCATATTGACTGATGCAATAATCAATTATCTACTTCATTCACTTATCTTTCCTGATTGAATTATCTTCTTGTCCTCCACAGCAATACCATGTTTACAGTCAGAATATTAAAAATATTTCTTTTATTTGTAAGAAAAAAGTTAATATACATCTCAAGAGCAATATATAAGTTTGACTCTAGTTTCCTCATGCCATTCCATCAAAGTAGACTGAGTAGATACCCTCTGATGTGTTGAATGGTATTTTCTACTTTTAAAAGGCATCTAGATTAAAGTTTAGAAAATTAAACAAAGTTGTGTGCTCACATTGCAGTGATCCAGTAAGCTGTCATTTCACTTTCAAGTGTCACAAATCTGAAGTATCATCTTTAACAATGCTTGTAATATGATTGCTGCAATAAAGATTCATCATAGACAGTAATCAGTTACTCTCTCTGACAATAGGTTTATTGGTGCTTCAGCGCCGTAAATGTAGTTGGACATTAAAACAGTCCTGCAAACACAATAGACTGAAAGTTCAGCAGGCTCAGGATCCGACCCACATATTGAAATTGAACCCTCAAAATGATAAAGGTCAAGCATAACAAAGACTTGTTGACCCAGTGTTGGCACAGCAGAAGCACTTAGACATGCTAACCTCATCTGAATACAACAAACAGGTGAAGTAATACCCTCATTATCTAACAAATAAAATGAATGTAGCCCCACTATAAAGACAAAAATCTGTCCAAAATAATGTGAGGTGGTGTATGGTAAAAATATTCTGATCCATAAAAAAGCACATTTGTCATCCAATTCTTTATTCTCAAATCACAAGTACAAGTAACTACTATTTTAATATTTTAATTAATCATGTGTTGCTCAAATCAATGGATTGATGGATACATCAGCATCAGATTTTACAATAGATCCCTGAAAAGAGGAAACAAACTGTGAGAGGATAAATATGATTAGTGAATACACAATTAGTCAGAATATGCCTGTCCATTAGGACGATAACCTTAAATTATAATCACTTACTGTAACTGTTAAAGATATGTTGCAGAACTGACACAAATTTCTTTAAATTAGTGCATGAGTTGTTTTCTAATGGCTGTTACTGTAAGTTGAAAGAAAAAACAAGCGTTATTGTGTTCACCATGTAACAGACTCATCTCTTTTTCATTCTGTCCAGCTAACACACCCTTATGGATAGTTTCATTTATTCCAGCTCACTGGACCTCTGCTCAGGCTGATGCTGGGCTGTGCTATCCTGGGAATTGACCTTTCTCAGAGCAATTTTGTCTTTCACACAAAGAAAAGACAGTGAATGGTCCTGAGACATCATTATCAGTGATGTACTTTCCATTAAGAGCTGCAGTAGACCAGAATATTAGTGAAATGATTAATGTAATTAATTTGACCTGTTTTTCCTTTTTTTTAAAACCTGTACACTGACATTAAGATGTCTTCCTTTAAAGAATGTGTATGTCCAGTTACCCACTGTACACTAACACCAAACGGGTTTTGAGGAGGTAATATGTTCACACCAAAAAATGCAAGCAAATTTGGCTTTCAAAATAATCATTACACATTTTAAAAAAAAAATTATTTTGGGTCTGCAGGAAATGTGCACTGTTTTTTTTCTACAATGTAATGCAAACAGAAAATAAAGAATCATCTCAGTTAAAAAAAATTAATAACAAAATAAAAACCTAAGAAATATATGGCAATAGTTGTGACATTCTCTGTGGCAGTACTGGTTATCACATGACCAATGTCCTGTAGGTGACATACTGGAAGATTAATTGTTGATTGGTCATCAATTGTAAACAATTATTTGTGCAAAGAGAACATACTATGCAAATTGGGATATGGATTTGGTATGCACATACAATACATTTAATGTCTTATAGAATTTTTAAGTACAGTACAGTATGTTTAACATGAAACTGGGACTCATTAATATGAATTATAAATGTGAATAGCAAATTGGACAGAGTTCAAACCCAGAGAAAAGGTTCATTGAAGCAAAATATATTAATCACCTGTTTTTTTCCTTGAGAGTGGGATTATAAAGATTTATTACTTTCTCTCATCGATAGGGACATCGCTTTTATTTCTAGATACTACATTATCAGTAAGATAATCACCCCACATTTATTATAATCAAGACAGTACATTGCCAGATAAAAACATCATTATATGCTCATATCAGAAATATAATGAATTATAATGCATTTTATGATCTGATAGTGGCGCATATTAGGTTCAACATGCTCACAACAGCTTCCTCCTCTTGGTATCTTTCTGGCATCCTTAAGTTCAATCAATCACCGTTTCTACATTAAGTGTTGTGAAATAAAGATATTGTCCACCCATTGTAATGATGACAACCCTCCGTCAAGACAACTCTAAAACACACTTGGCAATTTTACATGGACTGAGCAATCTGCCCTCATGTCTAGCGTGACAGACGCGGTGCCAGCTGTGTTTACCAGAACACCGTGTGTTATGGACATAATCACTTTACCAGTCCCTGCCTGCCTGTTATGGATGGCACTTGTCATTTACAGAGGGCGGCCCAGGGCCATCAGTCATCTGCATGTGCAAAATGTGTTTCTGTGTGTGTATGTAGATTGGGATTGGCAGGGCTTTTATTTGTCTGTCTGTGCCTCCACAATAAAATCTCCCCACATATAATTACAGAAAAGAAAAAAAAAAGACAATTCTGCACTGGGAGCACGGACAATTACCCAGAGAAACACACATGAATGATCCATTACAATAACACGCACACAAAACTGGTTTCAGGTATATCTGGCTGCGACAAATTAAGATATATATTGCAAAGTAGTTTTTAAAGACCCAACTGATATGATCGGTGTTGTCTGCAATATTTATCCAAAAGCTGAAAAACACAGCTCCTATTCTGCACTATGATTGTTCCAGAGACTCATAAAAAAAGGACCATTGAATGACTCATTCTCAAATCACGAAGAAGAGAAATAATCTTCAGATTTCTAGCTGAACTTTTGTCCTTGTAATGTTGTTTCATACACGGAGCATCATTAGCATTTGGAAAACAATTGGAGCTGTGTGTTTCTCCACCAACTCCTGTGAAAATATGTGGTTGCCAAATTCTCTGTATACAGTAACATTGTTCTCATTCCTGGAGGTGATCGTGTACTGCACAGCTGATTTATTACAGCTTCTGCCTGAATGATGACACCTCAAAAAATGCAAAACGCAGAGACGGATGAAAAGATTAAACACATGTTTACTGACATCTGGCAGAATAATACCAAGTACAAAGGAATGATAAATGAAGATGACTTGGCTGAGAGCAGGCAGACAGGTGGTAATCTCACAAACCTGAGCAAACAACTCAAGAGAGCGCAAACATCTCTGAAGGCTGAGAGGAGCTGCACGGATCACTAAGTTTCGCAGACGATTCGGCGGATATCAGGGCTTAAGTGCTGTGAAGATTGGGTGTAGCTGATGAGATGATTGCATGCAGGTGAGCAGGAGAGGAGAAGGCGGGAGTGACCTAAAGAATGGACCAATCCGTCAAAAGACAAACACATCATGTACAGACAGACAGGAATATGGGGGGAAAAAAGGAAACATGAAGGAAATATAAGGAAGAAGGGAAAGTGAAACTGCAGAGCCTGACAGAGATGTTGAATGCCACACCACTATAAAAAAATTTTAAACATGTGACTCCTCCTGTCTGCAGTAAACTATAGCTCTGCCTATGTTCGCTTCATGTCTTCAGCATCATGTCTATTTTTTAGTTTTTGTTTGCTGCTGCTTCATTTCACAATTTCATTTCCTCCTTTCTTTGTTGTTTCATGTTTTATTTTAACTGTTCTTTTCTCCTTACTTGCCTGCGTTTTGGATTGCCTAATTTACCACCAACGGCCCACAGTGGTCACCTGTTCTAGATGTGAGGATATTGTTTGCCTTTACAGAGTTCTCTTCTGTATTGACTGTCTGCATGTTGGATTAGAACACTAAAGCCCATGAACTGGATTTTTGTTTTGATTGCCTTTTGAGTTTGCATGTGGTTCCAAAACCCAGAACTGCATCGTTATCACACTTTAGATTCCCTTGTAAAGATTTAGCCAGTTATACTGTAATTTGTGAATTGAACTTTTTTATACATTAATATTTTTATATTTCCATGTGAATTACATGTGTTATGTGACATGTGAGTTGTTGTTTTTTTTAGATTATCAGAGGAGCTTGTGTGTTTGACTACTGTATTTGTTCTTGAGTTACAGCAAAGCAGCTGTTGGTGTAGCTTTGCTGTCATCGGAAACCGTCTTGGTGTTTCAGAATTGATCAATAATTCACCTTTCACATCATGAAAGCAATAACAATTGCTTCTTAAAGATAATGCAGCCAGAAAATTAGGTGAGTGCTCCAGGAATAATGTGTTTCATTGACTTGTTGTCCTGTGAACATTAATAAAGTAGATCACAGGCGGACATGTCCACCTTTGGCTGAGGTATGCACTTCACCAAATGACACTTGGATTTCTGAGATATACAATGGAGCATATTATTATCACAGCATTGCATAATGTGTGTTATGTTTTAAAATTTAGCAGGTATAGTCATTCATTCATTAGGCATCATCAGAGAAATATAGGCTGTACACTTGAACCTCTTGAAGCCAGTTCCCACTAACACTGAACATAATGACCGTATCAGTGAATACAGATCAAAGCACTAATCCAGTTCCCTAAGGTAGGGACTGTGGTAACTAATAAAATAAAGAGCTCAGATCAGTGTGGCCTATTATATTTACAGTACTGTCATGGGAAATTTTCCACATTGTCTCAGGGATATCTGTCACATTCAGCTGAATAAAACATGTGCTGTACAGTTTGTTAGGTGTTTGTATTCTTGTGCGCCTTCCCATACACATTAAATGGTCATGTTGTAATTACTGCACCGATGAATATAATCACACTCACCTGGACACAGACATGCAGAAGAGTATCATATACCACAAGTCATAAAAAAACAATATCAAATGTTCAAATTCCAATGAAAATTAAGGGCATGATCTACTGTTTCAACGATAAGTATCATTCCTCAGTAAGTGCTGATATCGACTGCTATTACAAAGTCTATAAATTCTATTAAGCCTCTAAAGTCTGTCTCTAAAGTCTCTCGGGGCGGCTGTAGTTCATTCCACTGCGTCTTGGGCTGGGGAGTGGAGGGTCGCTGGCTCAAGACCCATATGTACCTGAACATTTGGATGTTAATGGCAGTGGAGAGGTGCCAGTTCACCCCCCGAGCACTACCAAGGTCCCCCTGAGCAAGGCACCATCCCCTTACAAGTTGCTTGTGGTGTGCCAATGTGAGAACTGCCTGCTGCTCTACCTCCGATTATCTGCATGCCTGCAGTGCAGACTCCTTGTGTGTGTGTGTGTGTGTGTGTGTGTGTGTGTGTGTGTGTGTGTGTGTGTGTGTGTGTGTGTGTGTGTGTATGTGTGCGCCTGTGTGCGCGTGCGTGTGTGTGTGTGTGTGTGTGTGTGTGTGTGTGTGTGTGTGTGTGTGTGTACATACCAATACAAAGTGAAAGAACTAAATACAGTATCAGACATGGGATGTTAGTGGTGGACTGAGATATAAACAATGTTTTCAGTATTTAAGAACTCAGAAAGTAGTGGAGGAGAGCAAAAGGATGTTGAAGTCCTCAGGAGAGAGAACAGAAGATTAACTTCCACATTACAGACAACGGAACATATCTGATAATTGAAGAAAAGAATAATCAAGGCACAAACATGTTCCACAGCCCATCCCAATTTATACATGAGCTCATTTAGTAGAAAACAAGTGGAATGCTTGAGGTCTGCAACAGGCAGAACAACAAGCAGTTCAACACAGGCAGTACATCAGACAGTACAGCACGAAGTATGAGACGAAACACAAGGGATGGTAAACAGCTCTATACATTCTAATCCCATAGGGGAAGTGACGTGTGTGCAGTCCCTGAGTTGACGGGGGAGGGAGAGACAGGTAGTCAGGTGCTGGGGGGAGGGCAGGGCAGAGTGAGAGTGGAGTTCAGGGTTATGGCAGGGGGCAGAGCAGGGAGGAAGTTAAGCCTCCTGACCGCCTGGTGAAAGAAACTGTCCTTGAGCCTGCTGGTTCTGGCCCACAGACTCTGTAGTCTCCTACCTGATGGCAGCAGGCTCAAAAAGCTGTGAGAGGGGTGGGTGGGATCAGCTGCAATCCTGATGGCTTTGCGAGTGAGGCAGGTGTTATAAATGTCGTGAAAACTGAAAATAAAATTAATGGAGGGGAATGCACATGATTAAATACAATGAACAATCGATGTAACTTGTGAGAGGTGATAACAATTCACAGTGGAGCAATTGCAAAAGAAACTAGAACCAAGGCAGTCAGAGACTGCAACATCCCGCTACACCCCTGAATTTAAAATCTTACCATGACCTATTTTCTGGGTAGGTCAGGGTAAGTTGCGGGATGTTACAGTCTGTGACTACAAAATTTTGCCCTGACCTACTTTCATAGGTCAGAGTAAATCAAAGCATAGGTAGATCAAAGTACTAGCTTTGATCTATGGTCTTACTCACACTGACCCTCTCCAGTGTACAAAAGTTGAAATTTGACCTTGACCTAGTTTTCTCAAGGTCAAGGTCATAATCTCATTTTCATCCCCTTTACCGCCCAAGTAATGTGCTTTTTGTTTCATCTTTCTATCTGCAACGGTTGGGAAGATATTTGGTGGACTAACGGACGAATACAAAAACACTGACAATTACAATAAATCCCCTTCGCGGGATGTAATAAAATCAGCAGTGAGCGTATATTACATCCAACCATAGGAGGAAAGGTACAGCACTCTCCTCTGCAAATAAAATATGCAAATATCATGTACGTGGTTATTAACAAAAATTCAAAACACAGGGGCAACCAACCCACGACTATGTGAGACCTATGGAAACGCACCACTTCAGGAAATAAATACAAG
This sequence comes from Antennarius maculatus, assembly GCA_013358685.1. Taxonomy (NCBI): domain Eukaryota; kingdom Metazoa; phylum Chordata; class Actinopteri; order Lophiiformes; family Antennariidae; genus Antennarius; species Antennarius maculatus. Next base: position 18,613,621 of record CM023607.1, read on the forward strand.
CATCTGATTGCCCTAATTTTTTCAACTACAGTGGATGTAGAAAAATGCAGACAGGACCCACCGCTGGCCTCTGTGAGGCACACGATTCCAATGCATTTTCTAGAGTATTTGCACTGTGTGATGAGTAGAAAATAGCCAATATTGTTACAAGACACCTATAACAGTTCAATCGAAAAGAGAGATTCAAGAACCAGAACAGCATCAAAGAGTCCTATTTTTCTCCAAAGGCCTTGGTACCAACCATCATCACTGAGAGAAGATTAAAGTGGGCAAAAACTGTTTGATAAGTAGAAACACTTTTACAGGCTTTTTAGAAAACACTAAAAAAATGATTGCAACACTGCATGTCACTGTTTTACACACCCATTGAATTGTGGTCTAATGCAAATAGACTTTTCAGTCATGAAGAAACCAACTTGAAATTATCATTTAGATGAGATTGACACTTTAGGACCTTGCAAGTCAAAGATCAGGAACGAGTGGGTGGAACAAAAAATGTGCCTATCAAAGTCATTGTGCATGCCCGAGGACAGGTATAAAGGGGACTGGAACCTAAATTTAACTTAAATCCACCCGTTAGATTTCAGCCCATTAATTCAATTATTGACAGGTGTAGCTTATGATCTACTGTGGAGAGGCCTGGAATCATCTTGATCTGCTTATTTTAGTCTCCGTGTCGCCACAAGCAAGAGTGAACAGCAGGGATGAGTCCACTGAGTGAGTGAAGGGATGTTTTCGGATTACTGCGTCCACACATGCAGAATCCCCTTTGGACTTATTGACCAGAGATTCCAAGCTGTGCATTCAACTTCAGCCTTAATACAAATTGATCAATTTACACTCTGTTAATTCTTCTGCATACTTGCTGTCTCACCCTCTATTTTGTGTCACCCCAGAGTGTCTTTTTCTGTCTTTCTCTGGGCACTCCTTCTTTCGTAACATCTCTCACATGCACGGGCTGTCAAATCACTCTCCCCTCTCAACTCCCGGGTGGTACTGACTTTAACGTCTTTCTCTAAGGCCATGAAAGCCTGTACAAGTGGTTGATTGGCAGCTCCATTAGAGACACATGAGAAGAGTAACAGTTTGATGACTCTCCGGGCTCTAAGTGATGCTCTCATCTACGACCCAACTTCACAGGGGCATGTCACTGTATTTTGATATCCTTATAGGCGGACATCAAAAAACCGACCAACCAGACTATGTTTTAAGGCTTGTATGGTCTTTTTTTGTTGTTGTTGCCTATGGAGAATCATATAAATTGTAGAGATTTCAGTAATGGAAATAAACACTACGTTAAGTGCCTACGCAAACACTTAATGGTTTTAAAATATTGTTTGTTTCCATGTTAATATACATCCTACATCAAGGTTATCCTTGCCCAGTCAACTGGTGTATTGAAATATGTAAGAGAGGACAAAAATTATGGAATAACACTGTTAAACTAGGGGACATATATGAATGAATATGCTGATATTCAGACAACTGGTTCTATATTGGCTTATAAATGTTTGAGAGACACCTGAAGAGGACCATGATTCATCCATTCAGTTTTATATGATATTAGTTGTCTTTTTGACATTTGACTTCTGTCTCCCCTTGAACGCTACTCTGACATTTTACAGCAATCCTTTGTCCTACTAGCGTCACACCTGTCAACTACTCTGAGTAGCTCATGCCTAGAGTGTTCTCACTGTGAGTCAGGTGCCATAAATGAATGACATCCAAAGAAATACAGCCAAAGGTGGATATCATATTTTTCAGCTGTGCACAGGGACTGTTGGTGATGTATTACAGAATGTCCATCTAGCCCTACGGCACATCTGACTCAATTTCCAACTGCCTTGCAATTGAATGAGAAACTTCCCCTGTTATGGAATGTAGTGAATTAATAGCCCTCGGCACTCTTCCCTTTTGCGCTCTGCTATTCCAAAAACAGGGCTGCTTTGATTACCAAGAGGGATAAAAAAAAAACACTCATCAATAATGTAGAAATTCAATTAACGACTTCCCCACTTCTGTCAGATCTCCCATCCTGAACCCCTGCACTGCAACAATCCCCTCACCTCATCACCACACAACTACATACAGGATCAGGACAAATATGGAAATGGGAAGTCATTACTAAAACATAACAGTGTTAATCTCTTGTGAAAGGCACTGCTGGCCAGGAGCTTTGTTGTTGGTGTCATGCCCTCCTATATCAAGCCTTGGTCTCCAGTGGCCACAGAGATTGATACCTGCAGCAGAAACCCCTGCCTGTTTCGTGCCTCTGATCTTAAACTTTGAAATATTCATGCTTGTTAGTATTCCAAAAGTGAGTATAAACACCACCACAAGTGTAATTGCATGTGTAATTTCAACAGAAATTATATGAGTTGTTGAATTTGAGTTGTTTCCAACTGCTAATGATGAATGTAAAATGCTTTTTGGGATACAGAACATTTTAGGATTTACTGTGGTGTTATGAAGTTAATCTCCAGCTAGACTGATTTTATATGAAATTTTTAAATATCCTGATTATAATGCAAGAGAAACTAAATTATATAGCATTTCTCTGTGGTTAATGTGTTGAAATATGTATGTAAGCACTGGTGAGTTGAGTGTAAATGGATTTTCCCCATTTGGGTAGTTCATAAAATAAAGTTAAAAAATCAGATAAATTTATCAACATTTATACAACCAAAAGACTCTTCACATTGCTTTACTATACCTTTGCAATATTCACACATGAGAATTTATCCTCATATACTGATGGCTGAGGCTGCCAGGCACAATACTGACCTGTTCTGGAACAATTGGGGATTCAAAATCTTATCCAACGACATGAGATGTGGTCTCAGCTAGGAGTCAATTTACTAATAGTCAGATGACCAGCGCTAACCCCAAAGTTAGAGGACATACTTGTCATTTTACTACATGTCAGAACTCTGCAAAGAATCCTGAAAATGTGACCCTCTTAATCCTGTGCAACTCACGATGTCACTGCTGTCAAAATTTGTCTGTCCAAAAAACACACCTGTGGATTTCCAATCTCCCTGTTGTGCTGATACTGATAAAGTAATAATTCATTTTTAAATAGAAAATATTTGAATTACCAAAACAATTGATTATATTTCTTATTTATATATTTTTTTTTAAATTCGTACTTCTTTTTTTTTTATATAAAACCTGTCCAGCACTGAAAGTTTGTTTTCATTACATATTCTTTGTATGAATGGATGATGAGCAGTAAACACAGAGGTGTGCCAGATCAAGCTTCATACAGCATCGGTCTTGAAAAGTGACATGCAGAGGCAGCTGCTATCTATATAATTGCTTCCTAAAAGGATTAGTATGTTGACTGCCATCTTGTCCACGGGTCAAATAAGAGGAAAGGGAACTTCAGGAAGAGGTGAGCCTAGATAGTGTCAATGGACAGATAACCCAGAGTTCTGTACTTGGAATACACAAGTTAAGCCTGATCAGAGGGTGGAACATAATTTTGCTTAGTGCCAGTTCAGTTCTCATACAAAGCCACCTGGGGCCTAAATTCTTCTTTTTTTTTTTTTTTTTTTTAAATCACGTCTTTAAGAGGGGTTTGCGATTACGAACCTGTGTCCTCGTGACGTTTTTGACGTAAAATTGCTTCTTCGTGATTTTGAGCATGGTGGTACCGGGGTGCGTTGGGAGGGGTGTACATCAATGAGTGCGCCACGATGTCATCGGCACAACGTGATCTTAGACGTGATACCCCACCTACGCTGCAGCTGCTGATTGGCTTTACGCGTGTAACCAGCTACTATTTATTACTCCAGTGTGGACGCCTCATTTATCCTGACCGGATCTCACTGCAGCATCACTTAACTCGGCACCCGGTCGCACGGAACGGACCCAAGCAAATTATCTACCCGTCAGAAAACAGGTAAAGAAAATCATTAAGATGCTTCAGAGAAAATAGATGTTTTTCCTCTGTTGTGATGTATTGAATTTAAGGTTTTTATGCCTTAATACCAGAGAACTGCAAATTATTCTTTTCACTGTTTTTCGGGTGTTTGATACATGCAAGAAAATAATAAGATAGTTTGTTAATTCAATTGAAAATTGATAATAGATTATATTCTTTCGAATCTTACACCGCGCGCTTTTACGCACCGATTACGCAGCAGGTTTTTACGCAACAACTAGTTCCTTGATTAAATGTGATTGTCAGTTATGAAGTGTACCACGAAGAAGAAAACAAAAAAAACAACAAAAAAAAAACGTTAACCATGAATATTCACACAGGTGGTTTCTTAAAAATGAGGAGAGGTTTGATACTGGTGACCGTTTTCCTCATCATGAAACTTCGATACAGCCAGTCAAGATGCGAGGAGACCGGAGCGCGCAGATCAACTTCAGATGTAGGTTTCCTTTTGCCTAATAACCGAGATGACAATCAGACGTTCAGCCTTTGAAAAGAAACTCATTTGTTTTCTTCTTTTAATAGAAAGAGGCCGTTGGTTTGGCCAACGTCAAGCAGAACATTCTGAAGAGGTATAGCGATTTTGATTACGATAGCTTTGTGGGACTGATGGGCAGAAGAAGTGCCGGTGAGTAATCTTATTCCATTAATGAGTTTCATCGTCATCATCATCATCATCATCATCATCATCATCATCATCATCACCCTCACATGAACAACATACGTGGAGACATTTTGGTGTTCTAAATCATTAATTTCTTAGATTTGGCCATTTATTTAAGAAAAATATCTTATCTTCAGAATAATTTTGTTTTCTTCAATGCACCTGTACTTAATTACATTTTTTAAAAACGTCATTTTATCTCATTTCAATCAGATGAAAATGCTGTACAGGCACCACAAAAAAGTAAGTCTTGTGATTTAGCAGGTATGGCACTCCTTAAATTTTTTAAGACATCATCAAACACAGAAGTTAACGGTTGTCGTTTTGCTCATCAGGGGAAATGCATGACATTTTTGTTGGTCTCATGGGAAGAAGAAACTCAGAGCCTGGTGAGTCTGTCAACTAGTAATACACCCGCTGACCTCCATGGATATTCAGATTCAGATTGAAGTTTTCCCTGGTATTCGTCATACAGAAAGATATCTTTATTGGACTCCTGTAATATCTGCTCTCACAGATTATGGTTCTTGGAGGAGAGAGTATCCAGAGAGGAGAGGCATTTTTCTTAACAAGTGCAGGCTGAGGTAAGTCCCCTGTCTTTTTCACTCAGTATTTTATGAAAATGATATCAACCCTTAATCTAGGAATTCAAAATTGACCAATAAAATGGGAGATTCTTAAATTTCTGTCTTTCGTCTTTAACCCAACCTGACATTTTTAGATCAATATTTCTTCTAATAAAAATTTGGTCTTTCTGCCTTAACAGTTATTTAATACATTTAATATAAGAAGTATAAGAATGGTACTATTGTACGTGGTGTGTTTTGTTGCAGGTTTCTTCAGGGGCTGTAGACATTTGGACTGAAACGATTTTCTCTGTGATGAAGACAGAAACTCACCAAGAAGACAAACATGACCTAAATGTCTGTTGGAGACAGCTGAACAATGTGACAACGGTATAAACTTGCTAACTGGCTTATCATCAACTATTGTACATAGATTATAGTTGCTTGTCTGACAACAAAACAAAAATAGAACTGACTGCTGATATGTCCCATTCGTTTATCATGTTATTTGTTTTCTTCAAAGTTCAGGAATAAAACAATTTTTTTATAAATAATTTATTCATTCAAAACAACGGCACATTTTCCTGCAGCTGTTTGATGGATTCTTCGAACTTGGCTCCTCTGCATACATTAACATTAAATCACACCTGCTTCAATGTTAACAATGTCGACAAAATGATTTGACCAAAAGGATTTGTCTGAGTTGTGTGTAATTTCTGCTCTGCAGAACCTACAGTGTTCTCAAACACAATCACGGATGTCAAGTAACCACTTCTATAAAACATATCAAATTAAAATAAAAAAACAGCATAGCTGTTGTATTTCTTACTGACACAAACATGACTGAGTCTTCATTAATTAACTGCAGAAGATCAAAAATATTGTTTCAAGAGAAAAAAATGCAACAATTTCAGAGTTACTCAACTTGTGGTTTCAGGAAGTCCAAAGACAAAAAAAAAGGATAAATATTTTGGAGATCAGACAAAATTGTGTTTTGCTTCTCTTTGTCATTAAATAATGAATGAAAAATAACATTTCATAAAATATCAACAGCTATACTGGCTCAGATCACAAACTTGTAACAAGGCTTATCTAAGCACACATTTGTTCAACTGTGTAACATTAAGTATTAAAAGCAGATGTTGATTATTTGAAATCTCATTAAGGTAATCCAAATATTAATCTTGGCAAAAAATAATAGCCATTCAGAGCAGCCACTGCATCACATCAAACCTGTGAGCTCTTACAGTTTATTAGCTACAATATATTGTGATCAGAGTCAACACACTGTTGAGGGTAATACGACTTTTTATACAAATGATGATCAATCAAGCCCAGTTGATCCACTGACTCAGCTGTGTCTGCCTGGTTAGCTGATCCTGTTCTTAGTGATGACAGACTTTAGATCATGCTCCCTCGCTTCTCTAAATTTGTCTCTTCTTTAGTTTCATTGTCACAAACAGAGAAGGCTGATGTTGTGTGACTCCTTCTTTTCGTCACCTCTTGAATCCGTTTAAGAGCTGGTGTCATGACTGTCCCATTGAGTGGACCAAGTCTCAAGCCTTGACCTAAGGGGGGTCGATAGCGTGGTGTGTACCCATACGCTCTCAGGTGATAGGTGTAGTACTCCAGAGTGTACATCAGCTCTGCTTCTACGTAATGGAAAGACACGGCCAGGTCAGAGCAGCACTGTGGACCCTGAAAATGAATAACACAGGGATATAAAGATGCAGGTAGCACACACACATCACACAAAAATATCTGTTTAGGGACTAGGGCTTTGAAAGCTTGCTTTCAACATTTTCTATCAAATAGAGAAAAGAGAATTTAATATAAGAGATATTGAAGTGGGAGCAATTTGTTCGCAAACGGAATTATGAGATACTAATCCACTCCATTTTTCAATTGACTAACTGCTAATGGGCATGAGGACCAGAACACACAAATCATTACAATTACTTGGATCAAGTCGGAGCATGCCAATACCTCTCCTGTTTATGGCACTCAGTTCGAATCTTACACCACATCTGCTGCAACATTGGACAGTGGTGTTTAACAAGTTACTCAAATAGGACTAATGGAGCATTTGTCGGAGCACATTTTCAGCCATAAGCTAATACATGTATTCAGTCGGACGACAGTGGATGTAAACTTAGGATCAAGTGCCCATGTTGATCTTTATGAAAATTGCTCTGTAGAATGGCTCATTTATGGTGGGATACAACTATAAAATATCAAGACTTTACAATAAAGGAACTATTGATTAATGGACACCAATCACTGTTGGCTTTGGTCTTCTCCTAAAGTAAAATAAGAGGACTAGAAGGACAGTCTGACTCCACCTCTCTAGAAAAGTTAAAATAAAGCCTCATCGATCAGTCAATTCTGCAGTCAAATGTGTAAATTTGCTTCAATTTGTAACCATTTTATTCCTCACAGTAGGCTACCTTTCTCTGAAAATTAATTCAGAACCTTACAATATTCTGCTAAAACACACACACACACACACAAACACTGATAAAAGCCCCCTTGGCAGAGGTAAGTATATGCGGCATACTGCTTGCCATATCTGTGTGTTCTTTTATCATATTGTTATTTTAATATACTGATAGTTCTGAAATCAGAAATTTAAATTTCATTGTGTCATGAAATAATATAGTTTGAGTAAAGTAGATTTGTGCTCTTGTTTCTCTTTCAAAGCAGGAGGGCAAAGCAGCTCCACACATTGGAAGACCATGTGTGACAATATCAGTAATGGACCCCTCTCATTTTAATGACAAAGCACGATAAATTATTTGCATCATCAGCATCAAATTGACCAATTTTCCTTTTGTTGGAAGGATATTGCCACAGCTGCAATCATCTTCCTTAAAACAAACTCATATTTATTTCAATTAACTCGTTCTGTGCAGGGGTCAGATACGGATTTTAAAAGTGCCAGATAATCTTATTTTAATTTTTAGTTATCTCCATAGTAAGACATTTACAGGAACACCTATTTTTCTCATTCCTTAAAAGCTAAATAAACTGTATATTGTACATTCCTTCCTGTAAACCACACACATGTTCTGTGAGTCCATTTCAAAATGAAAGGGTAGTTCTCTTGCATGAACTACAGGTGTACACTAATGTTATTAAAGGATCTTCAACAGGTTCAACCCTTTTACTGTATGTCCTCTTAACCTGACTTGACTCTTTCCATTAAGGCTAATCCACTAAAGAGGATGCCTGTCTAACCACAGAGCCATAAACCACAGGTTGGTTTATGAACTCCATAAACCAATCTGTGGTTTTCCCAATCTTCTTCTTCTTTTCCTTTCGGCTTTTCCCTTCAGGGGTCGCGAGAGTGAATCAGTTGCCTCCATCTAACCCTGTCTTCTGCATCCTCTTGTCTCACACCAACTACCTTCATGTCCTCTTTCACTACATCCATAAACCTCCTCTTTGGTCTTCCTCTAGGCCTCCTGCCTGGCAGTTCAAAACTCAGCATCCTTCTACCAATATATTCACTGTCTCTTCTCTGGACATGTCCAAACCATCTCAGTCTGGCCTCTCTGACTTTATCTCCAAAACCTCTAAACATGTGCTGTCCCTCTGATGTACTCATTCCTGATCCTACCCATCATGGTTACTCCCAGAGAGAACCTCAGCATCTTCATCTCTGCTACCTCCAGCTCTGTCTCCTGTCTTTTCTTCAGTGACACTGTCAACATCGCTGGTCTCATCACAGTTTTGTACACCTTTCCTTTCATTTTAGCTCAAACTCTTCTATCACACATCACACCTGACACTTTTCTCCACCTGTACCATCCTGCCTGTACGCGGTTCTTCACCTCTTTTCCACATTCTCCATTGCTCTGGACTGTTGACCCTAAGTACTTGAAATCTTCTACCTTCTTGATCTCTTCTCCCTGTAACCTCACTCTTCCACTTGGGTCCCTCTCATTCACACACACGTACTCTGTCTTACTGCGGCTAACCTTCATTCCTCTCCTTTCCAGGACAAACCTCCACCTACCAGTCTTACAGACATATTGTAATTTCAACTGAAGAGACTTGCCTCAACAATGGGGTAGTAGCAATAGCTCCAGTACCAGAAACTCTTGGAGAACTTGCTGGTTAGATGGTGCTCTGGCACAAATGGGTGGAAAGTTTCTCGATGCAAAGTATCTCTGGAGTCCCCCGCTTGAACGCCCATCTTCTCTAAACACTGTCCCAGAGCTAAGTCCTCCACAGGGGTGGTGTGTGTGCAAACCTTGGTCCGAAAGCCCTCCACAAATCTTTTGAGGGCCTCTTTGCTCAGCACATAGCCTGCCCCACCACTCATGTAGCCTTGCTTGGTGTAAGGTTTGAAGCGTTTGCCAAAATAAATGGCCTCTTCAGGTGTGTGGTTGGACAGAATCCAACGCAGGTTGTCCACCACCACATAGGTGTCATCGTCTGCTTTTAAGAACCAATCTGCATCATCTGCATGATGCTCGTAGACATAATGGAAGGCCCGAATGGTCTTCCAGTAGAGCTGGTCACGTCCCTCCTTAGTACCCAGGCCCACAGTGGGAAAGTCTGGGTCCTCCACAGAGCTCATGAACACCACCCCGTTGCAGTGGCGACTCCAGGTGGCCCTGACATGGTGAGCTCGGCTCTGCAGGTTATATGGCCCCGTCATCACCCAACAAAGAACACGTACCTTCTGGTACAACATGTCTGCTACGCGGCTGTCTCCATCTAGAAAGACACAGCAAAGAGTGCAACACATAAATGCTAACTGGTGAGAACTAAATATGCACCAGGACTTTTCTGTATCCAATCAGTCTAAAATGAAAAGGAGTTAAAAACCTGTATGCTGAGGGTGAAACAGGTTGAACATAGCAGCTCCCTCCTTACTCCATGTTGTAGAGCTCTCCACCACTGCTTTGGCTTCTTTCTGAGACTCTGTCAACATGAGGTAGCTCTTCTCAAACCACATCTGGTGCAGGAGGAAATAGATGCTGCAGGCTCCCACCAAGAAGCCCAGGCAGAAGGTCCATTTGGAGCTGGAGATCTTCATGGTGAGTCTTTGGCACCTCTGTATCCCAGTTAAAGCAAGCTTGCATGGGAACACAAGATAGCAGGATCATTTCCTGACAGACCACACATGTGCCTAATTTTTGAAATTGTGCTTTATTGTTTTTAGTGCATTATTTTGAACTGTGTATAAAAAAAACTGTTTTTGTGACGAGAAATGCCTCTATTTGAATACAGTACCCCATAACAAAAAAGATGGTAGTAGAATTCAAGTCTAAACCCAGTATTCAAGCAGTTGTGAGGAGTGTCCTTTTTGTCTGAAAATTTTAAGACATCCTTCTCGCAGCCGTTAGACTTCACAGAACCTCAGGAACAGTTAATACCCATGCTGGCCTTTCTGCCTTAACAGCCACCATCTGCTGTGCAATAACTGACTCATGCAATAATGAACTCTTGCTCTACAACACAATTATGCAATAATGAAATCCACTCTGACATTTCTATTATATTGTGTATTTAAAACAATCACTTGTTTTTGTCCTGTTATACAACTGCAGGCTTCTGGACACCTGACTTTCCTGTCAGTCATGAACAATTTAAAGCACATACCTGTATGTCAAAGTCAAGGCCTGCGAGCCAGATCTGGCCCGTGGCGAATTATTTATGGACCGCCAGATGATTTTTAATTACATTAGAACCGGCCCGCAGGCTACATCGGCCTGCTAGTGTTTTGCACGCATCAAAACTACATTCCCCACAATGCAATGGTAGCAGAAGTAGCAATAAGCTACAAGCCCGCAACAAGCGGGCTTTGGGTTTCAATGTTTATCATCAGGGTGGCACGGTGGCGCAATGGGTAGCGCTGTCGCCGTGCAGCAAGGCGGTTCCAGATTCACGTCTCACTCTGTGTAGAGTTTGCATGTTCTCCACGTGTCTGCGTGGGTTCTCTCCGGGTTCTCCGGTTTCCTCCCACCTCCAAAAACATGTGCTTCAGGTTGATTGACTGGTCCTAAATTGACCGTAGGAATGAATGTGTGTGTGTTGCTGTTTGCCTGTTGAAAAGGTTTCCACTTGAGTTACTGACAGAGCCGTAACAAAATATTGCTTTATTTATGTAATCATTAAATAATATACACTGTGTTATCTATTGGTTCAATAGGCTATGTTCATTTCAATACGTTTTAATAAACATTGAACCAGTCTGGCCCTCGGCTTGTAGCAAATCTGTTTTTTTGACCCTCCGTTTATTTAACTTTGACACCCCTGATTTAAAGGATTTAATGATGACTTTTGTTAAAATTTCAAGCACCTGTCAAAAGACATGTTTTTTTTTTTCCAAATGTACAACGCATAGGATGAGATATGGTTTCATTACATTCACCAATTTTGATTGAACATTTATGATCAAGATATTTAGAGCCACAATGTCCAACTGCTAGATTTAAATCTTATTGAAATGAATTTTTAAAGGAAAGTCACAGGGCATATCTTACGAAGCTGGAAATCACATTCTAAACTTGACACTAAGCCATCAGACTCTGTGAACCTAATGAAAAGTAGATGTGTGACTTTACTGCAGATATTCACTAAGGTGATTTAATCCACTGATCTGAGGAGGCCCTCCAGGAATGTCTAAATGTAATTCATGTCTTCTTTTGCTCAGCTTTATGACAGGTTGATAAGTACATAGAGAAGTTACATAACACGTGGATTCAGTTTATCATTTTGATGTGAGGGCTTGAGAAAGCTCCTTTGTCAGACTTTGACTTAACTTCAGGTCCATGTGACGCCTCCAAAGTGTTTTCAGTGGAGTCGGTTCTGCTTCTGGATGAGGTGAAAGACCCCGACTCTGTGGCTGATGTTAATTATTAACGTGACGAGACTTGGCTTTGGTAAGCATCGACGCAACTGAGCTCCTCCATCTATGCTGCTTCGTTTTTACTGTGAGTATAAATAAAATTAAGCGGCATCCCGTTGCGTTTTATTACATTCTACCTAAGAAACTGAAAGCGATGTCAGCGACACACATCTACCCATGTGAGTTCTCCTAACATTATCCATGATTTTGACATCTTATTGTTATGTGATTACACAAAGAAATAGCGGCGTTCCTACGCGTAAATGTGTTTATTTATATCTGTGCCATGGCTCGTACGTGCGTATTATTTACCTTTGCTGGGGGGGATCAGTCATTTGTGAGCACGACATGCTTTGAACTCCTTCACATATCCCGGTTCTGAAACCACAGCAGCCCGCTGTGTCTGTCAGCCATGTCGTTACAACTGCTCATAACCGCTTGACATATCATTTTCTGTCGAAAGTCGTTCCGTTTGTGCGTCGCAAAAAAAAAAGAAAAGTCGCCGCACAGATTTACATTCTTCGGCATCACGTTCAGAGATGTGACAACGCGGCCTCTCATTGGCTGGCTGCTGGTGACGTCATAGGAAGCGTCTCCTCACGCATTAAAATAGTGCCGCAGATACACAGGTCTGCTAAAAGCGATATTTATTTTCTTCTTCTTCCCCTTTCGGCTTTTCCCTTTAGGGGAAAGTGATATTTATGTGATATTTATAATATAATTATATTTCATATATACCTTCATGCTGATTGGACTCAGTTTGGCACAGAGTAAAATGAAAACTTGATCCGCAAAGAATCCACAAAAATGTGGATGTGTAGTTGAACAATTTTAAAACAGAACACCCCCCCCCATAAAGCAACCAACCTGAACGCTATTAGTTATAGTTCATGCCATTACAGTAGTAAAAGATGATTAAATCAAACAGCACTGCCTGAAGATACACCACATGAGCTGACACACTTACATCAGTAAGATTCGGCCATTCATCTCTGCAAACGAGACGGTCTCTTAGCTGAAATATGGGTAGCAGGTTATGTTGTCTACAGATGGGAGGCGGGGTACACCCCGGAGGAGTGCCAGATCATTGTAGGGCCAAACTGACAAATAAAATTCCGTACTTCTGGTGGTGTGAGGAACCCGGAGACAACCCACGCATACAACAAATGATCTCCACCCACACAAACCAGCAGGTGGATTCGAACCCAGACTTTCTGGCTGGAAGACAGCAGCGCTCCTCACTGGGGTGGTGAACGGTTGCGTTTTTTTCGGAAACTGAAACCTTTTTGGACTGCAGACTAGTATTAGCAGCAGCGTGGGTTAAAATATTCATTTAGAAAGAACAGAGGAACTTAAGCCATTTATGTCTTTGCATGGAATATTTTAGGTGTAGTAGAAATCAGACTCCTAACATGTACGTGCTTTCAATTGAATGAATTGGTGTTTTAATACAATAGGACTTTTCTAATTATTTCAACTATCCCCTCTAGATAATTTTAAAGCACATTGGCTTTGAAAGTAGTCATGGATTGCAGTCCAACTCATTTTAATGCATCCAAACTCCTCGGTGTTGGATGTTGCAAGTGTAGGTGCCGTAATGATGAGTCAGACCAGGCTGTGTTTAATTCAATGTATGCGAAGAAGTCGGTTAGGAACAACAACGACACAAGCATGCCAAACTTCAACGTGCATCCCTGAGTCCAGCAAGCACCTCCGTCGGCCACAGGGTGGGGCCGTAGCCCAACCAGTCCATCCTGTAACATCTCCCTTCCTTTAGTAAAGTGTCCATGCAATTCAATACTGCAACTCAACTTACCCATTAATCAGAACAATTATTACTCATCACCAAGTGAACAAGGTGGCAATAACAAAGTATCGACCTTTTTTTTTTTCTTTTTCTTTTTTTTTTTTTTTACAAACTTTACCGTCCTAGTGTGTGAGTGCGCACAGTCCATCCGTGTGTGTGTGTGTGTGTGTGTGTGTGTGCGCGTGTGTCTCAGTTCTCTTGGCCTAGAGGTCAAGTCTGTCCGGAGGCTTAATCAGCCTCCCGCTCCGGGAGAAGGCCCGGGCCTGTAACTCACGGCTCGGCTGCTGACGACCCCTCTGGTGCTCACCCCGCTCGCGGGCTGTTCCGTGGACACGTACATCTGAACTGATGGCTGATGGGCGACTGCTTCCGCTGGCCGGAGATCGATCCTGTTGCGCCGGTACAATATCCCCTCCACGTCAACCAGATAGGACCGGAGGCCCAGCTGCTTCAGACACACTCCTCTCCTCCATCGGCCCGTCCTGTCTCCTGGGAGCGGCTTCATCCGTATGGGCTGGCCGACGTTCAGCTCCGGCAGATCCCTGGCAGACCTGTCATACGTCAGCTTCACTGCTTGATGCTTCAACCTCAGCTTGTCTGTGATCCCTGTGATGACCCGAGGCGTCAGTAGCTGATCAGCCACAGGGAGAAGGGTTCGCAGTCTACGTGACATGAGGCGCTGTGCTGGGCTGCTCTGCATGCCCTCAGTGGGCGTATTCCTCCAGTGCAAAATGGCTTTCCAAGGGTCCTCCTTGGCACGGTCTGCCCTCCTGCAGAGGCTCTTCACAATCTTCACAGCCGACTCCGCCTTGCCATTGGCCTTCGGATGCCTTGGGGAGGACATGACATGCTCGAAACCCCACTCCATTGAAAACACTCGGAACTCACCACCAGAAAACTGTCCGGCACCATTGGAAATAGCCCTGTCAGGGACCCCATGACGGGCAAACTGCGCCTTGCACCGGCAAATGGTGGTGTCCGCTGGCAGGTCAGGTAGAAGGTCGATCTCCCAGAAGTCCGAGTAGTGGTCGATGATGAGCAGGAAGTCCTGCGCCGCAAAACTATAGAGGTCCATGCTAACCAGCTGCCATGGGCGGGTGGGGAGCGGGTGTGACATCATAGTCTCTCTCTGCTGCTCGTGTGCGTATTCATTGCACACAGAGCACTGCTACACAAAGTGTTTGACCTCTGCCTGCATACCTGGCCAGTATAGAGTGTCGCGGGCCTGTCTGTAACATGCCTCGGCCCCCACGTGGTTGTAGTGGATTCGACGCAGCATTTCAGGACGCATAGCTCTGGGGATGATGATTCGCTGGCTCCTGAAGAGCACTCCATCTTGCGCACTTATCTCATCCCTGATGCCCCAGTAGTCCCTAATGGCCACAGGGGTCTCCTCTTTGTGTTCAGGCCATCCCTCCAGCACGACTGACTTGAGCGTCTGGAGACACACATCCTCCTCTGTGTGCTTCCGGATCTGTGCCAGACGTTGGCTGCTGACGTTCAGGTAGTCCGCCTGCTGGATAGCCGCTGTGTCACACTGCTCCTGGTGCATGCTGCAGACCATTTCACGTCGGTACAATGTGTCACTACTCTGTGGTGGAGTGGTGGCCCTGCTGAGCGTGTCGCTTATATACATCTCGGGGCCCAGCTTGTATACCACCGCAAGGCAGTAGTTCTGAAGTGTGAGGAGCATGCTCTGAAGACGCTTCGGTGCACTGAGGAGGGGTTTACTGAAGATGGAGACAAGTGGGCGGTGGTCCGTCTCAGCAGTCACATCACCCCTCCCGTATAGATAGTAATGGAATCTTTGGCAGGCAAACACGATGCTCAGACACTCTTTTTCAATCTGTGCATAGTTTTGCTCCGTTTGGGTTAGTGCTCGGGAGGCAAACGCAACAGGCTGTCCCTCCTGAAGCAGACAGCAACCCAGACCTGCCTGGCTAGAGTCACTCTGTATGGTGACTGGCTTGTGGACGTCATAATATCGTAGAACTGGCACCGCTGTGACCAGTGTCTTGATTTCCTTTATGGCGGCATCATGCTTAGGCAGCCAGTGCCATGGCACGTCTTTGTCCAGCAGTCTCCTCAGTGGTTCACATACCTCTGACATGCGTGGCATGAACCTGGACAGATAGTTCACAAATCCGACACACCGCTGGACCCCTTTTGCATCGGTGGGATTCGGCATGTCCAGAACCGCTCTGATCTTGTCGGGGTCAGCCTTGAGGCCCTCTGCCGATAGTATGTGGTCATGGAAGCGGACCTCCTTCGCTCGAAATTGCAGCTTTTTAAGGCCCAGCCTCAGCTTCACTTCTCTGCACCGATCCATCAGAGCGATGAGGTTTGTGTCGTGGTCGTGGTTGGCCTCATCCTCCGTGTCCCCATAGCCAACTATGAGGATGTCATCGGCTATGGGCTCAATCCCCTTCAGGCCCGCCAGCAGTTCATTTGCTTTCTTTGGTACAGCTCTGGAGCAACCAACACACCAAATGGGAGCTTCAGCCAACGTCTTCTACCCCACGGTGTCCAGAATGTTGTCATCAGGCTGCTTTCCTCATCCAAGCGGCATTGCAGAAACGCATCACGTGCGTCCACCAGGGTGAATATGCGCGCTTTGGGTAGCTTGTAGAGGATGTCATCCAAGGTGGGCATGATGTAATGGGACCGTTTCAGAGCTCGGTTGAGAGGCTTCGATGCAGAGTCTCAATTTGTCTGGTTTTTTTACTATCACTAGATTGCTGATCCAGTCCGTGGGACGAGTCACTGTAGTTAAGTGCCCTTCCTGTTCATAGCGATCAAGCTGTGCTTTAATGGCTGCCTTGAGGGCCACGGGAACATTCCTAGGAGCACACTGCACGGGCGCCACAGTGCTGTCCAGCTCAAAGTGAACGTCACCAGGCAGGGACTCAACGGGACCGGTGAACACGTCGTAGTAAGTGCTGACAAGATACTCCCTGGTCAGGTCTCCCCCCCTGCAGTGATCCACCTTGTGCAAGTCCTTGGGAATGGTGAAGCGTATGAGACCAAGTCTCTCACATGTCTCTCCCAAAAGCAGGGTTCTTTGGTCAGTGTGCACAATTTCAAAGTCCAGCCTGTGTGTCTGGCCCCTAATAACACATTGCGTGCTGTATACACCCAATAATCTCATCCACTCACTGTTGTAGAGTTTCTATCTTTTGAGACTCTTCTGAAGGGGCGTTGTAGGAGCTAGTCTCATCTTGTCTTTGATGCTCATCACATTGCAGGTGGCTCCGGAGTCAAGCTGGCACCTGTGTATTCCTTTTTGTAGTGTCAGGTTGACATACCATTTCTTCCCTTGAGTGTTTACAGCCCCCACCCTCTCCGTTGCATTCACATTTCTCTCATCGTGGTCGCTGCCCACTTGTTCCTCAGGCAGTGGGCCGTCCACCGTGTTCAACTGCCGCGCCTGCTGACCCCGTTTCATGCATACTTTCGCAAAATGATTAGCAGTGCCACATGAGCGGCATGATTTGCCAAATGCAGGTCATAGGTCTCGCCCCCGTTTGTGCCGTGTGCCACAGTACTTGCACTCACCCGCGTCTCTCATGCCCTGCTGCTGTGCAGATGCGCTGGTGGGCTCGGATGGCCTGCTGGCAGATCTTCGTCCATAGCGCTGTCCTCGTGTGGCATTAATACTGTCCTCCAGCCCGGAGCTGCCCAGCGACATGGCTTTTAAGTTGCTGTCCATGACTTCGGATGCACGGCAGATCCTGATAGCCTCATCCAATTTAAGGTCCTTTTCCCTCAGTAAGCGACGTCTCACACCCTCATCAGTTATCCCGAGAACAAGTTTGTCCCTTATGAGTTCATCCTTCATAGCTCCATATTCTCAAGAGGCAGCTTTTTCTCTCAGCCTGGTAACAAAAGAGTCAATAAGCTCTCCATCCTCTTGTTTAAGTTTTCCAAAAACATATCTCTCGAAAATCACGTTCTTCACAGGTGCAAAGTATGTCTCCAGTGCTGTCAGTTTAGCACCGACATCTTTCTGCTGGTCCGCCGTGAGCCCCAGGTTATGCGTGTAGACATGACGGCACTCGTTGCCCATCAGCCTCCTTAGTGCTGCAGCCTGCACCGGCTTGTTTTTCTCACTGAGCCCGGTCGCCAGTAGATTAGTAGCTCACCCAGTTTAGTAGGTCACCCAGTTGCTGTGAACGTCCCCCGTCATCTTCATGGGCTCCGGTGCTGGTATGTTGGATGTCATCCTTTCAGCGCAACGCTAATGCTAGCAGGCTAACTAAATTAAAATCCTCACCAAAACAAATAAACGTAAAATAAACTGTTTTAGTGTCGGATGGTGCCAAGTTAACTTCTTTGGGTTCAGCATAGGCTTCTGACACCATGTTGCAAGTGTAGGTGCCGTAATGATGAGTCAGACCAGGCTGTGTTTAATTCAATGTATTCGAAGAAATCGGTTAGGAACAACAACGACACAAGCATGCCAAACTTCAACGTGCATCCCAGACTCCAGCAAGCACCACCGTCGGCCCCAGTCCATCCTGTAACAACGACCACGCGTCGCTCACATCAGGTTCAAGACGCGCAACGAGGAAGTGGGGTTTGGCGCTCTGTCAGTGTTTTGATACTGTAGCCTTGAAAAAGCAAATATGGCCATGCTGGTATTCTAATGAGTTTTTAACGATCCATTCTGTTCAACTAGGAATCTTAGTTACACAAAGTCACGCCTACGATGCCAAACACAAAGATTGAAATCTAAGCCTTTGGAGGACTTGGCGGCCGGCCGCAGAGACGCCTCTGAAGGAGAGGAGTGGCTCAGAACGCCCGCAGATTCAGACCAATACGTTTGTATGTGTGCATGCATGTACTGTATGTGACTGTGTCTGCGTGTTTGTATGTGTGTGTGCTGCAGGACGGAGC
Organism: Antennarius maculatus; assembly: GCA_013358685.1. Lineage (NCBI taxonomy): Eukaryota > Metazoa > Chordata > Actinopteri > Lophiiformes > Antennariidae > Antennarius > Antennarius maculatus. The sequence goes on from CM023607.1 coordinate 18,632,359, forward strand.
TGACGGGAAAGTGGATATATTTATTCCATGACAGCAACAGCGGTAAGTAGACTCGTTTTTATTTTCCATCTTCCTTATTTTGCCTTATTTTTACTATAAATATTTTTTTAAAAACTGACTTTTAAGGGTGATTTCTGTGTCAGACCGGTTTAACCCCCCTTCCTTGTTGTTCCAGACAACTACTGTATTACCTAAAATAAAAGGAACTTTAAAAAGAGTGAACCATTTCTTAGCTTTATAAAACCTTTGGGGGTCGAGGGGGAATGGAACCTTTTTTTAAATCTACAATTTATTGTGGTAAAAAAGAAAAAGACAATAATATATGCGTTTTGCATATAGTGAATAAGTGAATAAGGATTAATGTTTTATGCGGACGTGTTACCAAAGTCAGCAGCCATTTATTTGTTTGCACGATGGCCGATGGCAGCCTTGTTTTAACTCGGACTACAGGATCAGGTCAGTTTACATCTGTGGACCTGCCGCGACACGACCGGCAGCGATAGTCAGCGAAAAACCCCCCAGGTACCACACTCAATACAAAGACAACCAGGGAAAAATAACACTAATTTACCGCCTGTTCCGTCTGGAGGATGTTTCATCGCTGGATCAGCTTCCTCATATTAAGCTGTTTAACTAGTTAGTCACGACTAACGGAACAAAATAATGAAAGTGATCCCCAACAGACAGAGGTTATTTAAGTTTAAGTTATCTCTGTAGATGGATGGATGGATGGATGGATAGGCTGAGTTTGTGCATTGGGAATGATGATCGTGAATTGAGATGATGCAGTTTTAAAAGGCACCATTTAAGTATGAACACACCTTGGTAAATCTGAAGGTCTAATATTTATACTGATGTATAGGATTTCAAATGAGCTCAGTGGACTGGGTCAAGAAGAGCAAAAAAGAGTCAACTGGACTTGCTTAAGGGTTTTTTCACTTCTTATCCAAGAGGCTTCTTCAGTTCTGACTGACTGGTGGAGTCCAGATAGCTCTGCTCCTGTTGGAGCAGAAAACAAGTAAATGGCTGAGATCATCAAAAAAGTAAGTCTCTTATCAGTCATGACCATTCATAAGGGAGTCTTTGTCCCGCCCACCTAAGTGTGATCCGTTATGGTTAGCCACACCCAGGTATGAATGGGTGTTGTGGATTCTGGGGATCATGGTCAATACTCCAGGATTATTAAAGTATCCATCCATCCATCCATCCAGCCATCCATCCATCCATCCATCCATCCATCCAGCCATCCATCCATCCAGCCAGCCATCCAGCCAGCCAGCCAGCCAGCCAGCCAGCCAGCCAGCCAGCCAGCCAGCCAGCCAGCCAGCCAGCCAGCCAGCCAGCCAGCCAGCCAGCCAGCCAGCCAGCCAGCCAGCCAGCCAGCCAGCCAGCCAGCCAGCCAGCCAGCCAGCCAGCCAGCCAGCCAGCCAGCCAGCCAGCCAGCCAGCCAGCCAGCCAGCCAGCCAGCCAGCCAGCCAGCCAGCCAGCCAGCCAGCCAGCCAGCCAGCCAGCCAGCCAGCCAGCCAGCCAGCCAGCCAGCCAGCCAGCAGCCAGCCAGCCATCCAGCCAGCCAGCCATCCAGCCAGCCAGCCAGCCAGCCAGCCATCCAGCCAGCCATCCAGCCAGCCATCCATCCAGCCATCCAGCCATCCATCCAGCCAGCCAGCCAGCCATCCATCCATCCATCCATCCATCCATCCATCCATCCATCCATCCATCCATCCATCCATCCATCCATCCATCCATCATCCATCCATCCATCCATCCATCCATCCATCCATCCATCCATCCATCCATCCATCCATCCATCCATCCATCCATCCATCAGTGCTGTAGGCCGTTGTATGGTGTTATATTCCTCCTCTGGTTTGACCAAAATGGCCTTTTTCTCTCCTCTGTCAAACTATCTGTCCTCCCTTGGTAAAATCTGGACATTATTGTCCTCAAAGGAGTGGCCAGGTTTGAAATGTATATGAATCCTGAGTTTGATGAAAATTCTCCTGATTTTTTTTCTGAATCATCAGCAATGTAGGGGATGGTGTTCGGTTTCCATCTGGCCTTCCCCTCCTGTTCATTGTTGTTTTTGTTGTTGGCTTTTTTGGTTTTGACAAATGCCCAGTTCGGATAGCCACATGCCTCAAGAGCATTCCAGACGTGTTTGTGCTCCTTCACCTTTCCTTCTGGATGTTTTGGGCCCAGTGGTTCACGGTTGATGACCCCTAACTTGTGATAGAATGGGTGTTGGAAGTCAAAAATAATCGATTGGTCAGTGTGGGTGAGTTTTCTGTACACCTCTATGTTCAGATTTCCATCTATTTAAGGTGTACTGCACAGTGCAAGAAGAATAGAACATTTTTAGCATTTTCATGGGTGAGCTGGATTTTGCGATCCACCTTGTTGGTGTGGAGTCATCCACATACCTGAACCACAGGCTGAGTGCTGCCCTGTGAACGTGACCAGAACCTTGCTTTCCATCTTTTCCATGTACAAGTTGGTTATTATAGGAGACACAGGTGACCCAATGGCACAGCCATCTTTCTGTTTGTAGTAGTTTTCTCTGTACTGGTAGTAGGTGGTAGTCAGATAGAGGTCCGGCAGTGTGCAAATGTTTTTGGTGGTGAAATGTGTTCTGTTTGGTCTTGTAAGAAGTTTTCTTTTTACTGTCCTAACTACTCCTGTGGTCGGAAAGCAGGTTGAGGACTGATGGGACGTCTCTTATGACGTCTCATCAGTCTTAACCTTAACCTGAATGTCTGAGAACCTACACAGACATGGATTGACTGGAGTTAATTTGTTCCCATGCTTCATTCTATTAATGTGAACCATTTTGACTCTTTGACCTTCCTTCTAGATGCGTTCCATCTTTAAGAAGAGCCTGGGATTGATATTGGTGAGCGGACTGTTGCTGGCAGCAGTCTTTAATGGCAAGAATTATTTATTCAGCTCAAGGGTTGACATACAGCTGACACAGGAAAGTCCAGTTAAGAAACTTCTTCAAGCAAAAATTCAAGAACTCTCAAATGAATATCATGACATTGCCTACCACATAAAGGAGGATGTGGCATGGTGTGTGACTTTTCGGAAAATGTGACATTTTGCCCACAGTCTTTTGCCAATTCCAATTTTTGTATCACAATTGCTCCAATTTCTTTTCTTTGCGCAGTCGATTGGCTCAAAATACGTGCGTCTGTCTAGCTGATAAGAAAACATTTCACCTGCCATATTCTGAGCTGCTGTTTCCACGCGTGTGGTCCCACAACCTCGGTGCTGCCTTCTTAGAGTCCCATCCTGACCCCGAGGACATAAAGCGCCACAGAGCTCAGGAGTACAGCAGCTTTTGGAGGCGGTAAGAAAGTCTTAGAAGTGGGTCATCTGAATTATAAGCTTTAGCATGTTTATTTATCACTTGGCAATTACATTATCACAAATAACACATCAGTTCAGTGGCATACCATTCTATTTATAGGCTTCACTCAGTTTCTGGCTTCACTCTGGCCTGTGTTTGCTCTCCTTCACTCTCATGTCGTCCTGCTTTATCATGGTTAGCTTCTCTTTAAGAAATAGTTGTTTTACACTGAGTGGGTACTGGCAAGGCTTCATAGTATGCATTAAATTGAAGCTGTGCATTTAAGTAGTTCATATGCAACAGAAAGACAGCAAATGCAGAAGACTTCATGTCTGGCTCTGACACATTGTTTTCTGATTCATGGTCAACTAACTAACCCTCCAGGTCAGGCTGTCATCCATACTTTATTAATTTGCAGTGGGGGAATTCTTTTTACACTTGATAACTTAAACACACACACACACACACACACACACACACACACACACACACACACACACACACACACACACACACACAGGGCCTGTAGACATGCTAATAAACTTTACCAAACAATGTAAACAATATACACAGTACCTATGCCTATCCATGTCTATTTATTCATGCCCTTTATTCCTTAGCCCATTTATGTCTCTGTATATTCTCTTTATTTAGTGGGTTATTATTATTTATATTCTCCCTATCTGGTGGGGTATTTATTACTCTTTCTATTTGGTGTTGGCATTACTTTCTGTGTGTCCTTTCTTTCTGTGTACTCACTGTGCTGTGTGTAATGTGATGGAGAAATTAATTTCCCTGATGGAACCTCCAGAAGGGATGAATAAAGTCCTACTCTACTCTCTAATAATAGAGTTGGTGGAGTGAAGGGCAGCTGTACAGCAGTAGGAGCAGCTTGTGTGGTTTGGTGCCTTGCTCAAGGGCACCTCAGGTGGTGAACTTACACCTGTCCAGCTACTAGTTCACACTGCAGCCTTTCGTCTACGTTGGGCTTGAACCAGCCCCAAACCAAGTCCTTGTGGACTAAACTCCTGCTCAGCTATTTGTTTGTTACACAAACAAAGAGTTTCCCAGAAATATAAAACAGTTATTTCACCCACCCCGTCCACACGATGACGGAACTTTTTGAAAACGCAACTTTTTTGTTGCGTTCACGACTTCCGTCCACACGACAACGCAGATATCCGGAACGAAAACGTAACTTTTTGAAAACGCTGGCCAAGGTGGAATTTTTTGAAAACGCTGGGTCTGCGTTGTCGTGTAGACACTGCATCCATAACTTTTTCTATCCGGGGGGCGTGTCCCTGCGACGAAAACCACTGTGACGTCATGCATGTGACCCGTGTCTACAGGTACAAACGGAGCTAAAATTGGCTATTTTCTGATGTATAACAGCTCCATGTCAAAGATGTGTTGATAAACATGCTTTGCACTTAAATATTTATTTGTCTGTTTATTTATGTGTCATAAAGTTTATATATGTATTTACTTATTCATTCATTCATGCACGTTCCTCGCAAAGACGCCGACGCCAGTTCTGGGTCAGACCGGAATGCGCTGCCTGCTGGTGGGAGAACTCTGATGGAGGTTCTCCAGCAGGAGGAACAACGTGAATTTCCACACGTCCCGGTCCTCTCTCCTGTCGTTCTCGGAGTTGTTCTACTTATAAACATGTTGATCAATGCACTGATGCTGATCAATGCACTGATGCGGATACATGTGGACGAAGTTTTTGAAAATGCTGTCGTGTGGACGCGAATCGTTTTCTATGCGGGGTGAAAAAAGTTGCGTTTTCAAAAAGTTCCGGCATCATGTGGACGGGGCCAAAAAAGAGGAAGACAGGAAACAGCACAGCTTCCTGTCTTCACTGTACAAGAAGCACAGCTTCTTGTACAGCCATTACTGTACAAGCATATTAAGAACAATATTCACTTTTGGGACCTTGAACAGCTTCTTTTTCTCTATTTTTCATTGCCTGTAAATGTCCATAGACTCCTTGCAGCCAACCAGTGTTCCTCCATCTCTGCTGCTTGCGCTATGTAGCCATGCTTCTACTTGTACAAGAACATCGCATCTCTAAGCCACATACAAACCTGAAATCAGCAGGATTCCTGTGTTAAGTATTTCAGCGGTCCAAGCACTGAATACTGTCTGCCTTACATGTCCCAGCACATCTCACATAGCTCCCTGTCTCCTGTGTGTGCATTCTATGATCAGACTACTGACGTTAGTGATTCTCAACATAAGTCAAACATGCAGAGAATGAATAATCAAGTTACTTTATTTTCTATTATATTCTGTCCTTGAAGGTCATACAGTCCTGCAGATTTGCTTATTATAAATGAAGCCAACAGTCCTCTGCAGTATCCTACCCAGGGTGTGGAGGTGCGACCTCTCAAAACAATCATCATTCCTGGTAACCACAGATGCACATACACATCAGAGCCGACTTTTTCTTACTCATTTGCTATTTAAATCTGTTCAGTCAAAGTGCTACCACTGCCACATACTGCCATGAACCCAGCTGTCTTTCCATAGGTTTGGGTCTGAAAGAAGAAGCAAGATCAAACCATATGGTAATTTATTCATTATTAATTTTTCAGTACACGCTTTTTTTAAATTTATATTGCTTTTAAAAGTTATTACTTTTCGGAAAACAGGTGTACGTGAAGGCAACACTGGGAACGTTTGATGTTGCTGCTACAGTGGACTCGGTGTCTGTTAAAGGAGTGGGAGAGAACTACATGACGTTGTCCAGCCCTCTTCTGTCTGCTCTGAACAGGCAGCTGCAGTTTGTCACCTATACAAACACTGTTTTCCATCCAAAGACAGCAGATACAGGTAGTTAGCATGTGGCTACAGTACTCCCTCATCTTGTTTATATCCTGATTTAGAATGTCTGTTGCCGTTGCATCACAGCAGTGTTCTTGTTTGCGTGCGTCCTTGTGTCTTTGATGCACATTTTTTGACAGGGACGCACAATCATCAGACAGCATGCGTCCCTGGGACACTTTGAATGCGCTTCCATTCAACAAAAATATTCACAATTTATCCATTTCTCCACTTAAATTTCAAACCCAGAAATCACCATTGTGTTTTGATCTCAAAAGAGTTTTTCGTCACGAGAGTCATCTGCGTGATACAACCAAATTAAAATCGACCAGGGGCGGCACGGTGGCATAGTGGGTAGCGCTGTCACCGCACAGCAAATCTCAGCAGAGTTTGCATGTTTGCATTTTCAAAATGCCTGCCAATCAACAGTCAGTGGACTATCAAATTTTTTAAAAAGCAGCGTTAATTGTCTTGCATTGCCAGGATAATGGTTTGTCGGTTTGTCAGGAGGCAAAAACAAGATTTATTCAAATATTTTACCACATATTTATTAAATCTGTAGCCATGGTAAGAGAAAAGACAAAAGAATTCTTATCTGCTGTTGCAACAGATACATATGTGATTCTGAACTAAAAATTCAGATTTTGTGTGCTATGTAATATTCACACTGTCCTTACCAAACAAAACACGTCTGGGTCACATATGAACAAAACAAATCTGATTTGATTCACTGTGAATCGTTATTTGTGATTTGGGCCTTTTTTTCATTACTGTCTCTTGTGAATAGTATTGCAGGAAATTCCAGAGTGTGAGTAAGAAGAATAATGTTTTGTAGCGGTTAATGGTTAATCAGTGTGAATGATCACATTGTGACAACTGACTATTCTTTAGCGATAATGAACTATGTGAAATTTGTTAAACTTTCTTTCTGTGAAATGTCCTCATAAGTTGCTTTCAAATGAAGTCTGAAATAACATCTGAACAGGAAGTGAAATCAACAGGAACACCCACGCAAATCTCAAAGCAATGAAGGGGTAGACTTCCTCTCACATTTTCCATATTGCCTTACCGTTACACAGGCTGTCATTTTTTTTCATATTAGTTAAAACCAAAACTAGGTTGACAAACAAAAAACTGATGACCTGTGTATGGTAACATGAAAATTGTGTTTTTGCCATAGAATCAGTATTGATCATACAAGCTGTATGAAAGAGAAAATTAAGGCAAAGGAAAGAACAGTGCTGTTGAAAAAATAGTTCATCATCATTAGTATGACTGTTCAGGACAGCGTCTCTCTTCTGAGACGATGTCTCACGACAGGATGGCTGGCACTCCTTTAGATAACACATATTAACCCCCGGTGGAGTCTGTCTCTTTTCCTCAAGCAGTTTTGTAATTCAGGAGGTTTAGCTACTCAACAATTCTGCCTGAACCAATCCATCATCAGGCGGGTGGAACTGTATGATTCCTGGTATTTTGAACATATGTCACCAGCACAGAGTATGTATGTGTAACATTTGCATGAATCCAAAAGTTGGAGTTAATCCCATTTTTTTCTCCTGCAGTTCAGTTTTCAACTGAGGGTCACAAGGCATTTTTTACAATTAAAATTGGACATCAAATCGTTCCAAAACTTTACTACACTGGACAGCAAACAGGTTTGTGAACAATTCTGTCATCATCATTGACATCATCATGTTGTCACAGAAGGTGAGTTAATGGGATATTTTGTGTGTTTTTTGTATCTGCATAGAGTACAATATTAGTGCTCTTGTCACCATCGCCACCAAGACGTTTCTACGCTACGACAAACTCAACGATCTCATCAGCAGCGTTCGTCAGTATTATCCCAGCGTCACCATCGTGATAGCAGACGATAACGAACACCCACAGAAAGTGACCGGTCCCTATATTGAACACTACACAATGCCATTTGGAAAGGTAAAGACGTTTATGTCTTTTTAACGGTTAATATACTAAATGCAATGAAATATACAGTGTGTGTTGAATGTTGATTCTCATTCATCTGTGCAGGGTTGGTTTGCAGGAAGAAACCTGGCACTGTCTCAAGTGAGCACTAAGTACGTCCTCTGGGCTGATGATGACTTCATCTTCACCGCAAACACAAAGCTGGAAAAGATGGTGGACATCCTGGAGAAGACGACTCTGGATCTGGTGAGTTGCGTGCCCAGACACAGTTTGTGATATTCTCTAATAATGATGCTTACTGTATATTATTGCACTTTCACGCACTTTTCTAATTTGAACTTCACAGTAAAAATATTTTTCTCCTTTTTCTCTGCTCCACCCAACCTCGCAGCCATTAGTCAATGTAGCATGGCTGTATTATTAAAGAAAGTTGAAAGGGATTCATGGGCAGTCGTAGTGACCAAGGTGTGTCCCACCTGTTCCAGCCTCTCAGTGTCATTGCTTGGTTTCAAAAAGGCAGAAGGCGTATTCATCAATCCCAGTAAAATGCTGGTTTATAATCCCGAAGGTTTTTTTTTACGTGCATGTGTAACAATCTTTTTAGTGAGGATGACTGAGTTGACATAAGACAACACACACGAAGAAGCATGTCAAACAGTTCCGTAATGTGCTCACCAGCATTGTGAAGAACATTAGAAATCATTCATCTAATTCTCTGCAGACTGTCCAAGCACACAGATGTAACCTCAAAAGATAAAAGGTCATTGGGACAATAAAAGTTGCAGTTGAAAGAGACACTCTGTATTCCAAGAATCTTTATTTCTAATACTTCAAGCTTTACTGCAGCATGATTCCCTAATATTTTTACCTATAACACTTATTCTTTATTGTGTTTATTTGTGTTTCACAGAGTGATAAACCTCATGCCATCCTCACTGCAGACCTTTGAGTTTTACACAGTGCCTCTCATGTCTATGTTGAATTAACCTGTACAATGTTCTCAAATGGTATTTCTTAAGAAATTCAGCTCCCAGACATTTTTGTTTTCCTCTCCTATATTGCTCCTTGTTAAATAAGGGGGCCTCCGTCTAAAAACATCCGGACATTGAGGCTCGACCTGCGCCCAGAGTAATCAGAGATCATAAGAGAAAACTGTATACATCCTGTCCTGTTCCCATCCTGTTCTGACGCTAAATGTCTTCCCCTAGTGGTGAGCCTCAGCTCTCTAAAACATTTTTTTTTCTTCTCTGAGGTTGTTGTACCTGTGGTTTTCCATCCTCGGATAATTATGATGATGGCAAAGCAATAGAAAGTTTGATCTCTTGTGTCGATTAAACAATGAAACAATGGAAAGCAGTTAATTCATCTTCTGATCTGTGGGCCATGTGGGTTGCTGAAGCCTGTCCCCGCTGACTTGCGTGTGGGAGGTGGTGGACACTCCCAGCACACCGCCATTGAACCACACAAAAGACAAACAGCCACTCACACATAGCTGTGGGCAATTTTGAGCAATCAGATCACCTAAGTGGCATGTTTTTGTTTACTTCAATTTATATGAAGATGTGAAAATATAAACCTCAGTTTTGAATGTTTTCTTTTCAGAAAAAAAAAAACTTTTTATGGGTTAGAATACTTTTATTTTACAAGCCTTGTATTATTTGTCTTAACTTTTCTTCTGTCTTCAGGTTGGTGGTGCAGTGAGAGAGGTGACCGGTTACACAGCAACATATCTTCACACCATTTCAGTGGAAGAAGGAGGAGAGGAGGGCGACTGTTTGCATATTAGAAATGGCTTCCACCATGTTATTGACGGATTTCCTAAATGTGTGGTGACTGATGCCGTCATCAACTTCTTCATGGGAAGAACGGACAAGTTGAGAGAGGTGGGATTTAACCCCCGTCTGGCTCGGAAGGCTCATCTCGGTGAGTCGATTTAATCACTGCTTTCAAATATATTAGCATAGCTAAGGATGTTTTGCGTTGCATGGGGAAGACACAAACCGAGGTAAAATCTAAAGCACAGAAGGTTCATTATTTACCTTCTTACGTTGCAGAGTTCTTCATTGATGCTCTGGGCTCCCTCCACATTGGCTCCTGTAGTGATGTCATTGTAAATCACGCGTCAAAGATCATACTACCTTGGAGTAAAACAGACTCACAAAAGGCCTATGAAAAATTCCGCTATTCCTCTACCAGCAGTGATGCTGACCTTCATAATGAAGTCTTCTATTACAGGAACAGGTTCAAATGCATGACCAGTCACTGAATCCTGCTTTGTGTGTCTCTGCCTCCCTAATTTCTGGGATTTTTTTTTTTTTTCATTGAATGTGTAGAAGGATTTTGTTCTGTGAACAGATTACAGTTTTTTGATACAGAAAAATCCTTTTTATTTATAGACTGAAAGCACTGGTTCTCTGGATATGAATATTTCCACGTTTGTGTCACAGCGCCTCGGGACAGCATCCCAAATTTTCTTGCGTAAACAACACAACAAACTGAAGATGGTTTTTCTTTCTGCACTGAGATTTTATGTTTGAATAATTTTGAGACCGTGATAATTAAAAATGTTTTGTGTTTTATGTGGAAAAAAATTAATTTTTCATTGACCTGCTGAAACGTAATGTGTGATTTGTTGAACTGTCATGTTTTTTTTGTAACCCTAAGAAACTAAGGGTTTTAAATAAATTTGCTTTTGTCTATATGCTTATCTCTTATAAGAATAAAAACAAATATTTTTCAAATGTTGTATCTACTGTGTTTGTGAAAGCTCGCTCTGTAAAGTCACGTGACCTGCTGAGAGCCTGTCATTACGTTGTTTGGCCACAAGATGGAAACAAAAGATTAGAGAATAATGAACACAAGCTTTCCCACGTCGGACGGAACGTTCTTGGTATTATTACTACTAGAAATGCAATCGTGGTGTTTCAGTGACTGTGATCACCTTTGTCTGGATAATAGTGTCTGTTTTACTTACCTGAGGCTTTTTTTCTGTTTATGTACAAATTACATTAATTAGAAATAATATAAATTACTTGATACTTCATCCTTTTTAAAAAAAAAAAACTAGTTTTCGTGTTATCACTCCTTTATTTTACAGTGTTTATAAGCAGGTTTCTGTCACATTTAAATTTTTTATGTGACTACAGTATATATGGTTACACTGGCATAACCCATGATGAACACATACTTAAGGCACTCTAATTAGAACTAAATCAAACCCTGCCTTTAAATAAATGACCTTCCTGGCAGCTTTGCTACTTTTGTGTGTGTGTGTGTGTGTGTGTGTGTGTGTGTGTGTGTGTGTGTGTGTGTGTGTGTGTGTTTGTGTGTGTGTGTGTGTGTGTGTGTGTGTGTGTGTGTGTGTGTGTGTGTGTGTGTGTGTGTGTGTGTGTCCATGTTAGTAGGTCTGCCGGTAAAATCTGGCATAATGAACATTTGGCCAGAGCCTTGTGTACCAGGTTTTAATTGAAGTGGACTACTTTTTGCCAATTAGTGAAACACTTCCTTAGCTTTAAAGGAAAAGCCCAAAGGGAACCGTGTCTAGAGGCCTCCTTGAAATACGCTCTAAAAAAAAAAAATAACGTGGCTATCCAACATCAAGAAAGGAAATAATTAGGGTTTTTTGTCCTGGCTTTGAACTCACACTACATTTACTTTTATCAGGTCAAGGTAACAGGGTTATGATGAGAGGCGAAGCGAGGAAACTCGTACTTATTGAACAGCAGAGGGCAGTAAAGTATGAACTTCAATTTATTGTAACTAATTCTTACAAAATAAAATCAGCAAACTTTTTGTTTAGAAGGTTTTGCAACTGTAAGTTCACCTTATGGTGCATTTTGAGTCAAGATATTTCTGCAAGAAAGAGCTGGGGTCTTACTGTGTTTTGATTTCATTTGAACCCTGTTAGCCATTCTTCATCAGGTCTCTGTCACACAGGTCTACAGTATCTAGTCAAACACAAAGACTGCTCTTCTTCTCTCTCCAAAGTCAGATGAAATGCTTCACATTCCGAACTAACTGTGTTCCTCCCAAAAGTGTTTTTACAGTATCAATGAGAAACACAAGTACTGACATAAAAACCTCATAATCCAGGTAGTTTGTAAAAAAATATTTTGAATTGTTGAGATCTTTTTTTAGGAGAGATTTATTGTTAGAACATCCACCGGATGGCACAGTTTTAATGTCAAAAAATCATTTCATAAAATATTTTGTACAATCTCTCTGTAGTTAGAAGACAACATGCTGGTATTTCCTCTACAGAGTTCAAGCACATATTTTCAGAATATAAATAAAACTATTCCCAAATGAGTCAGTACATTTTATATTTCTCTTTATTGCCAATAAGAAACAGAGGCTAAATAAATATGATCATCATATAGAGCAATAAAGAAGACAGCTGATAAACAAAATCATTAACATGTTCTTACATTGTTGAAAAAAAATCCTGCTTTTCAGATTTGTTCACAGAAAATATCTGATGAGACAGTTGGAGTTTTTCTATCTGCTTGATTTTAACACTGATAGAATAAGTCTATTTAAAGAATGAGGGCAATATAAACTGGTAGCACCATAATGTAATAATTCCTATAATTTATGACAGTTCTACAGCAGGTGACTTCTTCTTTCAGACGTCGGTGTGCAGAAAAGGCTGGATCCAAATGCCGCAGCGACAGTGCAGCTGAAACGCACGGGAGGCATCTGCTCATGAAACAGAATGCCTTTCGTTCTTCCCACACACTTTGATGACGGGAGCGTGACTCATCATTGCTCTTCTTCCTTACACCCAAACAGTCGTAGTGTTCTCTGGAGGTTTCTCCTAAGGCAGAGGAGAAAAGTAACTTATATTCTTTAGAATTAAAGTGTTTAAAAATCATTTTGTACATTTCTGAACTTTGATGCTTCTTGGCTCACCTTCTGTTGTTGAATATACATCACAGCATCATGGACAGTGACGAAGATGTGTTGAGGGTTCATGTAATTCATCAGACCACTTGATGTGAGGATCTTTAGCACACTCTCTGAGGGGAACGACATCATTTATCATGATTTCAGGAATTAAAGTACAGTATGTATTTTATATTAAAGCAGAAATAATTGTGAATGAATAATTGTGATATTTATGCCTTACCATTACAATTTGACAAATATACATGAACTCCAACTTTTAAACATTCAGTACACATCTAAAAAGAAAAAAAAACAGATGCAACAAAATCATATTGGCACCACGCATTAAAAAAAGCGATGAAACTGGTTATGCTGGAGATGGAAGCATGATATCAGCTGGGAGCAGACGTACCTGTGTAAAGAGTCTGGCTCCAGCAACATCAACAAATATCACACTGCTGCAATCGATTAACACTGCCTGAACGTCATTCTCAGATGCGTCTGGACAGAAATACAAATACAAATCAAGGACATGGAAAAAAAAAAAGTCATTTGACAACTGAACACATTTTTTGAAAGGAAATGCATGCTTATCATCCATGTAGAACCACCTGAATTTTTTTCCATACTTACCAAATTTAAAGAACTCATTTTCTGCAGAAAATAAAGTGTTTGAAATGCCTCTTTCCTAAAAAAAAAATGATACAAGGTAAAAAAACACAATGGGCACAATACATATTTTACAGTGTGAACTGTAAAGAGTCTTAGAAAATGCAGTAGTCCTACCACCGTGTTGACAGCGGCCTCTCTCTCCCGTTTCTCCAGGGCTTTCCTGAGTTTTTCTCGGCAGCGGATCTTCTCTGGCGTCAAGCCTAGGAGCTTGCTCATCTCCTCCCTGAAGAAATTACGGTTGCCATAATAAATAGGTCCATTGTAAGTCAGGATCTTCACTCCAGGCACCTCATAGCACTGAAAGGAAAGCAAGATTGTCTGAACTTAATTCTAGGACAGACCAATCTCTCTCTGAAGTTATGATTGATCCTATGTGAAAGAAGATACTAGCTTCCCATTTCTCCAATGTTGGTTGCATTCATATTACTGTACATTTAGAGCAGGAAGGGTTTCTGCTCACCTTGCTGTGGTTCTCTACAGATCTGTAAATCTCTGTGTTACTCGCCCGACCAAGCACTGAACAACCAGCCCTGTGGAACCAGAGGACACTGTTGTAAATTATGATTTACAACACTAACAGGGTGTGAGATGATTCTTCATTTCTCAAAGAAATTACATGGGCATGATATTCTTACAGTTTAGAATTTGGCAAGAGAATTTAATCATAAATGTACCTTTGTGTGCGGCAGATGACGGTCATCATAGAAAAAACTACCCCGATGGCTAAACCAAGGTCAACGTTGAGAACCACTACAGACAGCCAGGTTACCACCCAAACCATCTGGACAGCCACAAAATCACAATGAATGAATGAATCTCATCAATTAATAGAGGCACCTCATTTGCCGTAAATGCATGTACCATTTGTATTTCAATTACACTTCAACAAATTTGCACAGGTTCTTACAAAGTCAATCCTGCTCATTCTCCACAACTCCGGTAAATCCTGAAACTGCATGAACATCTGCCTGAGGCTGGTAACATTGATGCACGCTAGTACTGCCTGAGGAGAGAGATGAAGGATGACATGAGTGCAAGTTTTTTATTTTCATTTTTGTATTTTTTTTTTTTACCATAGTTCTTCCCCTTAGTATCTCTACATGAGATACCTGCAGTGAACCCACCTTGGGTAGGAAATAGAAGAGTGGTCCAATCAGCAGCAAGACAACAAGAACTACCAGACTGGTGAAGAAGCCAGAGAGCTGCAGGAACACAAATTATTATTTCTGCATTTTCTCAAAATGAAAAATAAGATGTCAGTGATGTGATTAGTACTGGTATTTCTTTGGTGAACATATTTGAACGTATACAGTAGATTCCTCCCTGCTATGTTTAAAGGTCTAAACTTCAAGTAACAACCAGAATTTTTTAAAAAAGATTCAAAAAGCAAATTAATATTACTGTATACTCAGATGAAGATGAAGACATCTATGATGTGTATCCATGAGTTGATTTGCTTAGCATGCTAATCAACTAGTCCTGACCTATCCAGTCTGGTAACAGCATCTTATACATTGAGGGATGTTAGTTCAGTAGCACCTTGTAGAGTCAGCTGGGAGACATTTTCAAGACTTCTTCATCATTTAGTCTAATGCAAGGCAAATTAAACGCACTTAAAATAATTTATTGACAATAATTTTCAAACTCAGTCTACTGCATCACACATTCACCCTCCCAACCTTCCCAACCTTTATGATTTTTGAAAAAGCTTTTTCTCATGTGGTCAAATGGGAATTTGACCATATCCCCACCTTCTTCATGACGGTGATGACAGATGTGCACCTTCTGGATTCAGGATCCTGCCAAGCTAAGATGAGTTTCGATGGTCTTGTTCACTCATTATAAAACTAAGCTAAATGATACTATTTTGTGTCGCTTTGTTTATAATATATCCTCCATCCACAGTGTAATGTGTGAGTCTGTTTCTGCAAGACTTTATCGCCCACTATCACCCATGCTTTCTGTTATACAGTATCTCCTGTCTATGTCAAGCTATGTACTGTGTTCTCCCTGGACTCTTTGTTGGAGCTGCTGTAAATCTCACGTCTACATGTCTCCAGTCCACAAAGCTTTTCCTGTAGCAGCATTTGTTCGGAGGCTACACCTGATGTAAGCTGTTCCCCACTGTCTGTCGAGACAACCGCCATGACCCAATGTCTGTGTCTAGGCACATATGGCTACTAGCCTCACCAGCACCTGAGCTGATGGTAGATACAGGGAGGTCAGAACTACAGAGGTCAGCCCTTAGTAGTTCCTCTGATGACATGTTAACCCTTCATTTTTAGGAGTTACTTTTGAATTCTGAACCCTTTTTATTAGTTTTTATCTAACAATGCTGAAGCATTTTCTACTGAATAAGATGGAAACTTGTTTTAAGCTGTGACTTCATTTTCTATTCATTTCTATACATTTCTATACATATACATCCCCATGTTTTATGAACATGACATAAGAGCAGAGATTACTGGACAGCAGTCACTCTACCTGTGTGTGTCCTCCTGCACTCTCGAGTATGTTGGTGGTGGCTAGGGTGGCTGAACTGGGGAAGCAGGTGAAAAAAGAGGAAACCGTGTTGGCGACGCCGTGAGCCAACAGCTCCTGGGATAAAGCATAAAACACACAGTCAACTTATCAGTAGGAGTTTAACATTTCACAGAGCAGCTGTGACAATCTCCAGTGGTACCTGGTTGGGTTGTATAGAATATCCATGTTTGTCAGCGTAGATCATCGCCAATGACACAGAAACAGCATAACCAACAAATGTTATGGCTACTGTGTCTCCAGCGATGGCAGGGAAGGTGTTTAAAGCAGGCATCTGAGGCTTTGGGAATCTGGGAGTGAAAGAATTAAAAGTCAAACACCTGAAAGCTACTACACTTTGAGTTTTGTTTAGCTTTTCTTTTTTTAGTCCAAATAGAATTACCCTGCAGGTATGTGGCCTACTATTTCAATGTTGTAAACAGAATCCAGAGAGGAGGCATAAGCCACACCTGTAGCAATAATAACCTGGAGAGTGAAATATAAAATCAGGACTTCGTATTATTTTACATTGTGAATTATCAAATGTGATATTCATAAATGTGGTTGACTAACTGTGAGGATCTCGACAGGGATGGGAGTGCGCAGGCGCTGTCGGTAGTGCATGTTGATCTCTTTAACTGGCACCAGGATGGCCAAACACATCAGGGAGATGATCAGCTCTGCCATGTTGGTGTGAGGCAGGTTCTGCATCACTGACGCCAAAGTCTGTCCACACAAATCAGTTAGCTATGTGCAAAATAATATGTCATCAGTACGTCACCGTGAAAGCCACCTTGAATAACGAGAAGGTCCCAGTTTGGCGAGGGAGTCGTAGTCCCAGCATGCTTTGCAGTTGTGAAATGGTAACATGGAGGGCAGCTGCACTGGTGAAAGCCTTAACAATCGGCTCTGACAGATAAGTGGAGAGGAAGCCCAGCTGAAGACCAAACATGCAGAGCTGCAGGCACAAAAGAGAGCATTAAAAATGAGTCTGCCAGTTTTCACAATAGTATTCAATTTGATGTTTGAAGTGGACGTCGTCCACCTTTTTTACCATCATGATTCCTGAGAGGAGAGCGACAGCAGAGGCGACTCCAATCCTCTTGGCTTCAAACTCAGTTATCTCAGGTGAACTTGAGTTCAGCTCCAGAGGAGTGGGAACCAGTTGCTCCACCACAGAACCAGTCATCAAGCTGATCACAGCAAAGGTACCTGAGAACAGTTCGTCATCTCAACACTAAGCTTTTGTATAATGAAAAAATGGACAGTATGTAGAGAAAAGCACTACCTGTGGATACATGGCGACCTGTGCCAAAAATCATATAGAGGACCACCGGGAAGAAGGAGGTGTAGAGGCCAAATATTGGTGCCACAGATGTTAATAAGGCAAACGCCATGCCTGTTTAGAAAATGGCATACAAAAGATTTTCGCCAGTCAAAACACATTCTCAGCCTGATATTTGTTCTAAAAGCAAGAGTTAATGTCATTCTTAGCATATTATAAATGTAATTAAGTGTCTAAGTCTGAAGGATGCAAAGTCATCTGAAATAATTATGTAATAAAATGTTTTTTTTAATGAAATTACACACTTATTTCAACTTTAAGACACTTCATAATTATTATTTCACATAATTATCAGCCTAATCATACAATCAGTGAGCTTTCTCTTATTCAAATAATTATTAATGAATCCAGCTCCATCTATTCTGAGATAATTCAATAATTATAATTAAACATAATCAAATAATGTGAGAGAAAACAAGCTTTCTGTTTCTATTTGCGATTGTAATGTAACTAAAACTCTACTTAGTTTTGGATGTCATGTTTCCTCACCTTGGGGAATGTGAAGAATACCGACTGTCAATCCTGCTATAGTATCTCCTAGAATCCATTTCTTCAGTCTGTATCTCGGGAGCCAGTTGAAAATTGGAACTCTCTCCCTCAACAAGTGAAGGCAAACTTGTCTCGAACACCTGCACCTCCCAGCAAGCTTTTCCCGGAGCCGCAAGCCTCCACTTGTGTCATGATCGGAGCCGTACGCCTGTTTGAAGCGGTCCTCCGTGTAAATGTTCCTGTACACGGCCACGGAAGCGCTCATGGTTTCCCCTTGATGAGCAATGATTGCTCACTTTTCAAGACCTGTGGTAGAGTTAGGGAAAGTGGTGTCTCTTGCATTTCATATATAGCAGACTATCCTGACTTCAAGAGCCATTGCATTTTCCTGTCAGACTCTTCTTAGCCAATGACATGGCTCAAGGCCCAACCTTTTTTGTTACAGTGTTTAACTTTTTTCACATCTTTGGTTCTGCCTCAGTCAACATAAAGGTGTGCTGGTCCGGTTTTATTTTTCTTCTGCTCTGGGTCCTATTGCTACAAGGATTTTTTTCTCCACGCAAATTATAACATCAGGCTTATGACCTGGCTTTCCTCCACTGCCTCCCTCCCTCCAGACACACCAACGCCACACCATCCTGCACCACTCAGTCCTGTCGTCACTCGTGTCCTGCCTCCAGAGGGTAACGCTGGGAGGAACAAGCTCAGAGGTGGCCCAATTAGGTCATACAATGTGTACCACTGTGAAACGCCTAAAGAGATCAAAGTGGTATTGTTGGTGGAGACGAGGTGTAACCCCAAACCGTGTCTCTTAGCGAGGAGTTCATTTCCGAGGAGGATGGATGTCTGTAATGGATGGTTGTCTGAACAGTGTAGCCATAAGGAAAAGTCTGGTACGCATGACACAGCTGTGAAACTCAATCACACATGGCAGCCTGGTTCATGGATCAAACCATGTCTCCACTCTGATCATAGATTATATGTGAGATGTTAGACGAGTGAATACAAGGGAGCTTTAGACAAAAATAAGATAAAACAAGATAAAAAGATATTTCTGTCTGCCTGCCATAACAGTATTTCCATAATCCATCTTGTAAAATGAACTTGAATACAGAGAATATAGTCTTAAAGCCTGAATGAATATGAAAAACACATTTAGAAAAACACAATGTCAAGACAGGTTTAGTCGAACATAAAGCAAGGAAACTAAAGATTTAACTTAGTAGGTGTATATCCTACTTGGAGTGTTTTTAATGAAGTTCTCCCACCTCATACGTAAGGAATTACAGGCAATAGTTTTCCATTGTTGCACCAATGAATGCCCAGGGATTTTTGCTTGAATGGAGTTAAACTTTAGAATGGCAGAATGTTTAAAACTGTGTACATCCGGCGTTAGATTTGCTTTAGCTTGTGGTTCCATGCAGTGAAAATATTAAGGAGCACTTGGTCATGTTACACAAACAGATATAACACATGTTTTACTTGTATTATCATCCAAACAGGTGTAATTTGACATACATCACAAAAGCTTCCAAATTGAGCATCTGGTCTTTATCATTATGATGAAACAAGACTACAATATCCTGTAAAACATGATGTTAAAATGACACATATTAGAATGAATGCTAACGCTTACATTCCAGTGTGGTTATTTTTCTTGGATTCACGCAGAAGGCTGCTTTTTGTCATTTATTTATTGTTTAGTTTATTATCTTTGGTGAGCTACACTTCTATCTAAATGATGTAGAAGTTTCTATAAATCTGCAAGTTTGGACATAAAAAGATGGTGCTTTAATTTATTTGTGCCACTTTAATGTTACAGGAATTGACATGACATCATTTTTATTTTATAACGTCAGCCACGATTAGCTGTGGGTATTGCCAGAGTCAAATCTAACATTTAAATATCACAATTTTCTCATTTATTTTAAATGCGCAAATTTTGTTTCTGCTGCTTTTATTCAGAATATCAATCCAGATGATTTGTTAAGAGGTGAAGCTTTTAGGATGAAGCCCCCTCCCCAAAAACTGTCCACGCAATGAATAAAATTAACGGAAATAAACAGGCATGAATGTGGGAAGTTGTATCAGTTTCATCCTGATATTCCTAGAGCTGCCGTGTGTTTGGAGGAGAGAAGATGAAGTGATGGAAGGACCTTTAAATGCCAGGAATGTGGGCCATTGTGTTGATCAGCTCCAGAGGATTTATGAACAAACATACTGACCATGTAGTGTGTCTGTGGGCTGTTTAAACAAGATATTAATCAGTGGTAAAAGGAACAATGAATGGAAAAGGATATGGAGCGTTAGCTCCAAACTAGACAAATCCCCTCTGCTCCATCATAACACAAACAGCTCTTTATGAATTTGAACAATGATTGTTGTGTGAGTGGCACAACAAGTATGTGTCATTTACATGAAAAAAAACAGGAATCAAAATCATTGTGCACATTAACAAAAAAATGTTGAATGTGATGTTGCATCGGATAAAATTACTGTTTTTGGAAATGTAAAAAGAGATGAACGTGATCTTGTGTTTCTAATACAACCTGTACTTTTGTCAGGCTGCGCATATCAGGATTCCGCTGTCCTTTCTGCATAACCATTCCTCACACGATAAAAACATATTATCCACCCAGTCTCCTGCATCCTGACAGTGTGTCCCGCTCTCAGATGGTCTCTCTATTATTCTCATCCAGGGAGAGGCTCCAGTCATTTTCTGGCCTATAGTTCCTGCTATTGTTCCTCATCTACATTATAGGATGCTTGTCTTGACCCCCCATTGCTTATTTCTTTGGAAATGACCTTGTCTATGAGGCTGATTTCAGCAGAGAGAGACCCCTCCCTGTGTGTGTCTCTGTCTCCTCACCTCTCCCATCCCCTTCCGGTCACTTCTCCTGTCCGTCCATTAGTGCCTGTCCTTGTGCTGGCTATGTGTTTACATTGTCTGCCTTCATGAATCATGCCTCCCTGAAGAATTCATCCTGTTGGTTCATGACTTCGATGTAATTTGTCACTCATACTGTTCAAAATTCCTGCTGGGGTTAAGAGTCGAGCACAACCCAGGAATTTGTCAACCAGTCCTTTGATGTGAGTTGAAAAATGCATATTTTATGGTAGCTTGTCTGGTTCTATTATTTAGCCAGTACAATAATCAAATAAATGTTGCATTGTTTAGCTCATGTCAACTCCTTTTTCTCTAATGGTTCGTCTGTTCTTGACTTTACCTGGAATTAGCCATGTCTTGATTGAAAGTCTCAAGACCTCCATATCACTGTAAGTGTGGCTCAGTGTGTAGTCACAGAAATTTCTCCACATTTAAGTTGTTTCCCTTTAAGATACCAACAGATATAAAGTCTGAAGGATGTTATGCATTTTAACTTTGGTTTTCCACATGAATCATTTAATGAATTAATTGATCCAGACGTGGTGGATTATGTGTAGCTCAAGAAGGAAGGTAATACATACGACAAATACAAAATCAAGAAGGTCAGACCTTTGCATAGGCAGCGTGTCTCGTATCTGAAGAGATCGCAAGACTTTATTCACGTGACGTCTTTCATGCTTGTTTATTGCATCTCAGGCAGTAAACAGTTACATCTCTCTCTACGCTCCCTTATATGGTGTTAAATCATATTACAGTACAGCTTTTCTGCTCCCCAATCATAACAACAAACAAGACACAATAAACCATGTGAGGAGCTGTAAGCAGAGACAGAGGCTGGTTGTGGAATGTTTCACTTCCTCGCTTCATGCTAAAGCATTGTGCAGCTCAAGTACACAACAGTGACACAGCCTTGAACCACACTGAAACAGACAGGGCTGCAGCCCCGTTCAATGAAGCTAGACAACTGCTCTATGAACAATGGACAAATCTAAATAATACACTAAATAGTGAGTTTGAAAACTGACAAAATATACATCTAAATCCGTATGTGTGTTTGTCTGTGTTTTCCGCATGTTGATGCCGCGTTGATGGTTGCTAAAGGGTACGGGATTTTAGATTGATCTACTGGTGACTGCAGTGTTTCATCTTGAGGCTCTAATGGAGTGGGTCCTTGAAAACCACCAGTGCAGCCAGTTCACCTCATGACACAGTTCAGGGCAGCCGTGTTGTCCTCTCACCCAAAAATGTTGACTCAACAATTTAGGTTCAGTTAATCTTCTCAGGATCTGTGTCTGTGTCATAAAACATGTATTTTTATTTCACATGTTGTGGTATCTAGCTATGCCAGTAGTTTTGGTGTAATTTATCCAACTTGTGACCTTAATTAAAAATTGTATTGAAATTTAACACAAAAAACATATCCTTAAACACGTAGAAAACCTGCACAATTCCTTAAAAGAAGGCCACAGGCTTGAAGAATGGAGAGTTCAAACACAAAGCAAGATGAGTTAGCAGTGCTCCATTGTGACAGCCCAGCTTCTACAATGCACAGACAATTACAAGCTCTGAAACCCAACATGGAACCAGAAAATAGCAGACAAATCTGCAAAGAACTTCCAGCCACAACCAGTGCAGGATCCTAACAGTTCAAATGACAGGTTTCTTCGTAGTCAGTGATCCAGCAGACAAGGTCCAGCTATCATCATCATGGGTCATGATTAGGCACATGCGGGAAACATTTCAAACAAACATTACATTTTTGAATCTATCTTTTAAGTTTCTGTATTTATTTATACTTTTTTTAAATTTTATTATTTGCTGTAATTACTGGATGTTCCTGGGACCTGAGTAACCAACTTTATTTTGTTCTCGTGTGAGACCTGATTGGAATGACAATGAAAATTCCTTGAATCCGTGAATATTCATAGTGGTTTAGCCATTGTTACATATAATAGAAACTACATAGAAAGTGGTTCCATTAAACTGAAGAAAAAAAAAACAGCCTACAAATGTGCCTGTCTGAATCTTCCAATGTCTATTCTGTATATTCTGAATAGGAGTAAGGAATTTGTGCTTGTCTTCACACATTCATATTTAGTACACATGTCATCTATAAATATGTTAGGCTATATGTTGTGTAGCCTGATCTCATTTGAGAATTTAGGATCCTTTTTTGTTTGCTCTCATTTAAAAATGATTTGACTGGAGGGAGCAATTGAAGCAACTTATGGATTTGATTTTAATTAGCTTTTGCTCATGAAACTGACTAGTTGTTGAAAAACATCAACAACCACAATCAAACCTGAAATGAGAATGACCGACCATTGCTATAAGCAACATAGAAATAAAGTGACTTGCAAAAATTGCACCAGGCACCAAGTTAGCTTATTATATTTTTTACAATAAAAAAAGAGTCCTTTATTCCTCACTAATATTCCAACACAGACTTTTCCCGACATCAGTCTGAGATCTCTGTAGGGTGGTTCACGGCGCTGCAGCTGCACCAGACACCCAGCACGTACCAGGCTCAACACGTCAGGGTGGAGGGTGGCGAGACGTGAATTGTGGTCTGCACTGGCAGTCCCTGCTAATTCTCATGCCATCTCTCATGCACGTACTTCTGAGTAAAGACGACTAACTGAAACAAGAAAAGCCCCCCCCCCCATATGTTATATTTGGCCAGAGTACGCACGTGATGATTGTGTAATATTGTAACGTGTTGTTGGGCGGGCCTTTTAGAGTCTCCCTACTGAAATCAGCATCCTCTTTTTGTCTGTCAGGCATACTGTATGTCACAAAAGTTCTGCAAAATTCTAAAGTGAATAAAGGGAACTTTGAAAGTATGTGTTGATGGTGTTCCTCTAAGAAATGATCCCAATACATGAGGAGAGGAGCGTGTCACGTGCACGATGACGTCTGAATGAAACAATGAGTCTGATGGTAAATTATTTTCCATGTTGTGCGTCAGACCAGGGTTTGAATGTGTTCTGCAGCATATTTTCATACTTTTATGCTCATGACGCCAGCTTCAATAGTTACTGATGTCAATCTTGGAAGCCATCTCTCCTCTTACCTCTCCATCACCTTTCCCTTGCCCCCATCCATACTCATTCAGCTTCAAAGGGCGCCCGTGGCTCCAGTTGGATGGCCACTAGCTTTTCATTTCCCCTCGTGGTCTCCAGGCATTCAACGGCGGCGTGCTCCATCAGGGCTGAGCAGACCCCAGGGAGTCTACCAGAAGCCTCAGCTAGGCGCTCACCGCCACTTCCTGCTCATTTAAGGGAGCCCTCAGAAAGGAGCGCCATTGTCCAGGCTGTTATCTGATGGCCGCACACAACACGCAGACAAAGCCAAGAACCTGGAGCACCCCAGCGCCATCCACCTCCTTACAAACACATATATAAACGCGCGCACACACACACACACACACACACACACACATCCACTTGCTCCTGATTTTTTTTTTTGTGAAGCACAACAACAGCTCAAGAAAGAAATTCTGCGAACACTCGCAAATGATCCAAACATTTAAAAAGAATTCAATGAGACCACACACACACACACACACACACACACACACACACACACACACACACACACACACACACACTCACTCACTCACACACACACACACACACACACACACACACACACACACACACACACACACACACACTCACTCACTCACACACACACACACACACACACACACACACACACACACAAGCGATCAAGGATGTGGAGGATCTTGATCTCTCCAAGAAAGTTTTAACAAATCTTACAGAGTTTGATTTACTTAAAAGGGTAAATCGAACTAAGTGTATTACATGAACAGTCATGATGATTTTGGGCAGAAGAACATCTAGCAACCCCAGTGCTCTAAAAAAATATATAAAAAAACAACATGTCAGTCAGGTTTTAGAACAAATCACAGTACAGAGACGGCACAGCTAAGACTTCCAAATTACCTTTTAATAACATCAGATAAAGATCTTCTATCTGCTTTAGTTTTAAAAAACCTAAGTGCTGCATCTTGACATTGTACATCACAATATTCTTTGGAGGAGATGAGAAGATGATTTGTGTATTAAAAAACTCAGCATGTGTAAATATTTCCAAAATTCTTTCTTTTTAACAGGTATTTGTGAAAATCATTTCCGAGAAAACAAAATCAACAAAAGTAATGGAGGAAATGTGAAGGACAGTCAAAGCAGTCAGTTTTTGTCTGCTGCTTTTGTTGGACACACGCTTAGGATCTTTAAAACCTTAAAGTTTGTTTTTCTACAGTGTTGTTGAAGTGTTTAAGCCCTTCCTGGTTTCTTATGTTTTTGCATGTTTTTCACACTTTAATATTTCAGATCAAATAAATTTAAACATAAGACATAGACAACATAAGTAAACACGAAAAGAAGTTTTTAAATGAATGTTTTTATAATTGAGGAGGAAATAAATCCAATTCTGCATGGCCCTATGTGGAAAAAAGTGTTTCCCCCCAATCTGTTAAAACATAACTCGGTTTATCACACCTGAGTTAAATTTCTCTAGCTGCTGCCACACATGTTCTGAATTAAGAAATTGCTTCAATAGGACCTGCCTGATAAAAAAAAGTGGACCCAAATTTTCTAAAAAGACAGAAACAAATGGGAAATAAAGTAACTGAGATCTAACAGTCTAGAAAAGGTTATGAAGCCATTTCTAAAGTTTTGGAACTCCAGGGAGCTTTTCCACACAAGGCCATGTGTAAATTACCATCATCCAAAAACTGTGTATGACAAAAAAAAAAAAAAAAAGAAAGAAAAAGAAAAAGAAGAATTCAGGGAGGGAGCAAACTTTCTTCTACACCATTGTATAATCATTATGCAAAATAAACACATCAGCATACCTAGTGCATTGATGTATTACATGCCAGCATAGTGACTGTTTATGTTTTGGGGTTTTGCCAAAGAAATGAACATTTTCCTGTTGTTATAATCTTTTCATAGTTACGTTCAAAGTTTTTAATCCAACTGGATAAAAATCATGTGTTGACTATCTCATGTCTACAGTTTGCAATTTTCACCAGCAGTATACATTTAACATCAGTGCACGCTCGCGCACACACACACACACACACGCACACACGTGACACGTGCACATGAGATCAGTAAGGTAGGGTCTTACAGAGACACCATTGTGTGTGTGGTATCAAAGGGAGATTTGTTAAAGGAGCTTTGGTGTGCTGATATCACTGTTTGTCTGGGTGGATGAGGTATTCAACTCACTACCTGCTCCAATTTCATAGACCTCAATCCTGACAGAACATGTCTGTAGAAAACCAGAAGGGGCCACATTTAGACTGACTTTAAATTTATCTCCCCATTCGTTAAAGTCAGAATCTGAAATTGTCGATGTTCGCCTTCTGCAGATGTGATCATGAGGAGAGGGGAGTCTTCAGTCCCATCTGCCACCTCGTTTCCTCTTCAACAGCTCCCTCTGGTGGTAAGATAATGAACTGTACTATGCTTCATTCCGTGGGATAAAAGAAGGGCCAGAACCTGGGTCCCACGTGATGGTAGGAATAGCCTTATAGCTGATCAAATTTCTCAAATTGGTAGCATTAATATTTCCTGCAAGTAATTTAGTGCCTTTTTCTCACAGTCGAGAAGTGCAACACTGTTATTTTAGCATATACTAAGAAATTATAAGAAATTCAGTAAAAGAAACTGACATTACAGAAATTCACCATCAACATATCTCAGGTCAAATTAATGCTAATTTTTCAAAATGCAATCTTTATACTTATTTTCAATTTTTGTATTTATTATATTGTATGCATCTGTATGCTTGAGGTAAAATAAAATCAGATTGTTACATTATTCTTTTTGTTTTAAAGATTTTTTTCAGAAAAAAAATCTGGAAGTATAAATAATGTAATAAAATGATTTGAGAGAGAAAAGTGAATTTTAAAAAAGTTTTTAAAACGTGCTTTTCACTATTGTCTCAGAAATAATAACATCACATTTGCATATTCTAACTAACAGCCCAGAATTGAGACATTAAATCCACAAGTAAAAACACGAGATGACAGAAAATGAAAGCTCATAAAACAACTGACGAACACTCAAACTGAATCATCCGTCTAGAGCTCCCCTACTTTTTCTCTTCTTTTTGAAGATCAAGCAATGGCAAAAAGTTGAATAATTCTGCGTCTTTGATCTGCACACACAAGTGAGAGTTCATTTCCATTTTTGATTTTTTTTTCCTCCTTTCTGTAAGAGTGCCAGCATCAAGATTTACCTTGGTGTGCAAATGTGCTGGAATAGGTTAAAAGGAAATCTTGCTTCTCTCTCAAAGCTCAAGTGCAGATGTTGTGAAGTTAATTAAAAATTTAGCAATTCGTTTCTCCCGTCCCAATTTAGTCTGCATCAAATAGAGGAAAACAGATGGAAAAATTACTTAGAACAGAGGTCTGTGCTGTCTGTCTTTTACCACGTATGGCAACATCAACAAGGAGGGACACTTAAGTAGTGTAAAATTTTAGAAGAGACACCAATCCTTCATACAGCCAATGATAAATATTTTCAACCCTGGGTCTACTATTAATAGAGAAACATTTCATTAAATGTGAAATCATGATCATAATGCATCATTCCTGCTTATTGAATTATCTCATTTGAGTTAGCGATGTTGCTACACAATCCGATTAGTCCGATTTATCTGTACTCCTGAAAAACAAACAGCCTGCCTCGTTCAGGAGACAACACCAGTCTTCCCAAACAGTTATCGGGCTTTATCCATGTTTACTAAAATTGCATCACTGTGTTGACATAGGCCTTGCATCTTCTACCAACTCTTCAATCTCCTCCCAAATAATTGTGGCATCCAGAGAAAGGATGTCAAGTCTCAAGGTGCTGCCCACCCCTCTACCACCACTCCCCCCTGTGTGATTACTGCTCCAGGAGGGGAACAGGATTGGGGGGGGTTGTT
The DNA here is from genome assembly GCA_013358685.1 of Antennarius maculatus. Lineage (NCBI taxonomy): Eukaryota > Metazoa > Chordata > Actinopteri > Lophiiformes > Antennariidae > Antennarius > Antennarius maculatus. Next base: position 18,660,229 of record CM023607.1, read on the forward strand.
CTGCGCAGGTGTTGCAGCTACATTCGTACATAATTCCTTTCTATGCAAGCAGTGCTCAGAGTTAGCCTCTGTATGCAGCTTCCCCCCAGTGGGACCCCCTCCTCCGCTGAGTGATATTACAACCGGCAGCCGTGAGCCTCTGATCTGCATGCACTGGGCTCCCTCCTGGTCCTGGGTGAATAGCGCTTGACTTGTTCAATTTGTTTAGAAGCTGCGTTCGATGCTTTGAAGCCACACATTTTAGCATAAATCATAACCTGTCTCCTTGCTCACAACTGCTTTGAAATGCAACATCTGCTTTTGAGTCCCTTGATTTAAAAGTAGTTAAACAACATCAATAGATTGACTCCTTATAATTTTCCTTGATAATGAACTGCACACATGCAGGACTATTAATGGTAGCCAAATTTGATTTTTTTTCTTTTCTTTTTTTTCCCAAGGCCGAGGTGTTCAGACAAGTTCAGTCTTCATCCGCTTCGCTACACTGGGGCAGCACGAGCTTCCTGAAATTCTAAGCATGTTCTGACAACAATCAGACATATGTGTAAAATTGGGTTACCCTCCAAGGGTAACCTACTTAGGAAGTGTCATGGTTGTGGGGCATGTTACAGGGGCCATGTTGTTTACTCTTTCATCACACTCTTCAGGTTCCCTGTTTGTTGGTTTGTTTTGCAAAGCATAGCCTTCTGTTCAGCGGTGGGAAAAGTGTGGAATCAAAATCCCGGAGAGCCGCCTGACGTTGGCACTGATAAGCTTGGCCTGTCACTATCCGTTTGTCTGAATGGCATTGATGCTCGAGCTGGATCTCTAGAGGAGGAAGTACATACAGAGAATCCAGGTGTGTTTGCTACTCCTGAAAGCAGAAGTGCATTCCAGTCAGGTTTGCTCAGTTAAGTTTGCATACTTCATATCTTGAAGATGTATGAAATAAAAGGAAATATTCAACATTTTTGACAGGAAATGTATCCCTTTAATGTGCTTTATTAAAGATCAAACTCTCAAGAACCGCCATCCATCAGTTAGAAACCTCTCATAAGGCATTAAGAATTCTTTTTGCAGGTTGGAAAGGAAAATAACAATCCCAAAGATTTTATTTTCAAAGGCGAGCATTTGATCAGCAGTCATCAATTAAATTACTGAGGTGCAAATTACACCACAAGGATCAGATGAAAGAGCCTGTGTGTCATATTCTCCCCTCCTCCTCCTCCTCCTCCTCCTCCTCCTCCACCTCCTCCTCCTCTTCAGAGCTTGGTTCACAGTACTCACAAACAGCAGGCTGATCCTTGGCATGGCGGTGATGGGGTGACACTTCCCCTCAAGTTAGGTAGGCTGTTCTGACTGAGGGTCATAACAAACAGCAGCATTACGAGCAATGCTTTACAGATGAATCTACTGCTCTGGCTGTGTGGCACTCCTCTGCACATGCAGCCCTTGTTCCTCCAGGTCCTGAGGGTAGGATCCATGATGTTTTAGGCTTCTATTCCTAAAAATTCTGCAGATCTTACACATCAAAAGATATATCATATTTTTTTTCAAACACAGCAATTTATGTTAAATAGGGTTAAACATAGTCGTAGCAAGGCACAACAGAAACCATTCATTTGATCACATGTGATCTTTTCTTTCAGGATTACAGTAGTTTAGATGCCATTATCACTGTGACAGGTGCTCACATCCCCCGCACGCTCTGAACAAAGCTACACTTACCTTTGTTCATCTTTGTCTAAATGGATTTGGCTACGCTTTATGATTGATCATCTCATTGTTTCCTTCTTCTTTTGTCTCTGCATCTTCTTTTTTATTATTCATTCTATGTGGCATTGTACAGACAAGCAATTGTAGGGAATTCATCTTTTTAGGGAATTTACATAGCAAACACGATGAATAAACAATTCATTTTTCCTGGTAAATTAGTAATCATTAATTTTAGATGTTGTGTTGGGGTTATGAATTAACATAAGCGCATCGCTCTCAGAAGTTGCACGACAGTAGATACTTTCAGCACAAACAGGAAATTCACTGTCAGTGTCTTTAATTAAACAGAAATCAGGTTGATTGATTTACTCATTTGACTCCACCCTGAAAAGCTGAATGTACAAATAAATGTCGGAAATAAATGGAAACATTTTTCTAATTCTAAAGTAACAGCAACAAGTCAAACATACAGTGTAGTCCAATTATATGTGTAGCTAATTATACATGCGCAAATACTCCCAAAAAAACAAGTTTATGCTCCTTTTTTACATGAGTTGAAGTAAGCAATCTAAATTTACACACACAAAACACTTCCCTCTACATTTTCCTTGCATTTTTGTTTAAATCTGTAATATGAAGTACAGTATTTGCTGTTGATTCATCCACCTGAAGGGTGTAGCATATCAGGATGTTGATTGATAATATGATTGCTACACAGATACGCGTTAGAATGGTTACAGTAAAAGGCCACATGTACCCCTACCACACAACACAATGACACAGGTGTGGCAAATTGTAAAGGAGGTTGTGTTCCCCACAACCGCTCAACACAAAGAGATGTCCGTGATCCTCTCGACAGGTGTGACTCATCGAGGAGCCGATGAAACAGTCTTGGCCGGCAGACATCTTTCACCTCATCTCAAAATAAAAGTCTTACATTTATATTGTGTTCTTGAATATAATTCCAAATGTCCAATATGCATATCTGATTTCTCAGCAAAATTAAAATAACCATGAATAGTACTCCACAGGTGTGTATTAGGTCATTTAGCTTAATTTCAATTCTCCTTTATTGTATTCCTGAAAGTTCAATTTGCAGAACAAAAATAAATAAATACAATTCTTAAAATTTCCAAATTAGAAGAAGACAGTTCCTCAACATGGAAGGTATGCAGATAAAAAACAAAAAACAAAAACACTGAACAGTTTATGACCCAGACACCTTCATCTAGGCCAAATCCCACTTACAGAATGAGCCAAACTTCATATTGTAACCATGGAGACAAAACAAATAGAAACCACAATAGTTCCATAAAACATGGCATCACTTCAGTACTTGGCTGTTGTGTGTGGAAATTCTGGTGAAAAACAACAAAAACATCCATGTATTCCAAGCTTCACGATGGGGAGGGGAGGAAATAAACAGAATGTTAATCATGTGTTGACACGTATGAGAGTGGACCCATTAGCTATTTAGCTTAGCTGATCATCACGACTACAAACAGGAAACAGCTAGCCTGCCTCTGTCCAAAGGTGAAGGTAAAAAAAAAAATCACCTAATGTCATTTCTCCATCTGAATAATCAACATACAAGTTGCTCCTGTTTGTTTCATCTGATTTCAATTCTTCATGCTATGCTGAGCCTAAGTTCTTAGTTATCTCCTGTGAATGAGTGAATGAGCAAATTTCCTGTTCTAACTCCCAGCATGTCAGATACAAATGTCTGTTCAGCGGCCCTCCTCTTCAACAACGATACGGTAATTAGCTTTCCCCTGTAGCATCATTTCTGCAGGCAATAAATGTTGAAGGTGCTCAATTTAAGTTATATAATCTGCTATTGTCCTCATTTCTACCCCGAGGGTGACCTTTTCCTGAACCTAAACAAGTAGCTTTTGGTCTTAAGCCTCACCAAACTGCTAAAGTTCAGCACTTTACAAGCATCATATGGCAAATTACGTATCATGTCTTAGCAAGCTGTCTTTTAAATTATTGCTAACTTGAAGACAGAGCACTTTGGGTGCAAATGGAATTAATAGGGAATAATATGAAGCTTTCTGCCATTGAAAAAAGAAGCTGAGTTTTATGAATGTGTTGCAAAAATTATTCTTTAAATGACTGCCAATAAAATCATTTTAAATATTGTATTTCGCAAAACCAAGATTTTGGCTCCTCTCTCTAGCGGTGTCACTTTTATTATCTCTTGACTGACTACACATTTTCATGCTACTTCACCACAAGCCTCGTTTCAGATCAAGCACATTTCATAGGTCGACACCTTCAAAGCACATCCTGTCAAGCTGATGAAATGATTATGAAGCAGCATGAAAGTGACATTTGGCAGATAGACTGTACAGTATTCGTCTGTATCACTCCAGACTTCCTGTATTACTTTTCTTTGATAAAACATGAAACGCAGCCTCTGCTCACACTTCTCATTCTGTGACAAGTGTTTTAGCTTGAGAGCTGAAACATAAGTTAACTGAATCTATCAAGAAAGAAGTTTGTTGGATTGACGGATATTGGCATACAGTCAGCCAAGGCAACAAACATTTAGGATCTTTGTTGACTAAACTCTATTGTACGGTAAAACGGACTTAGCTTAGGTTGCTGTTTAGGATTTTAGTAGATTACATTTGCAATATGATGAGAATCTTGGATTATTTCATATAACATCTCCACAAAAGGGATGAAGGCAGTAATTTTTTTTTTCAATCTGATTCATTTATATTTATTTTCCCAAACCCCATCCTGTGTTAGAGAGAGAGAGAGAGAGAGAGAGAGAGAGCACTCTCTCTCTCTCTCTCTCTCACTCTCTCTCTCTCTCGCTCCCTCTCGTCTTTCGTCTCTGAGAGTATGGGTGCATGTCAAGTGATTGTTCAATTGAAATATTGATGTGGAGTATCAAAGCGTGGCATAGCACTCCTGTGTTTCCAGAACTAACCACGAAGCGCTTTGATCAGATACTCCTGTGATCTGACTTCTGAAGTTGTTAAGAGAGCTGGAAAACAAAATGCAAACAAACTTCAAGTGCTCTTGGTATTGATAAAAGTTTTCTTTGACAAGTGGAGATGTGTGCTCTCTGCCTGTGTCTGCCCAAGACTGGAGATTTTGGGGTTTTCTGACATGCTAATGGACAAGAGATGAGGGAATTGTGATTTTCTACTCCTCACACACTACAGCAATGTACACTGTATATAGCACCGGTGTGGGAATCATCACTCCATGCCTCTGTGATATCAAGGAATAATGGTAAACTACTCCAAGTCTGTAACTTATGCTTGTTTTTCATTTGTCCAATTACGTTCTGCAAGATTTATCATTTATTTGCAGACAAGGAAACTCAATAAAAATTTTGAATGAAACATATTTTAGCAGTTATTGCCCAACAATGACTGAAGCAAGACAGCTATTAAATGACAGTTAAATTATAAAATCTAAGACATATATAAAGGAATTCATCACAGATTAAATGGATAAGACAGGATAAGATAGCATGATAATTCATTCCACAGGGGGGGTATTCCTTGGCAGCATAGAACACAAGTCAATATACAAAAATGAATAGCAATAATTGTATGAAAAGATGAATGTGAACTTTTACCTGATACCTAGAGATCATTCTGACATGAAGTTAGAGACCAGATTAGCAGACTTTCATTTTGAAATGGCACATAAAAATTGTGCTCCTCGATTTATCCTCGACGCAGCTTTCACTGATGGAAGAAAGCATGCATCTGCACGGATGGAGATGACTGATAAAATACCTTGATTGGAGTTTGAACATCACACCATGATTGCTGGGATTTTTGCGTATTCCCCAGCGCGTTTCCGAGCAAGGCACATCATAAACTGCAAACATGAGTTGTTTCAGTATTTGTGTGAATATCGATTTGTTTGTCGATGGGCTCTCTCCACATCCCCCTCTCAAATAGTCACAGACTGGCATATCCTTAGGAACCAGGGGGATTGATTGGGGGAATCTAATTGGTGTGCTGTAAAGTCCAGCTGTTGGTGGGGCTCCTCATCCTAAAGAAACTGTGTGTCATGGTTATTATGGCCCAGCTTGTCCTGCATGGATAGCTGAATGGTTTAAGAGTGAAGCCCTACAGTTAGCAGCAGGCTTTTACATGCTGTCTGTCTCATCCATTAGGCCACATTTGTCAAATGAGGGCCATTGAGTCAATACAGTGCTGTAAAATTGGCTTTTTGACATGGCCACCAGTACAAAGGCTGCTCCTCCATTGCTGCCCCTTTTGAGTGCAGATGGTCAAGACAGCTGGGACAATTTAGTGATCTGAGACTTTTAAACTGCCCCCACCCGCCACCCCCACCCCCCAGGCATGATAATAACAGCTTGAACAGCCCTCTTCCATATTTTGTGTTATACGAAGAACAAAAGCAAAAAAGAAAAAAAAAAATCATACATGATTTGGAAATTTTCAGGATATTTACCGTCACAAAAACCTGGTTGAGTTTTAGCGCCTGTTATATTGGCGTTGATGTCCCTGCTGTTTGTTGCTTATGACAGGTTTGAAGTTAAATTTGTTGGTAGCAACTCATTCAGAGCAGTCGGCAGTGAATGACAGAGCGGGCCTGATTACCAGCAATCTCACCAGCTGTTTAATGAACACAGGGACCTCTTTCTCTGGAAATGAGTTTTCCCTTGAAAACTGTTGAAGCCATATCCAGGTCTATTTAAATGAGGTAACATGGGGAAGGTAAGCACCACCACATGAGCATTGTTTTCACAGTTCAAAGTGAGGAGAGGGTACTTTGCACTTCAAAGCCACTCATCTGGGAGGCAGTACAGTGGGGGTGGGGTGGCGTGGGGGAGAGGGGACAGGAAATAAGAATCAGGGTAATTAACAACTTCTGCTCTGTAATAAACCAGAGACGTAGTATACCTCAAGATGCGCTCTTATTTTCACATCCTCTGCACTCCTTTTCTTGACTACCGTTTTATTTAATCCTAAATGATCACTTTAATTTAAAATCACACTATTTGACTCACTGCTTTTAGAATTATATCTTATTTGTTATCACAACACCATCTACTTATTTTATTTAGTTCTTTTTATAACTGCATCGACCTGCCAGGTTTGTTTTATCCTGTGGGGATTTTTGTATTTTGAGGTAGATGATAAATCAATCAGGTTTTATATCATGTCAGCATTATTTATTGAGTAATATTAACATTGAAATTATTCTTAAACCAAATTAAAAATGAAACGAAATCAGGATCTGCACCTGCAGCTGCCATCTGCATGTCATTAGAAGCCTGGGGATATTTCTCCATTTTGGTATCTTAACCTAAACTGTGTGCTTTACTTTTACACCTATAATTTAGTATAACTATAACAAAATATAAAATATATTGCAATGTAAATGGGATATTAGAAATTGAATTGTTTAAATACTTTGGAAGGTTTCAAAATTTCGAATCTTAGCTGGCTCCTCCTTGGGGTGTTTATTTAAGGATCACAGTGTGTGAAACAATGGGAAGAATGTAAGTGAGGAACTAGGTATTTACATGAGAAACAGGTTCCCAGCCTGGATTTAAACTCTTAACATTGTAATGGTGAACAGATTTACAGAATGAGATTAAGCCCCAATTTGCATTTAATAGAACAGATCTGAAGTGGCCTCTACTTGAACTCTGAAATGTGAGAATGTCACACAGGGTAGTCTATTTGGCATGTCACCTACTGGTGAGAACTCTGAGGCTTTGATTGAGCTTTATCAATTAGCTTTGTCAGGGAAATATTTTGATTGGTTTCATGAAGGGTGAGCAGGCCGTAGAGCTGCTGCTGCAGCTTCATGAAATAACCACAGAAAACTGTTGAAAAGATTAATCAAATTTTACATCGAGTGCTATGTATTCATCTCTGCACAAAAATGTTTCATGTTCATCATCTGCAGGTTGAAAATGATCAATATTAAATAAATGGAGCTATTAAACCAAATTCAATTGTGAATATCTTAATCATTTCTTAGGTCTGAGAACAATCTTTGACAAAAAATAAAATTATATTTAATCCAACTTTGTTACATAAAATGATGCCCAAATGTGTGATGCCACAGAAATATTAACTTTTCAGATTTCCTTGAAGTGAGACTCAGTTATTCTTGGAAATCATGTTTTTGTCTGCATATTTGTTGACTAGAAACAAAAAGTTTGTCCATCTTTTCCTTTCACAGAGCATCCCTCATTGCTGCCAAAAATAAAAACCCATGTATTCACTTTATTTACTTGAATTCCCACCGTGGCGGTGAAGCAGTATGCAAATGCTCCCAGAGTGAAACACATTTTGATAAGATGGCATTTTATTTTAACAGACTAAGCATTTTGTTCTTCGATGGGATGCGGACCTAAATGTAGATGATGTAATTTGCTGAGACAATAAATGTCAACTTACCAGATGTTCCTAACCTTGTAGTCGTGGAAACACTTTAATCTCGTAGACAATGCATGACTCTTATGGTTGAATTTTTTTTACTTTTTATTTTTTCAGAACAATCAGAGGAGGAGTCAATTCTTGTGGTCAGCATTTGGTTGACATTGAGTGAAATTATGAGTAGCCCACCCATTCACCTAACAACGCCTCCCCCTCTCCTCCCGCCCTCACTCACTTCACCTCTCTATTGACTGGCTGCTGTGCATCATACTGGAGTCCCCGTTGAGAGGATCTTTTCTCTCTATAAAGAGAAGATGCAGCCCAGGCGCATTTGAGATGATCGCAAGGATTACCGGCGCGCCTCCTTGCCTCCAACAGACTGACATTCTTCAGCATCAAATCACCTGGACTGTTTGTGTACAAGTATCATATACCTATAGTGGACTGAAACATATTTGAATGACACCGGATTCCCACAGTACCTGAGTCATCCGACACCCGAATGTGATCGTGCGTTTCGCTCTCCGAGCTGCGGGACAGACTTTGCGCGTCGACGCATCAAACGCAGATTGGTCACAGGTGCGTGGAGAGAAGGAGCGTGAGGACAGATGGCTGCTCTGGCTATTCAGAGGACTGACAACTTTTTGCACACCTTTTTACAGGTTTGTAGCTTTATTTTCTTTCTTAATTAATTTTTTTTTTTTTTTTTAACCTATTTGTGATCGTTCAGCCAAACTTCGTGTAAAATTCTTCACGTGGAAGATTAGTGAATGTAATTTAACTTTTTGCAGTTGTTGACACGATTTACAAACTAACGGTAAATTTCATACTATATTTAAACAAAACGGGTAATTAAATGCTAAAAAACAAGTAATTCAGACTTTTTTGCGTTTCATTAAGTTATTTTTTTCTATTACTTTTGAGGTAGTGAACTGAAACGAAGAACATTTAGTCGTCTAATGTGTTTGTGTATCGCCTCAGGACCGGACCCCCAGCTCCTCTCCAGAGGGAGCCCCCAACGACCTCTCTTTCCTGGCCACCACCTGTAGTCAGGCCTGGCAGGTTGGAGGAACTATGGGCTCAGAAGGCTCCCAGTTCCCCTATGAGGGCACCGTCAGCTCCACGTCAGGAATGTTTCAGCTCTGGAGCAATGATATGGCACCGAGCACAGCCCTCAGCACGCATCAGATGACCTTCACCGTGCCTAAGGTGCAGTTCCCTGGACACATGCAGTCTGGCTTGGGTCACCATCATCATCATCACCCCCATCACCACCACCACCACCACCACGAGCTGCCTCTCACCCCACCGGCCGAAACTCCTTCGTCCTACTCTTTTGAACTCTCTCCAGTCAAGGTGCTGTCCTCACAGCCTCAGGCCAACGGTTCCTACTATTCTCAGCACAATAATGTGGGACAAAATTTTCCCAGCTTCCTTCAGAGCTCCACAGCCAGGCATCACCTACCTACAGGCCACGTGGAGGACGGGCAGCAATGGTGGAGCCTACCCCAAACCAACGCCACCCCTTCCAACCACCCGTTTTCCCTAAGCAGGCAGCTTGTTCTGGGGCACCAACCACAGATAGCTGCTCTTCTCCAGGGCACCTCCAAGGGCCTGCTGAGCTCCACACGCCGCTGTCGCCGTTGCAAATGCCCTAACTGTCAGGCGAACGGTGGAGGGTTGGAGTTTGGAAAGAAGAGATTGCATATCTGCCACATCCCAGAATGTGGCAAAGTGTACAAGAAGACCTCTCACCTCAAGGCACATTTGCGGTGGCACGCAGGGGAGAGGCCCTTCATCTGTAACTGGCTCTTCTGCGGTAAAAGTTTCACTCGTTCAGATGAGCTGCAGCGGCACCTCCGTACGCACACCGGAGAGAAGCGCTTTGGGTGCCAGCAGTGTGGGAAGAGGTTCATGAGGAGTGACCACCTCTCCAAACACGTCAAGACCCACCAGACCAGAAAGAGCCGATCTGGGCAGCCATCACAAAGCATGGATTCTCTGCTGACCACCATCAAAAGAGAGTAATGTCTGTGATCCGCTACTGAAAAGCAATCAATGGACAGACTGCGTGACGTACACAAGCAACCGAAGGTTTGCACTAAAGGACATGAAGCTCTCACAGATATGGTGTCAAAGCCCTACTTTTAAGGTTAAAATTTACTTTATATTTAGAATATATTTACTATCTGTGTTCAAATTGTGTGTTATTTGAGACAAGGCACCTTTAAGAATACTTGAAACTTTTTTTGGTGACGTTGTGGGAGATTCAATTTAAGGACTAAATTTCAACTGATCAATTAATCAAGATTTTTTTTTCTACATTTGTTTTTTGTAAATATTTCATCTATGTCAAGGATTCGGCTGAAAGGTTTCCATTTGAATGTGTTGTTCATGCTTTCACGTTCAAGAGAAATATTTGCCTTAAACAGCCAAAATTAGTTCTTGTTTTTGTGATTTTTATTCCCATATATATATATATATGTAAATGTATATATATATACAGTCTATATGCTGATATGTCAACATGAAGGAAGAGATCTTTTTTGAAATGTGAGCATTTGACTAACAAATATCTCATCTGCTTTAAAGAAGCAGTGTTTAGCGTCTCTGCGGCAGAATAGCAAACGCTGTAATTGTTCTTTCTAAATAATGTATAAATATGGTGAAGTCATGGCCGCATGTAAATTTGAATAAACATTGCCATTGCTGAAACAATTGAACTGTTTCTATTAATGTTATTTTCTTGCATTGTAACATCTGTCAGTGATCCTCAGTGGCTTAAAACATCTTAACTCATTCTGTGTATTAATGAATATCTGACACCCCTCTGCTCTGAAAAATCTAACATTTAAATGATGATTTAACCACATTTAAGGCCCCGTCCACACGATGACGGAACTTTTTGAAAACGCAACTTTTTTGTTGCGTTAACGCCTTCTGTCTACATGACAACGCAGATATCCGGAACGAAAACGCAACTTTTTGAAAACGCTGGCCAAGGTGGATTTTTTTGAAAACGCTGGGTCTGCGTTGTCGTGTGTACGGGGTATTAGAATACAAAGGCTGCTCGTTGTGCTGCTGGTCTAGAGGAAGAAGACCCTAAAGAGAATCTGACATGGTGGGCTGTTGAAAGATTTTCACACCTCAAAGTAAATAGTCCGTCCATTGATGGGGCAGTTTGTCTCGCCTACTACAATCAAGTTCACAGTCATGTGGTTTTTAATGACTGTTTTCTTTCAGTGGAGAGGACTGAGTCAACAGATGCAACAGAAGGTACTGGAGAGGAATTCTGTGTGAATGGGACCCCTGTTGTTGAGACCCCCTCAGTGGTGACAGGAACTCCCTTTGATTTTGCAACCTTGTGAAAGTTAATACTCCCCCCTCCCCCCTCTCAGTCCTGGTCTCCATATATCACAGCCGTGTTACGATCAGCCCAGCTTTCCTGCCCAGAATAGGGCTTTATTCAGAGGCCGGCCAACCAGATGTCTGCTCATCCAGGGGTTTCTTCTTTGTTTTTGTCCTGTTTGAACTTTGTCCGAGGGACGTACCGAGGCAAGTAAAATGCATCTGATGCCCTCTGAGGGGTCCACAGTAAAATAATACGGAGGCAGGATTAATTAAATTAACAAGGAATGAACAAATCATGAGAAGAATAAAGATAACTAATATTGTGACAGGTGGTTACAAAGGACTTCCATCACATTAAATACAGTACAGATTAGAAGACATTTATAATGCACAGTTGCTTGAATCAAGCCGCAGAAAAGAGAAAAGAAAATGAAACAAAATCTGCTTCAGTTTTAAAAAGTCTCCTTTATTTGATATGATACATCAGTTTCTACTCAGGCAAACATGGCATTAACTAACCATCTCTTGGTTCGATGTCTTTGCTTTTGGTTCCCTGTAGTGGTTATTTTGTGTTAATAATTCCCATGAAAACATGCCAGTTCAAATTAAGTGCATTTGGATTCTGTGTGATGGTTCTACTCACTCAATGTCTCGCCTCTCAGTTTACTTCATTTAATTTATTATGTTACTTGGAATGATTGCTGAGCGGGTTTTTTTCTTCACTGCAAACAGAAACTTGAGGCCTATTGATCTTTGGTGCAGCTGGAAGTGAGAGTCTTGTGGCGACCTCTAGTGGTCACAAGAAGACCTCACTGGGCATTGACAGGTCGGCCTCTGCAGCTCCTCTGTTTTGTCACTTATTGTTGGTGCTGCAGCAGACAGTAGCACAGATACCTACCATTGTTTTCTTGGAGTAGTGCCACCTATGTGGATGTTTAAATAGTGAGGCGCTGATTTTGGCACTGATGATTGATCAAGAGGGAGCATGCAGGTTCCTAAGCATCACCCTGTTTATCCAGCAACATATCCTTCATTTTACCCAATTTGAACACTTTATCAACATACACGAGTCATTCTTCATCTTACAGTGGAAATGTATGACATGACATTTATGGTATAGTCTGTACAGTATTCGATCCATGAGGGCAAAAGCTAACAGAGATTATAGAGATGGTGCACAGCCTCGACATGACAATAGTGGACTAATAAAATGGTTCTTATTATAACCAATGCACTTTTAAGGGTTTGTGCCCCTCAGCTCCCAACCTCAGCTTGGAAAGAAAAATCTTTGCAAATTAGCAATTTGACAATCAGTCACTAATGTTTCATGCAACACTTTGGGTCAGCACAGCAGTCCCTTTGAATGCACCCACTATATCCAGCAACTCCTATGGAGCTACCAAAAGAGCAAAATGTATTCTGAAGTGACGTCAATACCCACGGAGACCCTCCAGGGGGTTTCATCAAACATTTTTTTTGTCTAGATCAAACAGAGGGGTCAGTCAAACAGCATAGGAGAGCACACAAGAACTCCCAACACTGTGGCAAGGAAGAAAGTTTTCACTTTCATTTGAAATTCAAGTGAGCAAAGTCTTTGTGGCATGTTCACATCAAGTGCTTTTTTTTCCCATTCTCGTTGACAAAAACAGTAAACTCAGTCGACAGCAGGGGAATGACAAAATGTTGCTGACTTATCAGGAAGGGGCATCAGAGTTACCGAAGAGTACGAGGGGAGCTTCCGCCGATCCTTGTACACACTCACGCGCTCAAATGCATCCATGCAAACGGACATTCAGGCACACACACGTAACTCCAGTGACCGCCCCAATTAGGAATGGATATTTCTTCATCACACAAATTCCTGTTGCCCTTTGAAAGGGGGGTACACGGCAGACAAACTCTCTCAATAATGCGAGAAGCAGACACTGTAACACCGAGTGTCCACTGAGTGTTTATGCACACTCAAAGTAGCAAAGGCTTGTCACCCCCCCACTGAAAGACTCTCTAAAGACAGGAGCGAAGTCAGTTGTAGCTGCAGCCCATAATTCCTTCATATGTTCCTTCGGGTTCCTTTATTATCCTCCAAAAAGACAAAACCAACCCAGGTGAGACTCCTGCCTTGAATAAAGAGACAGCAGACAAGTCTTCTGGTCTCCACAGCTGTGGCATTAGCTGCTGTCCTCTAGACTCAGGAAACAGTATCAGAGTTCATAGGTCGTCCTCAGCGAGCTGAGCCAGGTTACTGGGGCGGCGTCCAGCTAAAGGGCCCGATAATAGAGCCGGGACCCCAGTGTCTGCAGCTTGACCCCTTCGACAGCCCTCTCCTGTCCTCTGCTGGGGAGAAAGGGAACATTTGTTTTATTGGTAGATTGAATTGTCTCAATGTGCTACTGTCATAAAACAGTTTTATATTTGAAAAGAATAATTTTTTTATAAACTGTAAATCATGATTTCTTTAAATTCATAGAATCAGTCTTAAAGTGCGTCAGCTTAAGTTACACCCATTTATCCAAGAGTAGGAAACAATTTTCTACCCTGACAGGCATCTCTTGCTCTGATTTCCTCAGCCTTCTTCCTGTTTGTTTTGTGCCAACTTATCCAACCTGAACAAACACAGAATGAGGTAGAGAGCAACAGACGTTGGCCTGTCTGACGTCAGAGAGAGGATTACTAATGGTAATTTTCAGCTCAACAATGGGACGCTGTTACTGCAGATTGGTCTTGGACAAACTTCAAAGTAAGGATACACAGGCCTGAATAAAAGATAACTTGTGTAACTTGTATATTTTTTTCCCTCCTTGTATTCAGCTGAGAGAAACAAAGAGAGCTTTAGAAATTCTGTCACAAATATTTTGATTTCTGTTGGTTCCCTTTTAATCCAACAGGGGGAGAAATAACTCTACCTATGACAAAACAATTCCTTCACTGTTCTCTAGACAAATGACTGCAGCTTATTAAAGGCTTACTTTTACATTATCATTAAGGAGAGCTGTGGAATTATTATCAGGCATTGTACAAAGGCCTGTTATTTTACCTGTGTTTTCCTTCCTACTGCTTGTTATTTTATTAATGTTCCTGGTGTTGGCATTGAATAATAGCAGACTACCAGACTACACAGAAGCAAAGCTCCATCAGGGCTTTGTGTCTAAATGTGTTCACAGGCACTACCTGCGCACTTTGCTTGGTGGGTGTGTAGAGCCCATTTGACACAGCTTGACAGTTCGGCTGATCGCTGAAGCCCAGTTGGACGTGCGATGGAGACACAGTGTGGGAGTCAGGGGGGTATGGCTGGACCACAGTGGGCTACAGATGCAAACGACATGAGGGGCATCTATTAACACTTTAGGTGATGCATACAGAAGTACTATTTGACATGTTTCAGATTCATTGGAAGTCTGTCAACAAATCAAACCTACATCCCGCAGAGAGTATCCTTCTCCGGGTCCGTGCCCCTGGCCTTGGCTGGACAGGTAGAGCGTGGGTAGGGATGTGTTGTGAGAGTGTAGGGAGGGCAGTTTATGCCTGTCAATAGAGGCAGACGAGTGGGGCCGAAGGGCAGTGGCAGCAGACAGGGGGGGCCTCATGCTGCGGCCGAGGCTATTAGACTTGCTCTCTCTCCTTTGGTATTCAATCGGTGACTGCAAGGCTGAAAGCCAAAGTAGAACACAGACAGTTCTCACACTGCTCCACATCTGATTTCAGGTGTATTACAAGATGTCACATCATTGAGTTTCAAGTAACTTTCTATTTAACATTTAACTTTTTATATTTAAGAAATTTAATGAATCAGAATTTATCACAGCCTGAAATACCTTTAACTGCAAAGAGGACATATAATAAATAGATTATTTATATACAGTATTCATATTCAATTATGTCAAATTTCAGTGTGTTGTAAACATTATATTAAATTATTATAACTCTATATAATAAATACTGGTTAAATACACAGTAAATTACACACGTAAATTAAGTGTTACTCTTAATTTGTGCTATACAAAAATCTATTATAACATTTTTTTTAAAAACTACAAAATAGAGCAAGATGGAAATCTAAGAATGACCGTAATTCATCTATTAATGTAAACTGTGGATTTTTAAGATTACAAATCCAAAATCAAAATGGTAGTTGTTTTTATTGTTGATTTTAATTAGTTTTTAAACTTCTTTTTCCTACTGTAACTGTATTTGAAGTGAATGGACTTGACTAACAAACTTAACAAAACTATATTCTCCAAAAAAAAAAAGTCAACTCAATACATTGACTCGGCTGTTTAAAATGCATATGTAGTTACACCAGTAAATAACTTTAAAAAATGGCAGGCTGACATTCGATCTATATATAAATCAAGGGTACATTATATGGGATCATCCTTAGAGCATGGCTGGGGCTCACCGTTGAGGAAGTTACGTTGGGATTCCAAGATCTGAACAACATCATTGAACCAGGCCCTGCAGATCTCGGGGGAGGAAGCCTGCAACTGGTATCGCACCACATTCCCATCAGGGTTACGTGATGTCAGCACGAAGCGAGCATCATCACCATCCACGCTGGGCTCCACCCCGAGGCAGCTCACCTGGAACATATCACATCTGACTCGCATCTGTGAGGAGTCCAGCCTGCTGAGCTGCTTGTTAAATACTTCACTGACATATGCGAACCCTCTAAAAGAAAATCCCTGCCGTGGGATTATGTAACATTGGCTGATTTAGGCAGGAATTAGAGCAAATGACTCATAGCCTGAGATTAAAATGTACTTTCTCATTTTTTGATGTTTTTATTTTGTAAAACATTATGTATAAATGATCTGTGATCGCTGAGGCTCAGCTGTCACCCACCTTGATGCTGTTCTTAAAGATATACCCAGGGAGTGAAAAGCCTTTCTTCCTGTCAATTGGCTCACTGAAGATGACAAGCTGCTCAAAAAGAAAGACCCGTCTCTCCTTCGCTCGTGACAGGAAGCTGCTCTCCTGCTCGGTGACAATGAAAGTGTCTTGCTGGAGCAGTTTGCCCTGGGCTGTGATCTTCCCCTGGTACCACAGTGAGGATAGACACAACAAACAGGAGGACGTTGGTACAGCTTAGCTTTCATGGGCTGACTATTTGGCATGAGAAATGGTTTGAAGGCTGTGAAGGATGGTCAAAATTCCTGAGACGTACCTCAAAGCCTTGTAGTCTGCCCACATTCATCATGTCATTGCAACATTTTGGCACAAAGCACATCACTTCTACTGCTTTCTGTGAAAAAGAAAAAAAGTTGGCTTGTTCAAGAACTCTATTAAAACCCAAAGCCAGCACGCACAAAACAAAGAAACAAACAACCAAACAAAAACATGCATGAACCTATGAACCAAGTTCTGTGCATATGTATCATTGCACCAACCTCTAACTCCTCTGTGTCCATCCCAGCTTTGGTGTAATACTTCAGGAAGTCCTGCTCAAATAAACACAGCATGGTCACCAAAGCAGTCCAGGTTTACTGCTCAGACTAAGGTGAGGACATCTGGAGGAGTATTTATGGGAGCTGAACCCACCTTTCATTTCAATGGCAAAGGGCAAAGCTTTATTTTTAGGTAAAGTTTTATACCAGGGATGTCATTTTATGATTATCTTCAAAGACTTGATTGTTTCGTCCACCTGGTTAGCTGTCATTATGTATGCTCTCATGCTCTCTGGCTGGAAAGTAGCCAGCATAAACGATACAGCCGGCGTGTCAGCAATGTGTGTGTGTGCGTGTGTGTCTGTTTGTTTACAACCCTGTGACTGACCCTACTGTGCATCACACAGCTGCACAGTAAACACTGGCATGTGCGCAAGTGTATGCGTGTGTGTGCGTGTGTGTGTGTGTATGTGTGTGTGTGTGTGTGTGTGTGTGTGTGTGTGTGTGTGTGTGTGTGTGTGTAGGTGTGTGTGTGTGTGTGTGTGTGTGTGTGTGTGTGTGTAGGTGTTTATGTGTGATCAACAGCAGTGAGGAAATCCATGTCTCACCTTGAGCAGCAGCTGGTACTTCATGATCCTCTGGACAGGTTTGATGAGCAGGTCGTTGAGCTGCAACCTGTGGCCCAGCTGCTGCCGCAACTCCTGAACACAAACGCAGCAACACAACACCCGTCAACATGACAACAAACAGCTCCTAATGTAATCACTGCCTGATAAGGAAAAGGAATTGATAAGCATGGGAATAATATATGGCAGTGGAAAAGACACAAACATGTTCGTGTATCTCATAGATGTAAGGGGGGACAGTTCGTCACGCTATCTGGCTTATTAGCTACAGGCTAATAAGCCAGCAAACAGTGTGTCATGGCTTTAAAGTGTTTGTCCTGAGTCAAAAAGTAAATACAATCTAAAAAAACCTTCAGAATTTGTTTTTACAAAATTTAAGCCTTAATTTTAAAGAAATTGTTCTCATTTGTGGGTAATTTTCCATATTTTCTGGGATTTTATGGGCTAAAGATAAAATGAATTAACTGATTGATTAGTTGAGAAAAAAAAACAACAAATGTCAATGAATTACTCACCTCAAAATAAGTCTCGATATATTCTGATACGATATGCTCCGACTTGGGCTTGTTCTGACAGTATACAACGTACATATGCAGACGCCTCTCCTGTATCACAAGTCAAACAATCATCTCATTATAAAATGAATCGGAACCTTATAAATTAGCCACAACTTGAAAATGCATTCATGTCTTAGAAAATTAGATTTTTATTACGCTGCAAGTAAATTTAAATGCTTTGAAAATAACCTAAATCAATGCAGAGTTAACAAAATGAAATAATAATTTGTCTTGTCCTGTCTGTTCTTTGAAGACGCTCCTGTCTGGTTAGTGCCTATTCTTCTGTGACTAATTGGTACAGGAGTGCAGATGCGGTGATCCTTAGGGCCCTAATGGAGTTTCATGAGCATCAGGTAATGTATAATTTACCCAGTGTGTAACTAGAGCCTTTTAGAGCCTGCTGCTAGAAGTGTGCACCTAGCAACAGGCTGCAGCTTTGTAACCTGGAGACCAGTGTGCTGCTCCACCTGAATACGGACGTCATGTTACATCACTGAAGAAAGCTGCATCCGTCTGTCTGCCAGCATTCAGTATTGTCAGTGTGCGCTTACTGTGTTTACACTGTATGTTTCATGTGTGTAAGTGAGCACACATGTCACTGACACACCCCTTGTTGAAAAACTGATTGGGCCTTCTGCTTTTCATTAGGGCCATATTCCCAGTCTACTTGTTTTCACAGTTTGACACCAATGTTTAGATTAAGTTATGAATTTCTTTATTCCCCCACAGGCTTTTTAAGTTGATTATCCAGTGGGCTGAGCCTTATTGAATTGTTTAAAGCGCTACAGACTGAGTATGTCTGCGTGAACAAGGCAAAAGAGAAACATAATCATCTTCAGACAAGAAGTAGATTGGAGGGGGTCGAATTACCCACCCAATGTCTGCCCCGTCTGCATGTGACACCACTTTTCCAAATTACATAAATCTAATTTCGGCATAAGCGCTGCAATCCTCTATCTATTATTTTCTATAATAATATACTAAACAGTGATTCTGTCTCTCATGTTTCACTTTGGTTTAATTCTTCAGCCAAGATGTGTAGGAAAGAAGTAGGTCAGAGTCTTCTTATAGCCTGTTCAATTCCCATTGTCTTCTGTGAGTGTTCTTTCCCTGGTGTTTCCTCGCCCGTCCAGCTCAGTCTGGAAATTAGCCAACAAGTTGTTTGCATGCAGTGAGTGTTAGTATTGTTTGAACACAGCCTGGAGTGAGGCGTATCAGTAACAGGGAGGTGGAAGGAGGAACACTAGCACTTGAAAGAGACACACACACACACACACACACACACACACACCAACGTGTGTGCGTGTGTGTGTGTGTGTGTGTGTGTGTGTGTGTGTGTGTGTGTGTGTGTGTGTGTGTGCATGTGTGTGTGAGTGCTTGTACTTGTGTGTGTGTGTTTGTCTACATGGTTGCCATACTCACATGTTTGATGAAGAGCTGAGCCAGCTTCTCTGGTTCCACCAAACACTTCTCTAGCTCTGCCAGGAAGTACCTACATACAGAGACACCCCCCCAAACACACACACACATACATCCCCCCCACATACACGCATACACACACACACACACACACACACACACACACACACACACACACACACACACACACACACACACACACACACACACACACACACCCATAATGCAAGGTCAGATTTATCAGGTGACCTTTTGTTCCTTTGTCGTCTTCTCATCTGTGCATACCAATCACTGCTCAACTTGTACTTTGAAGACAACAGGAGCAAACAAACAACTATCCACAAGTGGAAATCAAACACATTTGCAAAATAAGAGTCTTACTCCTTATGCCAGTCAAATATTTGGTGAATGTTCCCAAAAACAATCTTGTCTTTTCCCTTCATGTCCTCCGGTATACCTCTGGAGTTCATCGTGCTCATGTAGCCCTGAAAGGAAATGACAGAGCTGCTCATCACGCCACGAAAAACTACAGCACAGTACCGCAATCTCACCCCTGACAAGACTTTATTAACTGTCAGTTGGCACGTATTCTTCTCAAGACCAAAATGTTGCCAGCTATTTAAGGCACAGGAAGATGGATTACCTTGCAACATTATACTCTTGAGGATAATAATTCACAAAGTCTGCTTAAGGCTTCAGACAGGGGGGCGGAGCCTGAGAAATGCATGGTGAGAACAGATAGACCCTACAACTAAGGATTCAGAGCTCTCTGGGTGGATGACTTAGTGCCCAGATCGAGTGTTTCTCCCTGCTAAACTGTGTATTTTACCTCTACTATGAGCCCCAGGTCTGCCACATAGTGCTTCTCCGTCTCAATAAGTTCCTTCAGTACATACCTGTAAAACACACCAATGAGGAAAATAAGCAAATATGAGCAATCTTGGTAACATTTTTAAAAGTCCAATTTTCCTCACAGTTTACTGAGAAAGAGTCCCAGAATGATAGCAAATCGTAATTTTTACTGAATGTTTCCAGGAAATTATCATCTGATTTAGCACAGGGAAAGTGGAGTCAGAGTATGACTGGTAGACTTTAAATTAAATCAATATAATTAATTAGCATAACCCACTGAATCCAGTCAGCAGACAACAAGATGAGCTGAAATGCAACATGTGAGCGTAAAATACAAACAAGCATAAAATTGTGCAAATTTGCAGACAAATGAATTCCTATAAAAATTGTTTAGATTTCCATGAACGTGTTTAATCCCTATAAAGATAAGGATGATTAAACCTAGAAAAACACCAGGAAGAAATGCTCTCCATTCTAAATCGACATCCCAGTAAGATCATGCTCAGTCCCAGGACTGAAACAGAAGCAGCAAAATTAAAATAATCAAACTTTAATCTTGTTACTCACTTGTGTGGATTTACCAAGAAAAGTAAAAATGACTTATGTTTCTGGGAAATTATTGAATAGCTGATATCCACTGGAATGTGATAAAATACTGGCAGATATCCAAACGTCTTCAAAATTACATGAAAAATTCAGACATTTGTGCTTTGCAAATGATGAACTGAGCTGACTTTACTAGATGATCCTGTAACATTCCAATCTAATGTCACAACATATATAATAATAGAAAGAAACCAGCAGCTAAACCAGGTGTGTTCATGTTAAAGTAGTTGACATCAGCACGATAAAATATAGATTATTGTGGAAATATTCAAGGTTAAATGCCCTCATATTTAGATGCGCTCTACTACAATGGTCTTTGGAAATTATATGTAGATATGTATTGACAGAATATTGGCAGCGTTATGCTGCAGTGAGACTGGATCTGCTCAAACACATACATGCTTTTCTCTAAGGCACTTCCCCTCTCCTCCTCTGAATCTGCCACAGTTGACCACTGGCTGGAGGTATCATCCATCAAGACAGATCCACTATCATCTGGCACAATACTGGTGAACTGGGTGTCCTGAGGGTACCGAGGCAGATGGAGAGACAGACAGACAGAGAAACCGTTTGTCAGAGGTCCATTTCCAGTAATGTGAATGATTCCAGGAATAAATGAGGGGTAAATAAAAAGCTGCGGAGGGACAAAAATGATGGAAGCTGTCAACAAGACCCGGGAGAGATTCAAGGAAAAAAGATAAAATGATAAGAGCAGATTCAGATAATGATCGTTAACGATCCATGCTGTATGCATGAGCCACAGATGGATGGAGAGAGAGACACTATAAGATGGAAAAAGAGTGAAAGGGAGCAACAGGCAACATAGGAAATGAAAAATAATGATCTGGATGTTCCAGAAGTTACAGAAAGAGGAACACAGCTATTGCAAAGAAGCTGGAAATGGCATAGCTTTACTGATTCATGTGTGAGTTAATAGAAGAAAGTTTCTAGTTTCACCACCTGCAGTTTGAAACAAACATGTAAAAACATCACATAACATCATCTTCATATCTGCAGCGCCATCACAGCAATGTCGTGCAGCTTTGCCGGCTGTAAAAAGAGTTACATTCAGGATCCAAGGTTAAACTCTTGTAATCGATTGTGTTCATGTGTTATATATATGACCTCCTTTTCATGCTTGTTCCTGGAATTGATATCATTTCCTGTGGGGGTCCTGGTGCAAATATGGAGACATTGTGCAAACTGCAACAAAGCCTGCAAAGAACAAAATCCTCACCTCGCTAAGCCTTGTATCTGCACAAGACTTTCGTGATTGGACAATCTAGTTCTCGCCCACATTAAGTACTTTTATTACCTTTGTATGGTCGTAAAATGAGTCAGTGTAATCTCTTTGTCCGACTCTGTCTACTTTTCTCTATTTTTAGCCATCTTTTCATCCATTTCATTTAAAGTCATTCAATCTTTTTTGCCTACTGTGTACACAAATAGGGCAGCTGTCTGTCCTCACCTAAGTCCCTGTGTTCCATTGTCTTAGTCAAGCAGAACATGTCCACCTTAAACATACACAAACCTGCACGCTCACCGCAGACATATGCTAAACCTCCAAGACTCCCCTGGCAGGCAGCTGCCCAGTAGGGAAATAAATAGATAGATCAGTTAGGTAAATAGGTATATAAATAAAGGGAAAGAGACATTATGCTCTCATTTATTACTTCAACGTCTTCTCCTCCCATCCGCATGATTGTCACAGTGTTGTACGAAAGGGAGAGAAAAAGAACAAGAGACAAAGCTAAAGAGAGAGACGTGGATGCATGGAGAGACAGAGAGGCTCCACAAATACCCTCGCTCCCCCAACTCATCTACCCCACTAGGAGTCCTCCAACCAGGCTGACAGGTCTCCCTAGCTCCCTGATCACTTCCAGATGTGCTGTGGCAAAGCCCACAGGAAAAATTCCCCATGTCTCCCCCTGTTGCAAGTTTTGTTTTTCCACTCAGAAGCTAAGAAAAAAAAACTGACAACAGTTTGAGAAAACGCTGGGATCGTACTGTTGTGCAGTGTACTTAAAAAGTTATATTGATCCCAAAATCTGAGAAACTGTAGGGCTCAAAAATAGTCCTCAACATCCAGTTTGAAGCAAAAAGTTCTCAAACTTTAAAAAATCTTGGCTTTGAAATAGAAATGTAAAGAAAACACTACAAGTGTTTACAAATAGGTTATCTACATTATTTTATAGGAGGAGCTGAATGCTCATCTGTGATTTAATTAGCAGCTTTTTATTTTTTTCTTACCAAGATGCAGGTTTTGTCCTTATTATTTTGAGTGTTTGAACACGTAACCACTGCACAGAATTTAAATGACTCTAATGAGCTTAAAACTCAAAAGTTAATGCTTCTTTGTATGGATGTAATATAATGCCTTCAACATTGATTTTCAGACATGATAACTGTAACTGACAGTCCTTGGTGTTACCGTAGAACAAATGCTGACAGCTGCAATTTAAAAGCATTGCTGCAAGTAAAGAGGAGACTTCAAAGATCAAAAAAAAAAAAAAACAGCACAAAATTCTATTCTCGTATCATTTAGCTGCTCCTGGAACATTTGATTTTGTTTGATCTGAGTCAAAGTGACAGTCTGTGCAAACTGTTCCACAAGAAAAGCCATTTATGAACAACAATCTGTGTGGCGTTCTTCTTTGAGTCCTCTTGCTTGTTCAAAGGCTGAAACACAATCACAAGAACTTCACACTGACTGAGAAACAATAACCATTGTGATAAATATTTTATTGTGCTTCATTGTGAGTTTAGAGATGTCACTTTGAAGAGATGTGGGAATTGTTAATGTATATGTGGGAGTGTGGCTACTGAAACAATGACAGCTTGGAGATGACTGACCTACATACTTTAATCTCTCTGCTTCTACCTCCATCAATCTCTCTCTCTCCCTACAAAAAACTGGCAGTGAAAACACCAAAACGCTGACCTCATCCACATGATGCAATCATATTAATGGCTTTTGATCTGTTGTTGAGACTCAAATTAAGACTTAAGTGCTCGAACGGAATGCACTCTACTTTGCGCAAATGCTGAACTTATCATTATTGTTTTACTGTATGTTGATAGATCACTGTGCCCGTAATGCGTATCACATTTCTGTTGCTCCAGTGGATCACGTTTCCCACCATGCTTCCCTCTCACAGGGAGCACGTACCCTCTGGACAGCTGACTTAAGACTATCTTTGCCATTAACACATGACTCCGAATGCGTGATGGAGAAACAAAGGAGTACGTGATACCATAGTTGTCTCTGTCACTTCACAACGGTGGTGTCATCTTTCTCACATCTGGATCATTTCATATATTTCTCAAGGCATGTTCTTTTGAAACCCACTAAATGTGAATCTTGAATCACAAATGTCATTATTAAATACTGCCCTGTGGTTCTCTGGTGCATTGATCTGCCCTGAGAGGGCCTTGTGTGCATTTACACTACTTACAATCCTACATAAAGAAGGGCCATATTTCTGGTGCTGCATATCTTTTCATCAAATGTCATGTCTGTGTAAACATGGTTGCACAACACAGTGCTCCTGTTTGCACTTTTGTGTTTATTTGCATGAATGTTGAGCTCCAGCAGCACCAGTACAGCTAGCCATTTCCAGATCTGGCTCGAGGGCCTTGGGGATAAACAGTACTGGTTCCAGTTCCCTGGCAGTCCATGAATAATCCTGAGAGTCCTCTCACTGTCTTCAGTAAACTGTCTGCTGAAATTAACCATAAGTAGATTTACAACTGATTGTTTCTCATCATGGCAAATTTTGGGGGGGGCAAAAGTAGTAGGTACATTTAAGTTGTATTCTGCATCCTGTAAAAAAAAGCAAATAAATACTATCTGTTTTCCAAACAACATCTGCTCTATCTCATTTCTATGTGAAAAAACAATATACTGTATGCTGACGGATACAATAGGTTAGACTGTGATTGTTTGATTGTGCAAACTGACCTGAATGTTTGGCATTGACGTGCAGCCAATCAGCGAGTCGGTTATGTAGCTGGGGGACTGCAGCGTAGCTGGCGACAGGTCCTCGGGGCTGGCTAGGCCATCTTTCCACTCCTGCAACGCAGAGACACATCCACAGATTCAGTATAAAACAATAAATGCATGATGCAAAATGTCTCTAGCCTGCCCTTGCATTCAAGTGCACAGCAGCAGCAAACAAGGACACAGATGACACGAGTTCCTGCATCCCGAGCCTGCAGTGCTGCTGTCATAACACTCTGTGCCCCATGGATCAAACCTGTGTTGCTTATGATACTCTTGATAGACCTAGTATAAACAAGCCACAGGCAGGATGTTGCCTTTAGTTTTTATTTTTATGATGATGAAGCCTTGAATGTTTAATTTAGAACCAGTTTATATGATGGCTTTGTGATAGCTGGTTAGCACCAATTCCATTTAATAAGTTTACTTAAGAGGTGGTTTCATCTGTTTTGTGTAAAAACAGAATTACAGTACAAAAAATCATGCAAGGTTTTGTTCAGTTAGTTAATGTGATTAAAAAAAAAACATTAACCCATTAAAAAAACTTTAGCTGCATTATTTTATATCTCACCAGTTCTCCGTGAGTGATGGGTAAAATAGTAAGAGTCTCCTCAGGCCTGGGGGGGCTGCCCACATCCTGGCTATAGCTATAGGATGAAGGAGGTGCAGGCTTCCCCTCGAGTTTGCGGACCTGGCGCTCCCCTTTGGCTGTGCCCCCGGCGCTGAGTTTGCGGACAGGGTTTGTGAGCCACTTCTTTAAGGTGCTCACAGAGCGCCTGGAGCCAGGGGAGCTGGGAGCTGAGCTGCCTGATGCCTGCGGGGGCAGCGACACCACAGAGGTGGAGATGCTGCCCTCACTGCCGGCTGCAGAGTATGAATCTGAAGAGAGGAAACGGAGATGAATAGAGAGCAAAAGGTTAATGGTCAATAGTCTGAGGGTACAATGTCATAGAGGGAGACAACTTATAAATAACAGTTCACAAGGACGAGTAAACTGACAATCCACATTCACATCTCTGTGGTCAACGTAGCCGTTAATCTTGGGATAGAACAGAGCAAAAGGAACTTTTCTTTCCGAGGAAAAAGAACCCTTGATTGACAAGTAAATGAGGGCAAAGAGTGGCGATGGAGTATTTGAGGTTAGGAGATATGTCAACACCAAGAGAGAAGAAATAAAGAGAGAAATAAAACAAAGACTGGATATATAAATAGCCTCCTTTTTCAAACACAGCTGTGCAGCTGTGGGTGGCACCATAAAGGACTCACTGTTCTTTTTCTGTCAAGCAGACCACGATTTTCATATTAGAGCTGAGTGTCCAATCACATGACCAGCAGGTTGACCAATGGTCAATGTGAAAGAAAATACTCCAGACCACTTGCAGGCTGACTACTGAACAGTGATGTCAGGAGGACATGGGAAGTGGGCTTTGAGGGGGGAGGGTAATTCTGACCTCGGACCGGACATCCACTTTAATCCTTTGTATAGGGTAAGATTGTTGCTTGGGACTGTTTGTTTTTTCTGTCTTGTCCTCTATTCACATCCTGTCTCATCCAGCAAATACTGCCACCCTTCCTTCTGCCCTTTCCAGTCCAGAGATAGCTCTTCCTCTAGATGTGTGTCTGGAGTGTTTTATCTGGTGTGTGCAAATGCAGTTAAGTCATGCTTCAAATCCAACCTTTGCCCAAGAACTGACCTTTGACCCTTGAGCACCACTCTGTTACAGATGGGAAACATTCTCTCGTGCTTCCAGCCTGTTTATGCTCTATGTTAAAGAAAGATATGGAATGAATGCAGAAGACATCTGAAAGGTTCTGCATGTTTTCTGCATTTATTCCACATGTAAACGGATATGATTATTGTTCGACACAGTTTGCATACAGCTTTGAAGAAAAATTAGTTGGTGATTAAGATTTGCATCTGTTTACCATAGGACAATACACTATCCTCAGTTTGGTGTTCTTAATGTGGACCGCAGAGGAAGCTATTAACACAGCAATCAGCAGTCGCTGACACAGCCTGGCTAATTTTGTGGGTGTACCTTCTTCAAAGGCAGAGCCAGAATAGATTCACAATCCCTTCCATTCATCCTTAAAGCAATCCAACACGCTACTCATTGAGATACTTTTACAATACTAGCCATTGTGCTGCTCAGTGAAAATGACATTTGTAAAGTGTTGCCTTCTCTTTAGTGCACAAACCTGACCCTGTGTTTTAAAAATGGCAAACATCAAGCCTAGGCAACATCATATTGCTACTAGTGCAAGCTTGGGTGAACAACTTTGTGGATATTAGTGCATGTTATCCCATGACGGCTGATGTCCTGACCCTCTCTTCTATCAATCTCACCTTTCTGCACTTGAAAGTATGGAAAGTGACCGAGAAGATGGGCGACACAGGGGGAGACAAGAAGCAAAAAAAAGAGGACATTTCTAAAAGATATCACTAAAACCTGTAGGGGACAGATAGAAAACTTTTAACGCTGAATGGTTCCATAGACATTTGTTGGAGGGTGCTGTTAAAATACCACAGGCAGATCATGAGCCATTTATACAGGTCCCCAACCACAGAGAAGAGGGGAGATGTGAATATGATGCTGAGTTCATGTGATAATGCCAACCACTGTTTCTCTGACCTCTACCAAGGGCCAGGCCTGGGGGTTAGTGTTTCCCATTCTCTGGTCAGGTTCAGACAGACCAGGCTTTAGGGGTCACAGCACAGAGACACAGCCAGACACATCAGCTGAGGTAGCTAATAAAATAATGGGAAAGAGAGGCTGACATGTTCTCTGTGTCTGGTGGGAAATAAAAGTGAGCTGAGACAGCAGTAGAGCAGCATCAAAATGAACATATACTGTACTGAGTGTGCCTACTGGTTTCATAATGAAGATTATTACATCTGCCTCGGATCAGTCTCAGGAGTTCCCCAACTTCTTGTTGTGTAAATCAAAAGAATCAGTTTGACCCTGGAAGCGTTATGGACCCTACCTCATATTCATCACAGAGACTTGTTTTTCAAAATAACAGCAAGGAAACTATTTAATAAAAAAGGAGTTTAAGAGCAACATGCCTCCACTCTCCCCACGCAATATAAAATGCATGTTTCGCATCATTATTTCCACAGAGGAAATCTGATTGAAACCAATGTTTCCCACTCTTCCTCTGTCTTGATGGATTCTAAGGGTGCCTGGTGATATTAAAGAAAAGGGTGTAGAGGTTGTTCATTCATTCATTTATTCATTGTCAAATACCCGCTTCATCCACTTTTGCGGGGTGCTGGAGCCTATCCCAGCTGACTAGTGGGCGTAAGCCAGGGTAAACTCCAGGCACGATACCAGTGCACCACAGACTCACACATAAACAGATAAACACACACATACACTAACACGTACTGGCAATTTGGTATCATCAATTCACCTAAGCTGCATGAGCTACCGGAGAACCCGGAGAGAACTCACACAGACACAGGGAGAACATGCAAACTCTTCACAGAACGAGACCCGAACCGGGAACTGCCTTGCTGTGTGACAGGGCTACCCACTGCGCCAACGTGCCGCCCGTTGTGTAGAGGTCAAAAACAAGAAAAATATTAAAGCAACTTGACTATTCTTAACTGTGCTTGTGATAAGTAACAATAGAAGGCATAGGAAACAGGCTTGAATTAGCTTTGAAAAGAGACAATAAAAAACAGAAATAATGATCTAAAACATAGAAATACTCTCTTTCATACAGTCTAAAATGGGGAAATGCACAAAATTGACAGGACGCCAATAAACACCTGGCCACTTTGCTGAAGGTGGAGACGGAGAAGTAGAAGTAGAAGAAAAAGAAGAATTAACTAAAATTGATCCCCTTGGAGGGAATTTTTTTTTCACTCTTTTAGGTATGTCGTTGTTTATCACACGAGTGTATACGTGTGTGTACAGGCCTGCAACACATACACACACACAAACACACAAACACACACACACACACACACACACATACAAAGGGCCTGAAAGCATGAAAATAATGAGTGGTAGAGTAGCAGGCAGCTCCTTTATGGTGCTTCCAATCAGCAGCTGTTGGGGGGATGGTGCTTTGCTCAAGGGCACCTCAGCAGTACTCAGGAGGTGAACTGGTACCTCTCACTGCCAATTCACACTCCAAACGTTTTGGTCCAAGTGGGCCTTGAACCATTGTGAAGTGTATTGTACAGTGAACCATCTCTGCTCATGTTTGAAATTGTGTTACAGCGACAGTACATCAAATAATTCTAAAAACCATTTTGCATTTGACACAGGCTTTTCAATCATGTAAAACAAAAATAGATTTCATGAAAAATTGTTATCTTACAAAGATTTGGATAGATATGAAGTTGAATATGAATAAGCAATCAGTACATTTCTGAGCATTCAATGTTTGGAACTGAAAACCACAGAGCAAATACAGGTATGTTACATCAGAAAAGTACCTTCAACCTTTGAGATAGTGTCTTGATCCGCTGAAAAACTTCTGTCAAACTCCCCATTATTGATTTGTTGAGTGAGCGCTGCTGAGCCAACAAATCAGGCTGAAAGTGCTTGCTGTAATGGAGCGAACTTGTTCACAGCCGCTCTCTGGAGCTCCTTGTAAATCTTTCTGCCTCATGGGACCATATAGACAATTTGGGAATCGCTGAACTCCATACCAACAGACATCCAGATGCCAAGACGTTGTGGTAAAAACAAATGGCACAAACATATTATTTCCAGGTGTTTTCCCAGATGGGCGGATTTATGGCTGCTGGTCTGTAAGAGGCCTCCCAGTGTCATCTGTCAGAACAAATAATACTAAGTACATCAGAGGCAGGCAACCTGCTGTGTAACCAGTGTCAAACATGTCAAATGTATGTGTGAAACTTGCCAATGCCAGCACCTCACAGATGACCACTCCAGGGCTTTGAGACATTGGGGGCCAACACACAGGCACCAGGTGCCTGAATGAGTCATTGGAAACAACACCAAGCAAACCCTCCCTGAACTTCTTCTGTTTTTTATTGCAACCTCCACTGTAAAATCTCAAGCCCAGGCTATGCATGTATATTGCATTTCACCTACTCAGAGGAAATGGACACTTCCCATCAACTATCAGGACCTCATCTGCACTCTGGCGTTCAGACGTGCAGACTGAGAGACCTGAGATAATGAGGCACTTAGTACCTGAAGCCTATGACCGGAAAGCCGTTAATGTCCTCTGAAGGACCTCCGCAGGAATACTGTACAAAGCTGTGTGATATTTAATAGCTCACGATATATTTGTATGGCTCTCAATAAAAAGACAATTGTCAGACCATTTGAAATACATGACACATGATGTCTAATTTCTTCTGATAGTTTCTGACAAATCACATCATGTCTAATTTCTTGTGATAATTTCTGAGAAATGCATGCACTTTTCTGCTCTCTCCTTCGTCTGCTGTCCCTTGCCTCCTCCTGTTCAGCTTTACTCTTTCCCCACTGACAAATTGCCAAAATCGCCACCCCACTCTGATTTTTGCTCTCTAATAAACTCTCCCTCTCTCTGAACTGCAGTGCTCCAAAAACTTTGGCTTGGTCCTGCTCTGGGATCAGGTCAAACAGCTCCCTACTCTGATGCAATGTCTTGTTCTGCCCCAAAGCTGCTGAGACCAGCAAAGCTCAACATGAAAAACAAGAGGCAGAGAAGACAGTCAGAGAATGACTTATGCAACTGAACCAGCAACCTCAGAAATCCTCTAACACAAAGATTATTAATGGTTTAAAAAGCCGCAAACAAAGGTTAAGCACAAATTCCATAAAGATTGAGGTGAAGAGGTGAAGAACATGAAAAAGAAAAGGAACATGGGAAGGAAGAAGATTAGGTGTCAGTATTCTTAAGTATCCTTGAGAGCACGTTAGGAGGATGTTATGCATAGAGACCTTGACATGCTGTCCTTGTGTCATATAAGAGTATACCTAAATGCAGTTCTTTGATGGGGATGCATTGCAGTCAGATCTACAGTTGCAGAAGTAATGTCCTCCTAGTGACCTAGTTTTTGCAGACACACACAGTCTTTTTGACTCCATGTGCAGAGAAAAACATCCTTGGGATCACACACAAACAAGTCATCACAATCGCCTTCCCACCACCAGCACTCTCATGCATGCTCTTAGAGAGGTGATATACTTTTCTTCAATGTAAAGCATCAAATCAATGTCTGTCACAGAAAAACAGCCATGAGTAGATGACACTGGCGTTGATCTCATTGTGGAACAGCGAAGAAGAGTGATTCACACACTTCTGCTGATTAAAGGCTTATGAATTCTCCCTAAGTGATAGATGAATCTCAACAAATACCAGAGTAATTGTCAAAAATCAGGTCAACACGAGTATCATGATGTATTAGTAAAGTATAATAGTCAAGTAAAGTTGTGCCTTTATGTCAAGGTTCATGCCATCTGAGATATTGCAGCCACAATCAGGTTTCAATCAACAGAAATCTCTACTTTGCATCTGAATTGCATCCCACTCCATCAAAAGTATCAGCATGAGAAGGCAAGGGCAATCTGACTAAAGCTGCTGCTGTGGTATTCTGGCAGTCTCAAACTGGAACCATGTTTGTGGTTGGTTGGTCAGAAAACTCCAGACATTCCTTTAGAACCATTCAAAGAAAGATTTATAAAGTTCCTGCACCATCTGCCTTTAATTTTGTCAATGTTGGAACCTGAAAATATAGACTGAGTCTAATTTCGGTTGTTAATGTTCCAGTGCAGTCAATGAACAGGAGGAGACACAGGTACATGTAGTCCTCAACATACAAACATTCGAATTCCAAACATTGGGAGATACTATCAAATGCGTGCTGCCATATCAGACTGTTGTACTGCAGTTCCCCTTTATGGATCAACCCCAACCGAGCAGGACCGCTGCGCTCATGCATCTCCAACACTCGTCTCCCCCTCTTGTTGTTGTTTGTTGTCGTCACTGTGAACCTCTCACAACTCCAGGCTTCGTGCCTCAGATACTTCACTGTTTATCATGGATGATAAAGCAAAGGCTAGTGAAAATGGTAGTAATGGTAATGACATTACTGATGACAACTCCCCACTCCTCCTGCTTTTCCTTTGGTAAGTCACATGCTTCATGCTACAAGCTACATGCTACAGTTCTTTACAAGCTGACTCTGGCTGTTGTTGTTGGATGTGCTTAAAAAAAACTGGTCATTAGTTCCTTGAAGTGTCTTCTTCTTTTCCTCAAGGATTCAATTATAAGGACCAAGCTGGGGATGAGCTCATTGGTGGAGCACACATTTTGCAGGTATGCTGGGTTAAATCCCCATCATTTGCAGTCCTATGAGGGTGCAAGCCTGTGTCAACAGTAGGTCAGTTCCGAGCCCGAATATGCAGAGGTTGCGTCAGGAATGGCATCCAGTGTAAAAAAAAACAAAACTTTGCCAAACAAATATGAACATTAAGTAAAAGGAGCAAAGCTTATCATAAAATAATCTGAATGATAAAACAATCGTGTGAATTACAAGAGACACCTAACGGTAAATATTAGAACTATGTGTATGGGTTTTTGTTTTACTTGTATATGATTTTATTCTTATTTGTTGTACAGTAACATGATATGTGTTTTCTAGTGATTTTAAGAGTCCAATATTTGTGGTGGACAAACTTGCACTATATCTTAATTTATTATGTGTTGCTGTTATGTCTTCTTATTGCTTCCGGTAAGTCTTAGGGAACAGTCCTTCCGTATTAGTAGTAATGGCATTTAAATGACCTCAAATGGTGATTTAAAATTGAAATTTAATAAATAATGAAACACGAACAATTGTATTCGTATGTTTAGGACCGCCTGTATTGATTGATAATTAAGTAATTTACCCAATTTATTTCATTTTAATAAAGGAGCATTCCGACAATATGGCATTGTAGTGACGGGGAACAACAACTGTAAAATTCACAGAAGCATAAATATTTTTTACTCCTGACTCATCGAAAACCACAGGTGGGTTTCTGTGCCTAAACTTCAATCTATGTATGTTGCTGTGCTATAAGATGTGTTTTTACAAGGAGTGAGGACTCATTAGGCATTCAAAACTGAAGTCCGTTAAGTAACATTCCATACATTATGATGCATTATGGCCTTTGGGTTGGGGTCGTTGTTGATGTTGTATTAATGATTGAAAAGTTAATGTTACATTAGGTTGAGGCACAAAAACTACTTTATCTGACATGCTAAGATTTTTTTTTTAATTTAAATTAAGAAAAAGCTAGCAGAGACCAAGACAATCTGACTTTTAGAGTTTTGGATAAACCAAGCTCTTACAATAGCTGATCTATTATGTACCTCCATGTATCTTTCATTAGAAAGTCCTGCTTGCCTGGTAAATACCCACAAGCCAAATAAATAACAGAGGTTTTTATTTAAATGCAATTATCAAGCCTTTTGAAAGCTCCATTCATACTGAAGAGGCAATAGATGAATATTTGATGCAGGAGTTTCATGGTACAATTTAGTGGTATTTGGAGGTCAGCAGGAAGCATTTTATTTAGTTTAAAAGACAAATTTATTTAATGCCATTATTTACTTCATCATAGTCTACATGAAGACACACAGAGGACATTATTTCATGATAATGTTATGTTCTGCATCCCTCATGGTTAAGGCAACTGGGCTGAGAGGGAGGTCATGGAGCTTGGAAAACCCACGAAATTCTTACATCTTGATCAGGATTTAGTGTTGTCATTTCTTTCTTTAAAAAATCCTGGGGCAATAGGCTAGGGATGAAGGTAGCAAGAGCAACATAGCTCTTGCTACTTGAGCCACTAGCCACAGATGTACACTCGGACGGTCAGGATTGAAGGAACACCCCTGTTCAGACACAGCACTGTTCCCCCCTTACGGGGAAAGGTCTAAAAAAGGTGACCAGAAGAAAGATTGCCCCACTTATCCAGCCAGTAAACCACAACTGACTGAACAACTAGATATGTGGTTGAGTTTGCAGAAAGTCTTCAGAGAAGAATGCAACACACTCCCACAAAAAGCATCTGTATTGGAGCCTGGAATATCAGAACCTTAATGGACAGAAACAATTGTGATAGTCCTGAATGTCAAATAGGTCATGTTGGACATGAACTACAGCAGTACAACAATGATATTGAGAAAAACGCCTGGCAGATACAAGGAAATTACTGAGGGTGGAGCTGGGTATACTTTTTTCTGGTCTGGAAAGGTACCGCAAAAGCCAAGTGCAGTAGGAGGGAAGTAGGAGCTGTAGGGAAGCAGGAGCTGGTTTTGCCATTAGCACCTCAATTTTCAACACATAACACTCTCTCCCAAGAGGTACTGATGGCCAACTGATGTTGCAGAACCTACCTCTGAAAGAGAAGACACAATTATCTCTCATGAGTGCATCTGACCCCCACCATGACCTACACACAAGAGCAAAAAGAACTTTTCTACTTGAACCTTACAAATATGCTACCATGAGGTCCAATGACACTCAGCCATGACTGGGTGTCCCTGCCCACAAATCTCCAATGGAAGTTGTTGTTGTTGTTGTTTTTTGGAACATGTGTGCTACGTTATTCATTCATTCATTCATTCATCTTCTGCCGCTGTATCCACCGTAACAGGTCACGGGGAGCTGGAGCCTAACTCAGCTGGCAAGGGGCGTTCTACGTTATATTTCAAAAAAACAACTCCCATTGGAGATTTGTGGGCAGGGACACACAGTCATGGCCGAGTGTCATTGGACCCTCATGGTATTGTACAGGAGAACTCAAACGCTGCAAATGCTGCATTTCAAGGGTCCATTTTTGTAGCAAGACGTAGATGCCAAAAATGTGACTTTAAGGAGAAGCTGGACATACAGAAGTTCTCATCCTGAAACTAAACAAGTCCTCATGACAAACCATGCAGAAAAGACAGAGGTTGCCTGCTAATCCAGTGAGAGCATGGGACAGCTTTTGCAATGCTGTCTTTAACTCAGCCAAATTCACACTTGAGCACCTATAAAGCATTCACCAGGATAGGTTTGACATCCATAACTTGGAGATCGCCAAGCTTCTGAGACAGAAAC
Organism: Antennarius maculatus; assembly: GCA_013358685.1. Taxonomy (NCBI): domain Eukaryota; kingdom Metazoa; phylum Chordata; class Actinopteri; order Lophiiformes; family Antennariidae; genus Antennarius; species Antennarius maculatus. The sequence continues at coordinate 18,695,177 of CM023607.1, forward strand.
ACCACCAGGCTAAGTGACAATGACTCATCCACCAAACAGGACCATCTGAAACACCTCAGGGCCAAAGTGCATAAACAAACGAAGCTAAATGGTGGTAACCAACATCAGTATGCTGATGAGCACAACTCAAAGAAGTTCTTTGCTGGACTGAAGGCTGTGTTTCGCCCCTCTTCCAGTGGTATGGCACCTGTCAGATATGTTGATCGTAACTTGCTCACAGGGGTTGACAGCACAATATTGGAGAAAGAACTTTGGCCGCATTGACCAGCAGGCAATCCGGAACATGCCAAAGCAATCACTCTCATTTTTTTACAGCATTTGGTAGAAACATTTGGGGCGGCAGTGAGTCAATGGTAGGGTAGGGCATCCGATGATCAGAAATCGGCATCTCGATTCCCGCTCCAGCCCAGCCATCCTCAGATTGTGAGCTGACAGTGGGAGGTGTCAGCTCACCCCCCCAACCACTGCTGAGGCACCCTTAAGCAAGGCGTTGTCCCCTTACAAGCTACTCAATTTGGGTGCACCATGAAGTCGCTGCCTGTCACTCTGCCTCCCCTATACTAATCGCGTCCTTACAGGCCCCTAGTGTGTTGTGTGTTTGTTTCAGGAGCCTGTACACAACATTGTATGCATGTTTAACACATATATGTATAGCCTGAGTGCAAAAATAATTTCCCCATAGGACATTTATAAAGTTGAGTTTAGTCTTTAATCATTAGAAGACTGTGGAATGTCAAAGAGTTTTTATAACCTTGCTGTGTCTACAGTATATAAAAGTTATCGTCAAGATAATCGCTGAAGAACGCCATTCACACACACACACACACACACACACACACACACACACACACACACACACACACACACACACACATTATAAGTAACTGAGATTCCATATGTCAGCTGTGGCAGTCAGGAGGCTGGTGGCTGGTGAGGGACTCTGGGATGGAGCTGTGGTTCCTGTTGGGCTGAGGGGATGTGGAGGATCTCCTCCTGGACCCAGTCTGCCTGGCAGCTCCAGCGCTTTCAGCTCTGGCCTCTGGTTGTTTTTTCATGCTATATAGAAGGTTGTTTCTGGAACTGTAAGTTGCCAAGGTTATTATATTTACCAAAGTGAGTCAGATGTGAATTGTCAGTAGGAATTTAACAACAGCAGACGCAATCACAAAGAGAATCAGAATTCTACTCATTCTGATATGATGGTTCTCTGTTTTGGTGAAGCATGAATGGTGCAATAAAACAGAAAGAAGTAAAACAGAATCTGACACACGATGATGATTAGAGATGTAAAGCTCTGCCGGTACTTTTATTGTCAAAGAGACTTGATTGGCCTTTCAGACACATACTTTCATTCCTTTTCAATGCTCTCACCCCCCTCCCCTCCCCAGTCCAACTCCCCCACACACTCCAATCACCATGGCAACTAAAGCCAGAATGAGAGACAGTAAGGGACACAAAAGATAAGGAAAACACAAATATAGCATACACACACAGACACACACAGACACACACAGACACGTAATTAACTTCTCTCTGACATCTGACATCAATATTTTCATAGAAATGCACAACTGCATTTTTTGTGCCTTATGGTCATTTGTGAATAAAGCTGTGTGCAGAAAAGAGGTTTTTGAACAGCTGATTTCAAATTCAAGAATCCAACCGCACCTGTCAGCTTTTGTGTTTTTTTCTCCAATCAAATCATACATTTAGAGCAAGAGTTCTCCGCCTGGCCATTGAGAGCCTGCCGTATGACTCCTCAAGATCCACTTGTGTTGTGTGAAAGCCTGGAGCTCTGCTCTACCTGCGAATCATTGGTCTATACTGTCAGAATAGGATATAAATGCCCACTCCAGGCAAAGCTATAAAGAATAAAAATAAAAGATACAGTACTTCTAAAATATAAAAAAAAACACTGACATCTCCAAAACCATATCTTCATTGCCCACTGAAGTCCTTTGTTTTGTTCATCATTGTCATTTGAGTGTAAAAACATAATTCTGATGCAGTACAAACACATTCATCACTTGGGTAAAAGAGATAAAAGTATATAAATATCACATACATTCAGGACTCGAAATTGCGAGCATTGTGGTCACATATGCGCCCAAATTTTTATCAGTGTGACTATTAAATATATTTGGGAGCACCGATGCGACTAAGAAAAAAATCTGGTGCGCCTTTTGTTTCCTCTTCTCTCTCGCTCTTTCTCTCTCTCCATAGAGCAGGGGTCACCAAATGGTGGACCGCGGTCCCTATCCAGACCACGTGATGGTTCTGTTCGGACCCGTGACCACTCCATGATAAATTCACGAGAGTAGATTTTCTTGGCGCATTTTTACTTGCAGTTCGCGGCTACAGACAGCGGGCGCTGCTCCTCCAGTTAATACGGTAATAGCGCCACTCAGTTCAGCCAATCAGATCGTTTGTCTACCCTGCGCTGTCAGCGAACCAGGAAGTGAGACAGCTCGGAAGACCAGGAAGTGAGTTTACCGCGACAGTGGAGCACAGCTGAAGGGAGACAGCATAGCTCCAAACGAAGGGCGGTTAACGAGGAAAACCGCTGGTTAACAATGAATGGACAAAATTTATGTTTATTCCTCCGTCAGGCAGTTCAAAACCATTTTACCTCATATGGTCTGAACACGTAGCATGAATTAAAAGTGGTAACATGAAGCGCCACTATGAAACAAAGCACAGATCTTTTGCGCAGAATTATCCCCTTAAGTCCAAGCTGAGGGAAAAATGACTGAGAAAAATGCAAACGAATGTTCACTAAAGGCATGGTGGAGTTTAGGGCGACATAAAACATCTTTTAGTGATGTTTTAAAATACAAAACAATCTAATAATAACCAAAATGGTTCAGTCCAGGTACCGAGCTAACTTGACAGCGTGCCACAATGCGCTATTTAAGCCACACCCAGGCAGTGCCTCGGTTTGGCCCCTGACCTGGAGGCGGACCAACGCAGCATCCTCAGGTGAGCGTCTCTCATACAGTTTTGTGTGGATGTGGGGAAAACATGTAGGCGCCGAGTGTGCACCCTCGAACGCACTACCGCGACAGTTTGTTTGATGCGGACACGTGAGTGTGGATCTGCCGGAGAATGTGTGCGAAACAGTCTGAGCGGGACCGCGGTCCTGCGGTCCTGCCAGGAAACAATGAGAGCGCAGCTGCGGCCGCTCTCCTTGACGAGGGAGAGAGGCGCGCGGAACGGAGATGGATGGAGCGGTTTCTGTCGCTCCGTCACTGCCTTGCTTTTGGGTAGGTGCTCCTAAAGTCTTTGCTGGTGCTACTAACTTCTAAATTTGGGAGCACCAGTGCTACCAAGAAAAAAAGTTAATTTCGAGCCCTGCATACATTAAACATTTAGTACATCCATAATTACATAAATCATCCAGAAATAAAAAGAACTAGAACCAAGGCATTCAGAGACTGCAACATACCACGACTTACCCTGACTTACTTTCAGGGTAAGTCAGGGTAGGTCAGGGTACCCTGAAAGTAGTGCCTGACTAGTGCCTATGGAGAAGGCCAGTGTGAGTAAGACCATAGATCAAAGCTAGTGCATAGATAGATCACAGCACTAGCTTTGATCTATGACAGTGGTTCTTAACCTTGTTGGAAGTACCGAACCCTGCCGGTTTCATATGCTCACTCACTAAACCCTTCTTTAATGAAAAAAAATTTTTTTTTTCAAATTTAAGACAAAAGTATATGTTTTACTGTTGTATTTAATGGATTGTGCATTAATGTCACCTTTTTCAAAGAACAAAACCAAGACATGCATGAACTCACATGAAATGATCTACCTGCAAATCAGCATGACTTCTGCTGTCTTTTGTTCTCCATGCAGCTTAAGGAAGTATTCCTTTATTTTTGCCAGTGCCAGACTAGAGTTGCTCAACTTGACATTGCAAATCATGCAGAACGCTGACTCCCATCATGTTACGTTATGCAGTACATGTAAATTCACGTTGCACATATTTGTCTGACCACTTTCTTTTTTTGCTCAACATAGTAACTATGAATTAAAATATTAAGAAAGCAATCAGATGACGTACCATCATCCACCCATCCATTTTCTGCCGCTGTATCCGCCGCAGCGGGTCACAGGGAGCTGGAGCCTACCCCAGCTGGCATATGGCGTGAGGCGGCGGACACTTCGGGCACAACGCCAGTGCGCCGCGGAGCCACACACAAAGACAGACAACCATTCACACACACACACACACACACACACACACACACACTCACTCCTACGGGCAATTTGGGACTGGACAAACAACCTGAAGCGCATGCTTTTGGAGGTGGGAGGAAGCTGAAGAACCTGGAGAGACCCACGCAGACACGGGGAGAGCATGCAAATCCCACACAGAGTATGCGGAACCGCCGTGTTGTGAGGCGACAGCGCTACCCACCGCGCCACCGCGCTGCCCGACGTACCACCATGACAGGCATAAATCAATTACCAAGTGCGAAAAATGCCATGTAGCACAGGTAGGCTAATCGATGTTGCGTGATCACCTGCAGCCAGTGATGGCTAAGGGGGGCATGTCATCACGAATTGACACAATGTGTCAAACGTACACAGTGATTTGTGTGTGTTCGGCAAAACACCCGACACATCCTGTCGGGTGTTTTTCTTGACCTCCGTCTCCGCCGAACCCCTGAGACCGACTCACCGAACCCTTAGGGTTCGATCGAACCCAGGTTAAGAACCATTGATTTATGGTCTTACTCACACTGGCCTTCACCCTTATCTTTCTATCTTATCCGGTTCCTGAGTGTACAAAAGTTGAAATTTGACCTTGATCTAGTTTTCTCAAGGTCATCATCTCATTTTCATGCCCTTTGCCGCCTGAGTAATGTGCTTTTTGTTTCATCTTTCTATCTGCAACAGTTGCCAAGGTATTTGGTGGACATACGAACAGACGGACGAACTTACGGACGAACACATGAACACTGACAATTTCAATACATCACCTCTTTGAAGCTGGATGTAACAATGCAGCTTCATGTATGTTCATTGCTCGCCACTATTAGGTTAGACGTCACCACTCCAACACTCTCAATGGTGAAAGGCTGCCTTGAACATATGAATGGTTCTGAATGCAACCACTGCTTGAACTGTACATTTGATAAAGGAAGCATTTCTCAGACACAGGAGGTGCAGAATGACCGTGTTTTGTTCATCTGAACTGAAATTACGTCTGCAGCGCTTAACCATGCTGCTTTCATTATTGTCACTTCCCATTGTTTGCTTTGCTTTGTCACTGTTTTGGAAACTTTCTCAGTGAGTTTTCTATCGTATCCTCTGGGGAAAACTGGTAAGGAGAAGAGTAGAAATCAGACTTCTCTACTCTGTCAGCCTGAGGGGAAATTAAAGTCACTAATATTATACTCCGCCTCTTGCTACAGTTAACATTTCATACCCGGTTGAATATGTAGAAAAAAGAAAGCTTTTACTTTTATTGTTGGATGAGGATGATTAAAACAATTTAAGAGTATAAAGAGGACATGAAGGTAGTTGGTGTGAGAGAAGAGGATGCAAAGGACAGGGTTAGATGGAGGTGGTTGATTCGCTGTGGCGACCCCTGAAGGGAAAAGCCAAAAGGAAAAGAAGAAGAAGAAGAGTATAAACTAAGTTTAATGTAAAGTAAGGACACATGTCACTGAAACTCCATAAGAAGGCCGACATAAAAAGGTTCACATGGGCTAAAAGTGAAGGTAAAATCACAATGGGAAGTGGTTCCTCTCCCCCTCTGCGCTGTAGGAAAATTCTTTCTAAACAAGGTATGGAATGCCTCCTGTGTTTCATAATTTGTTCCCTCATTCTTCTCCTTTGCACATTTACAAACAGGATGCTGAGGAAGAGGAAAAAGCAGGGAAAGACTGGGAGATAGAGGAAGAAAAATGTCATGAAAATATTTTGGGGCAGAGCAGTTGGGTACACCAAAAAAAAATCTTTCTTTGTTTCTTTAACAAATGATTGTGATGTGAATGAAGTGGGAAAAAGAGATGGTTAAAATAGAGTGGGAAAGGACATTAATAACTATCTGACTGGCTGCATGCCCCAATCTCACAAAGAAAGAAGGAAGAGGAGGAAAAGGAGGAGGAGGAGGAAGCAAATTGAGAATACCCCAGGAATTATATTAAGTCTCCACTTGGTGTTCACATTCCAAACTAGCAAATCATGTAACATTCAGCCCAAGATTCCAATTATTTCTTTCTCCAGAGGGGGAAAGTGGGAGCACTGTAGGAACCTACAAGTTTTTTCATTCCTTCACTTCTCATCTGTCACTACTCTCTTTTCTCCCTGTCATTTTCCCAACATATGTGAAAGGGAAGCAATATGGAGGAAATCACTGGCACAGCAGAGAGGAGACAGGGGCTTGAGTGGGAGGGCCAGTGGAGAAGATGAGGTGGAGGGTGGGCTGGGGTGCAAAGTTTAAAAATATCTCAGACAGCCAAATGCAAGGCTGGGCCACAGCAGTCCAGCAGCATACCTTCAATTTAAGCTATTTTTGTTGCTTTTTCCATAATGTCTGAAGTCTGCCTTATAAGCTGATGCTAAAGAAGGTTCTGTAGCTGCAACATAAAAAGCCCAACTGTTTCTGTCACAGAAATTTTCCCATATGTGTGCCAGAGGGTTTTCTTTATGTTAAAGCCACACTCGACTTGTCAGATTTATTCACAGGGCCTTAGGGTCATAGGCTAGTGAACCTTGTGTGTGTGTGTGTGTGTGTGTGTGTGTGTGTGTGTGTGTGTGTGTGTGTGTGTGTGTGTGTGTGTGTGTGTGTGTGTAAAATTAAAAAAAACACAGCTGATGTGCCCCACATCAAAACACTGAACCCTGTTGCCTCTGGGGGTTATAACCGATGATGTCTGTGTAGACTTAATTCGATACAGAAACCTATAATCAATGATGAAGGTTATGATTCAAGTAACATGAATGGACCACTTTCACTAGGTAATGACAAAAACTGAAATAAAAGAAAATATTGGTTAGCACGAATTTATCAGTAACTTCAGAGCAGCTATCTAAAATCCATCAAATAAAGTGAGAATGAGATACAAATTTTACGTGTGGTTTCATACAGGATTTAAAATGTATTACTGCCTCCACCAAAGACATAATGAAATGTTTGGTTTATGTTAATGTTAAAAGTAGAAAAAGACCCACGTAACATTTCCTAAGGTTTGATGGTGATAAGGATTGCAGATTCATACTAGTGATTACAAAAGTTTTGTATCTTCTGGATTTTTGATTCAGATTGTTTAAATGTGTCAGACTTGAAGAAAATTCATTACTATGAGATAACAAATAATAATGCTGATTCAGAAAGATATCAAATATTATACAAATATTCAAAATTCACTGAAGTACATCCTGAAGAAAGCAGGGTGTTAGCGAAAAATCTTTGTTTTTGAATAACTATCAAGCAAATAATCAAACCAATGCATTCTAAATTTAAGGTGAGAGATTTATGGTCAAAAGTCACGTTATGAGTGTTAAGCTGTCATGGGATCATGTAAACATGATCATTTAAGCATGTAAGCTTATTTAGATAAAAGCAAGAGTTTCTCTATTTGGTGGACACACTGAAAAACAGTGTAGAGTGAGGAAGTCATAATACCACTAAAGTATTTTGCTTTGTGTTTTCTGTGTGTGTTTGTTTGTGTGTGTGTGTGTGTGTGTGTGTGTGTGTGTGTGCGCGCGCGCGCATGTGCGTGTGTGCATGCAAGGGTTCTACTGTGTGTGTGTGTGTGTGTGTGTGTGTGTGTGTGTGTGTGTGTGTTATTGCTGGTGGGAATCTTTGTCCTAACTCTGCATGCGTGAGTTAACATTCGCATTAAATAAACACACAGAAATACAACAGGGAACACATTTGCACAATGCATGCAAAAAGCAGCGTGTCATCGTTTCCAACTATCACCGGAGCATAAAGAACAGAATGCCAATAATAACACATTTAAGACAGTGAATTAACATTATAGTTCATATCTGCAAATGCATAGAAATTGTGTGAAATTGCGTTTTGTCCAGTATGATTTATTCTTATAACGTGTTTCCATTTTTCTACTGTAAAGCTGTTGAAAAACCCCTTTTGCAGCGGTTAGGGTTAGGGAAATATAATGGAAATATATCTAATTAATGTAGCCGCAAGAGGGCACAAGCCAGTGTCTTATTGTGCCGGTCCCAAGCACGGATAAATACAGAGGGTTGCGTCAGGAAGGGCATCCGGCGTAAAACTTTTGCCAAATCAAAGATGCGAATCAAACATATGACTTCCATACCGGATCGGTCGAGGCCCGGGTTAACGACGACCGCCATCGGCGCTGTTGACCTACAGGGCGCCGGTGGAAATTGGATTACTGTTGGTCGAAGAAGGAGAGGAGGAAAGTGCGTTCGCACGAAGAAAGAGAAGAGGAACGCCAAGAGTATAGGACTGAGAGTAGGGACGTTGAATGTTGGAACTATGACAGGAAAAGGTAGAGAGTTGGTCGACATGATGCAGAGGAGGAAGGTAGACATACTGTGTGTCCAGGAGACCAGGTGGAAAGGTAGCAAGGCTAGAAGTTTAGGAGCAGGGTTCAAGTTGTTCTATCATGGTGTAGATAGAAAGAGAAATGGAGTAGGAGTTATCTTGAAGGAGGAGTTTGTTAGGAATGTCCTGGAGGTAAAAAGAGTGTCGGATAGAGTGATGAGTCTGAAGCTAGAAATAGAAGGTGTGATGTTCAATGTTGTTAGTGGGTATGCTCCACAGGTAGGATGTGAGCTGGAGAAGGAGAAATTCTGGTTGGACTTTGATGAAGTGATGCAGAGCATACCTAGAAGTGAGAGAGTTGTCATCGGTGCAGACTTCAATGGACATGTTGGTGCAGGTAACAGAGGTGATGAGGAAGTGATGGGCAGGTTTGGTATCCAGGAGAGGAACGCAGAAGGACAGATGGTAGTTGACTTTGCAAAAAGGATGGAAATGGCTGTAGTGAATACTTTCTTCCAGAAGAGGCAGGAACATAGGGTGACCTATAAGAGTGGTGGTAGGAGCACACAGGTAGACTACATCTTGTGTAGACGATGTAACCTGAAGGAGATCAGTGACTGCAAAGTAGTGGTAGGCGAGAGTGTAGCCAAACAGCATAGAATGGTGGTGTGTAGGATGACTGTGGTGGTGAGGAAGATGAAGAGGACAAAGACAGAGCAGAAGACGAAATGGTGGAAGCTAAAAAAGGAAGAGTGTTGCATGACCTTTAGGAAGGAGTTAAGACAGGCTCTGGGTGGTCAGGAGGTGCTTCCAGATGACTGGACAACTACAGCTAATGTGATCAGGGAGACAGGAGAGTATTTGGTGTGTCATCTGGAAGGAAAGTAGATAAGGAGACTTGGTGGTGGAATGAGGAGGTACAGGAGTGTATACAAAGAAAGAGGTTAGCTAAGAAGAAGGGGGACACTGAGAGGACTGAGGAGAGTAGACAGGAGTACAGGGAGATACAGCGTAAGGTAGAGGTAGCAAAGGCCAAACAAGAAGCTTATGATGACTTGTATGCTAGGTTGGACAGTAAGGAGGGAGAGACTGATCTATACAGGCTGGCAAGACAGAGAGATAGAGATGGGAAGGACGTGCAGCAGGTTAGGGTGATTAAGGATAGGGATGGAAGTCTATTGACAGGTGCCAGCAGTGTGATGGGAAGATGGAAAGAGTACTTTGAAGAGTTGATGAATGTGGAAAATGAGAGAGAACAAAGACTAGAAGAGGTGACTGTTGTGGACCAGGATGTAGCAAAGATTAGCCAGGATGAAGTGAGGAGAGCACTGAAGAGGATGAAGAGTGGAAAGGCAGTCGGTCCTGATGATATACCTGTAGAGGTTTGGAAGTGTCTAGGAGAAGTGGCAGTAGAGTTTCTGACTGGGTTGTTCAACAGGATCTTAGATAGTGAGAAGATGCCTGAGGAGTGGAGGAGAAGTGTGCTGGTGCCCATTTTTAAGAACAAGGGAGATGTGCAGAGTTGTGGCAACTACAGAGGAATAAAGCTGATGAGCCATACAATGAAGTTATGGGAAAGAGTAGTGGAAGCTAGACTAAGGGCAGAAGTGAGCACTTGTGAGCAGCAGTATGGTTTCATGCCAAAAAAGAGTACTACAGATGCAGTATTTGCTTTGAGGATGTTGATAGAGAAGTACAGAGAAGGCCAGAGGGAGCTGCATTGTGTTTTTGTAGATCTGGAGAAAGCTTATGACAGGGTGCCCAGAGAGGAACTGTGGTATTGTATGAGGAAGTCTGGAGTGGCAGAGAAGTATGTTAGAGCGGTGCAGGACATGTATGAGGACTGTAAGACAGTGGTGAGGTGTGCTGTAGGTGTGACAGAGGAGTTCAAGGTGGAGGTGGGACTGCATTAGGGATCAGCTCTGAGCCCCTTCTTGTTCGCTATGGTGATGGACAGGCTGACAGACGAGGTTAGACAGGAATCTCCATGGACTAGGATGTTTGCAGATGACATTGTGATCTGCAGTGAGAGTAGGGACGAGGTGCAGGAGAAGCTAGAGAGGTGGAGGTTTGTCCTGGAAAGGAGAGGGATGAAGGTTAGCCGCAGTAAGACAGAGTACATGTGTGTGAATGAGAGGGACCCAAGTGGAAGAGTGAGGTTACAGGGAGAAGAGATCAAGAAGGTGGAGGATTTTAAGTACTTGGGGTCAACAGTCCAGAGCAATGGAGAGTGGGGAAAAGAGGTGAAGAAGCGTGTCCAGGCAGGATGGAATGGGTGGAGAAAAGTGTCAGGTGTGATGTGTGATAGAAGAGTTTTAGCTAAAATGAAAGGAAAGGTGTACAAAACTGTGGTGAGACCAGCGATGTTGTTTGGTCTAGAGACAGTGTCACTGAGGAAAAGACAGGAGGCAGAGCTGGAGGTAGCAGAGATGAAGATGCTGAGGTTCTCTCTGGGAGTGACCAGGAAGGATAGGATCAGGAATGAGTACATCAGAGGGACAGCACATGTTAGAGGTTTTTGGAGATAAAGTCAGAGAGGCCAGACTGAGATGGTTTGGACATGTCCAGAGGAGAGATAGTGAATATATTGGAAGAAGGATGCTGAGTTTTGAACTGCCAGGCAGGAGGCCTAGAGGAAGACCGAAGAGGAGGTTTATGGATGTAGTGAAAGAGGACATGAAGGTAGTTGGTGTGAGAGAAGAGGATGCAAAGGACAGGGTTAGATGGAGGCGGTTGATTCGCTGTGGCGACCCCTGAAGGGAAAAGCCAAAAGGAAAAGAAGAATGGAAATATATCTAATTCTAATAACCTTTATTTTGCATTTAAGCTGCTCAAATAGATATTTGAAACCGATTTTCATTCAGTTTCTGTGTTTTAGGTCACGGTTAGCCGTAGAAATACTGTGCATACCTTATGTATTCTGACGAGTCAATTCAATGAAAGTCTGAAGTAAGCTGTACATCCAAAACATATTTATTTTCTTATGACCTGACTCTGCCTGTGTGAATATGATCTCACTTACATCCCACACTTTTATTACTTATGTCTCTGACGGTTTTAAATGCGTGTCAGATTTACCTCGGGGTGAATCCCAAATACCACTACAGTATGTGTGTGGGAGGCACTGCTACAGTAAAGATATGTGGAAATGATTGTGTTCTGCAGCGCCATACATGTTTAACATTATCAATTATATTTTAGGAAAAAACTGTTAATCATCGTTATACACTTCTTATATGAATTCCTTACTCAGATTTGATGTTTAAAAATAGATGCTATCACTCACATTTTTAACATTTACACCTTTCTCTTACATTTCCCAAAATGCAACCCTCCACTTAGATGTGACACAGTGAATCCACAGGTTATATTTCCACCCTCCGGCACTATAAGAGCAATTGATGGAGGACAATATCACATAGTAGCACACTGTCTATTATTAAACAGTTTGTCAGGAGCATGTGCCTGAAGCATCCCCCACTAATGACTCTCCGGACGTCAAGCTGATAATTTGCCATGCAGAACAGTGAAGACATCAAAGCTAAAATGCTACATGCTACTGTCTTTCCATAATATTCACATGTCCATCTTTCCAAGTCTCTCCATCATGCTGAGGACAGCTCAATCGATGATCCCACCCCTCCCCTGTATACCACAGATGACAACAACACCTTACGCACATTTACACATTATCATGCTTATGGATACTGCTTTTTATCTTCCTGCTTCATTACACATTGATTAAAGGGTGGAGAAAATGTGTGACAGGATATACAGTACATGTAGAAATCCATAAAGAGCCATTTGTTTGCTTCTGCAGGAAGGTTGTGTAACATTTAGTAATCTAGTGTACAGGAACATTACTTTCGATTTGGTCATTTATTCCCTATTTGGTTCACGGGACTGGTCAGAGCGAGCATGTGAATGAGGGCATAAAGTGGGCACGCTTATGGTGTGACATAATGGCATACTGTAGTGTGTGATATCATCCAGCAAACAAGTTAGTGTTATTATGCCTAAGTAGGAAATGAATCATGCAGCACAATATAATTTATTCTTGTGTCAGTGGAGTGGCTCTTTACAATCAATGAACAGTGTGGATGCAGGCAGCCTGCAGCTGAGACTGACTGAACAGAGGAAATTCTTTTCCTGCCGATGTCAAACCGCTACATCCAGTTCATATCTCTGTTTGACCTTGATCACGTCAGTTTAGCAAAGGCAATCACAGTCCCTACAGCTTTTATTGTCCAACATCAACATACAGTATTGGATTCTTTTCCATTCTGTTGCAAGAATATTGTCTCTGGGCCACCAAAATTCTAAAACCAGCTGACACTTTTCCTTGTAGAAAAAAGGCAGAGGACTTCATATTTATACTTTTTATGTTCTCCTTAATGTTCTAAAGGGACCAAACCAGTGGTAGCAATATGGAATTGCGCTTTTCATGTTGTATGAGAACGTTTAATAGAGCGCACTCCTTCAAATGAATAGTTAAGGCAGTCTAAGAGACTACTGCAGCTTTATAATATGGCATCCCCTGAGGGGCTAGAGTGCTTATATTTCCCTGCTCATATTGCAAACTGAGATCAAGAGGTTTTTCTCCTCTAACAGTACAGCATCAAGCATCTCATCTCACCGTCTTGACCTATAGCATCCTACTGAAACAGATTGTTTAAAGAATTCCAGAAATTTTCAGTCTTTGGAATGATGGTCTTCTTTTAATAGCCTGAAATGTTTTATTCTCCAAATCTCCCCATATGTTTACACATTATGATCTAAGTGTGTGTGTATTTTGGTATGATAACATGGTTGAGGAGCAGAAGGGAGCTGCAGACTATGGAAAGGGAGAATATCCATTACATAAGAGATTAAACTTGAGGAATCTGAGGTATGTATCCAACGATGCTGGTCAGGAATATGAAAGCCTACTTCGTGGGCCCCCCTGTGAATAGAGCCTCAGTAGGTCGGTCCACTGTTTTTCCCTTTGATGTGGGCTTGCAAAAGTGAACAGGCGCCCAGCTTGGCACTGTAGTACAAACTCATATTTTGCTGTTAAGACACTTGTTATTTTGGCTCCACAGTGACGGAGTTGTGTGCACAGGACATAAACGGACAGAGAAGAAAGCAACTGGCCGACGACAAGACGTACGACATCTCAGGATCGCGGCTAGACTTGCGATGACACCTAGTTTTGATTACATTTCTGAAAAGCCAGAGCAACTGCCTGCTCACCAGGCACACGCTCTTACTCAACCACACTATTCTAATGTACCACTGCTATTCCTGCTGCACTTCATTACACCAAGCTGGGTAGTTTGTGGGGGGTGGGGTGGGGGTGGGGGATGGGGGGGCAGATAGAAAGGGAGATGACTGCCGTTTTGTTCATCTCTTCAGTTTGGCGTAGAGGAATTTTTCAGACTCTCCCTGTGAGGTTTATCCATCCACGTGGTGACGCACACTTATCATGATGATGACACTTTTTGAAACACACTTTTTACACTAGTTCCTTCTGGATCCTAATGGAGGAACGTACGGTACATGTCCCCAGTCCTTCTCTCCTCACTGTGGAGCCATCTGTAGGAATTATTTTGTTTGCCCGCTCTAATGTGTGTGTGTGTGTGTGTGTGTGTGTGTGTCTGTGTGTGTGTGTCTGTGTGTGTGTGTGTGTGTGGGACACATCTGTTGCTTTAGCTGGAGACGGAGAAAGCAAAGAAGAGGATTCTGACACTAAAAACCATCAGCATACGCTCACAGAGGTAAGAAAGAGGAAGGTGGCATGGAGATAAGGATTCAGTGAAGGTGGAGGTTTAAATAAGATGAGAAAAGTCATTGTTTCATGTCCATGTACTGATCAAAAACACATGAAGCCAACAAATAAGGATTTCAGAAAGTACACTATCAACCTCAGGGAAACGGTGAAAAACCGTGTGTGTGTGTTTGTGTGTGTGTCACTGACCTCTGACTCGGGCATAGCAGCAGCCACACTTCGCCAGGACTTTGCGGAACAAGTGTTGGCAGCCACAGCCTCGGTGATGGCGATGATGGTGATGGTGGCCCCCTTTCATGCTGTTGAACCATGAGCAGAGGTGGGCATGGCCCGGCACTCGCCCTTCCTCCCCCCCTCCCGCCCCCACCCCCCCCCCACCCCTCCCCACCCCTGTCCCTTTCTGCTCCCCTTAAGTCACCTTCTTCCACCCTCACAAGTAGAGGTACTTGTCAACATATAAATCCTCAAGGAGTCAGATGATTCCCCCTCCTCGGTTGATTAGAGACAGAATTAAAGCCCATACATCCACACCGGGAAGAAGGGAAAGTGTCCACAAAAGCAGCTGCAGCAGCAAAAAAAGAAATCCACTCGAGCCTGAGGTTTTTTTCTCATCCAGGAAAACATCCCAGCAAGCTTATCGTGACACTGAATGTGTTGTCATCCCTGTCGCTCAGCTTTTCCTCTGTTTCCTTTCTGGTGCTAAGTGCTCTACCTCTGTGAACCGCCTGGTCAAATGACACACTATGGGAGACAGCTTAGAGGAGAGAGAGACAGAGTCAGGGAGAGAGAGAAAGAGAAGGAGAGAGAGCATAAGGGGAGGGGTGAGAAGGGTGGAGTTTGCAGCTCTCGTCGCTGGCTGTTCCAGGATAACATTCCCACTCCCCTAATGTTCTCTCTTCCTGTCTCTATTTCTCTCCTCTCAGCTGTTTTTCCTCTCGTTTGTTTTCTCATCCGTCTGCTCTCTCTCAAACCCAGAGACCAGATGAAATGGCACGCTGGAAATAACACCCAGGTCTGTAATGATACATGATGCTATTTAGAGAGGGGAGTCCATGTTGGGTTGAAGGTGTCGTGTTTTCCACAAACAGTGTCATCACCTCTGTCTGTAAGTGTGTTTCACTTTAAAGAGCACGTGCTCACTTTATAGATCACAGACCCATTTCCTGGCAAGGCAGCTTCAGATTTGACTTCTGTGCTCGTAATCATGAGGCCAACATCATGAGAGCGTTTGTTCCCCCCCTTGTGTTTCCATGGAGCACGCATGTGGTCTCAAATTTCACAATGATGGTACAGTGGCATTCTTGTCGTGTGTGTGTGTGTGTGTGTGTGTGTGTGTGTGTGTGTGTGTGTGTGTGTGTGTGTGTGTGTGTGTGTGGCACCGGTCATCCAGCCAAATAACTTCTTGTAGCATGTCATGGCTCAGTCGAACTACTTCGCTGGATCAAACTCCTAAGAGAATAAATAAAGGGCTATTGAAGTTCTTATTCTTAGAATTAAAGTAGTTTTTATTTAACCTCTATATTATCATGACCTGGAGAGAATGATGAAACATATTGATCTATTGAGTGATGGACAAATAACTGATAAAATCGTCTGTTGTGACTTATTACATTTGTTCTTTTTTTCCATTCTTGACACATTTGAGAGATAAAATGAATTACAGAAATAGCTAAAAATACACACATCTACACATTACACTAGATCACAACACTGAGGAAAATAATCTGCAATAAACTCAATAAAAAATGTTTGTGACGATGCTTTAAGTGTTCTATATATCATCTTATCGTTTAAAACAGAAAAACATATAGGAAATAATGTAGTTGTGTTTGCTTTTTTAGATTATCAGATAGGTCATACATGAAAATGTATTATTGTGTCACGGTGAAAACACAGTACCACATCCATGCTTGCAGATGTACTGTACAAAACCAGCTTCACGAAGCTTATAATCATCACGGACATAACGGATATTTTTTTAAGTTTGCAGTTTGATGAACCTGTAAGCTGAAGAGGTTGTGTAATCGACAGCTCTGAAATTCAAACCAGATTTGTATTTATTTAGAAGTGCATTTTACACCAGAGCTGATTAAACTCAATCAATACATAATTATGACTCATCAGCCTTCATTTTAGATGCAATCAAATTCAGCATGTGATCCAGACACATTTCAGCAACTCATGGGGTAAGCGACGGTTGCATGATATTTGGAAGGAAGGAGCGCAATCATGAAATTCTGCACGCTTTTAGCTGTAAACAATAATTTTCTGACTAACAAGCAGCATTTCTCAGGCCTGACGCCGCTTAACCTATGACTCAGTATGTGATCTCATTTCACATTTGCAGCACACATAGCACCATGTTCCATTTGCACAATCTTTGACTTTGACACACTGGAAATTACAAACTGATTACTGCAACAAAGACAAGAAGCTTGTCAGCACACTCTCAGGTTTTTCTTTGGGGACGTCCGTGAAAATGAGAGAAGGCAGAGTATCGTCTGGCGCTGAACCGATATCTGCGAGCATCTTCGAGCGCTGCATCCCTGAGGTGTGTTGTCAGGTGCTTCAATGGTTGTCAGGTCTGTCTCCAGCATCTACATCTTTGCAGTGACAGGGCAGTGGCAAGCTCTTATCGTCCCTGTTTCTTTTCTCTCACTTACATACGACGAAAACTGTAGCAGCCATGACATGAAAGGGTTTTTCAATAGAGGCAGAAAATCCATCGTGACAAATATATTCTATAGGTTCAGACACCACACTGGTTTGCCATATACAATACTCACGCTCACCGATACAGATAACAATCCTCCCATCTTTACAGTCTCTTGCCATCTCCTCATCTTTTGTTCATAATGGATGCCTTAAACGACTGATTGAATGGTCAATTCACCAGAGGAATATTGATCGGGGCTTCTGAATGTCTCCACTTCTGATGTTGATATGCCTGCCAAAAAAGCTCCAAATTTAAGAGCTCGAAGGATTTATAAGGAATAAGATAAAATAAAGATGCCAAGACAAGAAACTGAAGACAAAGAAGTGCTTACAAGCACATGAAACACAAAAGAGATAATCGAGAAGACTCGGCTCTTTTGATGCATTTAAAATTCATGAAGGGAATTCAGAAAATTCTTTTCATGAACTCTTAATAATTAGAGGATGCCAGAATGTGTTCTTCCAGTAGGGGGCATTTGTACTTGTTGCGTAAGGCTGATAGGTGCATTGAAGGTTGGCAACGCTGATTCAAAGTAGAACAATTTTGTTTCATCGTGCTTTTATTGGTCAATACTTTATGCATTAACTAGAGTTGATGTTCAAGATATGAATATTTCATGTATTTCAAACATACATGTATGTTCTTGAACATGTATGTTCATGTTTATGACTCATCACACTGACAGGTATTTGGTGCATATTCAAACCTTTAAGGGTTTGAATATACAGTATAAGTAAATAGTTTATCCCTGTTAGTAGTATCAGAGAGGAATTAAACACCTGAGTAACTAAACACTAAAACTAGCACAGGAGATATGTGCACAGTCCTGTCAACAGAAATATGAAAAAAATGTTCCTCCCCTGGCTTAAAGGGGAAAGCGGTCGATGTGAGGTGAGGCGTGTATTAACACCCATTTATCTTCCTCCTTTTCTCCGCTCCCTCGCTCCTTCCCTCCCACCATGTCTCCCACATGAGACAAACACACACAAAGATGATTCATCGACACACATATGCTTGTGCAGATGTTAAAGAACAGGATGAGATGATTATATATATATATATATATATATATATATATATATATATATATATATGCGCATAGCTAGAATCAGGCAAGATGGACTCAGTTCAGTAGATATGCAGTTGGTTATTTGCAGTACATTGCCCAACCCCCCACTGATAGCCTCTCCTCACCCCATCAGCCAGCTGAAATCCTGCCAAAATATGTTCACTTAGATTCAGTTTGTCTTCCTTCCTCTCCCTTGCTATTTCTCCCTTAGTTCCTCTCTTTTTCTTCCTCCCATCATCTCTGAGCTGAGCGCCAATTAAGGAAAACCAGCATTCTGGACAAGGAGGTGTAAGGGGGAGGTTCTCGATTTTGGCTAAGGTCCCATCATGGAGCAGAAGTCACAGAATTAATGTCTTGTTCTCTCCTATCCTGCTGGTCTGCAGAGAATGGCTGTTTTCGTTCAATTAGACTAAACTACACTGCCACCATATATCAGGGAGACAGGTGTGTTGCTCTGTGTATGTCTATACAAGTGTGTGCACTTTTTGAGTACCACTCAGTGCCCCCCTACTGTTATTCCTCTTCACGCAGCACAGCTTTGAGGCATGAGGCGCTCTACCCTACAAACGAGGCCACGCAGCTCTAACAAAGAAGTGAAAATCCACAACTTGGTATGCAACACCTAAAGTTATGATCACACTTTTACTCTTTCCCCATCTATTTCTGACAAACCACAGCAACTGTACAACAAAAGCTCCTCTATCCGTCCAACAGGTTCTGTCCCTCTTCTTGTGTTCATTGAATCTTGCATAAAAAGCCACATATGAGCACAAAAACAGAGGGACTGTGTAAAACTTTAACTCCATGCCATTCAGAGGAGTAAATGTTAATTAACAAAATGGAATTCCCTGAAGCCACACAGGGAGTGACACTGCTTCTTTATCTTTGAGAAATAATTACATCTACTACTGGTTTTACTGTTTAAGGGGAAAAAACTCTACTGAATCATGCCATGAATTCTAAAATATGAGCTAATAAAAATGCAAATCAGTGTCCTATTTTTTTGATAGTTGTTTCATGTTTCTGACTGTATGAGTACATTAACCATGAATCCATGTATGTGGTAACATGTGTGACTGTAAGACTGTTTATGTGGCTCCATCTGCCTCCTTCCTTCCAGGTCAGTGTGGATTCAATGCCAGCTGTGTCATGGAGCATCGGCCTCTGAGCTGCCTGACCTAAGCCTTCCAGCTAGCTGTGACTTTGTTCAAATGCAACAAAAAATGCCTACAGTTTGACAAAAATCCAGATCAAATCCTTCCGACTTAAATTATTCATGCGAGAGGACTTCATTCACTCTTTCCAGATTTTATGGAGAGATTATGAAGAGATTATCCGTGATAATGACAACCTACGAGGACAGTGAACCTACACATTTGGTTAGAGGTATGGTCCTTAATTTCACAAAGATGATAAGAGTATTTTTGCAGTGAAAAATCTAGTTTTGTCTGTACTGAAAAGGCTATAGAGAATCAACAACATCTGCTGCCCGCTTCAGTTGTACAAAGCTTTTAAGAGAGTCTCAGCTTCTTGTTGATGTTGCATCAACTTCATTATTCAATTCTGTTATTGTTTTCAGTCACATCAGGGTGGTAAAGAAATCAGCCTCTAAGCCCACTGTCCAGTAGCCTCTAAAAAAACTGAACAACTGGTGAACAACCAGGAATTTTTAATAGCTGAAGAGACCCAATATCAGGCCATGGTGTCAATGAAACACAGGCAAAAGTGTTTTGGGCTGCAATAAATCAGAATCTGAATTCCATCACAAGACAAAAAGCCAACACATACACAAAGCCATAAATCAGAGAAAGAGAAAGCTTCCATAAAATACAAAATATACCAGACATCCTTCATTCAAGAAATGAAACATTGGAGCATAAGAAAAGGACCACACACACTATATAAACTCAGAAAATAATGAGCTACAGGTGGAATCTAATTAGACAAAACTTTGAGGAGGTCTGAAAACAAGACAAGTGAGTAAAAAAAAAATAAGAAACCGGACCCACAGGTTCAGAAGGAGAGTGAAAGTGTACAAACCATAAGCACACAAAAACACAGAGAAAGCAATTTAAAACAGAAAAGAACAAGCCCAGCAATATGACAACGTCAGTATAAAGAATGACATTCATGTACACAACTTCCATCCTCTGTCTGCAAGATCCAGCAAATAAAATTCATGTGGTATACTGTAATGTCCTCATGAGGTCAAGAATATTATGTCCTACTTACCAGGGACTGATCACAACAATAAAATAGAGCTCTCTAATATAAGTATCTTACACCATAAACCTCTTCAGTTTTCTGAAGGGTGATGCATAAGATGCTATAACTGCATAAATAAACACCTGTGAGTAGTAGTATCAGTTCTGGTTGAGCTCAGGTTGAGCTCTGCCCATTTAAGGTCACACATACACATTTCAGTCCCAGGGTCCTCTGGGATCACCACTTGTCCTCGGATGGCACACTCTCACAGCCTCTCACAAACCCAATATGGGCTGAAGCATGCAATGTATTCATTCACCTTTCATCAAGTCAAAAATATGGAGAATGATTGTTTCGTTTGTTTCATTTCATTGACATGAGGAGCGACTTTCCATACATTAATGTTCTGATTTATGGTTTCCATAAACAAGGATAAAGATTGTTCTTACTTCAATTTCTTCTTTTGGTCTCCAGTGTTTCATTTTCAGAGAAAATCAGAAATCTGTTTTTCATAATGCAGTATTAGTAGTGGATAAAATCAAAGGTAAAAACATGTGTCTTTAATATAATGTTGTGTAACAATTGTTCTTCCTCATCTTATGCTCCTGTACTTATTCATCTTTACTTTGGTCTTTCTAACCGGATATCATGTTTCCCACGAACATAAACCTTCATTGACATGGCTTTCTACACATTAAACACAAACATGTGTATTCATTTGCTACAGGTTTACAGATTTAAATAAAGGCATGTATGGTGTGTTCAGACATGAGGAGCAAGTCTATGTATGCAGTGGTGGGTCAAATACAATTTTGACAGGGTCAGTGCAGCTTCCTGACATAGCTGCATGCATTTTACCTTGAAAAATGAGTGTGTATCCATCAGCCACTAATCAGTGAGGGGAGAGAGAGAGAGAGAGTATGAACTAGATTACTGGGAGTCTGAGGGGCCAAGAGGCAAAGAGAAAAAAAACTGATAAGATTTGAGAGAAATACGATCAGCAGCTCTGCATGCTTAGAGGAGAAGCCAGGTTTAAAATACCTCCGCTGGAGACATCGCTTTGAAGAATGTCAAAGGAAGAAATATGTAGAGGTTGTATGTACAGATTGAAAAAGTCAACAGGGGAGACAAGAGGGAAAACGAGGCGAAGAAATCCAAGAAAAAGATGTCAAACAAGCATCAGTAAATGGGTCTGAAAAATGATGAAAGCTGGAATTGAAAAATGGGAATAACAGGAGGAAAAAATGGGGTCTGAATTCTGGGAGGCTGGCACTGTCCTGTGATTCCTGGGAAGCCACTACAAGGCATCTTGTTTCTAACATTTAACAGATGGCTGTGTGCACCACATCTTTAAAGAAAGCAGGGGCCTCTCCTATTTCCCATCTCGTCCACTGACACAGCAAGAGATGGAAACAACACTATGACCTCTGCCAGTCATACCATGACAAAACACAATCACATGTCTCCTGCTGAATGAACCTGAAATGAGATTCATCACTGACAAAAAAAAAACCTCTCAAAACTATTTAAATCATGAAAATTTTGAAAGAATCAGCATGAATCTACTCTCTGCTTTTAGTATAAATAGTTGTACTCTTTGAACTACAAGCAGAACACGAGTAGCCCTCAACCCACAAACACAATCGGTTCAGAGAGCCTGGTCATAAGCTGAATGGTTTGTAAATCGTTATTTATTACTGTAAATGTTGAACTATAATAGCCATTTGAGGTCATTTAAAGGCCATATTTTATACTTTACAGTTTTATTCCCTAAGACTTACCAGAAACAATTACCGTATACAAAAACAACACAAAATGAAATAAAATACTGTAGTACTGTAATGTAACTTTTACATCTCTACCTCTGCATATTCATTTTCACCTTGGGGTGTAGAGGCTAAGCCAAGGTTTAAGCCACTGAGGTATTCCACCACACCTACATGAATGAATGATGCGCTGATGCGCTTCCTTGTAATCAAAAGTCTGACACCTCACTTTATGCTTGGTTATTATTTTATTTCTAGTAAGTTTTTCCGTTAATTCGACCAATAATTAACATCAAATAGCAAAACATTCAGTGGAATTTAATGGTCAAAAAACTGTTAATGCTTCTGGGCAGAAACCTAACCTGGCAAATTTTGGTTCCTAGATCATTTAGCTCCTATAGGGGAACACAAACGTTGCTCACAAACATCCCCATGCACATAAATACATTGTATGTTTGATTCCTCCTCAGAAGTTCACAAAAATGTGGATAAAAGAAGGACAAAATGCTGAGGAAACTGTTCACTTGGTCTTATATTTGCTGAGTTATGTGAAATCTTCATCTATGGAGTGTTAATGTTAAGTTGCTCAACGGGGGTTGTGGCAGAAAGGGGATCTACAGCAGTCGGATATAGCGGCGCACAGTTGTTCATATCTACAAATGTTCGTAAGTCAGATGTTTTTATTATGAGTACTTCCTGTATTTAATCAAAGTAACTGTAAAAAATATCAATAGTTAATATTACTCCTTGATAAAATATAATAAATCTAGATTGAAAAGGCTATTTTTTAGTTCCTAATATTCTTAAGTGTTGATTAAAAAAAAATTTTTTTCATTTATATAATAAAATTATTTCTTATGATATTTTCCAAAGGTTATTTCATCATAGTTACGTCATACGGAGACTAGTTAAATTAAAATACTTCTCTTTCTTTTGTGCTCTGACCTACCACTGTACCTTGTTGATGTTGTGATTTACTTTTTCAGTCTTGTGTTTCAGTGATTTTCCTTCCAATTTTACGTCCAGAGGAAATTGAGCAACAGAAAAACAGGTGAGCAAAGAACCTCGCCTGGAAACGGAAAAACAATGTTCGTTTTGATCATCACCTTCCCATGTCTTCCTGGATACGCATTTCTCTGCCATGATAAGCATCGCTGACTGCTTCCTCTGGCCTCACTGACATTTCTTATGTAGACCATGAAGAGTTATGCATGTCAGATAGCCTAGTGGTCCAGACACATAGTACATACTATCAAATCCCCATGTATACACACACACTCTCTCTGTAACCCAAACCCAGATCCAACGACAAAGCTGCTTTTGTTTCATTCCACTCAAGTAAAATGTCCATGCACGCAATCCTTTCACAGCAAAATCAGAATAAGTGTAACCAAACAGTGTTGGGGCAGGAAGGGAGGGAGGTAGCCAAATATGTTTTCTAGGCCCATCTGGAAAGTGTTGTATGTGTATACACAAAACAGTCCACACAAGAACTCTTTCCCTCACACACATGCTTATGTATGGTACATTACAGTAAAGGAATTTTCTGCTATCAGTGCTAACAGAGGATACAGATGATGGAGTCTTATATGAGAAAACTGCCATCATTTATTTCCAATCTGATGCTTTCCTTGAGGTTTTTACCGCAAAATGACCACTATCAGATACAACACATGGGACTACAGCCTGCAGATGAGAAATCATCTCTGTAGATCAACAGTGGCACAGATTGGAAACCAGAATTTCTCATAGACATGAGCAGTCGCTGATTTAAACGCTGCTGGTTTGAAATGTGAGACAAGAGTCAAAACTGCGTCTGGAAGTTTGCGTTTCGGTGAGTCTTTAAGCTTTGACTGGTTTGGCGAGGGCCGGTGTTTGGACTTGCATTGTAGATACGGGGTCATGAAATGGTCTGTCACGCTCAGTGCAGCCCTTTCAGGTCTTACCTGTTCTTTCTTTCCACTCTGGGTTTTCTGTCACTGTGGCCTGCTGCTCCCAATCCAGACCCTCTGGCTCCCACTGGCTTTGCATTGGCCCCTTGTCCTCCTCGCTTGATAGGTCCACATCATCCCCCTCCGAGAGCTACACAAACAGATGCATTTGTCAGCAGCAGACCTGTGTTCTTGGAGGAAATTTTGGTCAGATTGTACAGAATTAACCATTGTGCCATGGACTGATTCTTTTCTAGTCTCTACATTGGTTTTAGCTTTTTCCCCACAATAAATGAAGTAAAAATGCAAAATAAATAATTTGCCACAAAGCTTTTGATAAGCACATCTGAGATAGCGTATTTTAAAGTTTAAACTCAGCAGCTCCAGTGTATAGGATAATAGAAGCAAGCAAAGTTACAAGTATAAAGGAAAAATGCAGGGGAGAAAAAAAACAGGAAAAGGAAGAAGGAAGAAAGTAAAGAAAATTGCCTGGTTGTGGTACATTGCATTAGACCTGCATGAGTTGTGATCTAATCACCACTAATCTGTTTCCTGTTTCTCTGACATATCCAACATTCTTTCCAAGCACTGTATAGAGTGATTCCTCCATTCTGCTTGTTTGGATTGACTATTTTAGATTAATAACTATAGAGATGACATAAAACAAACTTATTATGTAACAGTGTCATAAGGTGGACATCGAGCCCTTCAACCACAGAAAACATTTCCAGTCGTGTCCATGGCTTTCAATTTGAGTATGTCCTCTTATGCTTTTAAATAAACTGCCAGTAAATACACAAACCAATCCACAACTCACCCACTGCTGATTGGGCATGGCCACAGAGGTAAGCACGTCAGCCATGGCCCCCAACATCTGGTCAGTACGTCCCTGATTCTTCTGCAGTGCCTTCATTCTTCCCCAGTGCCCAACAACTGTCTTGAAATGATTTTCTGTTGCGGTTGTGACCTTTGATCTCGAGCTCTGACAGTCTTTCCCTCTGTGTCTTCAGCGTGTCCTGTCCGTCTGTTTTCTGCTCCTCCAGCTCCTCTTTCAGTCTGCACCGTGCCACCGTTTGGAGCTGAGCCACCACAGCTCGTCTTGTTCTACCCAGACACACAGGAAACCTCATGCACATGAATAATTAATCCCAGGGGGGAGGGGTGTCTCTGTTTGGACCTGGGAACATAATCTTGGACAGTAGCATGGGATCTCTTCCCTTTTTGTCCCTCTGTTGGCTACCTCGATTCAGACACAGGTGTGCCGACTTGAGGCGTCTCCATCACTGGCTCTCCTCGGAATTTTTTGGGCCCTCCTGTTCAAAGTTATCGTCATCTTCTCTGTCATCCTCCTTCGTAAGGAGTCTCTTGTGGATATTTATCTCTGTGTTGATCCTCTCCTGTCCTTCTGTCTGAGTATCGGACTGGTGAGACATGACTGAAGGACTGAATACATTGTTGAAATCCTCCTTTCTTGTTGCTCAATGGCTATGAAGGAGCCACCCCCTTGTCAAACCTCTCCTCCTTGGATTATTCTGTCTCCTCTGTCATTTTTTCCTTTTGTCTTTACCAGCTGGATTATAGTCCCATCTCAAACAATCCCCATCTCTTCTATCGCTTTCTCTCTTGCTCTCGCTCATGTGTGTCTTATTTTAATCAGGCAGCTGAAACAGTCCATTCATCTTTGCCCAAGTCTCAGGCAGTGACACATGGATTGTGTGAACTCGAGAGCGGCGGGGCAGCCCCAAATAAGGTATGAACACACAGCCCATGAGGCTCAACGGTTCCAAAAACTGTCACTGATGGCACACACATCTCACACTACTTCCAGCTGTGGATTAACTGAACAAGTGTCCTTTGTTTTTGACTGTTTGAAAGATTATTAGTTGATAGTTGGACTGTTAACAACTCTGAGCCTCTCCCAAAATAACAGCAGTTTTGTGTACATGTGTGCTTCTTCTTCTTTTCCTTTCGGTCGCCACAGCGAATCAGTTGCCTCCATCTAACCCTGTCTTCTGCATCATCTTCTCTCACACCAACCACCTTCATGTCCTCTTTCACAACATGTTCGACCAGTAGTCCAATTTCCACCGGCACCCTGTAGGTCAACAGCACCAATGGCAGTCGTTGTTAACCCGGGCCTCAACCGATCCGGTATGGAAGTCATAGGCTTGATTCGCATGTTTGATTTGGCAAAGGTTTTATGCCGGATGCCCTTCCTGGCGCAACCCTCTGTATTTATGCTTGGGACCGGCACAATAAGACGCGGGCTTGCGTCCTCTTGCGGCTACATTTTTGTGTACATGTGTGCGTTATGCAAAAAAATAGTTTTGACACCAAATTTTAGTAGCCAAAGTGAACATTCAGGCTTTAAGAATGTGTGATCAGGTGCTCTTCAGTATAAATGTCAATATCATCCCATAAAGAAAATTAAGCAGCTACTTTGTGACTGTTTTTTATTTTTATGTAAATAAATTGTATGAATATGTTTTTAAACACAAGACAAACCTGATTCTGCAACGTAATGATGAAGATAGAGAAGAAACAATAGGCATTTACAGTCACCATACAAAAACCGATGCAATAAACACATTTTAAAAAAGCATTGGCCAACATGAGTGCAAAAAAAATGTCTTCATTGGTGAGTTTGTGTTTAAGTCAAACTAACAATTTCACCTTTAATTATTTTACACAGGCATAGTTGGGATGTCATTAGTTCCACTGTTATGTGGTCAAAAATCCAACAATTATGAGTGTATGACACATTACCCCATAATAAAAATCATCAAAATCATTGCAATTCATCTCAAGAGGAAGTTGAATTTCTGTAAAATTCAATTCAATCAAATTCAATGATCATTTATGCAGTGGGAATCACAATCTCTTGGGAATTCAAGACCACAAAGTCCAAAAATACACATTTTAACCCATTTTCGGTATTTAAACATGATTAAAGTCAAAACTATTATCATCAGCTGGAATAGCGTTACTGTACTATTGTTTTTATGAATGTGTGACTGCTTAAGATTTCTAATAGCAGAGACAGTGAGAAACCTATTTTCATTAGAGTGCTTTTGAATGTGAAAAACTTAAGGTCCTCACTGTTTCTCTGTTCACAGACATTATTTTGAATGACTATACATGTATGTTTGGTATTGATAGAAAACCACTTGGTGTTAATTAAATCAAGAAGGAGTTTCTAATACATGAAAACACAAAGACTGTAGTGAGCTGGCATCTCATCCGGGGTGTACCCCAGCCAGTAGCAATCTCCAGATATGCTCCAGCAGACCCATGACCCGCAAGGTGGATAAGCTGCTGAAGACGAGAACATGGATGGATGGATGGATGGATGGATGGATGGATGGATGGATGGATGGATGGATGGAAAATACTGCTTTAGTAAAATACAGATCTTACAACACAAATTGTTGAATGAACAAAACACAATTTACTGAGAAAATGAAACACTAAAAATATTTCTTTAAAAATATGAAAATAAGATCATACTTTTAAAGTGTATTAGATTACTTGCATGATTCAACATATTGTGTAGCAACTGTTCCATATGGTTGTGACTGTTAATCTCCCTCTTTCAAATCCAGCATGCAGGTTTTACACTTATTTACATTCCTCTCTGCAGCTTTCTCTTTTCCTAGCTTATGTATTCGTAGGAAGCTCTTACAGTGAGGGAGTTAACAGGTACAGCTTTATATCAGGGCTTCATTCATGAAGCCATTGTCACCAGACAGAACAGATGCTGCAAACGCTAAACGTGGAGCTGAATATGCTGCTACTTCTTTCAATAACCACAATGTTCAATCTCATCACTCACACTGTAGACACATCACAATGATTTCTGCTATACCAACACATCAGAAGGTGAAGTACAGTATATTAACCTGTGAACACCCTCGATTGATTATAATGCACACGGCTGACCTGTAGTCACATTTGCATTTTTATATTTTAGCATTGTGGACAGTGGACACATTATTCTGTCAATAAAGTTCATTCATTCATTCATTCATTCATTCATTCATTCATCTTCTAATCTGCTTCTTCCGCTTTTGCTGGTCACGGGTTGCTGTAGCATATCCCAGCAGACATACAGGCGAGAGGTGGGGTATACTCCAGGCGGTACGCCGGTGCACCGTAAAGCCACATGAAAGATGATATATTTGGTCCGTTTCACTGCTGGGACACCTGCCACATCTCTTTCACTGTCTCATTCTCAGGCATCTCGCAGTTATAGATTTTTTTAGATCCTTGTCCTCACCCCGCACTAACTGAAACCATAGGGATTTCCCTCTTGACACTCTGTAGAAAAGGTTTTACTATTCTACCATTTACAATTTCTTCAAAGTGCACAATTTGAGTCAAAGTAAAAACACTTTCCCATCGTAAAATTCTTTGCAAAAATCACCCAAATCCTCTTCTTGCCTTTCATATACAGATCTAACAGTTTGGTTCTTGCTTCCTTCCATTCACCTGCCTCCCTTGAGGTTTTCTGATGCTTTCCATTGACCGGCAGAGCAGGGTGGATTCTGACTTTTAGCCAAATAGCTGGAAATAATAAAACAGATGCTCTTAGAGTCTGGGCAAAGCCCTGGTGAGACGGCCAACAGTCTAATATTAGTTGAGCACATGGCTGTCTTTAGAATCAGTCACTTAAGTGCTACGCTGAGTTCATTGCTTCCCAAGCTCCTTTCCAAGTCCTTTAGCTCTACCACTGACCTCTGCTGGGTACACTGGCGTCTGGGGAGAAGCTGGGCTGCCTTTTGCAGCGAAGAGCAAATGTCTATGTGTGGAATTTGTAGGATAAGAGGAAAATAACCCTGACCCTAAAAGGAGAGTTTAAGTACCACCAGGAGGTGGGAATCAGGGGAGAATTTATTTCAGCTCATACATCAGATTAGTAACCATTTTTAAAATCTATTGGATTTACTTGGAGCTAAGGCTTCACAGAAAAACACAGGCATGCTGTTAAGGTATGCTGTGCTGCCCTCATCTGGTAAAGCTCTTAGACCATTCTTACATTTCTAAAAAGGATAGCGGAAAACACTCACACCACCACCCCACCCTGTTCAGCCAGACTAACTTCCCTTTCCTCTGTACTTCTTTCAATCAACCTCTTTTTGTTTTGACCTTTCACAGACTAAATTTCTGGCCCTATCATTCCTTTTTTTTCTCCACCTCTTCCTGTGCTTCATATCGGGACAGAGTCGAGGTCTACCCCAGGTTGTTGTGTCTAAACATAACATTTTTTTCGAATAATGACTCAATGTTGTCTTACAATTCTGTTCAGATGGCTAACATCCGAAGTGGCCATTTCTGATAGGAAAGTGGGTTTAGTGTGACTGTTCTGTTGGAAACGTGTTTGTTTTAGTTGGGTGTGTCACCAACACGTGTCTACAGGTTAACTCGTCAGGTCATATTAACAGCTATAATTCTCACAGTCTTTTTCAGTCAAGACAATAGTCTTTTTCACAGTCTTTTTCAGTCTACAATAATAAACATCTGAATTTAAAAAAAATACTTTACCCAGTTTCTCCCGATGGAGGCAGTCTTCTTCTTCTTTTCCTTTCGGCTTTTCCCTTCAGGGGTCGCCACAGCGAATCAATTGCCTCCATCTAACCCTGTCCTTTGCATCCTCTTCTCTCACACCAACTACCTTCATGTCCTCTTTCACTACATCCATAAGTCTATACCCCTTAAAAAAAGGAAAAATGAAAACAGACCAACTGTTGCACAACAAAGGCTGCATTCAAACACACAAAGTCACAGGTTGGTCCACCTGGTTCGATTAATCCAGGTCTATTCATAGGCACCTTGAGACTGATACTGTGAATAAACCTGTCATCATGTTATTTTTATCCACATTTAAGCATCTGTATAGGTGTACAATAAGTTGTGTATGTGTGTGCTCGGGTCTTGAATTTGTGTGCACAAATTGTTCTTGTGTTTTCATGTGTGCTAACGCTGTCATGGGAATAATAACCATATTTTCCCTAGACAGACACCATGGTTATTTGGTGTCCCAGAAAACTGCATTTACATGGAAAAGCACACTCATCATTCTCCAGGACACTCTGGAATTATTCAGACAAGGAGTAGTACATCAGTAAGTCAGATTTAGGAGACTAAGTCTTCATGATTGTTTTGCAGTGTTGATGTGGACATCAAGAGAGGTTTGCTCTGACACAACACACACACACACCAAAGAGCTGTGGATGAACAAATACTAAGAAAGCTGTGGGAACAAGTGATTGAGAAAGGAGAAAAAAGAATAGGCTATTTTAGCAGACTGTAAGGAGAGACAGAATGGCTACGCATCCATTCTCCTAATCCTTAAATCTTCTTTAATCAGGATGAGAGGGAGACAGAGCATGTTGTCTGACTTAGAACAGCAGAGTCTATGTTGGGACCTTGATGGATTGGTATCTGATGAGGCAACCTAACTGGACAGCAGGAGAGATGGAGGCATGAAAGGCACTTAGCTGCAATCGGTTTGGGAAATTTAAAGTCGCGTGTCGACCGAGGGCCATCAGGAGGACTGATATTCCAGTATATGAGAATGTAATAACCACTAAAGGCAAGACACAGAAAAAAAAGGAGAGGTGTTAACCTATGGCTGGATTGTTTTAGGGTGAGATTTTGATCGTTATTATTTGCTATAGCTGTAAAAAAAAAAAACTTCTTATTTTTATATTTTCAATACAGTTAGAGATGTGAAAGATGCAGCTCATGTTAAGAATTCAGAGGAAGAATCTTGAGTAGATTGTCCAGGAGGAAGTGTGGTCCACAATGGAAGAGGTGAAATAGGAACCACAAGAGAGACGTACATACATAACAAAATCTTTCTTCTGCATAAACAAATGCTGAAATAGTTTTGGTATTTTTTTTCTAGTTTGTTTCTGGGATTAAAGGAGAACAGTTACAGTATATATAGCATTTGAAGGAAGTTTACACAAAAGATGCTATTAATATAATAACTTGGCATTAACTGATCAGTTTTAAATGGGTCTAAATCCACATATGTGTGCAATGTGTAAATATGATGTAGTGATCTAGCATGCAGGACCCAGGCAGTTTGACAGCTGAAAGAGAAAATTATTCAGTGAGAAGCCATCTAGATCTTTCTCTGAAGCTGCTTCCGAAACAGCTTCCAAAAGTGTCATAACTGATTTCAAAATAGACTATATGCCAATATATTGTATGTTTCAGTCACTTTTTATATATATTTTATTTTAATACCAGAAAGTCTGTGTGTGTCATGGTTAAAATGACATATCGTTTCCAACTGGCTTCCATTTGCTTCAGCCATCTTTCTCCCACTTTCATTTGCATTAATCTCCCAGACCACACCTCTGGAATTGTGCATGTTCTGAGTCATTTCACTGAGTTATTATGTCATTTATTTGTAGATAAAATTGCATTATTATATGCATCAATACATTTTTCTTAATTATATTTATTTTAAAAAATCTATTCTGGAATAGGTGTAGTTGGGTTAGGATTAGGGTTAACAAATAGTTAAATATCTTGTAAAACAGACTTACGGTTTACTCGCTCTGACACACTTATCCTCTTTAGTGTGTGTTATATATGAGTTCCCTTAAGGTCTACAGATCTATTTTATGTTAACTTGAAATGGTAGCAGCATTAGTATTTATATTTGAATTGATGTAAAATTCAAAATATGAGGACATCCAGGTGCCAAAAAAAATATTCACTTGTAATATACCTACTGTAAACCAGGGCTTTGAATCGGTTCATGGAACGAAAACAAAAACCAGAAACTTTCTGTATTTTGCCAGGAACGAAAACAAAACCAAAAAAAAACTTTTTTAAAGTTGTTTTTTAAAGTTCTGGAACAAAATCGGCTATTCAAAATAATGGTAACCTGTTAATAACAGTTTCTTTCGTTATTTGAGGAAAATATCTGACTTCATGTTTAACTTCCTATCATTCACTCAATGCCGAGGCCCTGGACTCTGCTCTGAAACTTTGATACTTAGAAGCTTTGAAACTTTGTTGCATTATAAGCTGCCGCAACCTCTCTGTCTCCCTCTGATTCTCCATCCTCTGCTCTGTAATTGGATCAGTGCTGTTGTTCTGTTTACTGTAGGGACAAAGCTACAGTATGTAAACTAATTGCCTTATTTGCCAATTTAAAAGTCCTAAAGCTACCTATATATTTATAGTTACAAGGAACGTTATTAACCGATTTGGGAAATATATCTTTTGTTCTGACCGGTTCAGGAACGTCAATTGTGGGTTGTAATGTAAAACTGGAAACGTTATAATACTGTTTCTGTTTTCTGGTTCAAATGTAAACATATATGTCAGTAAATTTCTTACATGTAACATATACTTTTCACAAGCCGAAAAATCTTCTGTTCTTAATTTTGTGCCTGAATGTCTGGGTTCATTGGAGATGTGTTTGGAATTATTGGTATTCAAATTAGAGGAACTATCTACTGTTTGTTTAATTTAAATAACCAGTAATGCAGGATTTTCCTCACCTCGTGTCCACAAGTTTTCATTATACTAAGCCAAGCCTTCAACTGCACTGTTTTTGGTAGATAGCAACGCTTAACTTTTCCTTATTCCTGCTCAACTCTCAGGTTTGATCCCAGGCAGAAGGAGTTGCAATGGCCACTGCAGATTATGATCCCCACCTCGGCAGTGGCCCATCTGAGGACTCAGACATCCTCCTGGATGATTCCGACTGTGATAGTTTACATTCTGATGACTCGATGCTTCCTGAATATGAAAAACATGAAAATCTCTTGGAACCATCCAAAACGCTGTATGAGGCTTGTGCTAAGAATGACCCCACGTCCCTGAGGAAGATGCTGGAAAGAGGAGTCGATAAAGATGAGGCCATGGAGCTGGACATCAATGGCAGAGTGAGATGGATTTATTGTTTCTTTTAACAGTCTCTGAAATACAAAAACAACTTTTAAAAGACTTTTTTTTTTTTTACTTCTTTCTGTCAGAATGGGCTGATGGTGGCTGTGGGCAAGGGATTCATAGACATTGTCACAGTTTTGCATGTTTGTCCATTAATTGAGATCAATCATCAAGATTCTGATGGCAACACTGCCCTGATGATCGCTGCTCAGGCAGGTAGGGGCCAATAAATTTACAGAACTTTAAATCAGGGTCTGTGGTCTCATGTCAGTCTTGCCATATTAACATATTGTTGCTCTTTTCTAATCAGGCTTCATCACCATTCTTAACTACATAATCAACTACTACTCTGGTGTGGACACCGAGGTCAGGGATCCTCGTGGCTTCACCGCTCTCATCAAAGCAGGCCTGCAGGGCCGAGAAGAGTGTGTGTCTGCCTTGATCATGCACGGTATGTTGACTGTACATGAGACCTTATGAACTCCTTACATCACCACAGACTCTCAGCCATGGCACATTTTTAAGGATTTGTGAGGAAACCAAAATTTGCAGTTACAATCCTGTGCTGTAATGTTCCCAGCAGAAAATTTACCAAAAACTATAAATGTTAAAGGGACACCATTATAAGAATGTTACTAAAATCAACCACACGCTTTTCAAAGTTCAGTTATGTCAGAGGCAGATTCAAAAAGGCTGTCATCTATAAATATCTACAGGTAATCGTGTCATGTGTGGAAAACAAATACATCTCCAGGGTTTTTGAATTTCTTTGGAGTACCAATTTTGGCTGCTTGTCTACTTCTGAAGTGACCACATGGTGGTGTTGTTTCATTATGTTGAAGGACCAAGGGATATCCTATAGATCCCTCATCACCCCATGATTATTAAGTTGTTCCCTTGACTTCAGAGTTTTCTCACCTTTTCATGTTGCAGGTGCAGATATTAATGCAATAGATGTCGTCCAAAAGAGAGGTCTAAAGGATTGGATCCTTAGAACTGGAGGGTTTGAGACTCTCAAAAGGCTACACCGCCTGCAGGCTCATCCAGTTGCTGAGCAGTTCTGTGAAAGCTATATTCCAGAGTGGCCTGAACTGAAACACTTGGTAGCAAAGGCCACCACCTCCAAAACAACCAGCCAGAAGTTAAGGGAGCGCTTAAGAGACAGTCTTTCATTCAGTTTCCCTAAAGAACCTCAAGACAATGGAGTTATGGACCATATGGTTAGGATGACCACAAGCATCCATAGCCCCCTAATAGCTACTGGTTGCCATCCACTCTGTCCCAGCAGCCCACCAAAGATTGGAAAGCAAAGATTTGCTGTCCCTGAACTGACTGAAAAATATGGCAGCAAAGACTTGGAGGACAACACAGTGTCCCACAGCAAAGACTCCACCGCCTCAGCTTCTCCCACTTCTGCTTCAGTAGCCTCTGTTTTGCTGACCTCCTGCCGCCAGGATTCAGACCACAGAGAAAGCATGGCACCAGGTGGCACCAGGAGCGTTTTTCATCGCAACTTTGCACATAGAAACAGCATTTTCCCCTCAGGCGGTATTCCTAAAATTGAAGTGACAAAATCTACTGAACCCACTCCAAAGAAGGAAAAGAAGAAGAAAAGGCAACAAGGCTACCTGGAGCCTCCGGTCTGGAAGTACAAGGAGGCAAGGGAAGAAAAAAAGAGAGAGAAGAAAGAACGACAGAAAAAAGAAAAACAGCACCAGAGAAAATTTAAAGAGTCCAAACATTCGCCAAGCAAAAAATGAAATTATTTTACCCAGGAAATTTCACTGTGACAGCGCACGCAGAATAAGCTTTTGATTACAGTTATTCTGAAGCCAACATTAATAGAATGAGTAGAAACACACATTTGGAAATGACAAAGTTGGAAAATTTTACCAGCCTGCAGAATATGAACAGCAATGGACCTGTGTGCCACTGTGGTATTCAACTACCAGATAGCCAAAGAAAAAGCAAAGTGGAGTCAGCACCTAACTCTTGTGGGATTAAATTTATTATTCTTTTTTATTATAAATTTGTAATATTAAGCCTCAAGATTATAATTCACTTCTGAAAGTCAAAAGGAATTAATTGAACCAATCAAATTAGTTTCCTTGTAAAGCTTTAGACTTTTCTAAACACAACATGCAGCAGCTACCAGATACCACATAGAACTCTCTATTGTACACAATGTTACTCAGGAAGACTTTTGGGTGATAATAATTTGGATGATTTATTTTGTACATCTATCAGAAGAATTTAAATATGCTCTGTGTAGATTAAAATAATTGCTAAAACATATATATTGTGCAATATACAGTATGTATGTGTTGTATTATTTGTCTGAAATACCAGTTCATGCAATAACTGAGGGATCATTACATGCCGCTTCAAAGCGGTGATGTATTCTAATTGTCAGCGTTCGTATGTTTGTCCGTTCGTTCGTTCGTCCGTTCGTCTGTTCGTATGTCCACCAAATGTCTTCGCAACCGTTGCAGATAGAAAGATGAAACAAAAATGCATTACTCGGGCAGCAAAGGGGATGAACATGAGATGATGACCTTGACCTTAAGAAAACTAGGTCAAGGTCAGATTTCAACTTTTGCACACTCAGGTTAGTCAGGTACTACTTTCAGGGTACCCTGACCTACCCTGAAAGTAGGTCATTGTAAGTCGCGGGATGTTGCAGTTTCTGACTGCCTTGTTTTTTGTTTGTTTTTCTGTCCTCACATTAAGGAAAGAGACTCAGGTTTTTTATAGGTTGACAAAGTGTAGGTTTGCATGCAAGTTTGGAATACATTTAATTCATTCATTCATTCATCTTCCAAACCACTTTACCCGCTGTAGCGGGTCACGGGGAGCTGGAGCCTATCCCACCTGTCTTACAGCGTGAGGCGGGGCAAACTCCGAGCGCGACGCCAGTGCATCGCAGAGCCACACAAAGACAGACAACCATGCACGCTCACACTCACACACTATGGCCAATTTGGAACCGGCCAATTAAGCTGAAGCGCATGTTTTTAGAGATGGGAGGAACCTTATTGAAGTTAAGTTTACCATTACCTTGGTTAGTCCATAGTACATTTGCTTTGAGCTTCTTGGGTAAACCTATTATTTGTCGTCTGGAGTGGCTGGGGATGAATTTATAACTCTGAATGTTATGTACGACATTCTGGCTATTATTTTTTTAATGACAGTAACGTTACAGTGGCTGTTTTGATGCGTTTGAGAAAGTTCCTTTGACTGAAAACATGCTGCAGCTGGTCGTTTCAGGATTGACATGTTGTTATTTTATATTTTCAGGATTGTGGTTCATTTCCTCCACAGAAAAAATTAAAACCCTTCAGACATCATTCAAACTGCAAACACATATTCTTATATGGTCAAAATGCTCTGAAACAAGGAGAATAGTTTTTAAAAAAGGCCCCACCACATGACCTTATGTGCCTTGCTTAATGTTGTATACCGCTAAAATATTCACAATTTAAGTACTGTCTGAGTGGGAGTAAAACAAGTCTTCTCTTTATCACTATTTTTCTTTTTGGAGAAACTGACATTACGGCAAAAAATCTGATGAAGCAATATCACATTTCCCACTACAGCA
The DNA here is from genome assembly GCA_013358685.1 of Antennarius maculatus. NCBI lineage: Eukaryota > Metazoa > Chordata > Actinopteri > Lophiiformes > Antennariidae > Antennarius > Antennarius maculatus. Next base: position 18,731,636 of record CM023607.1, read on the forward strand.
GATTACACAATAAATGGTGCCTTCTACGTAAATCCCTTAAGGGAGTAGAACTAAATGTATCTTTGAATCACCAGTAAAAAAAAACAAAAAAGAGCTGATTAAAACAAAGAACAGTTTACTGTCTTCTGCATGACAGCTGATGTGATCGATTCCAGCTGTTTACTCAGCCTAAGGCCAAAAAATGAGAGATTATGGAGCCTGAGAATGACAAGAGGAATTTATATTAGAGACATGAAGACATCTCTCCCTCGGGGCATGCTGAATGAACTCTTTTCACAGAGCAGAATCTGTTCAGCATCCGAGGGACAACTGGATTTTCCACAATTTCGACAACACATACATGGATTAGCACTTAGGCTTTTTCTTGTTTATTGTCACTTTCCATGGATAAATCACCTTTTTTTGTGCACAATCCACCCAATAAGGATAAATTATTTGTGTTTACCTAAAATTAAGATTTTATATGAATTTGAAGCCTGATTTTATGGCATTTAAATGGTTCATCATGCACCTTACACATGCAAAAACTATCAGTGTACACCAGTGCAGTAAGAAAGTAGGACACATCCTCTATCTGTCAGGTAGAGGAGCTATAATTGATATATTAACAACAGTAGTTTATTAAATTATTTTGTCAGCTCATTTTTTTTACTTATTTGAATCCAACTTTTCTTTTTTGTTGACGGTCACTACTCTGTTTCCACAAATGGAAACTTATGATATTCATCATGTTTAACTTTTGAAACAAAATTATTCCATTTATTTTTACATTCAAAGGCATTTTTATATTGTACTTCTAAAAATGTCCAGTGAGAATGTTCAAGTTAATCATGGCTGATAATGTTCAGCAAAAAGGAATCATTGGCCTCTGAAATGATGGAAGATAGAACTAAAGAATAAATTAGACATGCTTTTTTTGTAGTTAGTCAGAGAAGTGTTTATGTCTCATGGAGGAGTCTTTGAAGTACATTCCTGTCAGTGCAGTGCAGACATCAGTCCACAAGGGAAAGAGGAAAATGAGAGGTTTAGTGGGCAACAGGAAAACCGCTATGAGAGCACATTCCAGGCTGAGCGCAGTCTGTACGGGACATTTGGGGGTGGGACAAAACTGTAAACTTTTTCAAAGTATGTAATCTCGTCTTTAGATCGGGAAATTGACCACAAACAAAAAGCATGTTCTTACTTAGATTAATGGGAGTGGACTAACCCGGAGCATTGAGCTGGGAAGGAAACGTCCTGCTGGATGGATCGTGTCGGTTTATCAGCGCTGATTTGGGCCAAGATGAGATAGAGAACAGCCCCGCGGTTAGTTACTCGTTCTGGAGGTACTTTTTTTTTTTTATCTACTTGTTGTCACACTTACAGACATCCCTCGTCGTTCCAAGGAAGGAGCAGTTCATTTGTTTTATTTTTATTTTTTTTAGTTTCTTTTTGGATCAGAGACAGCGAACGTTTTCCAAAAAGGGTTGTCACCGCGGCAGGAGAGGATGTGAACTCCTTGGATGACACATGAGCCGACGGTCAGTAACGACCTCCAGCCATCAAATGAATCCACTGGTGTTTTCAACCCACGTTTATTCTATACGCCAACATTTCACGCTACTTCTGATATGGGAGACAAGCGGCGACTGTTAAGTTAAACGGCGATCAGAATATAGGTAAGAAAAACACAACTTTATGCAACTGTTTGTGTTTTCATTGTAATCTAATTGACTCAGTTTAAACCGTGAGTGTCACTTGACCTTTGACCGCACATCACCACGTGTTTCCAGGTGTGAGGCAACAAGTGCAAGGAAGTCCTGTACCTGAGCCAGCTGGCAGAGCAGTAGTCCAAATTTTAAAGGCATTTAGTAAAGGAAATTCGTGCAACTTTGTCGTTATGGTGATGGTGATCATCTCCTGGGTCTGTTCACCATGAATTAATGCCACATTTATTGAATTCTATATCATGAAAAAAAGAGGGATGTAAATAAATTTAAAGCATACTCATCAGGTACGTTACTATGTTTGAAGTGTTTAACTTGTGTGTGAATCTTCTCATTTCTGTTCCACTACATTCTCCAGGCAAATAGTGAGGGGACTGTTTTTTTTTATTCCTCTCTGTTTGTATTTGTTACAAGTATAGATAGAAATGAATGGATGAAGCTAGGAAATAATGGTTAACAAGCAAAGAGCAATTTGAATGTGTTTGAAGTCATTAAGAAGCTGTATTACTATTACAAACAGTACTGTAATCTGGGAACAAGGGAGCATTCACTTGTTTGCTTATTAACTCTAAAATTAATAAATATTCCCATGAGAATTCTTAAATAGGAAGCAAAAAAATTCTTTTGTTTTATGTATCTAAGTAAAGTTTAAAAAGTTGGTGGAATACTTTAATGTGGTAATAAATATTATTAATTATGATAACAGTTCTCTGTAAAGCACACATTAAAATCTATGCTACAAAGTTCAAAAATAGACACAAGGTTTAAGTATACACAAATGTATAACTAAAAGGCTAGCATAAAGAATGATAGAGGAATAAAAAGTTAGAACCATGGACCATTAAAACTGCAAATACACTAAAAGACAAAGATAAAATCTTAAAACAACAGCTGCAAGAATTTAGACAATACAGGCAAGTAAAAGTACATATAATCCAATAAAGGAAAGAAAGAGACCTGCAAACATGAAATACAAACAAGTGAGCAAATCTTTAAAGACATCTTTATCAGTGTTTTAAAAAGTAACTGGTTCAAAATGCTGGAGATCTTCTGACAGCTGGTTCCACAGCTTCTAAGTTCCAGAGAATATCTTAACTCTAAAGGCTCCATCCCTTTCAGTCTGCAAACATTGAATGGGAGCAGCCAGGTTCCTACCTGAAACTGTGCATAATTAAAATAAATTCAAATAAATTCAAATAAATTCAAATAAATATAAATATATAAATAGGCAGCAAGCTAGAGTCCTTGCAACTGGAGCATTATATTATCTTTCAAAGACATGAATAATAGCTTGAGGGCCATTAGAAATTAACTTAGATAATAATAATCTGGTACCATCAATTTCTTTGCACCTGGTTCACTTTAACTGATAACTGTCCAGGTGAGAATTTGATGTTTTGATAAATATGATCAGAAAAAATGATAAAAAAATCTCTGTTTTGTGTGAATGTAGTTTGGAAAAGCTTTCAGTCATCCATATTTTGATATCATTCCTTATCAAGGCACCTTGGGGATATAACTGTGTATCATTTTCATGGCAATGGAATGAAATATTAGGTCTCTATCATGTCTGGCCAAGAATATACTTGTATATATAGCCAGCATTGATCCGTGGGGTACTAATGAGAAAACGAAGGTACAGTCACTAATAGACTTAATCAGTCAATGGTCTGAGCTGTGACTAATATCAAATATTTATTATCCAGTATTCAATATCTTCTACAACAAACCCAATATTTAATTAACTTTGTCTCTTTTAAGGATTCATAAAAATATTAAGAAATGAGTCTTCAATTGCTTCCAACATTAACCTGCAGTGTAAACATCAAAGCATCAGTAATAACAATTAATAATTTAACTATTCTGAAATAGTATCACTGATATGGGGTAATCGGCTAAATAGGGGTAATGCTTGACACTTTAAGCAGTACATTTAGTACATGCTGTGTGTTTTTATGAAGGATTTTAAATGCGAGGCTCTTAAGAAAAGGGAGTAAAGGATCTGAATACCTCCTGCACTTTTGACCTGCACTGTGTAGCAAGATCTTTCATCACAATGAGGGGAAAAGTTCATTTCTCATAAAATTTGCAGAAGTTGGATATTTCTGTTTGTTTCTGCTTTATGCGTCTACTGTAGTTCATGATGAAGTCACATGGGCTCATTCTTGATGGGTGTTGTTGGTCCATGATTGTGTGTCACTCATACATTCCCAAACCTTTTCTACTTTGATACATTTGTTCCTTAACTTGCATGTACGCAAAGTTGAGAATACATGCACAAACCTGAGGTATATTTGTCCTTTTCTTTCATGCAGTCATCGTTAGTTTGCATATAAGAGCATGCTGACAGCAGCAGAGCTGTAAAGCCTACCAAACCAAGGTTTGCTTATGAAAAGATAGGATCAGTCTGTCCCAGCGACCAGCAGACTGTTGCAGTCTGTGAGTCACGGATTTGGGGTTTTCCCACTTAAAACATACACAGAACAAAAGGCCTAAATGAGCAAGTCAGTTATTATAAGAGTTGAGTGGAATTTAGTTTTGCCATTTCAACTACATGACAACTGCTTTTATTGTTAAACACTTAATATTACTTTGCAAGAGACATAGTAATAGGGCTGTTCTGCACAGTGAGGCCCCAGTGGGAGGGCTGTAGGAGGTCTGTGCTTTGCTATGTCTCCGCCATCTACCACCGCAACCACACAGTCATCCAGATGGAATGAGAGATCTGCCTCCCTTAGTCAAAGCTCTGTAGATGAGAGGAAGAGATGACGATGGATCTTTTCCCCTTGGGTCACACGGGTGTAGTTTTGGACAAAATGGAAACAAACAGGAGAGAGCTCAGAGAGGAAATGTTTGGAGTCTAAAGTCAGGATGCCCATGATGAAGGGTGTGATTATGGCTCTCTCCTGTGTTGGGACAAGTGGATGATAAGAAATTATAACTGAAGAATTTTGGAAAAACTCCTGCAGAAGTTTATTCAGTTGGGGATATTTATTTTGGTTATTCCTCTTCAGTACCCAAAGATTAACAAACACTGACTTATAAGCTGCACGACACAGGAAGTTTTCTTTTCTTTTATGTGAAAAAACACATTTGTGGTTTTTGGTGAATTATCATCGTTAAGCTGGGGCATGGCAGCTAACCTACATGAGAGGAAAGTAGATATCTTATCAGACATCACTTTTTTCATGTAAAAACATAACATATCAGAGGTTTCATATTTGAAGTTTTAATCGACGTGGAATATTCCACTCAAAACATGCTGTCATTTGTCATTTTCAAGACAAACAGCTATATTCTCGACATAGATGAAACACCTTCGTTCCTGTGGTTTTTCTTCTGACATGTAGCATGAGTTATAAAATACATCTAGCCATGTGCATCATAACTGAAGGAGGATATCCGTAGTTTTGTGATGACAAGTTCAAGTTTTGCTGGCAGATGTGTGCTACTATTTTCACAAGGTTGACATAAGGTAGGTTAACCATTGCTGTTATTATAAGAAAATCTTATGATGATATGACATTATTATACCCATTTTATAAAGCACCTTTCCGTTTTATTTTACATGTGGATTGGTCTACTTATAAATAGAATTTCCATCTCATATTATTGTGTGATATAAATATTTGTTAAGTGTAAATTTGTAGAAATGTCTGACTGATGTTCTCCAGTTATTGGAATCCATTCATTTACATTACAATCTACATCAAGAACTACAAGAACTTGTAACAGGCAAGTAAATCATATTTTCTGATCCAGATTCCTTCAAGTCAGAGCCATGTATAAGACACACAGTCCAGCAGCCACTGGGGTGAAAGGGTTACATGCCAGACACCAGACTAACTGCCGGGTATGGGTAGCATCCCAACGTTGGCTAAAGAATAGCTACCAATGAGGATATTTTTCAAAACGATGAATAAAAACTCACATTTTGACGATGATTTAAATGTACTGTATGCCAAAGTAGAAGTTGGGCAGTCTGATTCTGTATTTTTCTTTGTCGTTCCAGCCATAGTAAGCTTAGTGCAGTTAGTTTACACTTTCAAAAAAGCTTGATTATGACAGGACAGCAAGCTAGTCAGAAGACTAGTAAATAATATCATCTACAGCGTACACATTCAGAATTGTTTAAAGAAAAAAAACAAGTCAGGTCTGGCACCAGTTCATAAACTAAAAATAGCAGCAGCACATTTAATTGTGAGCATATGAACATCTGTGAAGCGTCCTCTTGCTGGATTAGCTCACACTGTACACTACAAGCACCCAGCATACTGATAGCCCTTATAACATCACTATAGCAACACAACAGCAGAACAAATGTAAATTACAAATCAGAAATGCAAATTCCAACCTGTGGAATAATAGCATTATTTTTAACATAATGATATGAATGCTATATTAATAAATGTTAATGTGACTAAATTATGACCTCATTTATGAAGTGCTGCTTAACCACATGAGAAGAATGTCAAATTGATATTTAATGTCCATCAAACTTGCTGTACATTCACAAATCATGTGATGAATTTGCAGAATTTGAAGGTTGGCAGGGTTTGCCCACTGATTCTTCAGTTTTTGCCCCAGAGGATTCTGCCAGGGTGGAAGAATCCTCTGGTGGCAGGTTACATGGATGGCAAAGTTTTTCTTGATGAAACAACCAACCAAGTAAGCCAACCGACCACTGAACCAAGAAACTACTGCACCAAGGAACTATTGAACCAAGGACAGATCCCACCTCATGGCAAAAATTTCCATATTACTAATTTAACTATTGAATTTGTTTTCAAAAGAACACTGTACTGTTCCAGTATCAGCCAGCCTAAACCGTAGAAAATACTTGCTATTATTTCCTTAACAGCTGTCATACCACATATGCCTTTATTCTTACATGTAAATACATTATTTTTTTGAATCATCTTTGTGCAAAGTCGGATTTTTAAAGCGCTATATAAATGAAATACCTGTAATCTGAAAACTGTAAATAGACACTATCTATTATTAACTTTATTGCATTTGGTTCACTTCCTGTGTCTTCCCCACTATGAATGACGACAGATGGATGTAAATAACATCATCTGTGTGTGTCCATCCATCCATCTGTCTTTACATCATGTGTTACTTAACTTTAAACATTGTACAACCAAGGACTGAAGAATTGCCTTTTGCTTTTTGTGGAGTTTTAAAAAATTTATGATTTCATTGCCATGGTTGCATTTTTATGACGATTTGTTCAAATAATAGTACATATTTTTCCACAAAGCACTCAATGTAGCAACCAAGTATGGAAATGTTTTCACATTATTTAATTTGGGGATTTTTTTTTCATTTTGTGTATGAGATTTTTTATAGATTAGAGACCTGCTCAATACTTTTTTTCATGAAGCTTTATTTGCATACGTCTCTACTAATCTAATCAAATCTTTTATTACTGTCTTTGTTAGATAGTTTTTTAGAATATTTTTGATTGTATGCTATTTTAAGGGATTTTTAAAGGAGGTTGTGTTGAGATGACTAATGGCAAAAGATTGTTTGGAATCTAAATCCTGCAGACAACATAAGAAAATCAGGACTTAACGCTTATATAAGGTTAAACAGCTGCATCTGTTTAGGATTCTTTAGTCATCTTTCAATAGTATTTTACCCTCAGTATAACAACTTTACACTCACCTCGGTGCAGATAACTTGCAGAATGTGCTTCAGTAATGAGAAAGACTGAATTGTGCATGACAGGCCTCCTGCTTGCGTGACCCTCAGCAATGTAGCCCCAAACAATGGGCAGACCTAAGTCTCGCCGGCAAAGCCGGGTGGGGCCACTCAATAGCAGGAAGCGTAGCCATCAATATTTACTCTGTGAGCGGGGCACTCGAGGAGTCGACAGGCTTGGAGCCTGGGTAACTCTAAAAGTCTCGGCACACATACACAAACACTTTGGAGTGCTGTTACAGCCTCCTTCCCCTCAGCCCCCGTATTCCCACCCAATGCAATTATAACACAGGCAGACAGGCTGGGCCCTGGGACTGTTGTTTTTGACCTCATTGCTTCCTTTGCTAAAGAGCTTAGTTTTTAACCGCCGCTCAGTTCCTTACAGACACCACTGTTATGTTAATGTCTGTACATGACAATCAATTAGTAGATAAAATGTCAGGAAAGTGGCCAATTTTTCCATAATGTCCCAAGGTAAGCATCATGTTCCTCATTATGACAGCTCCTAAGGAAGAGACAACACAAATCCTATCAGCATCATTTGGTGATCATTTCTTTCTATTTCACAGAGATGGGAAGCTCTGCTCTGATCACAGTGTTACTAGCCGGGGCGCTTCTGTTGGTCTCTGCTATCCAGGCAGGTGAGTTCATGATCAGATGAGGAAATATGTAAGGAGTACACTTTGATTGACACAATGAAAAGTCCATTAAAGGAATGTTGATGCTCACACTAAATCAGAAGACTTCGGTACAAAGCAGCGACTAGTTTGCACCTTAGCACTTTTTTTCATTCTTCATCCCCCCCAATAGACGGTGTGGATCAGTCTCACGGTTCTTACCAACCCTCCAGTGTAAAACAATAGGCAGCTCTTACCGACAAGCTCAGACAGGCAGAGTGAATGCCAGCTTGGAATGAAATGCACAGTCAAAGTAAATGTGTGAGTGGGAAAGTATCCATGGACCAAACCTCAGTTAGAAAAGGCTCAACAAATAGTAGATTTGCATTTGATCAAAAATGTTTCTGTCTTCTGTCTGGGTCCTCCTGCCTCCCAGTGGTCAAAAATTACGTAATGCAATGTGATTTTATCTGTTGTGAATTTGTGATTTTCTTTCTGCAGAGTCTTGTTTCATATACAAAGTGAATATTTAACACAGAACTTGCATAACTCAATCAGACACTTGGTAGTTTATAATTACAAATCAAAAATGTCTCTACTGGTAAACATTTAGCTTCTCTCATCAAAGTGATGCTTTGTGGCTGCCAGGAAATGCAGCTCACATATGTCTCTGTGTTACCACTAGAACTTCCTTTTTAGGAAAATAGGGTTTTACAGGCTGATAAACTATCATGAACTGTTTGTCTGTGATTAATGGTTTTAATAATTATTTATAGTGTGATGTATTTAACATTCCCCAAATGAATCACACTTGATGGGTACTTATTATCAGTGGGCAATTATATGAAGACGCATGCATCTAATTTTGTCTCATTGTATGCTCACACGTGTTACATTTGTGTCCTTCCTTGTACTTCAGACTCCAAAGATGATGGGAAGTTGCTGTGTACGTGTGAGAATGAGAAAGGCACATGTGTGAATCGAACTTGCAGAGGTGACATCTGTTTCTACACCTGGGTGCACGGCAAAGAGGAGAAGGGCTGTTTCTCCGCAGCCTATTACAGGGAGCAGTGCTTCACCTCCTTTGAACGCTTCTTTGTCTCCTGCTGCAAAGAGAATTATTGCAATGCCTTCACCACACCACCTACAAATATCAGTCAGTACCCAAAGCCTTTGTTTTATCTATTGTTCTTTACATCACATGTGGTACCGAGTCTATCTATTGCTATTTGGTCCTCTTAGGCTCAGCCCTCAGTGCAGATCCTACAAGATTTTGTACTTTGTTCAGGTAGTAACTGCTTCCCCCCTGTGGTCACACAGAGTTAATACATGCTGTGTGGCTTCCCATTTTTGATCTCATGATTCCACTGACAGTTGGGTTACTGAGAGTTTGCCTTAAACTAAAAGAAAGTAGAGTGTAAAATCTCTCCACCTAAGTGTATTGTAATGTTCTCAGGTGGTTTCACAAACATTAACATGTGTTGTGCTTCTATGTTTCTGTGTGTCCAGATGGAGAAACAACAACAACACCCCCAGAACCCAGCAGTCCAGAGCTGTGGATCACAGTTTCTCTGCTGTTGCTAATCACGACTGCCAGTGTGATTGGCTTGGGGCTGTTCCTACGCTTTAGACACACACAATGCAGACTGAGAAATGCTGAAGACCATGATGTCTCCATGCTCAAGGTCCCTAATGGAGATGACCCCACATATGGTGTAAGATGCATTTGATATGTGACTCAGCGCTGTCACAATATGCGTGATATTTGCTTTTAAAAGGGTTTTCTTCATTTCCATCTCTTTTTCAGGATATCTTTGACGAGTTTTGTACATCAGGGAGTGGAACAGGGCTGCCATATCTTGTCCAAAGGACTATGGCAAGACAGATATCGCTTGTCGAATGTGTTGGTTAGTCTCCTTCCTTGCTTCAGCTGCTCTTCCTCCACAAGAGTAATTTTCTGGTGTGTAATTATGTTGCTATTTGCAGGTAAAGGCAGGTATGGGGAGGTGTGGAGGGGGACGTGGATGGGGGAGAGTGTAGCTGTCAAGATCTTCTCCTCTAGGGATGAGCAGTCCTGGTTCAGAGAAACAGAGATTTACAACACAGTGCAGCTGCGGCATGACAACATACTGGGTACGGCATCAGATTTTTGTTTATAAACCATTCAACTAATGCAACTGGTGAAAGTGTAGCATCACTTCAAACAACAATGAAATAACATCCACCTAATCTGACTTTAGGTTTCATAGCCTCGGATATGACGTCAAAGAATTCCAGTACTCAGCTGTGGCTCGTCACCCACTTCCACGAGCTGGGCTCACTTTACGACTTCCTGCAGTACAACAGCTTGGAGCCTGAGGCGTGCTTGAGAATGTGCCTGTCTGTAGCCTGTGGCTTGGTTCATCTCCACACTGAGATAGTCAGCTCCCAGGAAAAGCCAGCTATTGCCCACCGAGATCTGAAGAGTCGAAACATCCTGGTTAAGCGGAACAGACAATGCTGCATCGCTGACCTCGGTGAGGGCTTTCCGCTTCACTAGATCTTTCCACCCTCTGCTCACAGTTAGAGTAATTGATATACTGAGACATTTTTGTATCTGTACTCTATGTCTGATTTCAAGGTTTGGCTGTCATTCACTCCCAGTCCCACGACTATCTCGATGTGGGCAACAACCCTCGTGTGGGGACCAAACGCTACATGGCCCCTGAGGTCCTGGATGAGACTATTCGCATGGACAACTTTGAATCCTACAAGCAAACTGATATCTGGGCACTGGGCCTGGTCTTCTGGGAAATTACCCGCAGGACTATAGTCAATGGTAATATGACCACGTCCCATTTAAATGCAGTACCTTCACAGTCATTTGCAGAGATATTTTAGTTTGTAGCTCTTCAAATGAATCTGTGGATCTTTTATGAGTTGCTCTGGAACTCATCCACTCAAACACATCATGTTGAAATTAACTTTCTTTGTCCTGCATGCCTGGCTCTGGTTGCGTATACAGTTGATCCCATGTCTCTCAGCACTCCAGTGTTTTTGCAGTCTGTGTCTGTCTCTCCTATCATTTCTCATGATTAGCACCACAGTAATTATAAACAGTCTTATCTGGTGTCAGCACTCGCTCATGCATAGTCCAGATGCCTGTGTGCACACTCTGTAGCTGCAAGCACAGGCATCGAACTGTGCTCACACTCGTGCACAAACACATTTAGCTCAGATGGATAGACTTTCATAACTATGCCTTTGCATGTGTTCACACACTACGTACACATTCAGCAGGCCTTACAGAGCTCCATTCTCATACTGTCTTCTGGGAATTTTTATCTTTTCCTGATTCATTGTTTAGTCATACATGCCTTTCAAATCCTCAACTATAGATTATCTCTCCACGTGTCTTGTATGGAGAAAAATGTGTTTTAAAATGTTTTCTGCCCATGAGGCTTAAAATAAGTTTGCTCATGATAATTAAATTAAACATTACAGATTTTCACTTGATCATTACACAGTTAACGTCAGGTGCTGGTTGGGGTTCCTCTGCTCAACTGGTGATGAACCGTCAGGTGGACACTTTGCTTGTTTTGTTTTGTTTTACTTTGGGATTTTTTTTTTTTAGGAATCGTGGAAGAGTACCGTCCTCCCTTCTTTGACCTGGTGCCTTTAGATCCCAGCTTTGAGGAGATGAAGAAGGTGGTGTGTGTGGACCATCAGAGGCCTATTCTTCACAACAGGCTCCATTCCCATCCAGTAAGCCATTTGACAACACTGACCCACACAAAACACACAAAAACAAAAACACCAACACACACAAGCAGACACAATGTAATTATATTTTCTAGGGCTGCAAAAAAGATTTCCACAACCTCTAAAGATGAGTCCTACAGATGAGCTGAGACACATCATCTGTGACTTCTTCTGGTGTCATTGACTGTTGTTGTTCTTGCAACATCTGACATTGTTTCCTGATTTAGTCAGACCCCAGTGTTTCCCAGCATCATTCTTCTTCCCGGTAAAGTGAACACCTTTGAGCAGTTACTGCCCTGTGAATGGTCAGCATCCCATTTCCAAAGGCTCTCTGTCAGTTTTGCCTGCCTTGCCCTTTGGACTCTCCCATGAACTCCTAGTACTCACTTCCTCTTGGTCTTTGGAGCAGTTATTATGTTTGGCCAAAGCAGAATAGATGTCATCCTGTCCGGAATGTGAAGCTCCTTGCCCAGTTCTTCTTCACGTTGCCAGCTGCTGGCAGTGGTGAGGATCCTGGATTGTTCAGGGTTGTAGGTGGGGCCTCTCTCCAAGAAAGTGAATTTCTATGGATTATGATAACCCTTACCGGAGTTAATGTACAAGGTTACACGCAACATCTGCCGTAAGAAATCAGTTATGGCTCCAGCAATGGGAACCATTTCAAAGCACTTTTATCCAGAGAAAAGAAAAAGGATATCTGACTTTATCTCCAGATGTACAGCTTAAATCTTTGGCCCCCCACAAAAATTCTTAAATTCACATATTTTCATTATAACACATAAACAATCAAGTTTTATTGTGCCTGTAAGGCACACTAAAACAAATGAATAAGTTCAGGGTCTATTGTTCATATTAAAAACTTCAGAGATGTGTTGCCCATGTGGTGCTTGACATTGGTCTCCATCTGTTGTAGATCCTGTCAGCCATCGTGAAGATCATGAGAGAGTGTTGGTACCAGAGCCCACAAGCCCGCCTTACTGCCTTGCGGGTGAGGAAGACACTTTCCAAACTGGACCATGACAGCGACTTCAGCATTGAAAAACTCAAACAAGATGTCTAGGATGAGCACCACAATGAAATGTGGACAGGAGATTGAAAATACCAGAAGGGCTTTTATACCACTTTCCTGTGAGATGCAAATGATTAGTACATGTTTATTAACTCACACAGTCACTGCTTCACATTAAAATCATACGTTTTTTAGCTGTAGCTTCCCGCTCACACCCAAGACATTACCTGTTTATTGTAGCCTGATTTTCAACTGCATCATTCAGAAACTGGTGTTTAAAGCCACAAGTCCCCAAAAAGAAAGCTGTTAAGATTAAGGCTTGTTTGTTTGTTGGTTGGTTTGTTGGTTTGTTTTTTCTACATCCGATGAAGGCTTTCAGATGTTTCTACAGCAGGATAATGCACTGAACAATGAATTCATTGTTGTCTATGTCTTCATTGCTATGCAGAAAGAAACACCTACAGCAAAATATCTCATCCCATTGAGGATATCTTCATTCCTTTTCTGTGATATACATCACAGTTCATGACCAAAGTTATAAAGAAGACATTGGCTTTGACTTTACGATTAATACAAGAAATATGTATGTCCAAGCATGCTCTCACCAGTATGATATTTGTTTTTTAAACATATTTAACTTATATGGAATGATCATTTAGTATTTGCACACAGATACATGGAGATATGTAGTTGTAAATAATATTTTCTTATTTCAGTATTGGGTTTATTGTACATACATATTTTTCATTATTCAATGATGAAACACGTTATATAATAGTTTTTTTTATGAAGCAACCTTTTCAAATTATTTTTTCACTTTTCTGTAGGTATTAATCTATTTCCATCAATAATATGGTCAGTAAATGAAACAGGCATGTACGTGCTATTGTATGTGTTGAATAAAAGGATCGTACTGTATTTTTCAACCGTGTGCCCTGCAATTCTCTCAAAGACCAGGAGATGGCAACAGATCCCCTGAAACGGTAGCTTGTTGTTTACTGTAGCGTCGCTTTGGGAGATTTACGGCGCTACCAGTTCTAGGGACGTGCTATTATTTGAATGGAACCATCTTAAAATTAATCAAATAAAAGTTGATGACGAATTTTCCAAAACCGTATTCCCACTCGCCTGCATGTGTTTTGGAGGGAGAGGTGGTCGTTTGTATGATAAGGCTTGGGTGTAATTATAATAATGTATTAATATCAGATATTCACATGTTCAGCAGTCAGATGTTGAGAAAGGAATGTAAGAAATATGAATAATGAAAGACAAGCCTGAGTGAAAGTTAGTTATGTACTGAGTACTTAGCATGTAAAAGATCCTTATATGTTATTTTCTTGACAATGTTCTTCGTAATTATTGATGTGATCATCTCTTTGAAATTCAAATAACAACTTTCTATCTGATATGTTTTATTTTGTACATGCAGTGACATAAACATGCAGATCCATCCAAAGTCAAGAGTTCCATTTCTAAATCCAACATACAGCTGTTTCAAAAAAGTTCTCAATATCAAAACAATATTTAAACCTTTTTGTTTACTATTTATAACTTTAACCAAAACTAACTTTTTAAAGTCCTAGTACCTTTTAACCAAAACTAACTTTTTTTAGTCCTAGTACCTTTAGTCCTAGTAGCTTTAGCTACTAGGACTAAAGGTGTCACATATAATTTGCTTTATGAACATTATCAATTTACCAGTGTGTGTATGTTTTCTGTCTGCCCAGTTGTTGAACCAACTCCAGATAGATAATACTCCCTCAAAGCCCCAGTCTGTCTGGTCAGTCAGATGATGGTTATTTTTAACACTGCAAGGGGGTTGTTCAAGTATCAGAGAGGCCAAACTCACTGTCTATGGGTACAGAAGCCCATCTTACTTCTCCCTCTGTTTCCTTCCTCTGTGTATTCTTTGTCACAGTGGGATCGGTCCAAATGGCTCTGTGAAGACAGATGGATTTGTACAACAGACAATGTACAGTAAAGCCATGTGGAGATAAATTGGGTAGGGTCGCTAATGGACTGATGCAAAGCCACAGAGGAGACTGTGCAGACACAATTAGGCTCGAGGGGAGATCAGTGAGAGTCCTAGCAAGAGGACAGGTGATAAAAGGAGGCACAGATCAAGTCCCCTGGTTCAAGACCCAAATGCGCCAGGCTAAAATCTGACACATCTCTTCCTGGTCTGCATTCTGAGGCACTAGCAGCTGGATGCATTAATGGAGACATACTGCATCTGCAAGCTGAACGAAAAACCTGAAACCCTCAAAATGATCTGTATCAAAATTTATTTTGTGATCTTTAGGTCCATAAATGTTTTACACTCTGGCTGCATACTCCTCATATGTGATTTGACACAAAATGTAACAAGATGTTCTTTGTTTGTTTTTACAAAGAGTCCAGCGATAAACTAACAATTTATCAAGGGAGTACCTGTATAGGTTCCAGCTTAAACCTGCATCCCAGACCTAGATAAGCTGCTGTAGATGAGAAGATTACTGAGCGTCTCCTTCTTGAGGAAAAGGAATGAATGAATTAATTAATTAATGTTTTTCCAAAGACTCAAAGAAAATTGATCCCTGTTTTTGATGGAGGAACTACTGACAAATTTAGAGATCAGATAGCTGTGGTGTCCCAAAATGAATTTGTTTGGTAACATCAGTCACTGATTATACCACAGAAAACAGAAACCTTTGTCGAATAGATAGTTTGACTGCCAAATGCACACACTCAGTGCACTCAAAACAACGTTACTGTATATCTATGAAGCAAAAACTCTTAACTACTGTTCCGCCATGACTTGGACAAATGAAAGCAATAATCATAATCCTATAGAAGAATACCTGAAAAGTAAAATGTTCACTTTTGAAAATAACAAGGTGGAGCAGTTCTAATCTACGTTCCAACGGCAGTGACAAAGAACAGGTCCTGCAACAAAAAGATACAATGTACTGTTTATCTGCTGTTCGCAGATAAAATAGCTCAATGCAAGAGATTTTTATTTCACCAAATATTGGTTTCAGAAACTGCATTTGGCTATATACACAAAGACAGACAGAAAGAAGTCAGAAGATTTGGGATGCTGTTCTGTGGAGCTGTACCACCGAACTATCCTTTTGAGCCTCCCCCAGGAATGCTGCTAGAAGCTGGTTTTCAGATATGTATTGCTTTTACAGAAGGTCATAGGAGTAAGAACATGCTCAACAAAACATTGTAGATTGACCTGAATTGTACTGAATCATTTAAACTGTTCACATCTCTCTTCTTTTTTGCAAACAGCTGAAAAAAATGCATAATATTGTTTGACTATCTTTAATAATGACCTCAGTGAGGTTAAAGGTTCTTATTGCTCCATAAAATGCAATACTGATTAAGTAGCTCGTAAAAACTAACTGCAGATTAAAAACAGCCTAAAATGCGCCTTCAGCGTGCACGTCGCCAAATAATAAAAATAATAATAATTCTACAAACATAGAACGAAATGGGTTTTTTTTAGTGAAGTTAAATTTTTCATTATCAATATTCCATAGTAATACTAAAAGCCTCTTGGTACTTGAGAAGGAAAAACGGTAATTTGCCTACCGCTTCATTTCCAACAGACCCGACCTCAGTGGTCGGACAGGCCATCAGTCGCAGACCTCTCCCTTCGACGTGCACGCGCACACCCCTTTGAACACGTCACGCGCCAGGCTGGCTGGTATCTGGCAGTGTGGCGCGTGCGGTCGGACTGTGGTTGTGTTTCAGGTCTGGTCACGTTGATAACGACACACTTCGGACGAAATTTCATCGCCGAGACATGGGAATTCAGGAAAAATGGCTCTAAAACAAATTGCCCCAGCGCTGTTGGCCCTGTTAGGGCTGGTAGCTGTCGGTAATGGTAAGTTTCAGCCCAGCACCTCTCCGGCTTTTGTTTCGGTGTGTTTTCTTGGACAGGACATCGCCTGTTGTCGCTTATCGTCATGGCGCTCTGTATCGGGGATTTGGCTAACTGTGCCTAGCTAGCGCTGACCTCAAAACGACGACTACTGTTTGCATGAACAATTGCTCATCTCGTTCATTTGTTTGTGGTCGATTGCGATTTTTACCGACCGACATAACCTGACGTCTATATTGCTTATCGAGCTCTTGGAAAGTCGCTAAACCACAACAGCAACATGGTGGGACTGTTTGTTTCGAGGTGCCAGCTAACGTCGGCTAGCCAGGTGGATAATGAGACGTTTAAAGTTGAATATGATCGATATATGGGCAAATTTAAGACTTTATTGATAATGTTAAATTGTGGCATGATGTTGTGGGTTGGGTGAGTGTTCGAATAATCTACAATCTGCTGTTGATGCTGAAGTTATCTGTCGCTGTTCTGCGAACATATTTACAAAACATTCTTCTGTCGGCTTGTGACTGCTTATCGCTGTAGTGATAGCAGACTGGTTAAACGCGTACAGTGGGGTCAGTTACGTTCTGTATGGACAGCTTTCGTGCTTAATAGAGAAGAAAGGACTCCAACCCAGCCACAATGTCGGCCTAACCTACTTCGAGCACCAAATGTGTTTTTGAGTGTAAACACAGGCAGCTTCTCCATTGGTTTGCATTTGTAAAGATTGAAAAGGCTGCTCCGTTGCCTCCAGCGGAAAGTGAATGCTGCCAACTACCGTGAATGCAAACGTCCCAGACTGAAGTCAAAGTTTAAGTCTGGGTTCATTGTGATGGAAATGTCGCAAGTGGGGTCTATTGAGACGCCGGTTGTGTCGCTGCGCCCGCCCGAGTCCCCCCACCCCCCACTGCTGGGTCGGTTGATACCACAACACACGGTCTAACCCGTTAGTGTTTTCCCTGCAGCATGCATGCACTTCTTTTATTGTGCTCCACCAAACCCACTTTTACATTTAGAGTACATAGACGTTCATTTGAGAGACAAATGTTTTGCATTACGCTCATCCAAATGCATTGCCCTCATGTGATGTCTACATATTAATGCTGTTTGACTTGTTATGTTTTGCCTTTCGGCAGATGTGCAATTGAGACAAATTCAATTCCTTGCCAAACCAAATAACCTGTTTGTCTTCTGTTACCATCACAACACAAAGTTACTCTTGAATATGTGCATTATATACTATTAATGAATGTTTCCCACTCCCCCTCAAAGGGCAAACTCACACCTTATTGTTTGACAGGGTTACTCCAACATTCACAGCGAGGTTGTACAGGAGCATAGGGTTTATGTGTGACTCAAACAGACTGGGGATGTGGTTGTCCAGCTGGCAGGGTCTGTCGTGAAAGGGGCCCACAAGTCTGCCAGGAACCATGGTTTCACACCATGTAATGGATTACACCGTACAAGGAATGGAACCATACAAATCTCAATGTAGCTTGGCGGGACTAGTTTCTAGGCCTGTGGCCAGTGTAGTTTGTTTTTGTGACGCTAGTGTTTTCTCTCAAGTTTGATGCGTCTTTGACGTTTTTCAACTTCATAAGGAATTGGAGTCACTGGTATTATAGTCATTCCAGGCCTGAGTGACGCAGTCTTCCTGGGTGCATTAAAAACAATTGCAATGTGATATGGGCTTGGGCACTGTCAACCACACAGCCGGGAGGTAGGGCGCGTCCCTCTCTTTCTGTCTTCCTCCCGCCCCCTCCATTCTCTATCTCGATCATAAATGTCCTGGTACTTTATCAGAAATTGATCTGTACTTTGTTATTTGTGGTCACACTTCTGGGTTCTCCTACTCACTGACACGAGAAGCTCTAGAATGTGTTGTTTTCACCCTACTTTATAACAAGGCCTTTCATTAAATGAAGTCCTTCCAGTACTGAATCTCTTGAATCCTGTACTCCCTTTTAGTAGCCAGTCTGCATGCAATCAAGATTGTATCAGTCTCATCATTCCATGAGGCGCCTCCTGTGCAGAATCAAAGACAGGGTAGTCAGAGGACAGAAAAGGTCCTGCTTTTCAACACTTTCAGGGAGATATCTGCACAGACTTTGTTTCAGCTACATGTGTTATTGACTGTCAAATGTGATGTAAAGAACTCCAGGTAGAGGAAGCATGAGCGACTCAGATTTCAAACATGTGTACGCTTGCCCATTAGATCGCAGACAAAGGGAATGCACAGATAAAGGTAAAAACTTATTGGGTTCAAAGGTGTGTATCTGTTAACAGACGAGCATTAGGACATGGGTGGTAATATTTACAGCTGGCTTAAGGGAGAACATTTTGTTTTTCTTCCCCTAAATTAAATGTTAAGACCTGGTTTTGATGTTTGATCTACTGGACTTCTGTAGATAAATTGTGGTAAAATGAACCTGCATGTAGGTTGTGCACATTTTCTCCCTTATCCAGGCACTTCCTTGCTATAGACATTTTTTGTTTGTTTCCTAACATTTTCCGCAATATGGCACTGAGCCAGTCAAGGTCAGGTCAAATCATGTCTGGGGTGGTCAAGTCCCCCCATAATAACCAGTGTTGTTAATGACCTCAGTTGGCCCAGAGGCACAGAGCCTTAATTGCTGCTGCAGACAGCGTAGCCTCCAAATGACCCAGCTCCACCATTACTGATGTTGGATCACAAGGGATTACAACCGCTTTAGAGCCAGCAATTTCACCTTTACTTTTCTACTTTATGTTCTGAAATTACTCTAAACACTTTTGTTTTCGTCTATAGGGTATTTTTTTAGTGAATGTGTTACTATGTCCTGTACTGTTAGAAAAAGAATGATCCTATTCTGTATTGTACGTTTGGTTTGTTTATAAAACATTCTGCTGTATTAGCATCTTTTTGTAATAATCACAAATAGCTTAAATGATTTAGAACAACAGATATTACTAGTGTTTGTCTTGATATAACTATAAAGGCCATATTTACGGACTGCTGCAGTTCCCCCATAAAATAACAAGCATCTCTAGTTTCAAGGCACCATTTTGCTGCTATGACCAACATATATAAAACATATATAAACAGAATACCGTCTTCTTTCATTATTCCTGAGGAATATTTGTACGTTCCTCATGGGCAAAGTCCGCCAGTTTTACAATATCCCCGAT
Source organism: Antennarius maculatus (assembly GCA_013358685.1). Taxonomy (NCBI): domain Eukaryota; kingdom Metazoa; phylum Chordata; class Actinopteri; order Lophiiformes; family Antennariidae; genus Antennarius; species Antennarius maculatus. The sequence continues at coordinate 18,751,451 of CM023607.1, forward strand.
TTAGCTTCCTTCTTTAATACAGGATTTAAGTCTAGCAACTGCTGCATGTTTAAAATATTCCAGGACTTCATCTGAATCGAATCTTTGGTGGATTGAGATATACTTGGCATCGGTGTCCTTTTGGAATGTCCAGTAATGCCCAAGCTTCAGTTTCCACACAAATGCCAAGATGTTTTTCCTTAAAGGATTTCCTGACACATTGGAAAACATTTTATCCTCTAGGTAGGTTCTCAGCGCAAGAGGAAGAAAATGAGCCCGGAGCATCACTGAGCCACCGCCATTTTTAAGTATATGTGGGGTGCTCTGCCTGCTTTATTTTCCTCCTACAGAAAATACCCCATATTCACAGAGCTGAAATCTTAGTTTTGTTTCATAGATTCACAGAACAGCACCACTGAATGCATCAGTGTCATAAGTGTTCCTCCAGTAAGTGATGCTTGTTTCCATTATGGATTTATCCAGCATGGTGATCAGAACTGGGTATTGCTCACAGCTTTTTATATACTTATGCAGATAAAACCATAATTCAGTAATCATATATTTTTACCTTCTCATAATACGTATGTATTGGAACAAATTAAAAAAGATCTGGTACTTTTGCCACAACTGTTGCCAGAGTATAACCTTTTGAATGGCTGCAGACAGAAGGGGAGTAGCTGTTAAGTGTCTGGTGGCTAATGATTGTTAGTGTATTGAAACTGTAGTCACATGCCAGATGGTGAGGCTCGTAGTATTCCAACCTACTTTTCCATAATGGAGGTGATGTGGCTAGTTTGGGAATTTGATCAGCAGTCTAAAGCGAACCTGTGCTCACATTTGTGTGCATTTGGACACATCCGTGGTGGTAGACGACCAGACAGACCGGATGAGATGTAGCCAAGAGGCTGGTGGTTGATACAGACAGAAGCAGCCTCGGCCCAAGAGACTTCACTTTAGAATTAGATCAGTAATCTGACCCTGAGATGCAGACAAAGGTAATGACTTTCCTCCTTCCCTGAGCATTGATTAGGACACAGTTGTGGTGTGTGTGTGTGTGTGTGTGTGTGTGTGTGTGTGTGTGTGTGTGTGTGTGTGTGTGTGTGTGTGTGTGTGTGTGTGTGTGTGTGTGTGTGTGTGTGTGTGTGTGTGTGTGTGTGTGTGTGTGTGTGTGTGTGTGTGTTTGCATTCATTCTTTCTGGTGGCGTCTGTTTGTCTTGATCAGCCCTCAGCCTGGTATCTGTATGGATCTAATTTAAGCCAGTACATTTTGGTAATGGTGTTCTGCTACCCATGCACACACACAAATCGAGTGACTGTCTGCTTCATGTAGCCTTGTAGTTTGTGTAACCCTTCCACCATTCTTCAAGTACACTTTATTTTATGTCTCCAACGGACTTCATTATTCTTGCAGGCCAAGAAAAGCCCACCCTGTTTTTACATAGCTCCTCCATGAGTCTGTCAGAACAACAAATACTTGTGCTGTTATGCACAGAAAACTTGGTCATCAAGGTTAATGTGTGAAGGTGTTTGGAATAAGACTAGCAACAATGTTTTATTAATCCCTTTCTTACTGGCTGCCGTTTCCTGTCTCAACACGAACGGAATGGTAGGAACTTCACACACTAGATTCTCAAAGGAATCCCTGTGCAGTTTACTCCCTGCTTTCTTCTATAGTTCTCTTTTTCATGTTATTTACCCCCCTCCCCTAAGTCAAAGTCTAGACTGGGCTTTAATGATGGCTGCAGCTGGTCACTTAGGCAGAGCTTGTCACCCCCGAAGCGTTGTCACCTTCTGTCCGCCCCCTACGCGGCATATTGTCCTGCCCAGCTTGGGACCGGCCCCCATCCTGTCTGGTTGAGTGTAGACCCCGGATTTTAAGGTTGTCTCACTCTTGGGCTGTCCCGTATGCCCCACCATCCCCCTCCACTCCATGCAGAAGAGCGCTCCCCCACTCCCCTCTGCTCTTTGTTCTTGCTGGGCCAGTCCAATCTGTCCTCATGTTGTCTTAATCTCCACACAAAGGACCAGTGTAAAGGCCACCAATTATATGGATACAAGAGCACATTTAACTGAAAACTACACAAGTTTTCTCAAGCATCTGAGCAGTCTCTGCTCAGATGCTTGTGTATTTAGGCTTGATTTATATTATTAAGTTTGGTTTTGTAACACTTGTACACTGATCACAATAAGATAAAGAGATGCAGACAAATTCTGGCAGGCCAAAAGTTCTTTCTTGGACATTGTTTTTATTCAGTTATATAACAGTGCGCTGCCTCCTGTGACATGGATTTTACCATGGTGTGCCATCTCTAGAGAGACATTGTTGGAGTAGTTTTTGTCAAATAATATATTTTGATGTTGGAGACATTTGTAAGATTGTGGAAATCTTTCCGTTTTAATCCAGAGACTCCCTATTTGGATTCTGCCCAAACTGGCAATGTTTTAAAACGTTTAATTTAGAAAAAATGACCTCCATATATATATATATATATATATATATATATATATATATATATATATATATATATATATAACATGACATATTGTGTCAAGAGTTATTTTGAAAATGACCGCTTGTAGTGTTGATGCCTGTCAGTGTGGAAGAACGCTGCTTATGGTATCGTCACAAGGCGGTCTGTAATCAGAGGACTGACTTGCCACTGACCAAACTCTTGGTTGACCACAAAACCATCCATGACAGACTTGAGAGGGAAATGCATGTGTTTTCAGCCATGTTTGCTTTCTTTCCTGAGTTTTTGTCGGTATGTCTATGGACCATCTGTCTTGCCACACACAGAGTGTCTGTGGGGGATGCGCCTGTTCATGTCAGGTCATGGTGTTCCTGTCAGATCACTGTTAATTTATTGCTGTATATATTTTGTATGTGGGAAGATTCACAAAGAAGAAATAAATGTCTGCTTTAGCATTTAACATTTGGCTGCAATTTGAGGAAGGTGTGAACTCACCATCTAGTGCTTTTTATATAGTCACTCTTACTTTGAAGGGGATCTGTTTCAAAAGGCTTCTGTCTGGACTGGATTTACTTGCTAAAAATTGACGTTTTAATTTTACTAAAAATCAGCCACATCTACTAAAGTGGAGCTGAATGAAAGCAGGATTGTCCAAATGTGATGACGTATTCCAAGTATTGTCCAGCTTGCTAACTTACAGCTGTTACTTCTATCATCTGTTTGTAATTTAGCTGAACTATTTTGCACCATTATGTTGCAGATTAGAATGCTCTTGCACAAAGCTTGTTTTTCTCTCTTCATTTGGTCCAGCTGCTTCACCTCTGTGTAATCGACAGGAAATTCCATCTACATGCAAAGTTAAGGGAATTGGGAGCACTCCACCAAGAGTTTCTGCCACTTTCCCGCTCACCTCCTGCAGAGTGACACATGCAAACACAAAACGGATAAGAAATGTTACTGAAAGTGCTTCACATTTCCAGTAACACTCAGCAAACAAGCACAGATATATTAGCATTCACGCTACGTGTGAAAAACATTTTCCCCACTCAATACTATGTCTGAGAATTTGTCTTTATCACCCCTGTGACACAGCGGCTTGTGGTTTTGACCATTCGGATGTTAAACGCTGATTAATTACCCAGTCTGTAAGTGACAAGTTTATTCCTTCTTCTTTTATTAACTGTGCTGTTCCGCACTAGTCTTATCTTATGATGACTTTGTTCAGGAATGGGCTAAAATATGCTGACACCTTATGATAGATGGTACACAAACAGGAAATATTAGGCCCCATCCACACGATGCCAGAATTTTTTGAAAAAGCATTGAAAACGATTCGCGTCCACACGACAGCGTTTTCAAAAAAATCTCTGTCCACACGTAAACGCATCAGTGCATTTATCGACACGTGTAGAAGCAGAACAACTCCGATAACGACAGGAGAGAGGACCGGGACATGAGGAAATTCACGGTGTTCCTCCTGGAGGAGAACCTCGATCACAGAGTTCTCCCACCAGCAGGCAGCGCATCCCGGTCTGATCCAGAACTGGTGTCGGCGTCTTTGGCAAGGAACGTGAATGAATGAATGAATGAATAAATGACAAATAAAGAATCAGATGAACAAATATTTAAGTGCAAAGGATGTTTATCAACTCATCTTCGATGTGGAGCTGTTATACATCAGAAAATAGCCGGTTTTTTGCTCCGTTTGTACATGTAGATACGGGTCACATGCATGACGTCACAGCGATTTTGGTCCCAGGGACATGCCCCCCGGATAAAAAAAGTTGCAGATACACCGTCCACACAACAACGCAGACCCAGCGTTTTCAAAAAAATACACCTCGGCCAGCGTTTTCAAAAAGTTGCGTTTTCGTTCCGGATATCTGCGTTGTCGTGTGGACGGAAGGCGTAAACACAACAAAAAAGTTGCGTTTCCAAAAAGTTACGTCATCGTGTGGACGGGGCCTTAGTGAGGACAACTGGTGAAAGACCCCTCCCGAGGTAAGACACAGAAAATTAGTGGAAGCTTGCCATCCTGGAGTCTTCTTTCCTGTGGACCAGGCATTGTCAGTGGTCCAGCTGATCCTGAGCTGCTTCTATTTGAAGGTGAATTGAGATTTGAAATTCTTCTCTGCTGTGTGACTGGTGGTATTGTGATGTTTTACGTCGTAAGTAAAGGATTAGCCTGTAGTGTTTAAGCCTTTGTTGTCCATTAAAGGACGAGCTCTGGGCCACCACAACTCACTCTCAGCCCTGTTGTCAGTCAGTTTGTCTTTTACCTGCAGGGGCTCGTTCAAATTTAGCTACTCTCGTGTTTTGGGGTTTTTTATTGTTGCTTTTTTTTTCAGTGTTAAATTTTATTTCACTGTTCCAGAATTATCAAGCCATGCCTAGTTCTGCTGTGCGCTCTGGTCATAGAAAACCTTGGGAGAAGACTTGTGTATTGACCTTCCTCTCAATGAGAAACATGTCTTATGACCCAAAATCACATTTCTCTCCAAATCTAATCAGGTTGCAGTTACTTTCTCTTGGTTGCTCAACCAACTGTGTTTCTCGTTCAGAATTGTTTGATTCCTGCACACTGTTCGACTCCGGCCTCATTTTTGCGTATGTAGATGGACCAGCATAGTTTTATTATGTAAGTGGCATTTGTTCCATTGTGTCGACTTTAATAGGTCCCCAAGCAGGATTGTGCTGCATTCAATGAAACTCTTGTCTCTTCAGGTTGAACAGTGACAGTTGTCTGTATCAGGGTGAGGTGTACAAAGAAAAGGAATGGAGCAGAATGCTTTGTTGGGCATTTATCAGGAGCCATCTCCCCCCGATGGGTCTCACTTTGTCTCTCCCACTATGCAGGTCTGTCTCCACCCTGCATGTTTGGGTTCATCTGCAATGAGGGATCTGATTTCAGGGCCGCTGGGGCCGTCTGGCTGCTGCTGCTGCTCAATGCTGAGCTCTTTGTCTGCTTGTCACAAAATGCCCTCAACTGAAAGGGAAACGGTGCTCATTTCAGCTCATTGAAGCTGTTGTTAGGGTGCCACCTGCTGGGCAAAAGACAGAAGTGCAGTCAATAACTTTAATCTTGTGTCTATGTTAAATTGTTATTTATTCATTCTCTTTTCTCCCCCAGCCCTACGTTGTAACTGCACAAACTGTGAGAAGACAGGCTATGAGTGCGAAACAGACGGTGCCTGCATGGCCTCCACATATTACGTCCAGGGGAAGGAGCAACATGTACGCATCTGTATAGACCAAGACAACTTGGTCCCTCCTGGACAACCCTTCTACTGCCTGAGTGCTGAAGGATTTCTCAACACTCACTGCTGCTATGAAGATTACTGCAACAGTATTGACCTGAAAGTTCCTGGTGAGGCTCAAGATTCAAATTCAACATCAGTGATGTGTCTTTCTGTTAATTTCAAGATTCTAATTTGTATTTTCCACCTTTTTCCTTTTGCATTTGTAGTTCCTACAAAGGAGGGGGACTGGTCAGGCTCAGGCAGCTCTTGGGGACCAGTGGAGCTAGTGGCAGTCATCGCAGGCCCAGTATTCCTTCTGTGTGTGCTGCTGATGGTCGGCGTGTTTCTATTCCAGTATCACCAGAGGGCATATGGCCACAGGCAGAGGCTGGAGGTCGAAGACCCCTCCTGCGACCATCTGTATCTGGCAAAGGACAAAACCCTGCAGGACCTCATCTATGACATGTCCACTTCTGGATCTGGCTCTGGTCAGTATGAGCTGCTGAACTGTGTGATGTGGTGTAACAAGAAGAATATATGTTTTTGGAAAACACACTTTGTTTAATACCTCTATGAACTTATTTTTGTCAGCAAGACAAATTAACAGGACCTACTTTTATATGTTATTCTATAAATATGCAAAGAATTAATTATTCATCTGAAGCACTGACCTAGAATCTGCTGAGGATACTTACAGTTTTCCACACCTGCACATGGGAGTTAGCCTTCAGGGTTTTCTGCCACAGCGCTCCTCATATCGAACTCAATGCTGTGAAAGGATTTCTTTTAGAGGAGTTTTGGTGATTAAATTTATCCAAAATGTGACCCAAAAAACTTCTGTTTATAGAAATACAAACTTATATCTCCTTGTTAAAGGGTTTAGCAATAGACAGCCACTTACAATAGGGTGTGTTCATTGAAAATGTTGCCTCCTTATACGACCTGAGCTGACTTCATAAAGCTTCCAGAAGGCTACATGATTGATCTTAAGCTGTTAATAGGACCTCTGCCACACACACACACACACACACACACACATACACAAGTCTGTGGAAGATGCTTTTAAATTTTCTGTCAACTGGCCCCTGCAGGTTTGCCCTTGTTCGTGCAGCGGACGGTGGCTCGGACCATTGTGCTGCAGGAGATAATAGGAAAGGGCCGCTTTGGTGAGGTGTGGAGAGGAAAATGGAGGGGAGGAGACGTGGCAGTGAAAATCTTTTCATCTAGAGAAGAGCGCTCCTGGTTCAGGGAAGCTGAAATCTACCAGACGATAATGCTGCGCCATGAAAACATCCTGGGATTCATTGCTGCAGACAATAAAGGTAAAAATATTTGAGAGGGTTTGTTCACATAACATAGAAATTAGACGTTTGTCCAAAAGTTGCAACTGAAAAGAAAAGAAAGTCAAAGTATGAATTAGTACTTTCAAAATGGAAGGAAAAACAGGTGCAGAGGTGGATAAGGATCTGTTCCTCATTGAGGTTAAGAAATTATTTCAGCTAATCATCATTCGAATCCAATTGTCCATTGTGCAAAACGTGCTCTGTCTCTTTCAGACAATGGGACATGGACTCAGCTGTGGCTGGTGTCAGACTACCATGAGCACGGTTCTCTGTTTGACTACCTGAACCGATACTCTGTCACCATCGAGGGCATGATCAAACTGGCCCTGTCAGCTGCCAGTGGCCTGGCGCATCTACACATGGAGATCCTTGGCACTCAGGGTGAGAAATGCTTCGCCCAATTAAACGAACAAAGAAGTGCCGCAGTAACATGGCAGGTCACATCGTGGTTGTTTACTTCCATCGGCAGCTGCTCCTGCTGAGCTCTCGGTGTTTTGTTGATGATGTGTTATCCGTCCTCCTCCAGGTAAACCAGGCATCGCTCACCGTGACCTCAAGTCTAAAAATATCCTGGTTAAGAAAAATGGCATGTGTGCCATAGCTGACCTCGGCCTGGCAGTCCGCCACGAGTCCATCACAGACACGATCGACATTGCCCCGAACCAACGCGTGGGCACAAAGAGGTAAGAGTCCCCACACTTGCTCATCCATTTTCACACAAGTGGGGCAGAGATCCAACAGGTCTTTGAAGGCTGAAGCTGGATTCATGGTGAAGTGCTCTGCAGTGCTTCCTTCTGTGCACCTGGAGACTTTGTGATATTCTGGGGATATTGGGTCATATTGCATTGGGCAGTCTGATTCTGTAGTGCACTAACTTCACTGCTGAAGAGACCAAGTTTCAATTCACACCAAGTCCCACCTGGATACAGCCTGTATGTGCAGCGATAGACTTCAGACGTGTTTAGCGACTGGTCGTAAATCATCCTCATGGCAAGCAGAGTGCTGTATTTTTCTTGTTAACTAACACCATGAACAAATCAAAGATAGCAGAGTTTGTGTGCTATTAAAGGTTCAAACCATTGTAGTCATCAGATTTCAAACTGGACTGTGCCTTGAAACTTGTTATTGTTGCAGCCCTCGCTTGGTGCGAACAGCACAAACGTGGTAGAACTCCAAAAGTCGGCTCCATTTGACGGATGGCGTGTACTTTCCAAAACACATCAGTCTTGAGTTTCCTTTATTCAATCAAAAAGCAAACAAATTGATTTTGAGCTCTTTTTATGTCACTGCAACTTTTTGTTGTGTCTCCCCCTCTAGGTATATGGCTCCAGAGGTCCTGGATGAAACCATCAACATGAAACACTTTGATTCCTTCAAGTGTGCTGATATTTACGCGTTGGGCCTCGTGTACTGGGAGATCGCACGACGCTGCAACGCAGGAGGTGAGACCACGGATGACGCCTGATTTTAATGACTCGTTCTAAGGTGGGGGGGAGCATGACACGAGACTTAAAGGGCTTCCTGTTGGCTGCAGGTATCCACGAGGAGTATCAGCTGCCCTACTACGACCTTGTGCCCTCTGACCCTTCCATAGAGGAGATGAGGAAGGTGGTGTGTGACCAGAAGCTGAGGCCCAATGTGCCCAACTGGTGGCAGAGCTACGAGGTATTTCTAAATATAAACTCCGACTAGTGTTTTTCTAAAAATATTTTTTGCTGGGGGGCATTTTTAACATGTCTGCTGCAGGATGACCCGCTTTGAGTAGTGCAGTACTGATTTCACATTCATTTTGTTACCGTATTTTCTGCACTATGTCACACCTAAAAGCCTTTAATTTTCTCAAAATTTGACTGTACGCTTTATATATGAAAACAGTTTGGAAATAGGCCATTCATTGAAGGTGCGCCTTATAATCCAGTGCGCCTTGTAGTACGAAAAACACTGTAATTGCATTGCTTTAATTTATCCTATAAAATGTCCAAAGGGTTTGTTCCTCGGGTGCTATGATTTTGACCCGCGTTTGTGTCCCATGCAGTCCCTGCGAGTGATGGGGAAGATCATGAGGGAGTGTTGGTATGCGAACGGCGCGGCCAGGCTGACAGCCCTACGTATCAAGAAGACCTTGTCTCAACTCGGCGTGGAGGAGGACATCAAGATGTGAGCAGTCAAGCGGCATAAAAAAAAAAGCGCTGGAGACGCACAAAGAGACCACACTCCTATAGGAAACAAACTGTAACAGACTGCAACTGAAAACCCTGCCAGTTTTAACGCCACACTCCAAGTTGTGACGAGGCCTACCTCACCTTTTTAGCCAAAACTACTGAGTCTCCCTTTCAGTTCCAGACTTTTCTCTTCCCCCAACTTCCCTTCGGTCCTCGTGTCTCTTCCCTGTTTTCTTCGACCCCATTTCTCCATGGGCCACAACACTACACTACTACCACTGTTAATATCACATTCAACCTTTTTTTCATGACCCATGGCAGGAATTATTACTGTTGTACAGTGACAGGATTTTTGTGTTTGATCTTTATTACCTCTCTCTCTAGCCAAGTCTACGAAAGGCGTCTGAATACTAGCATGTTTCTAAAAGCTGAAGATGTCCTCTGGTGTAAGGCTGTAGTTTATTAGACAAAACCTGTAATGAGACATTTTAAGCATGAACTGACAGTTTCTGTTATTTAACCCCTCACTTGAATACCCTACGAACAGAAATTAGTTGCACTCAACTGTAGCTTCCTCAAAATGTGTGAGGCCTGCAGCTGTCACACAATAGATGTGCTCCAGTCCTCGTGTTAGTTGAAATGTGGCAGGGATAATGTCTGGAATGGTTTTACTTTTATTTATTTGTTGAGTTTTTATTTCATGTTGTTGAACACTGTGGGATGAGATGTGACAATAAGCCAGAATCTAGACAAAAAAGAAAAAAAAAAAAAAAAAAAAAACCTCAACAGTAGTTCAGTTCAACTCTTTTGCCATCTGAGGCTGTAAAAGGTGCATCCCAATATTTAACAATTACGATTCATCATCGCTTCGCGGGATGTAATGGGATGGTTGCAAATATAGATGTAGCCATAAACCTTTGAGCTGCAGGTGATAAGATCATGCATACTGAGCAAATAAAAGGCTTATGGCAATGATTTATTTTTAATTTATACACACACACACACACACACACACACACACACACACACACTATATATATATATATATATATATATATATATATATATATATAAAATATATATATATATATATAAAATATATAAAATATATGTGTGTGTTTTTTGTTTTGTGTGTAAACATCATGATGGGTGTTTTCTTCTGACTGTGGCATTAGACACTACTGATGATGGGTACATGTGATTTGTACATAAAACATGAATTTATTTTTTCTTTTATGCCTCAAGTACCAGTGTAACATTAAAACTGATGTTTTTTGTTCTTTGTTTTTTGCTTGAATGGTACTTTCGAAGTCTGTTTTGTTTTATTTTTAATCTGTCTGCAAGGATTCTAACTGTGCCAGGAAATAGACTGTGTCATCTGCTGGAATTTCTTTTTAACTCGCTCCTATTATGGCAGTTTGGTGGTACTACTGATCCCAAATAATGTTGCTGCAAATTCTTCTTTTTTGTATGGATAATTATTGGATGATTTTGAGTTGTTTTCACAGATATGTGTAATGCAAGTCTGTTTCTACATTTCCACTGGGGTAACAGACAAATCTCTCTCTTTGACACTGGAATATTTAGGAGCGTCCTGCATCCTGGTTAAAAACTGCCAACAGCTATTTATTCAGATGTAATGGCAACTGCTGACGGTTGGCACACAGGTATCATTCAGGTTGATGTGAAGAGGAGAGTTGAGGCAGTTTACCTTCAAAGACTGACATGCTGTAACTGCATGTTTTCTTTCTACTGTCATCTGCAGGTTCAAGTCTGAAGACTAAACTCAGACAGTATTATATCTAGATATATCTACTTTTGTCACCATTTGGCTCTACACTGTTAACACTTGATCCCAAATCCATGGGTCTTGTCGGTGTGTGTTTTGCATGCTGTCACAAACACTGGGTCCTCGGCACTGAGGTAGATGAACTTACGGCGTGTCTTTCCCTTTTTCCTATTGTTGCTTTTTCATTCTTCCTTTTTGTTTGAGTCTTGGTTTTGTGCCCCAAAAACGTTGCTGCTACTGATAACCTGGATAGAAGTAGAGCAGGCAGATTGGAGAAGGAATACTGGGGGCTGGGCGGGGGGAGGGGTATGCTGTCAGTTGAACCAAAATTGTCAAAACACTCCTGTCCGTGTTTGGTTGTTGCCATGGGGATATGACCATCAGACATCCTGTTCATAAGTAAAACTTCAAATCATGTTGTGGAAATCTTTTCAAAATGAATTGAAAAATGTATATAGGTGATATACAATAAAGACCTCTTTTTCTTATTGCTCCTTTTAATTTTTTTTGTCAACTCTTTCACTCATTCCAAATGTCAGCTCATTCAGAGGAAATTGAGACCAGTTATAATGATTCAACAGTGTAATAAAATATATTCAAATCTGTCTGAAATAAACAAGTTTCTTCAGTTGATCCTTTTGTGCAAACAAACCATTAAAAGCACTTCAGCTTAGCTTCAGTCATGTTTTCAGCCTGAATTACGACCAGTCTAAAGAAAACGACAGGATCGTTATAGCCAACAGCGTTTAGCTTGTCCCTGTCTACTTCTACAATTTTCCATTGACATCTTTTTGGTTAATATCTACAACTTCGTGGAACAAAGTTCCACCAATTGTTTTGGTCGTCTAATTAATTTCACGTCTTGTCTATCACCGGAAGGTAATCAGGATAAAAATCTGTCCTGTTTAACTTAGAACAAAAGTCAATGCTTCAATTAAATCTATTATTTATGGTCCACTCATGAGATGTTTTTATTTGATGCTCGTGATTAGATCCTTCTGTCCATGACCACCTATTATCACACATTTTAAAAATATTTCGAAGGGCAAGACAACCTTGGAGTTCTAGTTGAGGTGTATTAAAACAACAACAAATGGTCTCATATTTAAAACGCATTTTATTTTCCTTTACAAGAAACAAAAGCTGACAAAGGAAAAAAGATGATGGGGAGAGGGAGCAGGAAAGCTGTATATAAAGAGATGCAATCTCTGGCGTACTGAAAAAAATATGTACAATTCAAAATAATATCCATACAAAACATGCCACATACAATAAAAATGATTATATTTATTCTTATTCCCTAAAGTATCTCTGCTGTACAGATGCGACATCTTTTTAAAAAGGTGAGGTTAAAAAAAACCCTTCAATTTGAGCAAATTTTATTAAATTATAGGATATGCAGAGAGCTTAAATTAAGATTCAGAGGTTAAAAATTATTCAGGCTAAAATCCAGTGAGCGGCATAATGTCTTGTCATGATCTCCCTGTGACGTAGGAACAGATAATAAGATCACTGCTTCAAATACTTGATCAATATCAACCACTTTAGAGACGTTCTCTGTTATACAATGAGAGTGCAATTCAATACCAGGTTAAGTATGGGATTAACTTTGAGTATTACATCATAACATACATTAGGCCAAGTAACCATTTCACAAGGTTTACCAACACATTCACTTCTATAGGGAAGATTTAAAAAAGCAAAACACTAACAATATTCTAGAAAATTCAAGATTTTCCATTCAGGAGTATATTAATCCAATTGCGACTGATAAAGGGATAAGTTTTGGTAATTAACAAGCAGTAGCATAAATAAAAATAAACACAAACAAAAATACATAAATACAAATGCTATGCACCATTGTACTGCTTTACGCAAGTGATTTCCATGTCTAATTAATGACCTCCACATGAATCCAAACGGGTTCAGAATCACGTCGGCTTCTTGTCGCCACTGATTGAAGAAAACCGAACATTTCCTTAAACCTATTTTAACAAACTCGTCTGAGAGCTTATAGCAAAAAACACTAATAGAAAAAACAGATAAATGCAAAACACTCTGGTTCATATACATTAAGATATTAGTTTGCCATTTTACATATATTTATATTTATATACAGCTTTATCTTTGTTAAAATGATATCCAGTGGTTGATTTTTTTTTTCAATTTTATTTCTCTACACTTTTGACTTTGATTACAAAGGAGCTTGATAAAGAGTCGCTGTCCCCTAATGCATATACTATATATACATTTTGTACAACTTTGCATTTTTAAATCATGTGAGGTCTTAGGTTAGGGAGGAAACAAAACAGTATGGGAAGGTGGAGTTTTTATAAAGCTCCCTTTAAAGAGTTTTTCATTCATCTTACATAGAAAAGAAAACAAATGCCCTTTTATTCCCCCGTTAAGTCTTTCCCTGCCATCAGTTCAGCCTCAAGGACAGTACCAGCACTAGAAAAGCACACTACAGGGGAAGTAGAAACACTGCAGGCTGTACTCAGGCAGAGGAAGACTTAGTACAGTAAAATTATCAACAGTCCACAAAATAATACAAAGAGGAAGAGGCATGATTCAAAGTTGTAAAATTGAGTTTGGAAAGATTGAGTTGTTGGGGGATTAAAAAACATTTAATGGGACAGTAGTCATGCATCCACCAGCTGCTTCAACAAGTGGAACTTTATTATGTCTGAAGCAGCGAGCAGTCTCCTCCGTCCTGTGATCCTAGAGCCATTCTTTAAAACTGTCTCTCAGCAACTTATAGAGGTGGATGTTCTTGTGCTTTCACACAGCTGATAAAATGGTTCTGAGATACATAAATTAACAAAAAAAAAAAAAAAAAAAAGCTACATTAATATTCCAAGATGATTTGGTGTCATACAGGACACCTGCTAAGCTTCTGATTGTGATTTTAATACAATATCTTATCAAAAAACTGTCATATATTTCCTCTGTATAAACAATTCATGAATAATAATGTTGGCTCATTATTGTAAATCATCACCAGCATAGAGTAGATAGAGCAAACCTGCTGCTTAAGGTTCCCTGCTTGTCCGAGAAGGCTAAGCCCATAAAAACACCCCCCCCTCCCCTTCCCTCCCCTCCCCAATTCCACAGTAGCAGTTAACAGTTTTTATACAAAGCAGTCACTTCCCGTTAAATCAATGAGGTAGACTGGGTCCAACTAACCCACCTGGGGACTCCACACAGTCGCCACATCTGGTGCCTCTGGAGCCAGAGATCTTTTAGCTTTTATGCTAAATTGCATCTTTTTCTTTCCATCAATCATAAGCAGTTCTTACTCAAAGCCACTTCAGGATTGTCTAGCGAGCCAATAACCGTGTTGTCTTCATTGATGACTTGATGGGAAAGTGCCTTTCTTCTGAGAGGCAAGGGGGTGGGGGGGGGGGGGGGAAGGTATGGTCAGCATGGGACAGGAAATAGGTCCAAACGTAAAAATGCATCATTAGTTCATTCTTAGTATTTTAAAATGGCTTTTTTGTCAACGCTCCAGGTGAGCTCTGCACTAAAAAGTGTTGATATCAGAGGGTCAGAATCATTTGGTAGTTTTTGAGGATTGTTTTTCCAGCCACTTTAAGCTTGTTGAGAACAGTCTAAGGGGGGGAAGGGGTTTGGCTGAGGAAAAGGAGACTTACTAGTCCAAACATGAAAGTTACTCCCATCACACTGCTGCTGACGGAGGTGCTTGGTTGCTTAAATTGATTAATGCTCTTCAAACCTTTGGCTACAGGTATCAACGGTTTTGTCTTTCAACGATGGAGGCCTGCCTTCCTCCACAACTTTCAGGACAGCTTATGCACTGGCTATGTAGGATTCAAAGGCTTTGGCGCAAGAGTGTTCTGGCACCAATGAGAGGGGAATTCTCCATTTTGCTTTCCTCTGGTTAGTTCATCCACTTTCGGCAATTCCAGGCTCCACAATGGCAAGGGATTTTGTGCTGATCGTCCTCGAAATCAAACTGGTAGTCATAAGTTAGCTGCGAGTGAAAAATGAAGGCCGTTAATGGCTATTCGGGGTAAAACAGATGTAAAAATATAATATTCTGAGCGCTGGTCTGGGTTCTAAAGCACCGTACCTCTTCTCCTTTGGGGATTCTGCGGCTGGAAATGATGATAATCTTGTCTTCTTTGTCAAACGTCACAACTTCAGCAACACAGTTCGGGGCACAGGAATGGTTGACGTAGCTGGAGAGGAGAAAAAAAAAGAAAGGTTATGTTAGAAACGTGACGAAGGCAAAGATGTCTCATGGGAAAAAAAATTAAATAAAACTTTTTATGTCATGACTCACCGAGCTGGGCCACCGGTCAGAGTGGCATCGATCACTTGCTCATTGTTGATCCGGAACATGTAGATACCGCGGTTCTAATTTAGAGAAACAAAACGGGACAAAGTAATAAGCTTCTTGGTTCTCAAGCGCTGTCCATCTATAAAATAAAATGTTTTAAGCCTGAAAATACTACGTTTTTAAACACAAACTTCAAATTTAAACCCAGACTTTTTTGCGCAATTATAATTATTATTATCCTCTCAAGTCCCAGTGTTTAATGCATACCTGCAACTCATAGATCTTCTCACGGCGATTGGCCACTTCGTTGCGTATGACTGTACCGATGTACTCGATGACCATGGTGTGCTTCTCCAGATCCTTAGCAGCGTAGAGACCCAGGCCCTGAATGCGAGATCTTGCCAGGTAGACGTTATTCTTCCACTCAGTCTTCAGACGCCGGTACTGGGATGACTTGGAGTGGACGAACTGCTTGCTGTACGGCGTGTTGAGTTCTCCGGTGAAAGTGCTCTGGTAAGCCTTTGACACACTGGTGCTATTCAGAGTGTGAGGCCTTGAGAGGGAAAAAAAAAAACAGCATAAAAGAAGGAGTTTAAAAATGTAAACTACAGTGCCTTGTGAAAGTATTGGCCCCCCCAAGAACTTTTTGACATTTTGCTACATTTCAGGCTTCAAACTTAAAGATAAAAAACTGAAAATATTTTTCAAGAATCAACAACATGTGAGACACAATCATGAAATGGAACCAAATTTGTACAACATTTTATATTGTGTTTACAAATAAAAAACTGAAAAGTAGGACGTGCAAAAGTATTGGCCCCCTTTGAGTTAATACTTTGTACAACCTCCTTCTGCTGCGATCACAGCCGCAAGTCTTTTTGGGTATGTCCCCATAAGTTCTGCACATCTTGAGACAGAAATATTTGCCCATTCCTCCTTACAAAACAGCTCAAATTCCTTAAGGTTTGATGGAGATCGTTTGTGAGCAGCAATTTTCAGATCTTTCCACAGATGCTCTATTGGATTGAGGTGTGGACTTTGGATTGGCCATTCTAACAACTTTATATGGTTAGTTTTAAACCATTCCATTGTAGATTTGAATTCATGTTTCGGATTGTTGTCCTGTTGGAAGGTGAACCTCCGCCCCATCCTCAGGTCTTTTGCAGACTCCCAACAGATATTCTGCCAGAATCGCCCTGTATTTGGCTCCATCCATCTTCCCATCAACTCTAAAGATCTTCCCAGTCCCTGCTGAAGAAAAGCAACCCCAGAGCACGATGCTGCTACCACCATGTTTGACGGTGGGGATGGCGTTTTCAGGGTGATATGCACGGTTACTCTTAAAGCCAAACCTAACATTTCATTCAGCTCAATTTTGGTCTCATCTAACCAGAGCACCTTGTTCCACATGTCATCTGTGTCTCCCATGTGGGTTCTTTCAAACTCCAAATGGGCCATTTTTATGGTTTTCTTTCAGAAATGGCTTCTTCTTGCCACTCTTCCATAACGACCAGATTTATGCAGAATACGACTACTAGTTGTCTTATGGACAGATTGTCCCACCTCAGCTGTGTGTGTCTGCAGGTCATCCAGCGTGATTGTGGGCCTCTTGGTTGCTTCTCTGCTTGGTTTCCTCCTTTTTTGGGCTGAATGCTCAGAGGGACCGTCAGGTCTTGGTACGTTTTCAGTGGTCTTATGCTTTCTCCATTTTGATATTATTGCTCGCACAGCGCTCCGGGAGACGTTTAAATACTGTGAAATCTTCTTGTATCCCATTCCTGCTTTGAACGTTTCAACAACTTGATCCCGGACCTGCCTGGTGTGTTCTTTGGTTTTCATGATGCCGTTTGTTCTCCAATGTTCCTTTCACAGACCTCTGAGACCATCACAGAGCAGGTGCATTTAAACTGAGACCAAATGACACACAGATGCACTGTGTTTGTCATTGTTAGTCATTTAGGTTAACGTTGGATCATTCAGAAGTCATCAGGGAACTTCTGGAGTTCTGGAGAATAGGGGGCCAATACTTTTGCATGTCCTACGTTTCAGTTTTTATCTGTAAACACAATATAAAATGTTGAATAAATTTGGTTCCACTTCACCATTGTGTCTCACATGTTGCTGATCCTTGAAAAATATTTTCAGTTTGTTATCTTTAAGTTCGAAGCCTGAAATGTAGCAAAATGTCAAAAAGTTCTTGGGGGGCCAATACTTTCACAAGGCACTGTATATAGACGGCATTTAGGGTGTTGAGAAAAAGCCACGTTGTGTCTGTTAGAGGTAGAAATAGTACATTGACCAGATGTGGTTTCACACGACAACTGGATGACTTTATTTTATTTCACATTTTTAATGACGTGTTAATGGGTAACAGAATTTGATTGCCTCCACACAATTTCAATCTCTTTTGTATTTGGTGCGGCTAGAATTTTATGAACTTCGTGAAACTCCGCCATAATCATTATTTAATACAGTACAAACAGATTCTCTTTTTTAAAAACACCTATATGATAAAATGAAAATAGAGACGCTCCAATCAGACATCACACTTCAAATGAGTTTAACTTGATCACTCTGGTTTCACTGTTTAATAATGTGCATAGCGCTGCTTTACCTCTTGCACTGTGTGGGAACCTTGGGCTCGGATCGAGCAGAGCCGGTGGGATTGATCATCAGAGGGAGCTCCATCAGAGGATGACGACCGTATCTGAACTGGTAGTTCTGACAGTTTTCCACTCCAGGCAACTAAAACACAACAAAGTGGAATCAATTGGATTAATGATTGGAACCGTTCTATTCGACTAGCTTTCAACTACTAGGTTCAAATCCAAGTCAGACTTTCTCTACAGTGTCACGTCTGCTCTGTAACATTTCATTTTCATTTTTTTTTCCATTTAATTTAAATTTTTCTTATCTTGTACAGAAACGTATTCTCACATTTACATGTACAGTGCGCATTTGCGCATCAACACTCGCGACTCCATCACATCGCGGATTTTTGGTATGCAGTCACGTGATACCGTGCGCACATTCTATTGGCTGACGGCATCCGGAAGTGTGCTCGGTTCCGTGAGTAACGGACTTAAGTGAGACACAAAAGTGCTTTAAATAGTTGATCAGAGTGTGGGAAAAGGTCATACAGATAAAAGGTGGTTTAATATCAGTACGGGGAGGGTTCATAAACGTTTAACTTACCATAAATAATTAGATAAATAGTTTGTCGCTCAATTGGGGATTCATTAATCGCGTGTGGTTCCTAGAACGCACTAACTGCAAAGATCGAAGGCGTACTGTATTCTCAAGTTCACATAGGAACATAGATAAACATACGTAGGAAACAAACTCGTACTTTTTGATTTCTTACCGACTCAGTGATTCTCATGACGGCGTGAACCGTGAGGCCATACATCTCCTCTCCCTTGAGATGCTCTGTGAACAGCTTCAACATGCAGGATTCATCTCTGAGTTTAGCGACCTGCTGGACGACTCGGTCCCAGATACCTAAAGAAAGATGGTGAAATATGTACAGTTCAAGAATTATCACCGGCAGTAAAAACCCAGCCATGCTGTGTGACGTGTAGTGGGTGTGATTCATTCTTACCCTCTGGAGTCGTGTCAGAAAACTGCAAGTCCTCCATACCGTGCTCCAAAACACGCACCTCAAACAGGGGTCGTCCGTCCTCCTCGCTGATGCGGCAGCGGTAGCGACAACGTTTGTTGGGTAGACGAGTGCTCCAGTAGATGCGTGTGGCCTCGTATCCGACAGGGAAGATGGACGTGGGTGAGTGGAAATTCGCCATCTGGGACGGGAGTAACTGACCAACGGCGTGAAAGATGAGACCGCCGACACGGAACAGGTGGACGCGATCGCCTCGCTGTAAAATGCTGGCGATCTGCTTCACCTCGTCGCGCTCGATGTAGACCCGCCGTAAGACGGCGAAGGCGCTGAGTTCGTCTTCGCTGGGGCCCTTCAGCTTGTGCTGCGTGCACAGCATGGTCTTGTCCTTGAAGAACATGCAACGGGCTCGGATGGCGCAGGCGAAGTGGTAGACGTTGGGACAGCGGAGTCTGTTGCAGCTGTTGGTGGCACCGGTTTTCTGACAGTACGCGCACAGAGTCCGTAATCCACGCCGCAGGGCTACCTCCACGTTGATGAGAGCGCCCCCTTGTGTCTCGTACACCTCTGTGGACCACAGGGCACAGTTCAGGTGTACCCACAGGTCCACGTCGATGTTAAGCAACCGCGCAGGACCATCTGTGGCGCCGTCACCTTCCTCGTGGCAAAAGCAGCATTTACGTTTATCCCGAGGGAGCCTGTCTGGTCGGAGAGTGATTCGTAGCCGTTCCATCAATTCAGACACTTCACGGCTGTTCTCCTTTTTAGAGCCGCCCTTACGTATCGAGATGACGATCTGAAGACGTTTCCAGCGAATCCCTTTCCACTTTTTCATTTTAGGATGCACCACCTCATCAGGAGAGAGGGGTCTGCGTTGCTTGATAGTTTTAGGGGACTCCACATTGGTAGAAGCATCTTCGGGATGTTGAGCTAAATCCGCAACCAAGTCCTCCTCCTTAGCAGGAGGACTCAGGTGAGCGTCGGTAACCGCAGCAGAATCAGGAACAGCAGCGGCCGACGCTTGATCCACGACTGAATCTGGTGCAGCAACATCTGACTCTGTGACGTCCATCAGGGGAGCAGCGTCAGTCGGGTGACTAACATCCGGATCAGCCTCCACCTTGATCTGGACGCTGGCGGGGCTGGCCGGAGATGGAGATGGAGGAGAGGATTTTTTCGAAGGTTCGGCATCGCCAGATGAAACCAAGGCGGAGATCTCAGGATGCGGAGGCGATGGAGACGGGGGTGGAGATTCCTCCACGGGTATACTGGGTAGGTGACGCACGTCCAAGTCGCTTACGTTGGTCGTGTAACAGTGCAGGACTGCCTTCTCCTCTGTTTCTGGGAATTCCTTGGAGACAAACACACACAGGTCAGACCTACAGCTTTAAGAAGTTCAGTTCTGGTGAGACAGTAAAGACTTACCTGTTTAATAAGTGCAAGAATGTCCACTTGTTTCTTCAAAGTACAGCCTGGTAGAGTCACATCAAATTGTTTTAGCCACTCGTCTTGACTGAGGAAAGCACCATCTTTTGCACACAGCACCCCTGGAATACAAGACAACAGTCTGAATATACAGAGGAATAAACTTCAAATATCTGTTCCCTTCCATGGATATTCAAAAATATTTAAAAAATATTTAAAAAGAAAATGCTTCAGCACAAATGTCACATTCTTTAATCTGACAAAGTGATAAAGTGAACATCCTAACCCATTACAACTGGTTTATGGAATGCACGAGTCTCTAACTGAATACCTGACTGGCCGGGTCCTTTCCCAGGAACATCAACTCCAGGCATCTCTGGGTTTTGGGGCGGGAAAGTGACTTCATAAGAACCTGGCATCCTGATGTTAAGCAGCTGGGCCATGGCCATCATCACGTGGTTTAGTTTCTGGACAAAATGTCAGTTCAACTTGTAATTAATTACGCAGGAAGATCAGGAAAGTTTAAACCGAGTGAAGCGGGATCATGGGTACCTTGGCTGCAGCAGAGGACAGCGTGAACGTAACGGACACCTCGTTGCTTCTGGTCTTGTCCCAATGGTTAGACGTGGACACTGCCTTCCCATCGTTGGCATCAAGCGGTTTGTTTTCTGGGAATGCTATGGGAAAAAAAAGGAGTAAATTTTAATTTTGTGGTCGATATTTCAAGGAACAAAAATAGATGTAATTGTTAAAACTAAATGAAAACTACCTGGGATGGCAGTTCGAGGTATTAGAGGGATGATGGGGGATATTGCTCTCTCTGTCTCCTCCTCTTTAGGCTCCCGTAGGTGAGGGAAACGTGGCGTCTCCTCTCCTACATTACTCTCAGGGGACGATGCTGGGATGATACTTTCTGGGGCATCTTCATCGTCACTCTCCATCCTGTTAAAAATACATTTTCCGACAATTATAACCACTCAGTCACATATTCTGGTTGACAAACAACTCAGGAGGATTCTCTCATACCGAATGTCCTCATTCTGGTTATGTGGTGGGGTGGGGAGAGCTGCTAGAATGTCAACGCTCTTCACCTCCTCTGTAACAGCATGTAAACCCAATGAATACACAGCTGCAGTTTTAATATGACATTTTTCTTTGTGCCAAAGTCCGAAGGCTTTACCCATCGGCTCTTTTGCCGTGTCTGCATCTTTCTGACCCTCAGAGAGCTCCTCCCCAGGAGTCACTCCATTGAGCAACTTGTGCTGCACAGAAGGTGGAGGAGTGGGTGGCAGAGAGGATGGAGGTGTGGGCGGGTTGCTGAGGTTACTCTGTAAAGACACAAAACCTCATCATAAAACAACTTGTTATAGAAACAGCCTTCTGTCACAGCTTGTTAAGCCAGCCAAAAAAAAAAAAAAAAAATGAAGCAGATTGCAATTTAGTAATACCTTGGTGAGCAATTGAGTGTAATAGTCTGGGATATTGTCCAGCACAGCATTTCCAAAGGAGCCTTGGAGCTGGGCTTTGCCGTTGGCTGGGCTGCTTCCAAAAGGAGCAAACAGATCCAGACTGGCAGTGATTGACGGCTCCATCAGGGGAAGCAGAGAGAGACCCTGGGGGGAGGCAAATCTCCATTAGTCACAATTACAAAACAAGAACCAGAGACTGCAACATCCCGCGACACCCCTAAATTCAACATCCCTTGCTGGGCTCACTCACACTGGCCTTCTCCCTCGTCTTTCTATCTTATCCGGTTCCTGAGTGTACAAAAGTTCAAAGTTGACCTTGACCTAGTTTTCTCAAGGTCAAGGTCATCAACTAATTTTTATCCCCTTTGCTGCACGAGTAATGCGCTTTTTGTTTCATCTTTCTATCTGCAACGGTTGCGAAGATATTTGGTGGACATACGAACGGATGGACGAACACACGAACACTGACAATTACAATACATCACCGCTTTGGATGTAAAAATGGACTCCTCAGAACATCAATGGTAAAAATTAAAAAAATTTACATTTTGCAATCCTCGTACCTGTTTGAGTTGCTTTATCAAGGCCTCTGCACCTTTCCCTACTTCTTCTTTCTTATTCTTCTTCCGTGCGTTTGGCCCCCGGTCTCCAGTGGCCTTATTGGTACGCTTTGGCTTTTGTACAGGAGCCCTTTTTGTTATCGACTGCAAATCCTGTGAAAGTATTTGCAGGATGAATTAGAACATATCAACACACACACACACACACAAAAAAAAGAGGGTGGTAGAAGAAGTAACAGCACTGAGGAACAGCCTACCTCCATATTGCGGGGAGTCCCTTGGAGCTTTTGTTCCAGCATTGCCAGTTTGGTGTTGATGTGACCGTTGATCTCACTGTGAATGCCTTCAGAAGGCCTCTGAGCGCCGAGCTGAAGGTTCTTGGTTCTGAGGAGTTTCTGAAGTAGCTGCTGTCCGGTCTCGGTCCGGGGGCTTTGAGTCTCAGGGTCTCCGGACACAATCCCAGCATTTATCCCGCTGGCGTTGTTCCCAGATGTAACCATGACTCCTGTCGCTTCGCGCTTTATGGAACCCTGATGAGCTGCTGTCGCACTGTCACACTGAACCTCTCCTGGTTCCTGTTTAATGTTCTGGAGGTTTATCTTACACAGCTCCCCGACTCTAGAACTATGCTGTGCGTGAGCAGTGTGGCTCCCAGCGCCTGCCTGTGACTGTTGTAAAATATTCGTGCCTTTCTGTGGACCGTTAGAGATAACTGACCCAGACTGAGATTTTTCAGTGCCCGATGTCTGAGTTTCTGTTTTCAGTCCCGGAGAATCAAGTGGGCTCTTGGCTCCAGGTGACCTGAGTGGAGATGCCTTTATTTGGCTGTATGGACTCTCCCCTCCAGCCCTGCTATCAGCTATGGATGGTGAGGAGACGTGGGATGAATGGGGTGAGGCCGGGTGAGCAGGGTTAACGCCAAAGGGACCTCTTGGAGAGTATGCATGAGAGGGAGAGCCCTGCATGCGACCTGCAGAGGCTACCATTAAAGCCTGCTGGTTTTGGTTGGGAGTGGGTGGACACATGACCATAGCTTGATTAAATGTGTGACGCTGCGGATCTCCAGGAGTGTTGCCTGAAGGTTGGCACGGAGATATCGGCTTCACCAGGCGGCCGCTGTCCACAGGAGAGGCTGGCACTGCTGCCTGATCTCTTGTCATATGTTGAATCATCTCCCCTCCTTGTGTCTGTTGTTGGACCATCATTCCTTGCTGCATCTGAGGAGCCACATTGGGTTGCTGTCCCACAATCCCTGGCTGTTGCTGCACGCCTACTACCCCTTGCTTCCTCATCACCCCACATGGCATCTGCTGGCCTTCCATCCCTGGCATCTGCTGCCCGGCTTGTGGCGCCTGCCCTCCCGGCATGTGAGATCTTAACTGACCTTGTTGACCTTGAGCCATCGACATCCGCAGCATCTGCCCCTGCTGGAGCTGCCTCTGGGTAATCATGGCCTGGATGTGCTGTATCTGCTGATTTGGCGGAAGGTTACGGAGTTGAGGGTGTTGAGCGATGATAGCCTGAATGTTGATGGGAGTGCGGATCGGTCCAGAGGGAAGTGCTGGCCTCTGTGCAATCATCCCCTGCTGGGCTCTAATCATACCCATCATGCTGTGCTGTTTTTGCTGCTGGGCCAGCAGAGCTTGCTGTTGGCTCATCAAAACGGGCTGTGGCTGGCCGGGATGGTTCTGGCCCAGAATCTGCTGCTGCATGTTGGGATCTTGCGGCTGCTGCATGGCGTTTTGAACCGTTTGCTGATGTTGGGGTTGAGCTAAGAAATCCACAGATTTCCCTTCTTCTTCTACCGTCATCAAACTGGGCTTGTCGACCCTTAGGGAACCTTGCCTCTGGAGTGGGACCTGTTGCTGCTGCTGCTGTTGCTGAAACACAGCAGGTTGTTTGTTTCCGATCAAACCCGTTTGTTGCTCGGGTACAGACTGCGGATTTGACTGCTGCTGCTGGGAAAGATAACCCTGATTTTGATGCTGCTGCTGCTGCTGCTGTAATTGCTGCCTCCCCAAGTCAGCCTGATGATCATTTGTGGGACCTATTTGGGTCACCTGATTGGGAGTGGACGGTCCACTCTGTTGGGGTGGTGTTCTTGAATCGGGGCTGAGAATCCCACTCTCTTTGGGGCCCGAGATCTGACCGTCTGCAGCTCCCTGTGGCTGCGGCGTGACGCTTCCGGCGGACGGTGAGGATCTCATCTGCGGGGTGGAGGGCTGGGAGAGCCCTCCTTGCTCTTGACTGGACTGATTGATCACCTGCATTGGTTGTCTTTGTTGTGCCATCTGCTGCTGCTGCTGTTGAAGGTGGACCAAATTCTTTGCGACGCTCTGCTGCTGCTGCTGCGATGCCAGCATCCGTTGGGCCAGAATGTTTTGTTGCTGTGGAGTCAATTGGATCTGGGAACCCCTGAGGCCAGGATGACCTGGAGATCCAACCATTCCCTGCTGACCCATCATCACCTGAGGCCTCTGTTGCTGCGATAGCGCAACTTGCTGGTTTCCCATAATCCCCGGCTGAGCTGCCATAATGGCTTGGGCGTGGTTGACGGGCTGTCCACCTGCTACGTTCTGAGGCAGTGAAGCTACAGTCTGAACTCCAACCATCCCTTGTGGAACTTGCACCATGCTGTGCTGATTGGTCTGGTTAGTGGGTATTGCCTGTTGGGTGTTGGCTTGTTGTTGGGCCAGAAGTGGATTCCCCATCATAGCGGACTGCGGCTGAGCGATTAAGGCAGACTGTTGATTATTTGGGTGTGGCATCGGCTGCTGGCCCATCATCACCTGCTGCTGCTGTTGGAGCTTTGTCATTTGGATCCTATGCTGAAGCTGTCTCTCTTGGAGAATTCTGGGATCTGCACCTTGCATTCCAGGCCCCTGTGGGAAGAATCCTGCTGCAGCCCCAGGAGGCCCCGGGGCCCTCACACCACTGGCACCAAGCTGGGGTTGAGCTCCACCGATAAAAGGCTGACCCTGGGGCATCCGGACGGGCATCCTGCTTTGGCGGATCATTCCTTGGTGCTGTCCTATTCCCGGTGTTCCTTGTTGGCCCATCACGATTTGGCCGGGCATCTTGGGAAACATGTGTGGGCCGCCCCCCTGGGAAGAATGGCCCGGGGTAAGAAGACCCGAACCTTGCTGATGCTGCTGCTGTTTGCTTCTGTACTCTGCAATGAGATTGGTGTGTTCCTTCTGCTGCTTTCGCACCTATAACAGAATGATTGTGAAGAAATGTGAATTACATCAGATGCCTAGAAAAGTTAGAAAAATAAAACAAAACAGGAAAACACACACACACACCTGGTCAAGCTGCTTCTGAATTTTGCTCTGCTCTTCTGTAACCAGCTTCAGCTTCTCTGCGTCCGCCTCGGCGAACTCCCTGCCAGCTTTCTTAGCAGTGCGTTGCTTCGCACATAAAGCCTTGCGTGATTTGCGGTGAACTCCAATCTGTTCCTCCAAAAATTTCAACTGCATTTGAAGTAACTGCTGCGTGTGCAGAAGCCATTCCTCATACTGATGCTGTTCTGCATCATCTGTAACCAAAAAAAAGGATGACTTAATACATCCACTAAAGAGTATGGAGACAGAAATATACCTCCAAAAGACAGCATTTGTAGAACATACTGATGATTCCTTGCACAAACTGAGGAGGGTTGGGCCTTGACTGGGTTGGATCACTTGCTTCTCCCTCCTAAAGACAAAAAATATAGCAATCCAAACAAGTCTAGATATACGAGACAGAAATAAATCAGTTACTTTCGAAAAGCAGTGTTCACTACCTTAGGAGGTCCAGATGCAAGTTGACTGGGATCTGATCCTGGGGCAGAGGCCAGCCTCTGAGCAAGCAGAGAAACCTGTTGCCTGAAGACAAAGTAAAACACAAAACATTGAACTATAATATACCTGCACTGAACTGAAAATGGTCCTAAAAGCTATGCTGTTTTCAAAGCATTGTGCCATTTCCACACTTGACCTCCTAGATAGTTTAATCAGCTCCTCAAAATGCTACCCCTTTCCAAAAATATAGTTAAATCACACTGATGAAAGCTGCAACCAAACAGACAAAATAAAAACGTAATAAAAACGTAACCTCCTTAGGAGCGGTAAAAATAGTTCTAATATTTGTTTAGAATTTCTCTTACTCATACATGGCCTTCAAAGTAAAAAAGACAAAAACTGCCAAAAAACATTTGATGATGCATAGTGTTACATGTCATAATTGCCGTCATGCAGCAAATACCCCATGGGCATGATGGAGAAAACATTTTTAAATCTGGCTTAGGGCAAATAATCTGATTGTGACTTTTTTTTTTTTCCATTTCCATCTGTTTTGAATTTATTCATCCCCCCCCACCACACACACACACACACACTCACACACACAACAGTACCTGTTAATGCCAGGAGGCGCAACCATTGGGTCCTGTGTCAACACTCTTTTGATTCCCTTTAGTGCCATTATCTTCGCCTTAGCGATGGGATCCATGATGTCATCTGTTGCAAATTTGTCTAAATCTAAAAAATTTTTTAAAAAATCTGATATTAGTCCATGAAAAGGACACAATTACATACCAATATTGAAAAGCCAACGCACTGACCTTTATCTGGAAAGAAATTGTTTGCCAGCGGTGACTGTTTAACCCCCGGTTGCGGCTGCTGTTGATGACTGAGACTTGTGTGGATTCCAGGTTGTCCCATCCTCATCATGGCTTGCTGCTGGGCCATGTTAATGTGAGGAGGAGGTGGCATTCCAGTTCCCATAAGTCTTTGCTGCTGCTGCTGTTGCAATATGTGTGGAGCACGAGGCCCAATCCCCGGCTGAGCCATCATGGCTTGGGCTGGTGGTCGATGGTGATGTGGAAGCATCAGCTGTCCGGGCGCTGGTGTGTTTGGTTGTTGACTTGAGAGACCAGGAAAGTGCGGCACCATCCCTCCCTGGTGGAGGGAACCCAGCTGTAACTGCTGCTGCTGCTGCTGTTGTTGCTGCTTCTGTTGCTCTTTCTTCTCATGCTCCAGCAGGTCTTGTATCAGAAGAGGCAGTTCACCATCTAAAGAACTCTCTACCTTTGCTAAATCTACAGCGGGGGAGTGTTGTCCACCTACATCAGGCAGCTCCAGTGAATCATCAACAATATTTGCATCTGGGGCAGCTGGAGGAAAAGAAAGTGGATCCGTTTGGCCTGGCAGGGGGTATTGGTGTCCCCCCAAACGAACAGAACTGAGTGAAGCTGCCTTGTTTTCT
This sequence comes from Antennarius maculatus, assembly GCA_013358685.1. NCBI lineage: Eukaryota > Metazoa > Chordata > Actinopteri > Lophiiformes > Antennariidae > Antennarius > Antennarius maculatus. The sequence goes on from CM023607.1 coordinate 18,779,054, forward strand.
GGCTGCGCCGGTTTGGTTGATGCCGTGGTCCCACCGAGGAGCATCGACACAGCCTCTCCTATTTCATCCTTCACCACAGTCTGTCCACACTGCAGCTGAGACGTCTCCTCCGTTTTGATCTTGAAAGAATCAGCAGCCTTTACGGAGGGTTTGGCAGAAGATCCCCCAGGTGTGGAGGGGGCTATTGTGGCCGACTTGTACCCCGGTTCCACCTTGAGTTTCTCTTCCACTTTAACGAGCACAGATCCAGATGAAGATGACGGTGCTTCGCTTTCCGCCTCAACCAACCGCAGCTGGTCTGAGAAGACGTCTTTAGGGTCTCCTTGGTCCAGCTCAGGGTCGGTGTAAGCCAACAGGTCAAACTCATCGCTGTTAAGCAGGTCATCTAGATGTGGATCGTTGGTTTCAAGGTTGTCCAGGTTGCCCAAGTCATCATCTCCTTTGTCAGGATCCAAGTCTAGAGCCAAATCATCCTCATCCACACCTCCATCACCTGGAGCATCCCCAAGAGCCTCCAGGTCAGACTCTGGCAGATCCTCACTGTTTTCTACTGCTGCAGGCTGTGGCGGCATGACATTTTGTTGTGAAACGTGATGCTGCTCAGCGCCAGCGAGGTTTGGAGTGGAACTGGTCGCCTCAGGTCGTATATGGGGCTGTTGTGACAAAGGCCCTGTAGACTGCTGAGGGATCCCAACCGAGAGTCCGCTCTGCTGTAACCCCAGCTGTGAGGCATCTGCTTGAAGACCACCAGGTTGAGCTATGGGATGCTGGACATCACAGGCTGCTGCCATCTCCTGCTGTGGGACAAAGAGACGTGGTCGAGGCAGGGGTCCACGAGGCATGAACTGGGGGCGTAGAGGTAGTCTCTGTGAGTTGTGTCTCAACTCAATGAATTGTGGTGGGGGTCCTTGGCCCATTGCCTGCATGGTCTCTCCTCCATGTCCTGGTGTCATGGTGTTAGGGCTAACCATGCCTTCTGTACCCTGGATGTTCACCGCAGGGTTAAGGTTGTGCCTCAGTCCCATCGCTTCAATGGCAGGCTGGGGGAACCTCCTTGAGCCTTGTGCCTGACTCTGCCACTGAGGAGGGAATGGTGGACGTGCAAACATGCCCTGAGGTCTGGGAGGCCCTGGTGGCCTAAAAATAAAAACAAAAGAGAACACATGCTTCCATTTTAACAGTTTATAGTACTACAGATTTAAAGATGTACAGTATTTTCCGCACTACAAGGCGAACCTAAAAGCCTATAATTTTCTCATAAACCTACAGTGCGCCTTATAATCTAATGCACATTATAAATGAAATAAATTATAAAATAAACAGTTCATCTTGTGCGCCTTATAATCCAGTGCACCTTATAGTGTAGAAAACCCTGTAATGAATGCGACTCATGAGGGGAGACGAACAATTTTTGTTCTTGAGATCTTTATGTTCAACTCAGTATTTATTATATTATATAATAATATTAATACTCAATCAGTTTCAGTGATATTACTTGTTAACAACATTTGACTTTGGACAGGTATGCTTCTACAGACACAGCATCACTGTAACTAAACAAATGTCAAAATAATACCAATAAAGCTTATTTATATAGCACTTTTCCTAAATATCATCTTCAAAATACTTTATATTGTAAATACAGAATAAAACTGCAGTCAGGAAGTGTAAAAACTTAAGTAAAATGGATTAAAATGGAATAGCTCTCCTCTCAACAACAACTGTAAATAGATTTGTAAAGAAAAATAATAAAAGGACATGAATACAATAAAATGAAGTACAGGAGTGAATAAAAGGCATTTTAAACAGGTAGATTTTTAGAAGTGCATTAAAAGAATTTAGTAATTCAATCAGCCTCATTCTCTCAGGCAGGACATTCTAGAATTGAGGAGCCATCCTGAGCCTGAACTCAGGGATAGTCAGCGGAGCTCTGTCCAGTGATCAGAGGCTGCATCCTGGCTCATACAGGAGCAACAACTCAAGTCTATAACTCATAGATAAACTATAGAGTGCTTTAAATGTGGAAAAAATAAAAAAAGTCTTAATATCAATTAAATAGTAACCACCGAAGAAAACCTAAAACAGGGCTGATGTCATCTTACATTTCTTATGTTACGATTATTATAATAGAAGGGGACCAACTTCTTATTATCTGACAGCAAACATGAATATACTTTGATGAGGAACTTACCTTAGTGCACTGGGATCCATGACAGCAGGAGTTCCCATTGATGGTGGGCGAACGAGCTTGGTCTCCATGTCTCCAGCGGCCACAGAAGCTGGAGTTCCAGCAGCGGTAACAGCAACACGATCCTAAAGTACGTTTAAAAAAAAAAAAAAAAGGTTAAATGAACTCCTCCTTTTCTCTTTGATAAAGACTTTATTTTGCATCTGAGGTTGTGGCTCAGGAGCGCTACTCAGAACATCAGTGGTTGAAGCAAGATTACGAGCCTAACATTGCTCAAAGGCTGTTGTGTTGATGTGTGAGTGATTGCATGAATGTGTTTAACAGTCAACACAGAGGGCATTCTTTATTCATTCATTCATTCTCAGGTCTCATATTTAACGTCAGCAGCATGGGGCTCAGCGTGTACCTGTGGGTATGGTGGTGGTGCTCTGTGGGCCTTGTCATGTTGAAATGCCCCCATCTCTCCTGCAGACCAGCCAGGGGACGCACCTCCAGCAGCAGCAGCAGCAGCCTCCTTCTCTTGCCGAATGGAATTTCTCTGCATCTGTTGTCTGATCAGGAATTCCCTCAGTCTCTGACGCTAAAATAAACAAAAAAAGAAAAAAAAACGCTGATTGACAAAGGCCAAGGAGGCACACAGAATGATCGTTATTGATGAACAGTTAAGTACCTGTCGGTGCTTCTCCAGCTCAGGGGGACTGAGGCCTACTAATGCAGGATCCTGTACTGCTGAAACGTCAGGCATTTCTTGAGTGCCTGGCAAGGCTGCTTGAGGATTCGAATCCGGAGGACGGATAACTGCTTGTTCTTGAGCTCCAGAACGAGGTGGAACTCTGGAGGTGAAACTTTCAGCCGCAATGCTCTGCTGAGTTTGTGGCTGACCCTGCTGTTGGTTCAGCTGGAAGCCTCCTGCGCTGGGGCTGCGGTTAAAACTGGAAGGTGCTGACAGATTCCCAGAGAGTGGATCCACGACTGAACTGTTGGTGGGATGGGGTGGAGGTGGCTGGTTAGGTTGCGGTGAGCCTTTGTAGCTCGCAGTTCCCTCTGATGTTGGACGAGGGGGTTTGTGAACCGTAGCAAACGGGTCTCTAGATTGTGGCCTCGAGGGTGGCTGAGAACAAGGATCTGGGGATTGGAAACGAGGAGTAGCAGGAGAAAGAACAGAGTAAGCGTCATTGGACAGGCCACCGGGAGTGTGGGGCGACTGGGAGCTGCCCTGGGACTGTGGGCTGGAGGGAACTCTTGGACAAAGTTCCTGTTGGCCTACAGGGTGTCTCTGGGATCCGTGAGAACAGTTGTCCCCAGACTGCGTTCTAGGAGTCAGCTGTGGCTGACAGTGAGGGTCAGAGAAAGGGTGGGAGGGAGAATGCCTGTAGCCTTCAGACGGGTGGTTCGGGGATGCTCCAGGATGAAGGGCACCACCCTCCCCTTGGTGCATCCTTGGTGTCAAAGGTGCCTTGAATAAACCATCTCCAGACTCCAGCATTCCAGCGGGGGAGCCAGTGGACAGGTCGGGCCTTCCGACTGTGGAAGAGCGTGGAGACGCGACACTCCTATCAGTCCGGTACTGCCCTGCGCTCACAGGTGAGGAAGCCACCGCCGAGGGCGAAGGAGAACCGTATTCTGAACGTCCCATCCCTTGCTGGTTTCTGAAAGGGTCTCCATAATGGGTATTATGGGGTGGTGTGAAAATGGGCGACTCCCCGAGTCCTGCACCTCTGGAGTGAGGACTTTCTGGAGGTCCTAGGGGCTCCTGAGAGCCTTGCTGTGAATGTGGGAGATGAGCTTGTTGTTGCTGCAGCTGTGATCTGAAGTATGGATCGACCTGCTGTGCCCGTCTGGGGGTTCCAGGAGTTCCTGGTTGCATGTCAAAGGGGCCAAGACTGGCTGGCCGTCCCTGAGGAGGACCCTGTGGGCCGGAAGCAGAATAACCTGAGGAAGAGACCTGTATGTGGCTGGCCCCGCCATGAGAAAAAGGTGTGTTTGGGTGGGAGTAAGACTGGGGTGACTGAGGAGGAAACTTGGCCAAAGGGTCAGTGCGGATTTCAGCTGACCCTGGAGTCTTTACAGGTCCGTCTGAGAAAAAGACAGAGGACGATCCTGAATCTGGAGGGAAGGGGAAAGGGCTTCCTGCAGAGCTAGGCTGGGAAGAGACTGATGTGGCTCCTGAAGGCGGAGGGATCTGGAGATGTAAACTTGGCCGTTCTGTCTTCACACGACCCGGCTCTGTCTTGACCGGCCTGCACACCTGACTCTCTGCCTGCTGTGGGGAAAAAAAAAAAAAATGAATGGAAAACTTAAACAATTTGAACTCCAAATGATGAGAGTTTTTCATTAACCTTTACAAAAAGAACACTAATGCTTTAACAAACCCTCTGTGCCTTGTTGATCCTCTGAGCTGCTCGGTTATCTTTGGCCTTTTGCTAAAAAAAAGAAATGAAATGTTTAGACTTGGATATTAAAGAATTTAAAACTATACTTTATGGTATGCACACTTCACAATATGGATTCTTATGAGCCAGTGCAGACAACCGATTTGCAATATGAAAATGACAAACTATAATTTCACTGAAATAGGACAATCCCAGTGTCGGATTTCTCAATGAGGTTTTAATGACCAATCATCATTGGACATTTAAATCTGAACAACAACTTCCTGTATTCATGTTTTCACTTATTTTTTCCTTGAAATTCTCTGCATGGAAGTGAGGGTAACATTTGGTAGAAGAGAGAATACAATCAAATACAGAAAAACTAAAAAAAAAAAAAAACATGGCACGACTGACTACATTTCAACTGTGGGGGGAAAATGTTAAATATAAATCAACTGAAAAAAAGAGAACCTACCAGATATGGAACCTTGTCAGCAGCTGACACCTTTCTCCAGATTTTCATGATTTGCTTACAGCGACTAGCCCAATCTGTGACCAAAAGAATGTCAAACATCTGCTCAATATCTAATAATAACAACTTTATTTAATAACCTTTATTTAAAAAAAAGATGTGTATGTTGGGGTTGCTTTTCCCACTAACCAGGGTAGTCCTTCTTGAGAGTAGGAAAGTTTGTGTTGGCATAGAGAACAGGGGAAATGGTGGACAATTCTCCCAGCTCCTCATCTTTCTCCCAGCGTTGGAGACTGCGCTGGTTGTAGGAGAGCCCATCACCCTCTGCCTCAGTGGGAGTCGGTGGGGAGGAAGGGGTTGCTGGGGTTGAGGGAGTTGCCCAAGGGCTCTCCTCGCCCCCATCTGGACTGAACAATCCTCCCCGGTCCCTGTACATTAAATCAGAGACCTTCATTGCAAAAAATCATTTTAAAGTGGGAAAAACTAGCTTTGTTTCGGTATTAAAACTGTCAGCTATAATATAAATTGGTGCAAAAATATGCAACAAAAATTTTTGGATAAGAAAATGCAGAAGAAAATCTGGTATTGATCCTACCGCATTTCAAAAAAAGGCGACTGAGAAAGCCCAGGAAAGGGGTCCATCATTCCAGCAGAGGGCAGAGACCCTGAAAGACATTTTCCGTGACTAAACAGAACTAAATTTGAAACATCTGAACTTGAGCGCTTCTTTTGTGAGATATAACAACCATGGTTTTGACTTCTGAGAGGTAACGATATGATCATCTGCAAGTATCCAACTGTACACACCTGAAAGGAGAGATCTCTGTGGCACAGTGCTGTGACCGAGTTCTCCCTTACTGCCCTCTAAGATGGGCTTCATGCCACCCAAAGGGGAACCGTCTGACACCCCCAAAACCTTCCTGAAGAACTGCTCTGAGTCCTGACTCTCCACCCCCTGTGGAAGACCTGTGACACAGACATCATCATGTGAGACATGATGATAATCTCACACACTGAATGTTTTAACAAAAAAAAAGTGAGTGGTCTACATTATAATAAAAATAGCATCCACTAAGGGAAGCACCTTCACTTTTTTCTGCTTTAGGGTCATTAGGATCAGTTGAAGTCTGGTCTTTGAGTGATGAGGACAGTGCAGGAGTCCCTAAAAATTCGGAAATTTGAACAGAATTGCAATTACCTTCAGACCATAGCAATACACCAATACCATGACCGCAGAGACGCCTACCTGCACCTTCTCCCTGAGCCTGAGGTTCCTCACCCCGTTCTTGTTTGAGAGGAAAATTTTCTTTCAACATGTGATCCTTGGCATCAGCTATTAAGAGAAATATGAATGTAACACACCATGTGCTCGCACCCTTTGTCCCAAAATAACTTGTGAGCTTTCATGCGTCATTGATCAAGTCATTGTTCTTACTCTCTGGGGCAGCAGGTTTAGGTCCCGATGATGCTGGAATTGAAGGTCGTGAAAGGCATGTGCCTGGCTTCTGTCCTGGTGATATCATCACAGCTTTCTTGCTCAAATCTATTAGAGTCTTCCCAAAAAAAGCCTCCTGCAGTGAATCACAAAAATATGAGATATTGACATAATCCGGATAACACACATTCAAAAATGTTTAAAAAATGAGATGAGGAGAGGAAACAAACCTGGAGATAAGCTGGAAACATGTCCTCAAGTTTACTCTTCTTACGGCCTCGACGTTTCTTAGCCTGCTCCTCACCCTCTACTGGTTTAGGGTCCATGATGTTATCTGTGTCAGGGTGGGGTCCTATGTATACACACACATACACGCAATTAAGGTTCACATACTTACAATATCCACATCCACTGCTTTGGTGGCCTCTCCAATGATTCTACCTTTTCAGCCCCACTGCATCAAAATAAAAGACAGCTCAAATGGAAAAAAAAAAAAAGGAGGGCACTTATTTGACATTTGGTAGGCCAGTCTTAAGTACAGGTTCTCATGCTGCAGAGCTGGAAAACAACTGATCAATTTAAATTCCCATCACATTACTTACCCTAACAACCTGAGAACTAAATGAGAGTACAGAATGCTTTTATCATAACACTTATGCACGGGACTAAACGACAGTCGTTAATCCGTTATGGCCTACCTTCATCAATAGTTCTTTCTATTGGCTGTCCATCTAATGTAGTCTCTCCAGCCAATTGGGCAAAAAACTCTTTCTTCAGTCGTGTGTGACACTTTCTTTGTCGAACCATGAAGCCTCCGATTCCTAGTAAGATTAAAACATTTTTAGATATCACATCTATGTGTTAATGTTAAAAACCGGTTTGTGAAATTCTAGCAGACTTACCAGGTCTGTAAGGTTTCCGCTTTCTTTTTTTGGAATCTTCTGTCTCCTCGGCGCTACCTTTGAGACCTTCACAGTCAGCCATGCCTTCAGTTCCCTCTGCGCCTGCATCCCTCTCAGGGCTCCCTGTGTTATCCATCTTAGGTTCACAATCCATGGGCTCCCCTATAGATTCACAAAAAATTTGTACAAAATGCATTAAAAAGAACCAAATACACCTAAAATTGGCTCATATTCTACTGGATAAGCCAAAGGTGCATCAACCTTTTCCCTCCTCTCCATCAACATCGCCCTCCCTAAGATCCATTCCGTCAGGACCTCCTTCACAACACAGAGTTCCAAGACGTGAGCGGCGCTGCCGTCTCTTGTGCAGAGGAGACATGGAGATGCTGCGAAGCAGGGTCATGCCTGACTCGGTCAACCACACACCCTCCAACCGGTAGAACTGGGGTTCTGTTAAATGAGATTTGCAAATCAATTTAACTTCGTGTAACACAATTTTAAGATGATTACACACAAAAATATGTTCATGCTAACAAATTTTAATAAACAAACTCCACTAACCTGGCTCTTTGATCTTTATTGAAGCCATAATGGCCGACTCAACTACGTTGACCAACGAGAAAGATCAGATAAAGAAAACAAAGGAACTATCATCAGTTCAAAAAAATATCAAATGAATCACAGAAATCATTCTATGCCTTCAGTGAGCTCGATGACTTACCCACAGGTTTTGGAACAAATGGTGTGCAGGATGTGCACGCAAAGCCTTCGTCAGACGCTTGTTCCACCTCATCCTCTGTGTATAGGCTCTCACAGACAGCATGAACCCATCTGCACATGGAAATTTATAGTTAGACATACTATTTTTATCGCAAATCACTTTGCAATCAAATTTAATATGCTATTATTAATGACACAAAGTATTTAAATAATCCATTCCCTGGTGTCTGCAAGTAGTTCTAAAGCGCTGCACCCACCGATCACAGTACTGACACTGCAGCAGCAGCTCCTCCTCCATGAAGTTCTCTTTGCACACTGGACAAGTGACGAGACTGGCACAGGGGCCACAGTGAGTGTAGTTATTTTGCCACTCACAGTGGAAACCTGGTGAGCCGGAGCCACACTGCACACAGCACACACACCTGCAAAAAGAGTAATATAAAACATCAGGAAAAAATACAGAGAAATATGACAGCAATACAACAATTCTTCATTTGCTGCATAACCAGGAAACGCTGAAGTGGGCCTCTCATTTGTGATTACAGGGCTATGACATGAGTGTTTTCCATAACATTCAAATCCACACGTGTTCATTTACATATGACCCCATTCAAACCGACAAGGCTGAACAAACCATTACACTCTTCATTTTCATTACCATTTGCACTTCCAGCCCCCCTTTGGAACATTGTGCAGGGGTGGGTCCAAGCAGTAAGTGTGATAGCTGACATCACAGTCGTCACACAGCAGCAAACGGGACGGGTCCGAGGCCTTTCCGCACACCTCACACACAATACATTCCAGACAGCGCCAACCCTTACGGAGCATCGTCTTGGTGATCTGAAGATGATATTAGGTTTATTCCATCTGGATAAACACAGTGTTGTGACAGTAAAAAAAAAAAATATATAACTAAATCAAAATTGTATACTTACTTTGCTGTTGACACAGTAAGGATGGTAACACTGGGCACATTGAGCACAAGCCAACAACTGCCCTTCTGCACCCTTTCCAAAACTGCCACACACTACGCACATATCCTAAAACCGATGAGAGAAGGTGAGAAGGTAAAATAATGAGAGGAAACGTCTGCTTGAATTGCGTTTGAATAGTCTGACTGTATTTCTTGAGAAACCAAATACTTCTCGGTAAATACAATAGCTGTACCTGGAGCAGGACAAATTTATCAGTGTTTGAGAAAAGAACTACTGTGTTCTGCATAGTGTCGTCTTCCTCATCTTCTTCCTCCTTAGTTATTCCAGTGTCTGAGGTCATACTAAGCTGTGGAAAAGGGAATTTATTAAATGGTTAGTAAAACATGTCATTAAAGGACAAATAGTGATTGTGACCACATTAGAAATATCTTAATGGTACGTAAAATCAGAGCTTACCAAGAAGGCATCAATGCAGGAAGCCATGGCTTTTAGGCGTGACCTCCCACCTCGCCCTCTTCCTCCCCCTCCCCCACGAGGTCGACGCTTCCCAGGAAAACTATTGCTTCGCCCCTACAATCAGACAAAAGCATTACAATTACAATCATTTCATGTTATGAGAACATGACAACGGCGCATTAAAATACATCTCAAGCATTTGAAAGTAAATTGCTTCCTTGGATGGACTTATTCGTGGTGACGTCACCTGTTTGATCCGTGAGCGACCTGGGGATCCTCTGCGTTTTACTTTCTCTCTGTCACTTCTGAGGGGTTCGAAGGGAAGCGAGTCATCAGTCTCTGTGAGCAGGTTGTCTGTGAGAGAGCGGCCAGCAGCTACTAAGTCCAGTTCCATGGAGAGCTGAGGATCGGCTTCTCCTGGAGAGCCCATAAAGCCGCTGCTGCTCTCATCACCATGGCTCATATTGGACATCTCATCCAGGAGCAATTCCGGTTTAATTTCCTGCTCCTGCATTTCCTGCTTTATGTCGACTATGTGCTCTTCTTCTTTCAATGGCTCTTCATCCTCTTCCTCCTCATCTTCTTCAGAGTGAGGCAATAACCTCCCCTCCATGTCCTCGGCGGAGGGGGCCTCTTGTGTGTCTATTGATAAAGAATGAGGAAGGGGAGAATGACAGTCCTGGCATGGACTTTTCTGTTCATTATCCATGGATAAATGCTCCGTTGTGTCAACACAGGGAGGAGGCGATGATAACTTTGGTGGAACTTTATTGAATGGTTTGGTGATTGGCATGCCATAAGAGTCACTGGTTAATAACTTTGCCGACACTTCTTGTTCCAGTGAAGAAATGATCTCCTTCTCGTCTTTGTCCACGTCGTTATTTTCAGGACCCTGCGGTGACATTGGTGGTTCTAGTTTGGAATTGTTAGACTTTGTGTCCGCCACGGGGTCCTGGGAGAGGGTGGTATGGTTCACCTGGCTGGCAGCTTTCTCTTCATGAGCAGGCAGACAAGAAGGCCCCTGTTCTGTTGTTGTACCATCTAAGTTTGAAATTAAGGCATGCGTGATTATTAGGGTGAACATTCACAAATAATTACCATCATTGTTAGTTATTGCAGACCATTATACAAATAATAAAGCACGACTTTGTGTTCCGCCTCAAATATGTATGCAAGCGTCTTCTGTGTTTACCTGTCGACTCAAGTTGAGCAGCAGGCACCTCGAAAGTATATATTAACCTCTCTCCAATGTCTGTTGTCTCAACAGCAGCAGACTCCTCCCCTATACACAAAAGAAATTAACCTAGAATCATCTTGGAAAAAAACAAGTTACATTTCTTTTTCTATTCAAAACTCATGATATGGTATGTTTTGTCAGCTTGCATCAGGCTATCTAAATACGACTCACCCAATTCCATGGGGGTTTCTTTGTCAGACGAGGCATCAAGCTGACCCGTCTCTGATGCACACCTCTGTCCTGCTGTCACCACTGATAGGTCTGTGCACTCTTCGGTCACCATGTCGCCATCAGTTTGGATTGTCATCTCCACCAAATCCGTATGTCCTTCAGTCTCTTCTGATACCTCTCTGGTTTCTATACCTGCTGTGTAAGGTTGAGTGACAGGTTGCTGCTCCTTACAAAGCAAGCAAACGCATTTAGCTTCAGGAAGCTCCCCAGGTAAAGCACACTCGCTGTGAACCCATCTAAGACAAGACAGAGATGATCAAGAATACCATTACAATATGAACTAGGACAGCTCATTCCAATCCCCAATATTGCGTTCATGTATGAAACTTGCCTTTGGCACAAACTGCAGCACTGCAGAGTGACAGATGGGTTGGCAGCCTCGTTGCAAACACCACACGTAGAGCTGCGATGGCGCTGACAGGCCTCACACACAGCATAGTTGTCAAACCACTGGGCCGAACCTGGCGTTACCAGTCCACGGACACCACACTCCGTACATATACGACACCTCTGATATAACATAGATTATGGGAAGAAATTATTAAAATGTATGGACACTGAAGAAAATGGAAAAAAAAACAGCTATCTTTAAAATACATGAAAACACTTTTTGACATGAACATTTGGCCAAAATGTACATGACTTTGCTTTCACAACAGGTTACTAAAATAAAGGCATCAATCATAAAGACGTAAATGACAAATGTGACTTACTCTACATTTCCATGGGTCGGAGGGAAGAGAATCCATGGCAGGCTGGAGACAAAAGGTATGGTAGCCCTTATCACAGGCATCACACACCAACATTTTTGAGTCTTCTCCAGGTTGTCTTAGAAAATTAAAAATAAAAGACATAAATCTTTGGAAACAGGGAATTACAATCAATTACAACAGGAATATTGTCTTAATATTTTCTCATACACATTTTTCTTTTTAATTGGAAGTACATAGTAACACATAGGCACATAGGCATATTTTGACTCACAAGTTTGCACATACCTGCATGTCTGGCACACTTTACACTCTGGGCACTGCCATCCTGCCCGCTGGATGGGCGTGGCACCAATCTCCAGACAAGCCGCATGATAATGTTGGCCACAACCCGTACAGAATAGCAAATCTGTGAGCTCCCCCGCTGAGTCACACACTGCACACCAAGCTTCTTCACCTGCTGTGAAGAAAAAAACACAACACAATGACTATTAACCGGAAATAGAAAAAAAAACCACGAGCATTGTTACCTTAGTTCTTCTAAGAACAATATGATGGGAAAAAGTACAAGGCAAGACGCAAGTAAGTTTTATTTTCCTTCATCGGGATTCTCTTACCCAACTCCTCTGCCTTGTCTATGTGCTCTGGGCAGAGGAGGAACAACTGCTTCATGGACTGGAAGGATCCACTTGCTGCAGAGCAGGGGAAGTGGTAAAACCGTGAACAGCCCTCAGCATGGCATCGAATGGTTGCACCCAGCCTTTTGCAGTATTCGCAAAGCTGAAACAAATCATCAATAAGAAGTAAGATTTTGTTTTCAAAAAATTATTTTGATCTCTTTATTTCCACTCAGTAGCTCCAAATCTAAATTTATAAGCACTGCACTTACCCGCTGTGTCCCTGAGATAACGGCCTTATCCACATTCTCCAGCTCCTCATTCTCCAATCGCTTCACTCCCTCCGACCAAACCGCACACCAGTGATGAACCCAACAACCCCCTATAAATTATAAAACGTATTTCAAACCAAAAATTTATTTCACATTTGTCTACTGCATTTCTAGAAGGTGAAAGCAATGATTAATTTACTGAAAATTAATGATATCAAATAATATAGCACTTTAGTTCAACCTGAGTCGTCAAAGAGCGCTGCCAAACAGGGAGAGTCAGAAAATCCAATGGAAGACAAGTCATCATTCCCAGGCTGAGGCAGTGGTGAAGCTGATGGCTTGAGGATCTGCAGCTCAGAAGTTGTCCCTAAATGTCTCAGCTCCCTCTGCCCGTGCAGACTCCGCTCCACACAGTTACAAAGCGCACAAGCCCTCTCTCTCTCTCTGTAGAGTAAGAAACAAACTTGATCAAACATAGAAGGTTTTTGTATGAGCAGCTACTAAGGATGAGGACCACTAAAGTGAGCATAATATCATTCATGAATTACATGGGAAAACTTACACAGGTGTGCTGGAAGAGGCTGCAGTAGTACCAGACACATCCTCAGCAGCAGGAAGGGCCTTGGACTCCTCCTTGGAGGAGACAAGCTGCTTTGAAGGGGAATTGTCATCAGCTATGGAAGGAAGAATGATTAGAACGGTCAATTAACATACTATAGGCCATAAATATTTTAATTAGTTCCATGTCAATTTATTTGCTATGGCAAAACAAACAAAATTCTAGTAAGTAAGTACACGTCTATCATCATCTTGAATAAAGTGTGCTATAAGCTATTCTCTTAAGCACGTGTTTTTTGATTCTAAGTAACAGAACATTGTGGTATTATTATTTGCTGTTTGCCACAGGGCATGGGGATATTTCTAATGAGGATGCAATACCTGTTGGTTCGGATTCATTCTCTTCGCAGTTTGATTTCTGCTCGTCCATCCCCTGTACTGATCTTGACCTCCTTGACAGAGATCTGAAAAAACATGATCAGACACATTTTTTTTAAAAATATTCCACATAAAATCTTTTGAGCCTCACATCTGAAAACTTTGCTTTTTAACATCACATACATTGTACTAACTACATAACAACAGAGCGGACATTTAACATAACAAATATAATAACTTTGTATTATAATACCCCCCACATACTAATTATCCATGAGGTAACATATGTTTGTCATCATAAAAATAAAAATAAAAATCCCCATCCAAACGCATTTCTTACAATACTAAATTTTAAACCACTTCATTATAACTATTAAGTCCTTGCTTTCTATGGTTTATTTAATCTGACAAATGTTCGCACTGACGTGATCAACCTTCTCGTAAACTCATAAAAACAGCGCGAGTGTAGCAGGAGACAAATACCTGGAAAATGCTTTCACAACTAAAGTTTATAATTACCAAGCAATACATAGTCAGAATCGATGAACCAGCTGCCCGAAAAACAACAAAATCATAAAACTAAAACGATGTTTCCTAAATAAAACAACCATAAATCGGGGTACACAAAGAAAAGACAACTTCCGTATGCAGAACTTCCTGTTGCAGCAGGAAGGCTTTCGTGCAGAACCGTCGTCGCTCGCATTACAGTTCCGCTATAGGATACCCTCTACTAGCAATCATAATGTAAATCAAACAACACATGGATGGACGACTTCAGTTTTTGATCAACATTACAAACAACAGGAAGTAATACCGTTTTAATGCTGAAAGGCCATTGAAAGCCAATCCTTTAACACGAGCGGATAAGATTAGTTTCATACGGAATGCAATTAGAATTGTCTCGCCAATATTTATTCTCCTGATTGTTAAAAATAAACAGGATCGCACGTGATGAAATAATATATGTGGGCACTAAATGCGAAACAAGACAGTGACGTTGAGATATGATTTATCCATAAGCCTCGATGTGATTTCATCAGTTCCAAAAGAGAAAAATATATCATCGACCCATCGAAGGCTTTTCCAATTTTAGCAGTATTTCTCACACTCATATACAGTATTCGGAAATGGTCATTGTTCATTCTAACTGAGGCATTTGAAGGAGAAGACTCCAATGAGGAGGACGCTTTCTGCCGTTCATAATTCACTGAGACGAAATTCATCACTACTTATGATGAGAATAATCACTGCATTTGACAGATACCACTGGATAACGTTATGACTATTTGTCAAAACTATTACGAAGTGTTTTGTCTGTCTGACGAATTAATGTAATATTAGCATAATGCCACAACCAATACCGCAGAAATTAAATTCAAAATACCCCCACTATTAATCAAAAGTTACACCGTATACAGCATTGCATTAAAACGCAGTCGATCAAATCGCACCAAAAGCTGTCAGCGGTAGAAAGTGACTGAGTTGACAAATGCATTTCTCTGACGTTACATCTTCCTAACAAGCGTATTTGGTGGCATCAACACTGGCAGCGAAGTCTCGTCTCGACAACAAAGTAGCGTCAAATCCAAATCATACCAAACCTGATATATTAAAACAAATAAAACTGCCGATTAGATTTGCTTTGTCTGTAAAATTAAGTTGGAAATGTTCAGAACAAAAGTGATGACATGAAGGTTTTAAGTGATCGTATTCACATTCTGGCTAGCTGAGTTATCATGAAAAGTGTTAACGTAACACATTAAACCCCCACAGTGAATATGTTTGCTCATAATTTGTAATTTTAGTCAGCATCGATATTGTTTGTGGCAGCGATAAAGTTAAAGCTATTTTATGGTTAGATAAATGCGGTGCTAAGCACTATTCCTCAATGTAAACACCGACTTCAAAGGGTTCGTTCCGTCCAGCAAATAGCCTCTTGCATTCACTAACGAAAGGCTGATACGGAAAAGCTACTAAATACCAATGGTGGCGTAGCATCAAAGTGTCCAGGGGAGGAATATCGACGCGAGGTTTCCACAATCTTATTCACAGGCACTTGCTTTTCCACAATTCTCAACTAGCTATTCTGCGAATCACACCTTAGACGCCGCCAACTTAGAGCATATTTCAATCTAAAGTTGGCACCCAGGTTACACAGCTTGTTCTCCAGCAAATAGACATCCCCATCTGGTTGAAGCTAGCAGCTAAATGTTACCGATAGCAGAGCTATCATTAACCGGTCTAAGGTCAGGGTTGGTGTGTCTTTCGGCATGCCTATTGCAAGAAGTTGAAAAAAGCAACAAAGAAAATCAGCTCACCTCACGAAAACAATATCTTCTCCTCATACATTAGCAAAATCCAAAAAGCCACACAGCTTCCCAAAAGGCTGATGGTCGCTTCATTTTATGTACCGGACTAACGCTGCAGCTAGCCGGCTGGAGGGAGAGTGGGGGAAGTGCACGTCGGCGGAAGGCAGGCTGTGCGGTGTTGCTAGCTAGCTGCTAGGCTAGGGTGGATGGTGCTATGGGTAGCTAGCTAACAGCGAGTTTAGCTTTGTGAGGAGTGGTCGTATGCTATCAGGGGTCTATTTAAGCACCGTGACAAGCCTCCAACAAACTCAAAGATTCCACAATTTCATACAGTAAATGAAAAAAAAATTGCGGAACTGCCTATTCAGCCATGATTTATCTTGAAGACTAATAGTCTGATAGTTGCAAGCCTCTGCTCTGTTCTGGAATCTAGCTCTCGACATGGTTAAGGCAAGTTTGGACGAAATAGTGCATCCGAAAGTTACAACCTCTAACTTTGTTGATTCGATATTTAATACATTTTTCTTTCGGTTTTACCCGGCTGCACACATTCATCTGTCTATCTATATTTGCAGCTCAACTATGCGTGAGTACCCTCACAAGCGCTCATTTGCTTATAAGCTTGTTCGCTAAGCGGCTAACCAATTGCTAACCGTGTTAGCTGATAACTACGTCAAAAACTAATTTATGCAAAATAATGAAGAAAACAATTCTTTATTGGCAGAGATGAGTAAAACAGGTTTATTACAACGATCAACAAATCATTCTAAGCTGATCATTAGAACAGAGAACACGACTTTAATGGGGAGACGAGGATCGCGGTAACGTTAGATCCACATAAACGCTATAACATTAGATTTTCGCAACCCGGGAAGCCATTTTTCATTTTCATTATGTTATGATTATAAGATCAAAACGTCTTTCTAATGCATGTGGATGAACATGTTTTTTTAAAAGGGACGGCCATCACATCCAGAATTCTCTTTACAAATTAATTATGCAATTAACGTGACCGATTATAAAGCACGTTACAATAGTTAAGTGCTTTTCAGTTATGTTTGTGCACATTTAGAATAGAGATGCAGATCAGTTTGAAAGCCTGATGCTGTTATCTGCCATGATCTGAAACACAGCGGACTTGAAGCCAGTTCATTGAAGATAAGCGCAATAAATTACCTCATTGAGCTGATTGAGAAATTTTGATTTCTTGCTTTGTTTTGCTTCTACATTTTGGCCTGTGTCAGCACCTAAGGCGTGTTGAGCATTCGTTCATTTTTTTCCAAAATAATTATTAAAAATAAATATTTAAATATTAATATGATATTTTAAAAAGGTCAACAAGACTTACAGCCGGGACTCAAAATGCTTCAGTAATCCTTAATCAGTTGACAATTGGGTTGCCTGTGTTGATTTTTAAAACTATTAATAATTATATGTCTAACATGATGCTTTTTTTCTTATTTTAAATCTTCTACCTAACTAAGGTTGCGGAGGAATCATGTCCTACATGAATGATATTGTGGATGAGCATAAAATGGGCCTTATTGTGGGTGGGTTTGAGAGATGGAGTATTTTAATCTGCCAGATCATGAGAATCACATTGATGACCCAGGTGTGATAAAATTATTGTCACTTTTGATCTTCACTATATTTTGTATCACTTCCAGATATTATACAAAGAAAGAAAAGGTACTCGAAAAGATTCATATTTTAAAAAAGTGGACCAGTTCAAAAGTAACTGTGGTGCAAAACATATTGTTCCATCGAAAAGTGTGCTTTGTTAGTAACTAGTTTCATACATATAACCACCACAACAATCCCATGCTAGCCATCGACAAGAGTCAATGTGAATGAGAATCCCTTGGAATGATCCTGCTAATGTAGAAGAATTGACTGAAACTTCCTATCCAATTAAGAAAAGGTCACCGGTTTAATTCATCCATATTAGCTATTGTAGATTTTCTGTCGTGCCTTGGAGTGTAACACTGAATTCTTATGGTAAGTTTTAATGTACTGTAGCTCAACACGTATAACTGGAAACAAGCACCTGCTAAATGTCTCATAATTAAAGGTGATGTTAGTGAATACACACCTACCTAACCCTTACCCACTTATACACAATTTATCTGCCATTACATTATTTGCCACATAATCAGTGTCCAACCACCTGCTGTAATGGGGTGACTATAGTTGTCCCTCTACTGTGAAGCATCAATGGTAGTCTGTGTGTCAGGCCTCAGATTAAATCTTGAGCTGTTACGGTAATTCATATGAACAATGCATGCTGTATGATGGCATATGGCACTGCTGCCTCACAGCAAGTGGATGGATTCTGGATTCAACTCCACCTTAAAAATGCCTGTGTGGAGTTCGCATGTTCTCCCCACATCTGCGAGGGCTCTCTCCAGATGCTCTGCTTCCTCCCACAGTCCAAAAAACACACTTAGGTGTTTGTCTTCCTGTGTCATCCTGTTATGAACAGGTATCTTGTCCAGAGTGTACACAGCCTCTCACCCAATGTCAGCTGGAATAGGCTCCAGCGCCCATGCAACCTTGCACAGGATAAGCGGATACAGAAAAAAGATGGGTGGAAGGTCAATGATGTTTGTTCCGTAGCGTAACTTAACAGAATTATCTATACATGATCCGAAATTGTAAATATTTTGGTGGATAAATAGTTGACAGCATTTTGTCATGAAGCATTTGAACCATTATTTTGAGAAGGCTACACTTTTAAAGTCTTTCAGTTTAATTCATCTAATGACATTGATCTGTATTTCATCTCATTGAACGGATGTGTGCAGGTTCATATTGTGAAAATAGGTTATTTCTCGTTCCTCTTACAGGATTACTTAACTCCCCATTCAGCTTTAGCAAGATTGGATTAGAATTTTTTTTGGAGGGGGGGAGGGAGACAATGACTGATTGGCCAACAGGTGTAAATAGAGGGTGGTATTAAGAAACCAGGCTTTTCCTATTGGCCAGTCAACAGAGAGGGTGCTTTCCCATCTGCCTCTTGTATCTCAAGGATAATCCCCTAGAAATACCTCTATAGATGCTGACAACAGACGAAAAAACACAGAGAAAGAGTATAGTGTTGGTGCAGAATTTGTTGGGTTTTTTTACAGTTATGGCCTGTAAAGAGTACCAAATGGACTTTTGGTTTTCTTCGTTTCGCACCAGTTGTGAGTTCACAATTTTGATCTGATATGTATTATCAGTGCTGTAAGATTGTAATAAAAGAAATAAAACAAAATTTAATTCCAGCTACAAATGATCAATTGCCTTTCACTGCATGCATTTGGCTACCAATAAACAAGTATGAAAAGACAACTCAAGGTTTGCAAAATATCATTTATTCTCCGGTGTGGTTACAGTATAAGTACAAGGACATTTACTCCACAAGGGGGTGTATAACCTTGCACTGTAAATTTCCTGAATACTACCTTACACTTACTTAACATTTGAAACTAGTTAACCTTAAAAAGAAAATCTTACCTGTTGCCACTTAAGTGCTCTTGTCAGATAATTGTTTAGACTGGTGGAGGTGTGGTACACATGGGATACAGCAAAATACATTTTTGAAACAAACTGTGCAAATATCTAAAAAGAAATTATTTGTGAGCTAAAAGGATCAATACTTACTGTAAAATTGTCTCCTCTCTGATCCTAAGAAGCTTGACAACTCCCTCGAATTATCCATGTGATAAAGTCTGACTGATACAGTTAAGTGGTGGCACAGTGTGAGGAATATTAAGTACATCTGGGCTTTTCATTAACTTCTCAGCCTGTTAGAATAGATTTCCAAAGCGGTCTTGAATGCTGTAATACACATAATACACAACTACAACTCTGGAAATGATCTCTTGCATACATCTCAGGTATTTTGGCATGAAGCTATTCAGTTATGCTATTCAAGCAAAATACAAATAAACTTAAAAGATATTAACTTCATAGGAACGGGTAAAGCAGCACTTAATAAAAATACATTTTAATATTTGTACACATGACAAAGTGAGGACATAGTATAGTAGAATAATAACAATTATTATAGGACTAAGTAAAAAAATAAAGAATCTGTAGTGAACAAAATAATTCCCATCCAATTAGAATAAAAAGGAAATAGCATCATTTTTAGAATATGACAGTCATTTTAGCTACAGCTCTGTTTTTTACATTAGACTGCTCAGTATATTTATCCCATCAAACTCACTCCTTTTTATCACATCCGATTATAATGAAAACAATGGTGAAAAAAGCAAACCTGTGTTCCAGTGTTTTAATTTATTGAAGAACAGGAAGTGTTAGTGTAACAATGTGAAGTGAAATATATAGGAAGTCTTCAGTTTTACCTTAAGGGTGAAATGAGTTGGCATCTAAAAAGATAGATCCAAATCTGTAAAGTAGTCTAGCATACCAGTGTACAACTGATGTCTGTCTTTGCAGGGAGTACGTTTTCATTTCCCTCCTCAGAGGTTCAGCGTCTGTTTTGTCCAGAAGGTCATTTTTCATATATACACATGCTTTGTCCTTTGGGGCTGAAATGCTCCAGAACAATGGCTTCTTAGTACAAGAAGTTTCACTTTCATTTGACTGCTGTGCTTTTGTCAA
The DNA here is from genome assembly GCA_013358685.1 of Antennarius maculatus. Taxonomy (NCBI): domain Eukaryota; kingdom Metazoa; phylum Chordata; class Actinopteri; order Lophiiformes; family Antennariidae; genus Antennarius; species Antennarius maculatus. The sequence goes on from CM023607.1 coordinate 18,799,457, forward strand.
CCCCCAAAGTACCTGGTTGAATGAGGACAGGAGTCTCAAAGGTCCAAACGCCCAGTGTGCAAGTTTGTGGTCCTCGACGAGTGCGTAGCTGGATGCTAGCACTCCATCAACAAACACAGTTCCAGCTTCCGTCAAGGGTGCATACACTCCCACACTCTCCTCTACTGAAACTGAGATGATTCGAGATGAAAGGACTTGACCTTCTGTGGTATGGATAAAAACACAGTCTCCTGTTTTGGCTCTGCTAGCAAACCGAGCCTGGTAGTCACTGCCGTTGAGTCTGCACTGGGGAGCTAAAAAGACCAAGTGATGTGGCGTAACAGCCAATTTTTGGCCATCTTCTGTCTCCAGAGACAGAAAAGTAGACCGACTTTCTTGGTCCCAATGGAGAAACGAGATAACTTGGCTAAATACAACTTGGCCTGTCCCAGACAGGGCCATAACTCTTTCCCCAGGAGCTAGTGTCGACAAGCTCTTCTGCGCTCCTCCAGCAACAGTTACCTGGGACCAGCCAGGGAAACAGCCACCTTTTTCCACTGCAACAGAGTGATCTACAGAAAGATCAACAGAATCTAATGACCAAGTGATTACACACCATCTCCTGCAGTGACTTGACAGTAACGGTACCTTTCAAAGAAAGCTCACTTCAAACTTACCAGCCTTTACTGAGCAGTGGATGTGATATTTGGATTCATAGTGGACCCAGTCAAAGCCAGCTTCAACTGCCAGCTGGGCTAGAAGTCCATACTTGTCTGTTTCTCTGTCATCAGTGGTTATATCCACGGCCCGGCCTTCATAGTGCAGAGAGCCAGCAGGATGGTGACCATCCTCATCCCAGGCCTCTGTCACACGTAAGTGCACCCCTGGCCATTGATTCATCACTGCGATAGCCAATCTGTTCAAACAGTCCTTACATCTCTAGAAACAAACAAGACAGAGGGAAAGTGTTCACTTAGGAAGGGTGCGAATTAATACATCTTAAAATGCATCACAAAATTTACTTTCAATTTACAATTTTATACAGTTGATCAAAAACACAGTACAGAATATCTATCACCAAAGCACATCTGCCAGTTAAGTAAAAAAACAATGAAGCTCAGAAATGGCAAAGATATGCTTGGAGTTATTCAAAGACGATGTCTGTATTCAATAGTTTTATATGTCCACAATACTCTTCGCCAAATGAATATCTCTGTTAATGATATTCAACCCATTTTGTGGGATCTTGAGAAAAAATATTTATCTTAAATGTATTCGAATAATCAATATTGGATAATGTATCATTTTAAGATATTTAAACTCTCAAATGTAGTCACTTTGAAATACTGCTACAAGTAATTTTTTTTAAAAAAGAATCTCAACTCATTAGTGACTTATTTACCCTTCTTTTTCAATGAAAAATCCATTATGGTAGCGATAACTCTATACACTCTACCTCTCGTGCAGTACATAAAATCTAATATATAACAACAACTAAAAAAGAGAATCAGCGTTTAAAAAGATCAAAACTTGATCATTATCATTGGCAAACTGGAGTGATGATAGCATCTTTATGCATATGAATATAAGGTAATTGGAATAATATTTATTGAAGCAACACACATTCCCATGTGTAATCTTGAATACATCTACTTTTATTGTCGTCTTACTTTCAGGAGAGATGGGTTGTGCAGTCGGTTGTTTTGTGTATGATACTGGGAATTTCTCCATTGTTGTATTTCATTGCTAGAAAACTTCAATTGTGAAAGAGTACAATAAGGATCGCCACTTTATTTGTAAGATAATAATTCTATCTTTAACCCCTCCGTCTGCAGTGTGTGCCATGTACCGTCAGCCTGACTCGAGTGACACTATGTAATCATTGACAAGGGCACAGTTTAAGTGTGCAAAAAGCTTGGTGTATGTAGTGTAGTATAGGTGCTGACTGTACACAATGGTGTAGAAACTGATTTTGCAGGAACTCACCCAAAAGAAATGAAAGTACTGAAACACTGTTGTCTGGCTCCCAGGATGTGTTTATCTGCTGGCATCAAAACACCATTCTGCCTCTACTCTGCAAAAGGCCATCTTAACTTTGCTCAAACAACCACTGTACAAAGCTCCAAAGCTACTGTAGCCAGTTTGGCACATTCCTTAGACTGTTTGACAGGGAGACAGAATAATCAAGGCCATTCTCTGGTTTTCCCGATTGTTCCATGCATACAAGTTTCTCACCTCAAAGACATTTGATAAAAAATGTGGATGGTGACTTTTACACCCCCACAAGCTGTGATGTTACAGACTGTGTTAGCATTGTCACAAAATATCAAGTTGAAATATGTTGACGTCAGCAACTGAGGTGATATACTCCTTGTCCTGGAGATGTATCCTCTTTAGACTTCTGGTGTGAGAGATATTAAGTCCTATAATTGTCTGAAAAAATGCTATATTGCTACTGAATGAAAAGGGGGTTTGGAAAGCAAGTGAAAAAAAATAAGGTGGGTATGAGCGAGAAAGAAAAAGTTGAGTGAGATGGAAGTGTAGTGTAGGAGAGGAGAGGGCCAAGGTTGGTACTAAAGAGAGAGGGCAGAGGGCAAGAATGTATGGGCATGAACTTGGGAATGTGACAGCAAGAGTGAGAAAGCGAGATGAACTGAAAACAAACTGGGTACATTTTTCTCACAATGCCATTGAAGAGAGGCGTTATATTGTCAGAACTACAATAGTCGCTTTTCCTACGGTGCCATTACTTCAGCAGGCGGGAATTTTGTATAGGCGACCCCTCCGAGTCTCCAAATGACATACAAAGAGTGTCTTTCACATCTGGGCAAAAGGGGCACATGCACGCAATACACACACTCATACTGGGCATCAACAGGGGCACACACACATCCAAGCACACATTTCCATCAAATACAATCACTCTGGGAAAGCAAGAAACACAGATTCATATCCTGAATAAAAATGATAACCTCATTTGTACCCTATCCGAAGCCACCATTTCAAAACAGGGCGGCATCTGAATGTCAAAGAATGCTTTTGGTTATGTTCAGCAATATGACATTCGAAATGTTTGGTGGCTCGGAAGTTCATCTCCCTGCCTGAAGTCTAACATCCTCCTGGCCAACAATGTTCTCTTCTAGGTGTAAGATCTGAATTTGGATACATATCCTCAATAACCATTAAGGAATTCAAGTTCAAGTGCCATGCCTGGTTATTTCCCCTAGAAAGCACACGAGGGCCTATCACAGGAATAGTTTTATTTCCAATAGCAAAGGCTTTAGTTAAAGATTAAAAGAAATTGTTCATGAAATGGAAAGTAGTCTCTTAAAGGGTAGTGTTGAATTACATCCTGATCTTATCTTGAGAAAAGGGAGGGTGAGTTTGGTTAAAATGTACACACTCTAGAGGGGAATATTTGTTTGTGTGTCAAGAACCTGGCAAGGACAGGTAGTGCAGAGTAAAACAAACAGTGATTTAGGTTATATGATGGATTGGAAGGTGAAATGTTGCATTGCAGGATGTGAGCTATGAACTTGCAGTCCCCCCACCCCAGCCAAATGCAGTTAATCAATTATCCAACCAGGGGAAAAAGTCCAAGAAACATCAGTGGAGGCATCATGTAGTAAAATATTTCATTGTCACCAGTAGATGGGAACAAGTGATTCAGCGTATCACCAGTAGTATAACCTAAAAACACACTTCTCTCACCTTAGTCATGAAGCGGTCTGCGTTGGTGTTCTCCTCATCCTTGAAGACAATGTCCGGGTTGTAGTTGCACACAAGTTCATTGAAGCGCTCAGAGTTGCGTGTGATCTTGCCCTCTGCTCTGCCACTGGCACCAAGGTTGTTTTCTGAGAAGTTGGGGAAGAACTGCTTGTAGTGCATGGCTGTGAGTTTCCTGTGCCTGGGACGGATGCCGTACCCGGGGCCTGGTCCGCATCCCTGGACCAGCCATAAGCAGGTCCACACAACAAGAAGGCTGAGCTGTGCCAGGCGGGCCCACCAGGACTGCTTCATTTGGGAGGGTTGGGGCTCCCAGTAGTCAATTGCTCACAGTGCGTACAGTAATACCCAAGGTCCAGGTGTGTGACAGCACATGTGATTGGGTCAAATCGTGGCCCATTCCAAATCATGTGGTATTAAAGGTGATATTGATGAGAAGAACCTATGAAATGTTAGAATATGTGGGAACTTGTTTTTTACCTCATGCACTGTAATCAAGAAAACTGACATTATTGGTAAAAAGTCAATTATTCCGAGTCTGGATTCGCAGTGTTTTTCTGGATAACTGGATCTGCCCAAAATATATGATCTAAATTGGATTAAATATGGTTCTGAAGTTTGGCAACAGCTTTTAAAAAATAAGTTGGCATAATAAATGAGTTTCCAAATATTTCACCGACAATCAGCAGCTTGCGGTCCTCATTTGGAACGACAGTCATCCTCCTGCCTCCGTCGCAGGTACCCCCCTTTGACGCAGGTGTTTTTCATGGATTGCCGCTCACTTACCGCTTCTCTTTCCACGCAGACGCACACACAGACGCGCGCACACACACACACACACACACACAAAAAAAAAGCCCCACTAATTCCCTGCAATTCCCACGGACGATCCCGGGGCGCTCTCGTCTCTTTGCTCATGCAGAAGTGTCACTCTGGAGATTTTTTTTTTCCTTTTCTCCTTCGTCCACTGTCTTCTGTCCCGCTGCGGAGCTCCTGGCCACCTTACACCAGCCATTGGGTCTTATTAGCGTCCGGACAAGATTGCCCTCCCTTCCTCTGCGCGCTCCCTGCGCGCCAGCACACGCCTCCAATTCAACGTTACAAGGAACATATGATTACCCTACTTATGTTAACACAAGGACCCCCACCCACTTCCACCACCTTAAATATGACGTCTAAATAAAACCCTGATACTCCGGGCAACTTTTTTTCCCCCCACTTATAAAAGTTAAGTCACATGACCAGCACTCACCCCAAATGTTCTTTTAACAATCTAAATATGAGCTACAACTTTTATCAGACATATTTAGAGCGTATGGAGTAGAATTATACAGGCTTGATGAAAAACAAATGTGTGTAAATGCTCAGATATACAGTAGCTGAGCAGTTGAATAACTTGAAACCATCTGCTCATCCCTCCCATCACCGAGGGTTAACTGAAATGTTCAAAACTATTATTGGAGTTGAAAGTGAAGGTTTGACAAGGAATACAAGAGTCCAGCCTTGACACCCCTCTCTGTGACTGAGAGTGCTACCTTCCTGTGTTTGGGGAGCCAGCCTGACCCCCTTGACCCCAGTGCACCCAAGACCGCTGGAAACACCCTCTGGCCACATCACAACACATTATTTTTATCCATTTCAGAACAATAGCTGGGAGAGTCATAAAAATTTGTCAGATAATGCCACAGTGGGAGCAGAATAGAGAGGAATCGTTGTGTCTCAGGGGTTTGACAACTGTAATCACATGCGGAAGCTTAAATAAATGGCGAGTTAAAGGCCAGAGTGTGTCACCATCCTATCTGTAGCTTCCTGGAACTCTTGAGGACTCGGTGTATCATGGCTTGTTTCTTAAAGTCCACTCATAACAAAGAAGCTCGGTAGCATTCAGACATTTCTGAAGTTTGTTGTGATGTCTAATTTGTTACATGGAAATTTAACATATTTAATTTGTTAAATAAATCAATGAATGAAATTGTTAAATAAAAATGTGAATTTTCAATTCTTTGCCCGAAATGAGCACCGCTTAACATTTGCTTTTGCATAGTGATTAGGCATTTGTCATTGAGCTCCACACTGACCATGGAAAGGCATCCTTGTTTGGGAAGTTTCTAGAAGATCCCAGGATGTTGTAGGGAGGGGTGGCAAGGCGAAGCAGCATCTTCCTGTCCTTATGATAAACATGGACAAAAGGCTCATGTCTGGCCCAAGCAACTCAGATGAGAGATATCAGCCTACATGACAAATGCAAAGAATGACTCAATCAAAAAAAAGCAACAAACACTTTCATATCTACGATTACCCACACCAGTGTTTCTCTTCAAAGTCTCACATGAGCAATGATTTACATCCTACATCAAAGGGTAAGGAAGGAAGCAAACATCTGCGGGCTGGAGATGGAAATAAAGTCATTATTATTAGTAAGTTTTTATTTTGGTGCCCCCGTCCTCCTGCCTCCTCCTGGCTCTTAAGATTTTACTCCCCCACTTCAGGATGGGAGTACATGAGTGGGTGAATGGTTGGGTTTCCTGTAAAGCCACAGCACCAAATACGAGATCTTTCCTGCCCGAGGTCGTTTACTCTTCTTTGATCTTTCCAAATGGACTCTTGCGCTTGCACCTGGTGTCACGCTCCAACACAAGGGCATACTTGTATGCAACATTTCTCTTCTACTGTAGAGTTATCGCCAATTTAGAATATTACTATTAAAACATGCAATTAAAAAAAGAGGACAGAAATTAAGCTTTGGAACTATAGTGGTGTCTACATCTCAAGTGTGTCTTGTTTCTTGGAGCTGAATACACTCCGCAGGATCCACTTCCTCAGATGGAGGACACTAGAGGGTCAAGGAACTGACACCCAACAACCTCCCTCCCTTCTCCCAAAGACACACTCATAGACGCCACTGTCTCTCTGCTGGCTATCAGTGCAGGAAGAGGCAGGGGTGTGTATTCTGATGTGACTACACACACTGGATGATTCTTGGCTTGTGTATTAAGTGTGCACAAGCTCTTACTAGTCATGATTCTCATTTAAGAGTATGTCCATCTATGCATGTCTGTTGAGATGACTTCAGGTAGTTTCACCCCCAAATTGGAAAACGATCACCAGGGGGGCTGAGGTTCAGGCGATGCTGCTGTAATGTGGACAATAGGCCAAGAAGGGTGGGATTTCCTGGAACCATTCAAACAGGTCAAAAGGTCACATATAATGCTTGAACTTATGTGAGCCAGACTAAAAAAAAGTTTAAATTCACACGGTTTTGTTTATATGCTGTATTCCCAAAGCATCAGAATGGAATTAAGTTGTAATATTACAGGTCTATCCCTAAGATTTCAAGTCACTCCATTCACCCAATAAAACAAAGGCTTGCGCCAGTCAACTGTGTGAAGCAAGTGTGCCGTGAGTGTGCATGCAGGATGGCGGGCGGCTATGGCAAATGGACAGTGTGTGACCCATTATCAGTTGATTAGCAAGCAAGTCTCGCCTTTTCCTGAGTGGTCCTGTATTTGAAAGTGCACAAAATGAGGGAATAACACCCCTAATGCTCTTTGGCATGAACTTCAAACAAACGAATGTCAGGAAAGCTAATCTGTGTCTTTTTCCCCTCTTCATTCTTATGTTTTGACAATAAAGATAGCCTATCTCATCCCATTACAAGTCGCCCGTCTCCCGCCTCGTCCCCGATCTGCCCGACAGCCAGTCTAATAGTGTGTTACTCAACGAGACTGCTGGGACACCTTGACTGCGCTATCAACCTTTATTTTTACTGTAAGGAGAGGTGATACCATAGTGTTTCTCCAACTAAACTGAAGGTTAAGTGCCACACAGGGTTGTTTCATAGTCTCTCTCTCTGTGTGGGTAATGTAACTTTAAAAAAATGTAAAAACAGGTTGTATAATAGTGCAGTGTTCAGACAAACTTCAATAAAAGTTTTGGAATTTCTTTACACTACTGTCTAACTGTGAAAGTCATGTCACAAGGAATACAGTTAAATAATGAGTACAAATAGTACTTCTTGAAATTTCTTTCCCCATCCAGATCACAGCAGCATCAGCTCTTTTCAAACATTATCACATTCAACATTGGCTCCAGTCTTTCCCAAGAAAAAAAAAAAAACCCCAACTGTGCTAACCTCTCCCTCACAGAACTTATATCTGGTGTTTATGTCACTTCCTCAGAGGGTAATCGGTTTCCAGATGTGCAAATAATATTACATCGACATTTCCTTTTAGCAAAGGAAACGTAGCTCAAAACAAAACCTAAAGCAAATAAGCTTAATTATAACATGCAACGAAACAAAACAAGAAATGCAAACAAAAATCAAGAAGGCAAAATTAATCAGGACTGGGGTTTTCTTAAACTGAGGAACTTAAGGAAAAGGGATGGAAGAGGTGGGTGGGTAGTGGGGATGTGAAGGAGTGAATGCAAGTGAACGTTGCTTCTCTTGATTTGCAGGGATTTTATCTGGCAGTTGCATCAAAGTGGGGAAAGCGTGGGCTAGGGCTTTAATGGCGTCGTGGCTGGACACTGCTGACAGATAGGACAAAATATGGCTTTCTTCTGCGTCTGATTAAAGAAGTGAAACGAGAGTGTTGGGGAACATAAAGGACACACGCCTCCACCACTCACACAAGTCCACCCGAGGCGAGATCTGATCAGTCACATGTAGTTACATTTCATAAAGTGTAACAAGAATGTTGGTAGCATCAAAGAAGTTTATAATTAAAGTTACCTTGAAGTGTGTCCAGAAGGAGAGAACTGACTTAAAAACACAGGATGTTTTTATTATTATTATTATTATTATTATTGGTTTCTTCTCATGAAACAATGATGGTTAAAAATTCACTTCAAAATAGGTGAACATACCTCAGAGATTTCAAAGACAAACAATAACCACATTTTTAAAAAAACTTTGAGAATGACTCTAAAGATTTTTTGTCTGAATAGGATCACATTCAACATTTTAACAATTGTTAAAATCCTAGGAATATTTACATATGAAGCGTAGATAACAAAATGCACTTAAATAATGTAGAAAATATGACATATTACAAAAATGTGCTCACAAAAAATAAAAGAAAACTCCCTAATAAAGTGAATGGAGAAAGCCTCAGAGTGCTCAGATTTATAGTACAATATAATAACTAACTGACCTGCCCGAGGGGAGAACAGCTTTAAGACAGATGGTGTTGGCTCGACACTGCCCCCTGCTGCTCAAACAGATAATCAATAACCTGCTGACAACAGCAAAGTGTAACGGTGGAATAAGATCACCAGCATGTTGATGATGAGATACAGAGGGTACATTTTCACGGATTTTATGTGCAAACAAATAGGAATGCACGGAGTAATAGTCACATTTGGCTTCTGAAAACATTCAAGCTATATTTAGCATTCACTTAATGTCTAAGAAATAGGACCTGGGAGAACAAAATACTTCATAGAAAATTACATGAAAGAAAACAGTATATTTGGAAAGTATTTTTGGCAATGTTTCAAAGTGCCTATTTGCTTACAAAAGTATTGCACTTCCCCACACAAACTCTTAATAATTCACAGTTTGGTCAAAAGCTGAAGTTCCTTGTCCAAGAGTGTCATGTGGAATTTAAAAATCTTGCATAAGACAAAGTGTAAAGGTTCACTTTTAAACCTACTAGTCATTTTCAGATTCAATAAGCTTACTGTCAGGTACTCAAATATAAACCCTGCTCAATGACATTACCAAAGAAAATGCCTTAATGCTCGTAAACTGAGTTTATAGGAGATCTCATACAAAGAGACTTGTACTTGACTCAAATATTCCCTGTGTATTCTGTAGATCTGTAGAGGCTATCTGTGCCCCTTGTTCAAAATACAGTCGTCCTCTCATTAGTTAATGCAAGTATGGACTGAACCATCAAACATATGAAAGCAAGATTCACAATCTTAAGATGAGGATAAAACTTTGGAGAGTAAAGTGTGAGGAATCCACAGAAAAATAGTGACCACTCAATCAACCTGCAGCAGGAAGAGGAAGTTATGTCACAGTTGCAATTTGACATTTCAAAATAACTGCTGAATTTCACATGTGTCGAAAGAGTAATGGTTACTCTTGATCCTCCTTTATTGGGCTGTCACTATCCGCTATGGCAGGACTGCCCTTATGGTTTAGCTCCCCTTTTCCTTGATCCCATTGTAGCCATTACTCAGCTCACCACTTGTAGCAGTGCTTGTCCTTGCAGTCAAATAACATAACAAATTTGGACCCTGTTACGTAGGTCATTAAATGGCTTTACGCAAAGTTTCAGGGACAGCAGACAGACTGTCACCTTTTCCACTCATTGCACACACTGCAATGCAACCCATGCGCCGACTGGCAAATGGAGTTCCTTGCAAATGCTTTCAATCCAAGACGCACACTTGAAGTGGTCAAGTTATAAAATAGGTAAGGCAGTGCCAAGGTGAAAGTCACTGGATTTTAGACAATCCGCTGGCCAGCAGGAGTCTAAAGGGGACCGCAGAGCGTGACACAGTTAAAGGCAGCTTGTGGAGACCTGCAGAAAAAGAAAGAGAAACAATCATAACATGACGCATAATTGCAAGGTGGAGCACTAAACTTAAAAAAGCTAAGCAAAATAATGATTTATGTGAGATCCGAGTCTATTAATAACAGAACAAAAGTGAGTTGGGAGGCAATGGAAAGTGCAGGAGAGCTGCCATGGTGCAGAGATGCTATCTGTACTGCAAGGAAGGGAACTGCGTGTATGTGTGTGTTTGGCGTGTCCATGCTCTTGTTTGTGTTGGGTGGAGGGCGGTGTGCTGCGAGGGGTCCAGGGCGGTGTGCATGAAGGTCCCCAAGGAGACTGAATCTCCTCTTGTCCCTATACACTTTCCTGAAAGAATTGTGTTCTTTCTATCTGAGGAAGAGAGACTAGCCCAGAGGGAAATGGGGCCAAATGTGGGAAACCTTAAGACACAGCTGACCAGAGTGTGATAAATCTCAGTACTACACTATCCCATTGACACACAATAACTGCACAGAGAAAGTTGTCCAATAAAACACAAACGAAGGTCGACTGACCAAAGGCACGAATGAGCTCTCTCTGTACTGCCCAGGTGACTGTCTTGATCAGGGAGGCAGAGGTGAGGCCAGCAAACAGCATGTTATACAGGAAGACAATGTAGAAATTTCCAAGCCAGTTATACCGTCCAAAGTCTCCCAGCAGATCAAAGCGGGTGATTCCTGAATGATGGAAGAGAAGAGTTTATTTTACTTACCACATAAGCTTCACCTGTTCGTGACATACAAACGCCCCCTTGTGGACCTTACTCAAACTACATGTAAAATGTTCATTACATACTGTATTAAATACTGAAATATTTTAGATATCAAGTTCCAATTTCATTGCAATGGTGCACATTTTAAATTACAATTGTCAAAATATATTCTTTTTGACATTCCTGTATAATAGATCTGTGTAGCTGCAGTGAGAAATAACTGTTGCTTTACAGATTTGGGGCAGCAGTAACTCAGTCCACAAGAATTGGCTTCAGGACCTGAAGGTGGCTGGTTCAAGAAAAGCGTGGACCAAAGTATGGAGAGTGAACTGGTAGCTGGAGAGGTGCCGGCTCACCTCCTGAGGACAGCCGAGGTGCGTGTGTATGCATGTGTGCTACTGTGAGATAATTCATGCCATAGACCTGTGAATAACAACATGTTGGAGCTAAAACTAACCTGACAGGTGTCAAATTTGAGAAATCCACAAAAGTTATTAAACTACATCCTGAAGAAAAGCAACAACAGTGAAATTTCTTTTTCTTGAATAACAATCAAACTCATGACGCTATAATGACTCCATGACTTCCATTCATGGAAAGTTGTGATGGTGATTGTTTGATTTTATATTTATAATATTGAATTATCAGGCATAACTGACCTACATCAGACTGATTTTCTTCATGTTAAGTCTAAAAGTGGTCCAGTCTTTTGTAGATATTTCTGTACATTGCCCTCAGAGGAAAAGGTTTGGGAACTCTGCTACAATGGCTACAATGGGACTATTGCTTTTAGTAGATGCTTGCACTCTGAATAGTGTCTAGCATTATAATCACAACACTAGTCATTGTCCCACTGTACACAAGCTGCAAACTGGGATCAGAGAATAGCATTAGTATTCAACATGTATGTGAGATTCTTACCAAGCGTGCGTGAAAATACTGGCAGTGCTGAGCTCAGGATAAGCAGTGACATGCAGTTTGCAATAATCTGCAATTAACAAAATAATTTAAGAAAGAAGGGTTATCATGAGGATGAGCACAGAACATGAGTTGTTCACTAGTAAACATGTAAAGGTTAGCTGTTAAATACTTGTGTGACGTTGGTGTCCTTTGCACGAGGGAGGAGGCCAGTGAAGACGGGGGAACTGTAAAAGCCCACTAATGAGGACACCATCAGGTAGCTGAAAGTCATCTTAAGGACAACACAGGAAGAAGAAGAATGTAAACACAAATCATGTCATGGACGTGAATAAACAAGGATACAGAATGAGGACGACTTGAACTGCAGCCCCCAGTGAGCCAAACATGGAAAAGGAAGCCATTCCCAGGTGAGGGTCCTGAAGTACATGAAAGGAGTTGTTATTAGTTGAGACAAATGACAGGGAAGCAACAGACATGAAATGTTCACAAGTTGGTTGTTGTCACATCCTCACCTCCATTCCCCTGGGCAAAGCAGTCTCATCCAGGAGAAGCTCCAACACGTTGAAACAAACCATCAGGACACACATCACCTGAACAGGTTAGCAAAATGATTACACAACCATGTTAGTCAATGACAGTTGTACAAATTTGTAAGGGAAAATTTTCTTTAGACACACACACTGTTAAAGACATTGCGTACCGTCAGCGCAAGGAGCACGAGCATGGCCAGTGGATATCCCAAGTTTCTCTGCCAGGCAGAGGCTTTCCTACGTGTTTCTGGAAGGAAATCCCAAGTAAAACAAATTTGAAAATGCAGCAGCAATAAATAAATAAATCAAGAACTCTGGCTATAAAAAGAAAAGCCCAGCAATGAACAACATCTCACCGAGAGCAATTCGCTTGCTCTGAACTGTCTGGTAATCTTTTTTCATTGCCTCCACATTCAGCTTGACCCAGCATGATGTCCTGCCAGCTACAATCAGACAACACAGGATAGAGATAAAAGGTCAGTCAGCTTCAAACTGAACAAGAACCAAGGTAGTCAGACACTGCAACATCCCGCGACACCCCTGAATTAAAAATTTTACACTGAGCTACTTTCATTGATCGAAGCTTGTGCTTTGATCTATGGTCTTACTCACACTGGCTTTCTCCTTCGTTTTTCTATTTTATCCTATTCCTGAGTGTAAAAAAAGTTGAAATTTGACCTTGACCTAGTTTTCTCAAGGTCAAGGTCATCATCTCATTTTCATCCCCTTTGCTGCCCGAGTAATGTGCTTTTTCTTTCATCTTTCTTTCCGCAACAGTTGTGATATTTGGTGGATGAATGGACGGACGAACGGATGGACACACAAGCACTGACAATTACAATACATCCCCTTCGCGGGATGTAATCATCAGAAAATAGCAAAGGAGGGTGTTTATGGTGTCACACTCACTGTTCAGTTTCCTGTAAAGTGAGTCTTCCTCAAATGAGGTGCAGCTTAAAATATCTTCTACATCTTCCAACAGCTGAAAAGGCATAAGAGGCATGAATCAGTTGAGAAAACATATTTCGCAGCCATTCCTGTTCGTGTAAAGTCTAGTTTGCATGCTATTCCAACCTTTGGGTCCATTACTCACCCGTGGTTTGACCAATAAACTGCTGGTTACACTAAACATTCGGGACAACCCAAAGGGAGTGCACACTGGAAGAAACACACAAATATGATATGCAAGTCATACGCTACACTTCAGAGCTGCTCAAGTCATTGTGACTCCTTTAAACTTACATAAAAGCAGCACCGTTCCAAAGAGAGAAATGCCGGAGTACAAGTATGGAAGGTAATACTCCCACAGGTCTGAAATCCACAACAGGGGAGTATAAGCAACTATTTTAAACAATCACAATCTGAAAATGATATTTCACCCTACCCAGACATAAAAAAATACAACAAATGCATCAGTATGTGATCTATCCTCCCCTCCTTGGTGAACCCAGACTACCGTTTATCGCTTCTGATAAACGTTGAAAGACCAAATTTAGGGAACCTTTAAAAAACATGCTACGATGAAAAACTCATGTAATAACATTTGTACAAAAATCTACATATTAAAAGAAGTTAGTACTTGTGTTTATGAATAAAGGTCAGTAAAGCAAGAATATAAATATGATTTTCTCCAGACGAAATCAACACCCTTCAGAGAAAGACTGGGTGATCATGATCTTTTTAAACTCTTACAGGACTAATGATCAATGAATTATTTTTCCCACTGCCTGTATAGTTCTCTGACGAGGTCCGTACTGTAAGCATGCCAAATGTGTGATGCTGTCATAAAACCTTACTTTAAATTTCCTTACTTTTTGGTGTCATGCCTCACACATGTTGTACACCACAGTTTACAGTTCAAGGAAATAATCTTTTCTCAACTATTTTGATAAGCTATATGCCATTTCCCATGTAGTATGGGAAACCGTATTCTTTGTAATGTTGTATATTTGGCTTCTATTTCATTCCATCATCTTGAATCCCTTGCATATTGTGTGGCACTTATATATTGTGTGACAGCTGAATTTTTAAAGCACTTGGGTGCCTGTCAGTCTCTTTTTTTAAGAAACACGCTTTACATACTCAATAATATGATCTACTGCAAACAAACAAGCTGGTGAATTTGGGTATTCAAATTGTTTTTCCTGAAGTGTTTACATTTGACTTTCCGTTCCGCTCATCTTCACACGCAATGCTCAAAGTGTGCCAAAGTGCGCCTTGAGCAAGATTACAGTTAAACCAGAGTGACAATTTTAAGAATGACGTATTTAGAAAAAAACAACAATAAAATTACTATAACTCCACAAAAATCAGAAGGCCCAACTACACATGATTATTAATATATGTGTGAAGCTTGGTGATATTAGTATGTATAGTTTGTGAAATGCTCCGGAGAAAGCATTATTTTGGATATATGGACACACTGATGACTACAAATTAAAAACAGGAATAGCTAAGAACTCTATAATTCAACTGACTCACCGTAGAGGCTCTTTCTGGCTACGTTGTCGTGGAGGATAGCTGACGCCACCCACACAATGCCCAGAACAAGAAGCGCCAGCAGTAACAGCAGCACTACTGCTTCATATACTCGTGCCATAACCCCCTTCAAAAAAACAACACAGATCCAGCAGATCTCGTTCACCCACTGATGTAATGAATTTAAATGCAAGTTTCTGTTAACTGAGTATCTAAAGCAATCATTCGTTAAGGGATTAAAAAAATCTGTTACCTTTTTTGACCCTGCAAAACCCTCTGACTCTGTGAAGAAGTAGGTGAACGGCATGAGGAAGACCAAGGACAGATTGGAGAAAAGGAAAACAAGATTCCACAGGCCTGATGAGAGTGAAAGAGAAATGTTCAAAAAGAAGTTGACCTTGAAAATACACACACACGTACGCACGCACACAGACACAGACACACGCAGTGAAGGATTTAGCATTACCACTGTCTGCCACTAGGGGGTACAGTTATGCCGAGCTGTGTAGACCGCAGGAACCAACAAACAAAAATGTGCAACAACTGGAATGAATTCAAGCCTTTGGTTTTTCTTTGGGGCTTCAAAACTTTTTACTTCAAATTAAATACTCAGCAGCACCATTAGAAAAAAAAATCAGAAACTATTGATGCACACAGTAACATCACAGCAAGCTATCCACAATAATGATGTGTTTGGACACAGGCCTGAATCATATTGATCAGGAAGTTATTACCAGTGACCCAAAACAGATTTAAATTGTTGCTCGACAAGTTTCTATAGCTGTTAGCTATTTGTTGTTGAGAGCTAATTAAAAGACATACCATGGATAAGAGATCCATTGAGCCACTGCATGTAGTAGCTCTGTGGGAAGGTGAGCAACACCTCATTGGACAGAATAGAGATTGGGAGAAGGAGCACAGCGCACACTGCAACCGACAGAGTGAATGTACACAACCAGAGTCTGGAGGAAGAGAAAGAGAAGCAGTCAGTGAAGTCATTTTTGTTTGTGTTTAGTCAGACAACAGTCTAGGTGAAAGGCTAGGATAAGGTAATGCAGTGCCAGCGTGTAGGGGCAAAGGGCACAGTGACACCAACCTGCCTCCATTCCTCCATGACATACTGCTAAGTAACAACAAACTTGTATAAAAAAAAGGCCATAAAACTATAACTTCTGGCCTGCTGACACTACAGGGTATGTGATGGACTAGCCACAAGAGTACCAATCAGACATCAGGAGTGAGGAAGAAAGCTGCGGGTCAGTCAATCATTAAAGGCTATCACTTACGCTATTTTGTTGACTGTGGCATCTTCAATATCATCTGAAAGAGAGCAGAGAATAAAGTATGATTATATGTTAAGTTGTGGGGAGTGTGGAGGAAGTTCATTTCAGGAGAACAGTTCAAACAAAGAAAAAGTGAAATCTTCTAGCTTTTATAATAACAAACTTTGTGGAGTAAAAACCAGTTCTGAGTTTTAATGACAAAAATAACTGCTGTGAGTGTCATTGTGTAATCGTCTTTGTGCTATAGGGCACAACTGTTCCTTTGCTGTCGCTACACTGATGTTTATGAGAGAGAGATAATGCTTAACCGTCCCTCTCAAAAAAATAAAAAAATAAATGAAAAAACAGACATCTGGTTTCAATAGTGACCGGTTATTGGATAGATTATGTAACTGCCAGACCAGCCCAGTCCTGCAGAAGGGTCTGCAGCACAAACACACTTTAGTCCACAGTTCGTTTTGTTCTTGTTCTGTCCACATGTGGACATTAATCTGAAATGGTTAAAGCCATTAGCACAGGGGGACCGCTTCCTCACAGTTCTGTGTTTATCCAGTGTGTGTAATGGTAGAAACGGTGGCATTTTCTACAAAATCACATTCCTGTTTAAAATGTTTCCATTTTCAGGCCCACAACCACAACATAAGGTGATCTTTTTCTCTGAAAACAAAAAAACAAAATAACTATTTTTTACAAAAAAAAAACGTGACATGACAACGAATTGTCATGAACTTTAACTTAACCCCTCTTTGAGATTGTGTTGATCCATGTAAAATTTATTTTGTTCCTCGTGTCAAAAACAAAAGCCAGTAACTAGAAAGAGTACACCACAAATGAATCCACTTTCATGCACATAGTTTGGATTTGAGCACTGAAAAACGGATCTTATCAAAATATTTTTGTCTGAACCGATGAGCCGTAAGCTACAACTCAAACACACAACTGCTTTTACAGCAGCAGTAACATTCCTCAGTCCTCCTCCACCTCCCAATCCATAAGGACAGTGCTGAAGGAAATGGTTAAATGTTACATAACACATTCCTCACCTACGGAATGCTTCACCATAAATCTACAACTTCGGGTGAAAATTTGCATGTAACCAGAGATAATATTTGCAATTCAGCAGACTAATGTCCTTTTATGTAACAAAAAGAATAAATGGGTTGTTGAAAAAAATCTACAAAGTCTTTGAAAAGTTTCCTATTAAGATCGGATGGTCTGCATTGGATCTATCTACACCTTTCTGACTCAAAATCAAATGATACTTTTAAAATAAACCCTGTAGTAAAAATGTGTCTGACACTGTGTGGGAAGAAGTGAAAATTCTGATGTGATCATTGCCTGTCACAACTACCAATTCTCCTCTTGGCATTTCTCCACAAATCTTTAACGGGATCCTTTCTCACAGAGCAGCCTTTGTGTGTGTGCTTATTAAAATGTACGAAGGGGGTATTTTAAAACTCACCTGTGACAAACTCTGCTGCTTTCTTGAAATGGGTAAGTATGAGGTAGGACAAGATGTAAAGGCATGTAAACAGGAGCACGCAAATCTGCAGTACAAAACAGAGTGAGAGGGCAATTATCACCTTGCGCTACTAATGAAAGTATCTAAAATTGACTTTGTATTATTTCTTTTACTTTTTTAGCAGCTAATCAGAAATAGATAGTACACACTTCTAAGCAAGACGTTCTGTCCACTTTAACTGATAAGCAACCCATTGTTCCTCACTGAGCAACGCATTTTTTTCCAAGCAGATTTACTTGGAGAGAAGTCAAATTTGGCATGTTAAATAAATGAGCACACTTTCAACTAAAATCTGATCGTAACTGCAAATCTTAACCATTGAAATTAATTCTATTCAAGTAGTGAGCTTTGTACAAATCTTATAAATTTAAAACAGGGAGACAGATGGAGAAACAAACCAATGAGTGCCAACATTAATCTTTGAATTAAACAGACAACAATGCTACAATATAAAGAAGCAAAATCATTCACATTCACAGAGACAGATGGAGTTAAAAAATGGTTTACTTTTCAAAGATAGAGCAAAATCGGGGACAGTGATGACCTCAGAAGGATTAGGGTCATGGAAGAAAGAAGGATTAATACCGGTGATAGACACCCCCATTTGCTTGAAAAGATTACTGCCTGGCATTAAACAAGTCTAGCAACAGCTTTAAGCTAAACCTGTGTTTATCAAGGAATATATAGTCCTCAATGTAGTCCCCCAAAGTAAATTACAAGTAAGATTATTTTATACAACAAGACGCTTGTATGAATCTTCAAAAGAAACCACATCCTAGTGAGAATGTATGGACCCCCAGTCCAAAATGAACAGCCTGCAAACACATTACTTATTAGAAACACACTGAAAAGTCCTGCGTCTCATCACCGGAAAGAAACTGTTGGACACATCTGTTTACAATGCCAACCTTAAGCTTGAACAATTTAAAAAAGTTATAAAAAGGAAACATGTGAGTGAAAAGTACCACAAAAATGTTGATGACTCAACAGTTGAGATATGATGTGCTCCTCTCTGCATGTCATATTGGGCGTTAAGGAACATTCCTTGGCAAGGTGGAAATTAAGATATCAAAAAAAGAAACAATGTTGAAGTCTGACGTCTGCTCTTTCTCCAGTTACGTGTGCCAATATTAAGTGAACAATCTCCTTACTAACTTTTTACATTCTGGACAGAGAATTAAACAAAAATTAGCTTTCTGGAGTCAGACATCAACTGCATGAGTTAGTATACTGGTTGTGGTTGCTTGAACGACATGTTATGGCACCACCAATATCGTGACTCATCATCTGTGGAACAATGCTGCCGTGAATTTAAAATGATTCTCAAACAACAGAAGAGTGTACCTAACTGCTTGAGTGACAGATGCAAGAATAGCCAACAGGTCGCAAGCTTTGAACATAGAAATTTCTGCACGGCAGCTCGGAGATCAGGAAAGTAGAAGCATGCAGGAGTTTCGCCCTGAGCTAGCAACCGCAAAATTGAGTTCTCTAGAAAATGACAACATACTAAAGCAATGCAAAACCAAATAAGTAAAGAAAGACACTGACATTGCGAGGCCCATAAATCTCAAAGAAAATTGAACATTCTAGTACAATGTTCAGTCATGATGTGCTTTCCCATACAAAGAGCTACATTATGACCTATTATTATAAACAACTATAAAATATTTCAAATTAATATTCCAATTAAACTTTGGAGTTTACCATTAAAGTGTGAATGATCATAGATAAGAACATCATCACACAAATGACAATGAAGTGTACATAGAAACCTAATCAGCTCAGTCTGCAGAATTGCTCTATAATGCGCAAATTAGCAAGAAGATTTATATGGTTAATCCAGCAAAATGAAAACCAGGCAACAAGGGTGGATATGAATTGTCCTACAGGATATGAGTTAAGGGGACAGACTGGTTCAAGATTTACTCAACAGCCAGAAAGACCTTCAAAAATATTACAAAGCCATATTTTTCTGCAGAAAACTAGATATTTTGGGTCCAGTTTATACCAGTTTCAAGGAACGTGTCATTCAATATTTGATAATTTAGTGAAATAACATTTCAGATAAGCATCACTTGCAAATACAGTTTGCTGGTTGAGTCATGAGGAAAAAAAAATGAATGAAAACATGAATGACTTTAAAAAACTAAATCAAGTGAGAAAAGTGTTGTTTCACCGTCACCCTGTAACATACAGTGCCTTGCGAAAGTATTGGCCCCCCAAGAACTTTCTGACATTTTGCAACATTTCAGGCTTCAAACTTAAAGACAACAAATTGAAAAAAATTTTTAAGAATCAACAACATGTGAGACACAATCGTGAAGCGGAACCAAATTTATTCAACATTTTATGTTGTGTTTACAAATAAAAAACTGAAAAGTAGGACGTGCAAAAGTATTGGCCCCCTTTGAGTTAATACTTTGTACAACCTCCTTTTGCTGCAATCACAGTCACAAGTCTTTTTGGGTATGTCTCTAAAAGCTTTACACATCTTGAGACAGAAATATTTGCCCATTCCTCCTTGCAAAAAGTTCAATTTTGGTCTCATCTAACCAGAGCACCTTGTTCCACATGTCATCTGTCTCCCATGTGGGTTTTTTCAAACTCCAAATGGGCCTTTTTATGGTTTTCTTTCAGAAATGGCTTCTTCTTGCCACTCTTCCATAACGGCCAGATTTATGCAGAATACGACTACTAGTTGTCTTATGGACAGATTGTCCCACCTCAGCTGTGTATGTCTGCAGGTCATCCAGCATGATTGTGGGCCTCTTGGTTGCTTCTCTGCTTGGTTTCCTCCTTTTTTGGGCTGAAAGTTTAGAGTGATGGTCAGGTCTTGGTAGGTTTTGCAGTGGTTTTATGCTCTCTCCATTTTGATAAAGTTGCTCACACAGTGCTTTGGGAGACGTTTAAATATTGTGAAATCTTCTTGTATCCCATTCCTGCTTTGAACATTTCCACAACTTGATCCCGGACCTGCCTGGTGTGTTCTTTGGTTTTCATGATGCTGTTTGTTCTCCAATGTTCCTTTCACAGACCTCTGAGACCATCACAGAGCAGGTGCATTTAAACTGAGACCAAATGAGACACAGGTGCACTGTGTTTGTCATTGTTAGTCATTTAGGTTAACGTTGGATCCTTCAGAAGTCATCAGGGAACTTCTGGAGTCGGTTAGCTGAGCTGACAGAACAGGGGGCCAACACTTTTGCAAGTCCTACTTTTCAGTTTTTTATTTGTAAACACAATATAACATGTTGAATAAATTTGGTTCCACTTCACCATTGTGTCTCACATGTTGCTGATTCTTGAAAAATATTTTCAGCTTGTTATTTTTAAGTTTGAAGCCTGAAATGTGGCAAAATGCCAAAGAGTTCTGGGGGGGGGCAATACTTTCGCAAGGCACTGTATCTACGCGGCAGAACACACAGTGTTATGTAGGGACAATTAACAGTAACACGACATGTTGACATTTCGTGCTACTTGATACAAATGGAAAACTGACACGGTTCTCATTTTCCAAGGTTGACTTTCAATTAAAGTTTATTACAAATTGAATGTAAAAAAACTACAACAAAAAGGTCATTTTGTTCAGGATAAAAGAGAAATATGATTAATTCATAGACACTTCTCTACCCTTTTCCAGTAGGGAGACACACTTCTCAGTTAGAAGGTGGAAAGGTGGTAGAGGGTTGACCCAGCTGTGGTCATGAGGAAGGAGGACGGGGTCTTTCTGTTAACAAGGAGCAGACTCTCAAAGGACCCAAAAGGATGAACATTACACTTGAATGCAGTGATCTACTGAAATGTCCTTTATTTCTTTTATATAATAATGTATTGCAATAAGTTATGTTGTATTGTCAGTTTGTAGCAATATATTACAACCCAGCTGTTTCCACAGTGAAACAAAGTCATAAGCCATTAAATGTCTACCAGCAATATTCTAGTACTCTCACAACAAACCATAAACAAAGGGATTCCTACAATATATCCTCTTTTCATTTTCAGTTCTTAACTCTGTATTTATCAGATAGTAGGACGTTAAAAACTATTTGTTCAACCATAACAAGATGATGTCATACTCAACTTTTATGTAACAGATAAATGCTCTTTGTTACTCTAACCCATGGGATATAGGTGTGTGCTCCGGGCTCTCATGTTAGCACATTGCCTGTCACTTTCTTTTGTATTCATTCTGAGATGATTTATGACGCCAGAGCCGCTCAAGTGAAGTTATTTTGCTACAGTTAAACGTTTCCAGCTCCACCCGCTTATTTTGATTAGTCACTCATGTAAAAACACTCTGAGGGCAATATTAAGCCAAATTTATGAATTGTGAACTGCATGTAAGCTTGGTATCACTTCTGCCAAATTATTGCTATTATCTATTCCTGAAAGTTAATTAAAAACACTTGCATGGTACTAACACCAGCTAGTACTGCTAATCTTGCAACACAATGGATGACATACACTTACCAAAAAAAGCATCTGTGTTTGACTAGTTCAGGTAGATCAGTATCCTGATATGCTGCCTTGGCAAGAGATCGCTTTAACTCTGTACAAATTTAGAACAGTTTGACCTTGATAAAGTGGTTGCTTTATTTTCTCAGACAGAATCTAATACAGAATCAGAGAACAGAATCTACTCATTTTAAAAAATGTTTTACATTGAGAAATCTCAAGAAGGAAATCACGTTATGCTAGTCGTTCAAAACTACCCATCTGCTCTGCTGTATGAAATAACACACCTATGTCACATATTTTTCTATTCACAATGTCAGTTAGTCAGTGGCTTAATCAAGAAAAATTTGTCAAGTAATTGCATTAGGTTTGCTGGTGAAAGGAAGAATGATGGAACAAGGGGTTATGACAAGTATGGGCTCTTCCTTATTTGTTTGAGTTAAATCAATCAATTTATTAATACTATACACTAACGCCCATACACTTGCCTGATCTACAGCTGCTGGGTTTTTGATCATCCTCTTATAACACTTGTACAACCTGAGTTAAAAGGTTTTTTTTTCTTGTCTGTCTAAACTAGATCAAACCAATAGCAATCGAGAATTCTGAGATATACCAAGAAATTTTATCTGTGATACTGTACATCCAATCTTGGGAAATGAACTACCCATGACATCTGATTGCACTTTTTAGGGGTTAAAGGTCAGTATAATGTGCCTTGCTGTACCTAATCTGCTCTTTATGGCCAGTCTGAAGTTCAACAGACTGAGTTACATAAAACCGTCAATTTCCGGGGAAGAGGAATATGTCACGTATACGGTTAGTAAGAGTTAAAATGTCCTGATGTGTTCTCAAAAAAGTCGCTGACTATGGTGACTCTGGTGACTTCACACGAGGGTTAAACTATCCCTAACTTACGCAAAAAAAAAAAAAAAACCAAAAACATGGAACTAGCTAAACCAACGTATGCAAATGGAGCAACATAACGAACCGAGCCATCGTTAAATCGATCTTCATTTGCATATTAAATGACTGTTGCTCAACTCAACTCTACTCACGATTGTCTCCCTGACGCGGTTGTGGAAAAGTTGCTCTCTAACCGACACGTCGTCCGTTTCCATCCTCCGAAAGCATAGCAGTGTCCTCAGGCTTCAGAGCACCGGGGGGTCGGAGAGTTTAAACGTAAAACGCGCTTCATTTTTTTGTGCGTACAGCCGCTCTACGCTGCTAACCGAGCTGCTGTGAGACAGCTGAGACTGTCTGTCCGTTCACGCAGTTTTGACAAACCCACAGGGAGTGGCCGACAGGGGCGGGGCTAACGCTGCGTGACACGCACGAGGCTGCACAGGTACATGACGGGCAAAATAAAATACACTGGACTGTATTCATCAAACCAGTCAACCATGAACAATTTATATGTCTCAGTACTATATTTTAACCGTAATAAGAATGGTAATATAATAATAATGCTGTCGTAATAATGATAATAATGCTGTCGTAATAATGATAATAATATTAATAATAATAATAATAATAATAATGAATAATAATAACAACAAGAACCAATGCAGTCACAGACTGCAACATCCTACGACACCCATGAATTGAAAATTTTACCCTGACCTACTTGTATTGATCAAAGCTAGCGCTTGATTTTACCCTGACCTACTTGCGTAGGTCAAAGATCAAATCTACGGTCTCACTCACACTGGCCTTCTCCCTCATCTTTCTATCTTATTCAGTTCCTGAGTGTACAAAAGTTGAAATTTCACCTTGAATTAGTTTTCTCAAGGTCAAGGTCATCATCTCATTTTCATCCCCTTTGCTCCCAGAGTAATGTGCTTTTTGTTTCATCTTTCTATCTGCAACGGTTGCGAAGATATTTGGTGGACTAACTAACGGACGGATGGACGAACACACGAACACTGACAATCACAATACATCACCGCTTTGAAGCGGGATGTAATAACTTTATTTGCGTGGCACTTCTAAAGAAAACAATAAAAACTAAATAAGCACAATAATAATTGAGTCTTTGTTCAGAATAAATTTCGCAGGCACTTGTTGTGCAGAAGTTCAGATGTGAATGACAAAGTACAGGTAAATTTCATGTGTCCATAAGGAAATATAGTTAAATGCATAAATGACACGATATGTTCAAAGCTTTCATTTAATTATATTCATTAAGCTGCCTTCTAGCTCAATGAACATATTTCATTATTGCATCAGTAACAGTAATTCAAAGGAAGACCTCCTTGCATATTGATGTCAGCAGCAGTAGCAGCTGCCTACATTTTGTCTGCATAATCTCGTATGCTTTCAGACTTAATCCACAACTTCCTAGTAATGCTTAAATTTTTAAGTCAAATATGAAAGTTAATGTTTATTTGAAAAAGCACCTCTTTAAAATCTGAATACTTGTTCGTCACCTTATCTTTTTACAGGTAATTTGTTTGACGTCAATAGATTGTGGCACACAGGAAATTAAGGGAATTAGAGGATATTATCATTTGCTTACAGGTTACTCTGTTTTTACATTGGCCTCTACTTTAAACACAAGACAAAACAAATTAAGTTACTTTTTGAAAAATTTATGTCCTATAATTTCAAAACATCCTTTGAGATCATTTCCTCACTTTCTCAGTTCAGATGATCAAGGCAACTAAAAGTTGCTTTGCAGCCACAGCGTGATTTCACTGACATGATCCAAAGTCCAACTGTTGCAATGATATGCAGCAACTTCATGTACGGAAAGGACTGCAAAGGATTGAAATAGCGTAAGTAACAGTTATTATTTTACAAACTCAGACCGAAGTATAAAATACATTTGATAAAGTAAATTTGTTGAAGTGTCAGTATCATACAGACTTTGGATTACATTTGGATTTTCCTACTTTATAATGAAAGATTAGCGTCTACCATTTCAATGTCTGACATTCTGTAGGACGTCATGTTTCATGTTGTCTTATAGAACATCAGGCAAGTACAAGTAGACACAGTTCATTGTATTGCCTGTCATGATTAAGTGACAATGTCCATTATGAGCTAAGACAAATCCTTTTTATGTAATATATTGCTTAACTCGTGGATTGGATGACAGAGATTAAAAATCACTCTGTATGCTGACCAATAAACCAGCTGCATGTGGATTATACTTTCAGCTAGTGTAATGTGTGGCACAGGTCTGCACTGAAATAGATAAAAGTGATAAAAATGGATGACATGAGCAAAAGTATAATACAAAATTAACAAAATAGCTGTACTTAATCACATGGCAAAGTACAAAGTTGTTTGAAAATATATGTCAGTTTCAACCATTACAAACAGCAAAGATTGGTGTGGTAACAAATTTATCCTGGAATTTAAACAGAATAAACTCTTTGAGAAGTAATGATGCCTATAAATTATGAAGATATTTTCAGAATATAGCATTGCCAAGAACTAATAATTTCTCATAATTCCGACTTGGGTATAATGCTAGACTCTTCTGTTCCCCCATTGTAGGTACTCATCACAGGCAAACACTCACCTGTCAGAGGAAATGAACCACTGAGGCCAAAGGATGGCTAAAGGCATAATGGTAACATATGTCCTGTGGGCAGTAGGTGGGCCTTTGGGCCTTCATCATTTATATTTGGGGAGAGACAGTCATGCTCTGTTGTGGATGCTAACCTTGGGAGGATTTGGGTTTGGCTGGGCCAGAGAGGTCTTACGTATTCCTGCATATGTTCGTGAGGCCAATCAAGTAACAGAGAAAAGGAGAAAAAGATCTCCCTCGATGGCCCCACCACCTGTGAGTCCTGTCAGGTTCGCTGGACAGGTGTGTGTTGGAATCTACTTTGGCACCATTGCTCTGATTGGACTGAACTCTCTTAAGTTCTTCTATTTGATTGTTCTGCCTTTATCTGTGGGTGCAGGGGTACATCTGGTATCTATTGCTGGCCACCAGACATCAAATCTCCAAAAAACTTTGACTACTTGTCTCTTAATTTCCCCATTATTTTATGGCAGTACATTATCTCCTCTGCCTATAAGCCTGGCTGCCAGTGTCACTGCTGCACAGTACCGTGGTTTCAAACCTCTAGAAACATTTGGTCACACGCAGGAACTAGGTGAGACTATCTGCACAAATCTGACAACCTACCTAGATAGCACCAATTTTAATGTTAATTACAGTGACATTTATTTCTGTCTTTTGTCCAGGTCCACGGCTTTACAGGCTTGGTCTAGCCTGGCTAGCTTTCTCTGCTCCAGTGGGTTATTGTGTTTTCCATAACACAACAGCCACACTCTACTACCTGTCTGACTGTGTAGCAGCACTGCTGGATGTTTTCTGGTTTCTTCCTTGGCTCAGAAATGTGCTGGAGTACATTCTTCTAATACCATATCGGTTCTTCTGTTTTCTCACTGGAGGGGGTTATTATGAAGAGACTTGGAGAAGGGTGCTTAAAATATTGCTTCATGAGTACACTGAAAGAGAAATTGAGGCACTGCAGGTGAGCACACATGAATTAAAGACCACACTAAAATGAATCACATTGAGTTATAGTTCTGGGAGTCCTGTTTGTATTTATTCAGTACAGTAACAATTTATATCCTGAATCTGGATATTCCAAATGTGTTGCAGTTATTGTCACTGGAAGCAGAGGCCTCTCCTGAAGATATAACTCGCAGCTACAGGGAGCTGGCTAAGACATGGCATCCAGACCACAACCCCAGCAAGGATGCTGAGGCAATGTTCATGAAGATCCATGAGGCGTATGAGATCCTTCTCCAACGACACAGACCCAAGAGATTCAAATAGTTGCCCTTCACTTCTTAATGATTGGCGTGTGAAGGGCAACTGTGATACTTTTGATGGTGTTTTATAGTCTAAATGTTGTACTACTGTTGGCGTATAAATCAAGAGCATACTCTGTCCGTGCATTATGTGAACATTATTACATTATGGTGCGTTAGTTGCCAGTGACAAACAGCAGCCTGCTGCCACCTTGTGGTGTGTCAGCTGTAGTAGGCTATTACCATACACTAAAATCAACATCTACGTGTATTTTACGTGTTTGGTTGTCATTCAGCGCTATTATACCATTCACATTTCCCTTTATTTTGATTTCTATATGAACAATAAAATTAATTATTATTCATTATTCAGTTTATGCATTTTTTTACTGTATATACAAGCACCAGTCCCGTGGTAATATGACTAAAGCCAAAGATAACCTACCCCAATTATGTAGAATCACATACAGTACCTATCATTGTTAGTCCGAAAGTTAATCGGGAAAAATGTAATTTCTTCAATTTCACTCAGTAACCTTTGAAAATGAATCAACACACTTCCAGCTGCACCCTGATTTTCACTGGAGGTCTGCAGCATTTTTATTTATCTCAGAGGAGAGAATTTTCCGTGCACTTTTATAAATTAAAAAACAAATTCCAAAATAGGATTTTGATACAGATATTTATGTGTGGTAGATCTTAATTTTGCCCATGTATTGTAGTCTCCATCCATAAAATCAGATTTAAGAAAAAAGCCTCCATATAAAAATATAAATGGGCGACATCAATATCTAATGGATTTGCCCTTGTGTCATGAGCTCCATGAAGATAACCAAATAAAAGTAATTAAAATCAGATAATCTTTTTACAAATCCTACAAGTCATCAGACAAACTAACTGATAAAAACACAACCTCCTTGGAGCAGGTAATGACTGTATAATAAATATACAGTACGTGCATCCTAGTCGCTAAACATAATTGAAAACAAAACAAAAAATAATTAAAAATATTGATTTCTAATTAGCATGGGGGGGAGGCCTTAACGATAAACGCTTCCTGAATTAAAACAATAATAATTTCAATAAGCTGACTCATCAACAAAAAAGGGATAACCACGCCGCAGTCTGAAGTCTTCGCTCAGTCTGTGCGCGCTTATAAAGGCAGATAAGTGACATTATAACGCCACCTGTACTCGGAGCTAAAGCGCATCGATGCTTTCGACAATCACTGAATCAGGCACTCTGTTGTACAATTATTCGGTCTGTATCCCAGCATGGGCCCGGAAGTTGTTTGGGATTCCCAGGTAAAAAAAAAAAAAAAAAAAAAAAAATCCCGGAGATGCTGTCGTCGCTCGGGAAAACAAACAGCTATCCGTACAATTAGGGAGGAAAACAACAATCGGTTGCCAGGAAGGGAAGAGGTTCGTGGACTTCACCGCGACGTTTGGTGAGACCTTCGATCGGGTTTGAATTTGGAAGTACGGCGTGTTTTTGAATAGTTGGTGGGGTGAATGCCATTTGTCGTGTGGTCGGGTGCCATAGCAACGGCTCATGAGAAACATTGTATGGCTCAGGTCAGTCTGACGTGCTCGATGCTCGATGACAGCTGCGTTCATGTAGACAATTTGGACTGTGGCAACTCCTGCAACAAATTGCCGTTGTGTCTCGCCGCTGTCGCGACCGTCCACCAGCCCGTTGGTGCCGTAATGAACCAAAATCCACCGAGCAGATAAAATAAATAGTCACGTATGAATGGAGACGCATGACAGTAATTTTGAAAATGTGTTTTAACATACAATCGTTCATATCGGACGGAAAGCGTTGTCAGACAGGGAATCTGCGCTTTTTGCGCGTCCCTTTTCATCCTAATCGCCGTGCCCTGGTGTGACTGGCGCGTCTCACGGCTGCATCACCGCCTGTTGCTCCCCATGCGCGTCCAATCCTCTATTCATTTTGCCCTGCTATGTGTTCTCTCCGCCCCCTCTATTACTCCTCAGTCTCCCGACTGAAGTCATCCATTTGAGCTAAAAAGGTGCGACGTTATAGATGTAAGCATTCATCTTTTTTTTTTTTTTTCCCCACAGCATGAAATTCAATATAGAGATACCTGAAGTATGATCATTTAAAATCGACATGTTGCAAACGTCTGAAAATGTTAACTCAGCAGCACCAGCATGGTTGTCTGCACGGTCCACTTCAACCTCTACTACCTATATGAGTAGTGAATGTGTAATATTAATATGCAGGGAAAATCTCAAGAAAAAAACATAGATAATAAAAATGGGAAAATTACAATAAATAAAAATAAAACACAACCTCGATTTTTTTGTTTGTTTGTTTTTTGATGTTTCGAAGAAAATAAACCACAGTTTGCTGATGCGACTGTGCTGACATTCAATTCACTAATATTCAGACTATGATGGCTCGTATAGTTCATACCTTCAACAAGAATCCCCCTTTTATTTCATCCAAGCCTCATCCAAAAATCAGTACAGTATTTTCCGCACTATAAGGCGCACCTAAAAGCCTTTAATTTTCTCAAAAACTGACAGTGCGCCTTATAATCCAGTGCGCCTTATATATGAAAACAGTTTTAAAATAGGCTATGCATTGAGTTCTCAGATGAGTTCTCAGCTCTCAGCTGTAACCTCAATCCAATGTGCCTTATATGTGAATTTTTTTTTTTAATGGGTCATTCATTGAAGGTGCACCTTATAATCCAATGCACTTTATAGTGCGGAAATACTGTAATAATAATCTTGTATTTTTCATTGACATTTACACCAAATTGCACACATTCAAGCCCCTATTTTTGTAACATTTTTACATTCAGTATTCCCTGAGAAATTAAAATAAACACACTTTATTTCACTATATTAAAGACAACCATAAATAAATAAAATGTAGTCCTGGATTCTTCCCTTTGTCAAGATCTGGAACAAAATTTGATAGCTCTATTCTGGCCTAAGACCATCACTTCCAAGTTTTCTGGAAATCCATTGTGTAGCTTTTGAGTAAACCTGCTGACAAACTGTCTAACACAGGACATGGATGGAAAACCTAACCTCCTTGGCAGAGGTAATGAAATCATTTTTTATTAATGGCTTCCCCTATCATTATTAATGATTGATAAGAATTGTTGGGTGAACTTTTATGGCCTCTGAATGTAGGAAGAGGGCATGGCAGAAAAAAGTTTGAGAACTTCTGATTTATTGTAACATTTGAAATGGAGATTTTGATTTTGTTTTTACTCACATAATATTCTGTCCATCTCTACCTTTCTTCATCTTCTCCAGACTATGCATTTTCCTCCCGATTTATATATTTTTTTATCTTGATGTTGAATTTTGTTGATATTATGTCAGATATTCCAATCAAGGGCAGCTTGTGGGAGTGTAGCACTCGATTGCAGTATAGTGCAAGGTCTTCTAGCTATTTTGTCCACCCACGGTAGTTTCAACTCCTCCTCCACACCCCATTAGCTTTCTATAAATGTGGTGCTGTTCATATTCATTTTCTGGCCAGAGTACAGAAGAATCCTTATGATACAGAAATAGCAAGGCAGAACTCAAATTTACCAAATAAGTTTATAAGATTGAACTTATCAGGAGACACTTGGAAGTGAAAACATAAAACTATTGATTACTTATTTACTCATCTTTACTTATTATTGTTCTAAAAAACAGCTGGTAAGTAGGTTTTCTACAGTCAGAATTAAAAGATTGTATTAACATTTTTTTGTGCTTGAGATTTGTTACATTCGGTCTAATTTGGATTCATATGAGGCGGGGAAATAATATTTACAATCTGTTTTTTAAGGAATCTGGTGAGAGAATGAATTCTGATGACTGCAATGGTTCCTCATGTGCACAAGGTAAACTTAAATACAAAGGAAGAACTGGTGTACTTGTGTGTACAATGTCTTCACTGAATAAAGAGGGTCTACTTGTTTCAGGTAATGGAGGAGAGTCATCAGCAGAACAGGATTTTTATGGCGGGATGCAAGGCCCTTCAGTGAGATCACCAAACAGTCAGCAGTCTTCACCACATCGCTCCTTGAGTGGTCAGTTATCAAACTACATTTGTATTTCATTGTGGCTATATGGCCTATATTGGAGTCTTCATTAAAGTTTTGCAATAATAGTAACATTATTTTGTCATACTAATAATAATAAAAATTATTATTATAATTATAATAATAATAACAAGAACCAAGGCAGTCAGAGACTGCATCATCCGGTGACTTACCCTGACCTACTTCCAGGGTAGGTCAGGGTACCCTGACAGTAGTACCTCACAAGTGCATAGGTTTGACCTTTCAGGGTAGGTCAAAGCTATGCACTAGCTTTGACCATCGATCAAAGTTAGTACATAGGTAAATCAAAGCACTAGCTTTGATCTGTGGTCTCACTCACACTGGCCTTCTCCCTTGTCTTTCTATCTTATTTGGTTCCTGAGTGTACAAAAGTTTAAATTTTACCTTGAACTAGTTTTCTCAAGGTCAAGGTCATCATCTCCATTTTCATCCCCTTTGCTTCTCGAGTAATGTGTTTTTTGTTTCATCTTATTATCTGCAATGGTTGCGAAGATATTTGCTGGACAAACGAACGAATGAACGAACGAACAGACAAACACACAAACACACGAACACTGACAATTTTAATAAATCACCACTTTCAAGAGGGATG
Organism: Antennarius maculatus; assembly: GCA_013358685.1. Classification (NCBI taxonomy): domain Eukaryota; kingdom Metazoa; phylum Chordata; class Actinopteri; order Lophiiformes; family Antennariidae; genus Antennarius; species Antennarius maculatus. Next base: position 18,831,075 of record CM023607.1, read on the forward strand.
TAATAATAATAATAATAATAATAATAATAATAATAATAATAATAATAATAATAATAATAATAATAATAATAATAATAGTTATTACCTTCAGCTGTTATAGGTACTGGCACTGTTCCACAGTCTTGGAATGTGTATATGTTTGTATATTAAAGCCAAGGCTTTCAAGTATATATTTAAGCTACTGAAGGGTTATAAAATGATTGAGAATCTGCTGGCTGGTGCCAAAACAGCAAGATAAACAATAAGAACCTTAAATTGTATTCTAAAATTTACTGAGAACCAACGGAATGCAAATAATCAAGATGCAATTTGTTGAGAGGGATGCATGGAATCATCTCCCCCCTCTGGTTTTTACATTTCTACCTCTGTTGAATTAATTTTGTCCACAGCGGGACAACACCATCAAAATATGAAAGAACAGGCTAGCTGTGACAGAGTTTTCTTACAGGATGCCTATAGTCTTCACTGCTGGCACTAACTTTCAACCTGACCCAGACTATCAGAGGTCTTGATGCTCTTGAATGTCATCATGCATATAAATCCATTGTTAATGTTACGTTTTAGAGAATGTTCGCATCAGACTAAATCCTCTTGTTGACTGCTTATTTCCAATGATTACTCCCCTCCCTTTTTTTTTTTTTTTTTCTGACAAGTCACACCCTGCAAATATTTCTAGGGAAATACATTTTCTCTTTGTTGTTTTAGTTGAAAGTGCAACAGTACAGTTCTGAATTAGGTTTTTCAATTGATTGCTTCGGGAGAATGGTTAAATTTGACATGAAAGCTGGAAGATATTCAATTGCCTCTTATTGGAAAAGGATTGGCCTATTTTGGCATTATATTTTTAGGTAATAAAAAAATCTGTTTTTAGTCATCTGCTTTATGTGTGGATTCAAGATAAGTTTAGAGTCTACTGTTACTTCATATTTAAGCTCAAGACGCAGATGTCCATTATTTTAAGAGCGTGACTTTTTCAGCTGTCAAACAAACCAGTATTTTTTCAGTTTTGTTACCATTTGGTTTCAAAAGCTATTTCTTTCATTCCAGTTTTTTATTACTGTGATGCATGTTGTTGGCATGGCTGTGAAACTAGAACTTTTTTTCACATTTCAACTTGAACATGTCGGAATAATAATAACTTTTCTTCCGAATCAGAACCATTCTAAATCAGAACCAGAGAGCCTGACCCTGTTCTTAAGGCAACCAAGGCAGGAACTTAGTGGTCAGTTGTGTCAAATGCAGACTAGATTCCTTTGTATGAAGGAATTAGAGCTAATACCCTCTTAGATTCCTCTTTGTGTTCACTCAGACTTGAGTCATTTCCACGCAGCTTTTAGCCTTGAAAAGTAACTGAAACATTTCCAAAATGTAGTTTTCCTTGATTTAATTAAAAACAGCTTGTATATGAAAGGTTCCAATCCTTCTCTCTCTATACAGCAAACTCCATTAAGGTTGAGCTTTGCAGTGATGATGAGTCACCAGGTGCTCCGCAGCCAAACAACAGAGCGGCTGTGACGGACGAAGGCAGGAAGGATGATAGAGGGGAACCCGTAGAAGAAATCAGCACAGACTTCATTGCCACTGGAACAGATGGAATGAGCATTTACAATGAGATGGCCAGTTCGAAAGCTGCTTCACCAGGACCGATCCGGCTGCCCAATGGGAAGCTCCAGTGTGAAGTGTGTGGGATGATCTGCATTGGACCTAATGTGCTGATGGTGCACAAGCGTAGCCACACAGGTAAAACACAGTTAGGCTGTACTCCACCTTCTTCCGCTTGTCCAATAAATACTAAGATATAAAGGCAATACAATACTGTTCATGTATTTATAGGTGAAAGGCCATTCCAGTGTAACCAGTGTGGGGCTTCCTTTACCCAGAAGGGGAACTTATTGCGCCATATCAAGTTGCACTCAGGAGAGAAGCCTTTCAAATGCCCCATTTGTAATTATGCCTGTCGCCGGAGAGATGCCCTCGCTGGACATCTACGAACACATGCAGGTAAATTCATAAAACTATGTGTGTATCAACATTGTCTCACACACCAAAGGCATCATGAAGACATTTCACATTGTTCAACCTGATAGATGGATCAGTTTCAAAATAATATTAATCCATACTGTGAAGGGGAATAGTGTACAACACTAAAACAAGTGTGAAGAAGTGGTGCTTCATTAGAGTGGCCCTCTTTTGAGGCACTTAGAGGAAATAAGCCAGAAGACAAAATATGACATTTAACAGTTTCTGAAAACAGGAAATCCTGTGAATGCTTTCAGTTTAACTGGGTTCACATAAATACTTTTTACAGCAGGTATGGTCATCTCAATGGGTGCCAAAGGTTGTCACGAAGAAGCGTTTCTTGTGAAATGGATTTCAGCATGTTGACGTCAGTCTTTCCGACGGTCTTCTCAAATGAAATGTTGCGGTGAACGGTTAGATGTTCTGTCGAGATTGGCAAGCTACACAGAGTAATTACCAATAAATGGGGGAATCCACTCTCTCAAACCTTCCTAAGAAGAAATAAGTATTTTTTTTAAAAATCCCCTCCCACAAAGCCATTTTACGTGTCATTCTTATGTTCATTCAACAGTGTCTATTGTCTACGTTTGACAATTTTTTCCGTGTCTGAAGAAAACAAATATTTGTTTCTCATAATTACAGTTTCTTCTCCAACTGTTGGAAAACCTTTCAAGTGCAGCTACTGCAGTCGCAGCTACAAACAGCAGAACACACTGGAGGAACATCTAGATCGCTGCCATAGTTGTATTGACCGTCAAACAGCAGTCAGCACACAGACAGCACAAAGTAATATGTCACACAAAAAAAGCCTGTTGAACTCTACTGGAATGTTTATAAAGGTAATGACTTAGCCATTCTCTATTTACAGATGAAGAATCAGTAAATACGGAGATGATTACTAAACCTGTGCTCCAGCCATCCTGTAAAAAAATCCAGTTTGTGGATAGACTGACAAACAGCATCACCAAACGCAAGAGGTCAACGCCGCAGAAGTTTTTGGGTGAGTTCTCATTCATCCAGACTGCCCTTACTAAACTATTTTTAACTTCATGTATAAAATAATCATGATTCATCTTCAACTCAGTAAGTGACTGATAAAGAGCAGCAATGTGATCTTCATTTGGCATCATAAAGACAAGTTAGCCAAATATCAACTTGATGTTGTCAGTCATGTTGTTTGAGAAAATGGACCAGATGGAGAAATTCAATCAGTCAAGGAAACATGACATCCCAATTGTTATTTATTGCTGATATGTCTGTTACATAGGTGAAAAGCACATGCATCTTGACCTGCCTGAAGCACCTTATGAATTGTCCTCTGGCTCTGAGAAGGAAGGGGACCTCTTGATCTCTCAGCCTGCTGGGGACGCCACTGGGATGGTAGGATCGAATCTCCAAAGTGACCAAGGAAAAAAGGAGAACCACAAGCTACCTGCATTGTCTCAGCTTCATCCTGCCTTCCTGTCGGAGCTACGAATAGTTATGGGCTCCATCAACAGCCGCATGACTCCTCAGGGTCCCCAAGCCCATAGTGGAGGTTGGCCCAAAGCAATGCCACTAGGCTTGGGAGGACGGGAGGCAGGTGAAAGCCGCGACGACCAGCCTTCTGCTCATAGCCACACCACCTCACCCAACGGCTGCCCTGACTCTACAGACACAGAAAGCACAGCAGAAGAGCAGAGCACAAGGGTTACAGCCCCGACAAGTACCTCCAACAACCACCACCTCCACTTCCAACCCCTGGCAATGCCCCGCAGCCATCCCACTTCCAGCCCCAGCCAGGCCAAAGACTTGGACCCAGAGTGGGAGAGAGCATGTCCTGTTCCCCCTGTCATAGTAAAGAGGAGCCATGGCTCACTCCTCTCCACCGGGGAGACTATGCAGGTGTTAGACAGGGATGGTCGGCCTGTGCATTCCTTCCAATGCCGGCACTGTCGCATTCTCTTCCTGGACCACGTCATGTTCACCATCCATATGGGTTGTCACGGCTTCCACCAACCTTTCGAATGCAACATCTGCGGCCACCACAGCCACGACCGGTACGAGTTCTTGTCTCACCTCAGCCGTGGAGAGCATCAGGTGGCCTGAGGATAGGGGGACTGGTGGATCGATGAGAAAAAGGGGTCTGCTGCTCTCTTAAGTTGTGGGCTCATGTTTGTTCTGCACCAGATGAGTTACTTTAAATCCCAAGTGGACGTAAAAAGATTTGTGTTTTTATTGTGAGATTATTTATTCAACTAAAGCAGACATACTTTAAGTGTAGTGGAGGCAAATTACATTCTAAGATTGACTTCACTCCCATATCAATTCATCTGGCAAAACTACTGGTTTTGCTTCAAAAGTGCCTTCTTTAGGAATTTCCTCTTTAAAAAAACAAAAACTAGAAGGGAACTGGTGCTCAAAAATCTCGACTAGCCATCTTTTGCTAAGTGATTTAGCTAGCACTTTTGAGAGATTGTGCACACAGGCAGTTTAGAAAAGCACGAGCATTTCAAATGTATTGTAATATATAGTATGATTAGCGCGTGCTAAGAGCGTTGTTTTTGTGGTCGCAAAGGTTGTTTTATGTAGTGTGTCAGGTCAGCTTAATATGCATTGAGAGCTTTGTGCCTCTGAGTTTGGGAGTTTTCATCACAGATGAAGCACAGAAAAGGATTGCCTTAACTCCTGCAGTAGTGCACTGCTGTAGGAATACATTGTTTACAGTGTGGTTCAACAGTGTGTGAGGTCACCTCAGACGAGGGAATGTTCGCAGCTACACAGTGAGACTATCAGGGCAAAGCAAAATCATGAAGGAAGTGAACCTGAGCTTAAAAACTATCTTTTGGATTTTAAAGTAAGCCTTAGTACGCTGGTGCAGATCAGACCATGAGCTATGTGGTGTACAGTAAGAGCCTGACTGAGTTGGCCTGACGTGCTACGCCTATACAGGATCACACTTTTAGGTTTCCTGCTTATATATAAACATCTTTGCCTAAGCAACCGATAAGCTTTCCACATTTTTTTTTCTGCAATTGTACGACTGCACTGATAAATTGCATAATGCTAACAATAACCGATCATCTCAATTGCGACACCGGTGCATTTTGAACGGAGCTGGCCTTCTATAGAATCCCACAGCTTTGCACTGGTTCTATGGTCTACACTGTAGTGTGCTGCAATTCTTTTTGTGGTTTTACATTCAGCAGTTGTGGCTGAGATTTTACACAATTTGCATAATGTAAGTAAATTAAAAAACAAATTATTTAAGAATGAATTGAAAAATCAGTTTTGATCTGCTGAGTTATTGATTGTGATTATCTATTTATTGTTGTTTGTTTCAGCCTTGGTGTATTTAATCAGCTATATCCCAAATCTTATCCAGCATACTCCTCAAGTCCATGAAATGTTACCTCCTGCTTCTTTATAGCACCCAAAAACCTTATTGCTACAGTATGGTGTTATCTGATAATGTTAATGTTGGGAACATGAATGAGACCAAACTCAGTATTCTAATTTGTTGTTGTGGGTTTGCTGCTTCATAGTTTAACTGAATTTTCTGTTATCAAAGGCAAAAATATACTTGAAACTGTTGGAAAATGTAAATCTAAAAATGCACTTGGTTTGATAAGTAGGGAGATGTGTGTGAATGGACTATAGCATGTGTGCTTGTCATTTTCTGCTTTTCCCTAAATTGTGAATTATTTTGGAAATGTGAAGTAATTTCAACACGTAAAAATGAGACATGGGTTTTGTCTCCTGTGTGGACTTTTCAATGTTATATAATATTTTGTGAGTGACATAACATGAAAAACACTTTACCTCAAAGTTCAAGATGTACAACTGCCTCATCACCGTATATAAAAAAAGAGACGTCACATTGCTTTCCGAGATGTTCTTGCATTTACAAATGCCTGCCCCTCAATATTCTCAAAATTTTTACTGTCAATAAAGTAAAGTTTATTGTAAAAGTGATCCTGCTAGTTTGACTATAATGGCATCTGCATTCATGTTCTTATGTACTTTATTTTTACTTTGCATAGACACATTTATGCATTCTCAACGAGTTTATCCCTGTAAAAAATAAGGCACATATTTTGGTCATTACAGTTCAAAATGAGTGATGATTGAAAAATTATCAATCTCAAAATAACAAATATATTTGGATATTAAACGGGAACATAGACATCAGGTTCTCTTCACATTTTCAGGCTGATGTCAAATTTATATACAGTATATACTGTATGTATGTATGTATATATATATGTGTGTGTGTGTGTGTGTGTGTGTCTGTCTGTGTTTGTGTGTGTGTGTGCGTATATATATAATATATATATATATATATTTATATACAGTATTTTATATATATATATATATATATATATATATACGCACACAGATATAATTAGCTTTTAATATGACAAATATTTCACAATCCTCTCATTTTTTTACATTTCCATTTTCCTTGTTTTAAATAGTTATATTTTTAATAAATAATGACAAATTGCAAATTAGATTAATATCAAAGTACTCAGTGTGCAGTGGAAGACTCAGTTGGAAGACTAGAACTGACAGACACAGTATATTCAGTGTGACTGCAATAAATCTGAAATAGAGTATAAGATTCTTGCATGTATTTTGTCTGCATTATATGTTAAGACTTCAGCGTTACACACAAGTGTCTTCATTCTGAGAAACACACCTGTAGTCAAATTGGAAACTTGGACACTACATTTCCTTCTGGTTTTGAAATTGCACAGATCAGTGTGACCTTCAGCCATTCTGAGGAAGTGTCTCACACTGTTATCAAACAGTGTTTTGACAGTTTTTAACTGATGTGATCTGCTATTCAAAACCGCGTCAACAACAGAATTTTTTTTTTTTTTTTTGCAGCCTTGATGTAAACAATTCACAAGAATACCACATTTACTGTATGTCCCCACCCAAAGCAGTGCTTGTATTTACCAGCTGTTAATGTGGCTGTCAAGGCCTTTAATATGCAAATAGGATGAAGTATCATAAGTATTGTCAATGCGCACAAAATTGATTGAAGGAATTGGCATAATTTAAGAAATGTGCATGTGTAATTGCAATTTACAAAGCTTCAACGATTCTAAATAGATCATCATTTCTCTGTGTGAATATGCAGTTTTTGTTTTAATATACTGTCTACCATCTGTCTTCAACAGGAAACTTAGGTATAAACCTCAGCTTGGCTCAGCTCTCACATTTCTTTGCTTTTGCATGTTTTAAATGTCTCATACATCACCAACACAATACAAGTGACAGTTTTCAAATCACATTGTTTTTATTTTCAATGTATTTTTCCAGTTTTTAATGTAGTCAAGCTTCCAATTATTTTAATATTCACGTTCTCCAAGAGACTGGTTGTTAAAACTGAAATCAAAAGTAAAATTACTTTGCAAAGCCTTTCATTAGATGCACTGGTGTTCAAAAGCAGAAACCCAAAATCATGTTGTTAGAAGTTCTATCAAGCGGAAAATCAAGCATTCGTGGGTATGATGCAAAAGACAGCACGTCATGTAGCTCCTTCAATTGCATTTCCACATCTTGGATTGCACTATCCACAATCATGGCAATTTTGATTAAGGGATATTATCTATGACAAATAACCTTGCAATTGATAACTGATCAGAAAATTAAACACGCTCACCAAAATGATACTGAATAAATTTAAGTTGTTTAGTATGAGGCATACAGCAGCATGGTGGGACAGCACACATACAAAACTAAGTGATTGGGACAAGTCACAAGAACAGCCATGGTGTCTATGTTTTACTGTAAAAGTAACAAAAGAGCAAAAAAACTACAAGGCGTTTCAGAGTGAAATTACAATGCACAGAATGATAAATATTCAATTAAATTTTCAACATTTAAACAGGATAAGAATATGCAGTAAAGGAAAAACAAGAGGAATTAATTCCTCCCACTTACTGTACTTTCAATGCTGTGTTTATTTTCTTTTTTTCCCTCTTCCTGCCACTTATTTTTCACTTTCTGATTTAATTAGGCTAAATTTTGGTCTTTCTATATTTTTAAAGCCATCCATATTCCCCATGCTCTCTTAAGATATCCAGATATTATATCCATCCAGATATTATATCCAACCTGTAATCTTATTGCCTGCGTTTAATACTTGTAATGATACACATAGAATCAACCCCTATCAGACCTATCATTATTATAACACTGGTTTGTTCTCATTTCAAACAGCCATTTCCAGCTGCCAGGTTTGTATTTTAACAAACGTTATGGCCCCACAGGACAACTTAATTCTGAACTTCATTCAATTCTTTTGATGATGCCTTTGAGTTCAATTCACCCATTTTTTATTTATTTTTATCCTTCACTGCTTTTCCTAAATCATCTTTTTGTTTTTGTTTTTAGCTTTGGAACAATTTTTTTTCACCCTCTTTCATCTTGTTTAATCATTATTTCATTGACTGTTTAGTCTGCTCTAAAGTTTCCTGAACAATGCTGTACAGATTAATTTAGCTAGTTTACCTTTACTTTGAATTCCTGACATGCAGCTGCATTGAGTGTTCATGTTGTACTTCTTCTTCTTTTCCTTTCGGCTTTTCCCTTCAGGGGTCGCCACAGCGAATCAGTGTCCTCCATCTAACCCTGTCTTCTGCATCCTCTTCTCTCACACCAACTACCTTCATGTCCTCTTTCACTACATCCATAAACCTCCTCTTTGGTCTTCCTCTAGACCTCCTGCCTGGCAGTTCAAAACTCAGCATCCTTCTACCAATATATTCACTATCTCTCCTCTGGACATGTCCAAACCATCTCAGTCTGGCCTCTCTGACTTTATCTCCAAAACCTCTAACATGTGCTGTCCCTCTGATGTACTCATTCCTGATCCTATCCTTCCTGGTCACTCCCAGAGAGAACCTCAGCATCTTCATCTCTGCTACCTCCAGCTCTGCCTCCTGCCTTTTCCTCAGTGACACTGTCTCTAGACCAAACAACATTGCTGGTCTCACCACAGTTTTGTACACCTTTCCTTTCATTTTAGCTGAAACTCTTCTATCACACATCACACCTGACACTTTTCTCCACCCATTCCATCCTACCTGTGCACATTTCTTCACCTCTTTTCCACACTCTCCATTGCTCTGGACTGTGGACCCTAAGTACTTAAAATCCTCCACCTTCTTGATCTCTTCTCCCTGTAACCTCACTCTTCAACTTGGGTCCCTCTCATTCACACACATGTACTCTGTCTTACTGCGGCTAACCTTCATCCCTCTCCTTTCCAGGACAAACCTCCACCTCTCTAACTTCTCCTGCACCTCATCCCTACTCTCACTACAGATCACAATGTCATCTGCAAACATCATAGTCCATGGAGATTCCTGTCTAACCTCGTCTGTCAGCCTGTCCATCACCATAGCGAACAAGAAGGGGCTCAGAGCTGATCCCTGATGCAGTCCCACCTCCACCTTGAACTCCTCTGTCACACCTACAGCACACCTCACCACTGTCTTACAGTCCTCATACATGTCCTGCACCGCTCTAACATACTTCTCTGACACTCCAGACTTCCTCATACAATACCACAGTTCCTCTCTGGGCACCCTGTCATAAGCTTTCTCCAGATCTACAAAAACACAATGCAGCTCCGTCTGGCCTTCTCTGTACTTCTCTATCAACATCCTCAAAGCAAATACTGCATCTGTAGTACTCTTTTTTGGCATGAAACCATACTGCTGCTCACAAATGCTCACTTCTGCCCTTAGTCTAGCTTCCACTACTCTTTTCCATAACTTCATTGTATGGCCTCATCAGCTTTATTCCTCTGTCGTTGCCACAACTCTGCACATCTCCCTTGTTCTTAAAAATGGGCACAAAACTAGAAAAGAATACAGAAATATAAGGCTACATCTAATATCACGACGACAGATCATTTATCATGGGATTTTAAGCCATTGCTTTTAAGCCATTGTTTTTTGTCTCCTTTAACTGACCACCTATGTTGTAGTCAATCATCCATCTTCTGTCCTGTCATACTCTGTCCTCTGTGGCACCATGAGTTCAGTGGATGATATCAACAGAACAAGAGGTAAAATGATGCTTAATGTGTGAGCAGAGAAAATCCTGAAAAGTAATATCATAACTTGCCCTATTATTGTCCCTTATATTTTATTTTCCGGATTGTAGGTCGACTCTCAGTTGCTGTGTCTCGAACAACTTACTGAAAATTTTCTCTGTTTGGATATTTGGCTCTCTGCTCCTTCACAGGTCAACACTGTCTATTGAACACAAATGTATGAATCAGCTGACACATTTTTCGTGCTAATTTACTTCACACTTTCTCATGATGAATTCAGTTGAAACTGATTGGAAAATAAATCACCAATGTCCAGAAAAACATGCCTGGATCATTATTTGGAATGTAATGCTGGGTTTATATGAGTTAATATTTACGGAAGTTTGTTGACCTATCACTTAAAATTACAAAAGCCAAAAATAAAATACAAGGCCAAAATGGTTGACTGAAAATGTCAAAAGGAATTGAGTTTTCTTTTTCTGTTTTAAATAACAACAAATAATTACTGTACTTTTTTTTTTTTTAATCTTTTTTTTTCTCGTTTCCACAGACCGGATGCTATTATCTGGCTACAAAACAAGAGCTAATGTGATGTAGGACTGTCGGTGTAGAATACAACAGAATGTTCAGGGTTCCCATAGTGATCTGTGCCCCAGGTGTTCTACCTCACAATGTTTGGTTCTCTTTCTTTGAAGTCAAGTGACAACATCCGGTCTCAGAAAAAAAATCATTCTTTTTTCATTTATGATTTCTCGTTATTTATTTTTGTCTTGTTAGAAACAGAAATTGAAAGTCAAATCGTTTTTAAATGAAATTACAATTTCACATTAACCCCTTCGTTTTTGACAAAAAGGAACATACGTTGTTGTAGTAGTAGTAGTAGTAGTTGTTGTTGTTGTTGTTGTTGTTGTTGTTGTTGTTGTTGTCGTTGTCGTTGTATTCTATATAAAAAAAGTAATTCTTTTTTGATGTCCCTCTCTGAAACCAAAATTAAATTACAATTACACGGTACACGGAACAGATTGCTTCTCATAGACATTTTTGACCCCGACTAAATGCTTGCAGTTCTGACTTTCTGTCAGTAGATGGCAGCCGTCACCAATTTAAAGATTGGACGTTCATTCTTCTGTCGGTGAGAACTCTGCTGTTTTTAAGGCGACGCCACACAACACCAGTAAGACCCACAACATGTGATTGCCATTGAAGGCCACGTTTATATTTGATCTGTACTTCACGCAGGTCTTTCACACCACACAAGCCTTAATTTGGGTAATTGAAATGTGTTATTATTTTTAAAAAGAGGCCCATGTGACATTGTTTACATTATTGTTTCAAGATGGGTCATGATTAAAATCGAGTACAGCTCACATTTAGATGTGCCAAAGTGAAGCATCCTTTCCTCAGAACTCATTCATAAAATGTTGGAATATCTTCAGACCACCAGTGAAATTTTTCAACCGAAATTTCTTATCTTTTTTTCTTATTAGTTCTCCATGGGTTTGAGGGGAAATACCAGCTGCTGCACAACTTTAAAGATGAAGACAAACAAAGAATGGCTTCAGGGAAAGAAATCCGCTGTGATCCAGGCATAAGACCTAAGAAACCATCAGACCCTCGCAGTTCAAATACGGGTGAACATTGCCACACATTTACACCTGGACGTTTTCCATTGTCATATACTGTAGCTTCCAAAAGCTGAATCAAGCTGTAATAAAAATGTCTATATCCCAGAGGATTTTTGAAGAAATCTGTCTGGATGGTTGACAAATGTGAAGCTGGTAGTATGTCAAAAAATCAGACCAAAATGCTGACACACCTACTTCTCTTTTAGATGAATCCAGATGTCTGAAAACTTAATGACTGGCAGGTAATCAAAAGAGGGATGTGTCTCAACAAGCTGACTGTTGGGATAATCTGTTCTCTGCAGCTGTAACTGAATGAAATACAACACGCACATGATATTAATCAAAGTATATTCACTTATGCAAAGGACATGTTTGTTTTGTGGCTATGTCAACCTCAGATAGATTCAGGTGGGGTTATTCCTCCAATTGTATCTTAAACAAGGGAGTGTTGAGGGTTCAGTGCCCTTGGACAATCTGTTGACAGCTGCTGCATCCTCACTGATGACACTCACACACCAAGTTTCATGATTTAAACATGATGCTGGACATCGTCCATTTCAAAAAACAGGCAGCATTTAATGTCTAAATTAAAAACATTTGTACATATAATCACAGCACTTAACAGCTTCTCCTGTGAAGTTCTCTGAGCTCATGTGTTATATTCACACAATATTCAATTGGGGGCCAGAAGGAAGCTTTTAGTGTGCAAACTGTACTGAAAGTCTGCTGGCACAGTTTGTAGGACAGCTCTGGCTCTGGAAGTGATTAGCCCTCAAAGCTTGGTAAAGTATATTGCAGAGAGACAAGGGCGGGTGGGTGCATTATCGTATGTGTGCAAGTGTGAGTGGGACATGGAGAAGAGACCGAGATTGGGGCGGTTCTGTTATGCGAGCAGTTCTCAGTATGCATGTAGATTGGAAGATGTGTGGCTCCTGTGGTTGGCTGTCCCCTGTGTCACTGCCTTTAAAAACAGTTGCCAAGAGAAATGTCTTCTTTACAGGCTTTTGCTGCCAGATGCAGGGGATAATGGATAGGACTGCAAAAGGAAATATTTTGAGGGAGAGGTGTGTGCCATGCAACTGAGCACACACACACACACACACACACACACACACACACACACACACACACACTGACATGCATAGATATAAACTTTGTGGTCATAGACCACCAGAACATTCAAGTAAGGTGTGAAAAATCTTTGAATCACGATTGTACAGCAGCCTCTTGCAGACGGTGACACACAAGGGAAGTGTGTTGTGTCACTCTAAGTTGTCATGAATGAACATACAGATGCCAGAGGTGACAACATTTTGAGGATGTGTGCTTGATGTGTTTTGGAGGAATCATATATGTCTGTGAACTGACACACGGGGCGCCAGTGTGTGAATGTGAAAGTATGTCTGAGCTGGAGAGCCAGTGACACAAGAATGTGTCATAGTTCCTGCAAGCCACTCAGCTCCTAAAATGCAGCAAATAAACATTCCTTCACTGCTGTGTCATTGCTGTGTCCTCGCCCACCGTAGCTGTAAAACACAGCTAGTAATTAAAACCAAAAACTAAGCATTTCTCCCTTTGTCTCCAGAAGAATTAGAAGATTTAAGATGAAGACCTTGAGCCTGAAGCCATTGCTCAGTGCTATTTATTGACTCAAAGATGGGATGTAGAGGTTGAGACGATGTCTGACCGCCTAATAAAATCAGAAACCTTTTTATCACTGTCAATTTATCTTGCTAAATAAAACTATGAAGCCATATTTCACTGTGTAGCACAAATGATCTCAGTAAAAGTAAAACAGTATGTAATACAATACATAAATATCATATATTTAACCTTAGACATACTTGGATAACGAGAAGCGTTCAATCTAACCAGGCACATATTGCTTCAATCTATCACTGAGTAGTCTGCTTGATGTGAAGAAACACAGACTTCATCCCCGCTGACAGGTGAAATAATGCATTGACTCATTTTTTTGTCGCATACATTCCACCACAGTTTGCACTCGTTTGATGACAATGTCGGAGCTGAAGCCTGTCTTTGCTGTACCCATACACCGTCAGAGGTCCACACACACATTGTCCCTGTTATTACAGCTCAGTTCATCAGTCTAGCATATGATCTCCACTAGAATATCCGACAGTTTTTACACATTGATGTCCAGTTTTCCAATGAACACATTCAATCCCAGGGGATTTGATAGTAAGATGTCCTTTATCAGTTTGTTGTCTCTTGTCTGCTCCTGTCAGATAAATATTCAAAGATGTGTAACTAGAGAGTTGGTTTTTTTTATTTAGGATGGATTTTAGTCGTTCTCTTCCAACGTTGTCTGTAAAATTCTACTACAAGTTGACCATTTGGGGTCTACGATGGATTCAAGATCACTTTAAATTATTTAGCAAGGTGATGATTCATGATGATTGGGTGCAGCAGATGATGAAAAAAGGATTTAATATCAACTGTCAATGGATAAAAGGGACATGACACCAAGACAATCAAGAGGTCAGTGTGTGCTTGTGCAGATAGGTGGCTGGGGGTGGGGGGGTTGTTGATACATCAAAATATATTACCACCTCATGCAGATTCACTCTTTCAAGTGTTCATATGCACAAGACTCAGCGATTAACATTGTTGTCATGCTGGTCTTTCACAAACATGCACAAACACACACACACGCACAAGAAACGCAAATGTATGTACTTCTCATAACTGTGAGGCTTGCTCTCCATCTCACTCCACCGAGGCGCAGAGCCTGACCACAGACATAATGCTGATTGCTCACCATGATCAAGTGGTCTGTCCACATTCCCACCCTGATTCGGCGTGTGCAGAAAACCCAACAGTGGAAAACAGACTTTTGTAGAGAGCAGTGACTGTTTGTTCTGTCTCTGCAGCTCCATCCTCTTCACATCCCTTCCTACCATCCTGTTTCTCACCCCAGTCAGACAGACCCAAAGTAGTGTGTGTGTGTGTGTGTGTGTGTGTGTGTGTGTTTGTGTGTGCGTGCGTGCATGCATGTGTGCGTGTGTGTGTGGAATGTGTTGGTCTTATCGTTCATGCAGATTAATTCAAACTTCCCTCTTTCCTGTGTGACAGGTTGTTGCAGGTCGGTAGATGATGAAGTGATGGAGATATTAGGAGGCCGTGGCCATTGTGATGCTGGCTGGTTGTTGCTGTGGAACTGCCATCTGCCGAAAAGGTCAGTTGCTAGGGGATGATTCTCCTGGACCGTGTCTGCCTCCCAGCTGCCATCCACACACCCACACACACATACACTCAAACACACCAGCTTCAGTATGCACACACGTATGTAACACACTCTTTTCATTGTTTCCTCGAAATCTGAATACATTTCACCCAGTGTTTTGACAGCCATTAGTCCACTGGGTCATTTTTTTGTAACTTTATATTTCTTTATGTACTTGGTGTGTGTGTGTGTATGTGTGTGTGTGTGTGTGTGTGCGCGCGCGCGTGTGTGTGTGTGTGTGTGTGTGTGTGTGTGATGAAATTGTAAATGCATATTTTGTTATGTAATAGTCTTGTGGTCAACTTAAAGGCACAAAATCAATGCTTCTTATGTTACAGTAATGTAAGGGTGTACCTGTCATAACAGTGCCCCTAATTATTTGGAACTTCACCCACAGGCGAGTGTTAGGATTAATAGAACGTTGGGGGAGACACGCTACATTATGAAACACACAACCTGTGGGTAGCCTATCATTCTGAATTATCATCCAAACCCCACTGCATTCATTTGAATCACACGTCCTTAAAATTAAAGTCAACTCCACCCAGCAGTTAAACATTTTTCCATTTTTCCTTTAGCAAGAATTTTCATTTGCAGCCACTTTATCTTTTTTGCCATCTCATCTTCTCTGCATTCATAATAATGACTAATATTGTTAAATAATTTGTAAGGATCAGGAGTTGGGGGAAACTTTGTGTTAAATCATGGACAACCGTCAGTGTGGCTATGTTTGATATTGTCTGTATAATTAATTTTCAAAACGGCTCCATTAACTTTGACCCTATAACTCTGTTCCATTGTTGTTGAAGTTAAACATCAGTTTACTGTATAGTTAGCTTTTTTGAGGGGGATTAATCTCAATCCAAATTAACCATTTAATGGTGAGTGATACCCAGAACTAAATGTTTGACATCGGATTAGAATTAGTAAAGCGTTGCTGCATGTAATCTAAATGCTGACATGTGATCACAACTGGATGCCAACTTGTTATTACCTCCTGACACTGGATATTCAGGGCCTGATGGGATGTGATCCAGCTGTGCACGTTTTTTTTTTCTGCTTTTTTCTTTTTTTTACTTCCATGTCATACTTTCTTGCTCTCCTTCCTTTTTTTTTTCTCACCTCCCAACCTTCATCATTTCCCCACCGGTCTTCCAAGAGACGGTGACTTCTGTGGAGTGGAGCAGTTGTTTTTGTTTGTGCCCTCCTCATCATGGCTGCCTGCTCGCCGCCTGGCAGCCCCGTGTGTCAAAGGTGGCTTCAGCAGAACAGACTGTGGGAACAGCCGGTTAGCCTCCCCTGGTCCCCTGCTCCCCAACCAGAGGGGCAGCCATCAATCCAGCACTCCCCCTGCTACTACACACACAAATGCCCAACCAAACACACACTCACAACACTCACACCCACTCCCAATAATCCTCGGAAGCAATTTCATCTCGACTCGGGTGGCAGCCCATTGTCGCCAGCCCCTTCAATCTTTCCTTATTAACTCTCGCTTTGTCCCGCATCCGAGCTTCTGGACTCATCTCTCCTACATTCCGATCGATGCTGCTCCCAGCACTCCCAGGCAACCTCCATTCCCTAATCCCACTGCCTCCCCCACCAGCCACCCCACCCCAAGGAACTCTTACTGCTTTTTTTTTCTCCAACCTGCCGATCACCTACTTACAGAGTAAGGTAGGGGCATTAACTCCATGGGTTTTCTGAAGGCAGAGCGTGAAGACAGGGTGGGTGAAGGAGGAGGCGGCCACAAAGTGACTCCAGCCCAGACAATTAGAACAATGAGCAGGGCCTGTAGGGGGCTAACTCGCTGCGTCACGCCTGGACGGTGGGGTATTTTGTCAGTTTAATGAATTGTCCGTCAGGCCAGGGCCACATCGCAGGCTGCGCAGGGAGAGGCCAGCAGGGACCCAGACACTAAGTCGGTATTTATTACACTGCCTTTGTCACTAATTGAGCTAATTATCACTGACTCCTCAGCACTCCCACAGGCAGTACCCCCTCCTCTCACTCTCACTACTGACACTCCGACTCTCACGCCTGGGATTTGAACTCTGCCTTCCCTCCTCTTTTCTTAAATCCGTCTGCCACTTCATCCTTTCACCTGCGGATGTAGGTGTTTGCTCCTCCTGATTTTTTAAAAATATGTTTATCAAATACTTTCAACCAAATCATGCAGTTAGCTCATTGTCCAGTAATATATGATACATGATTCATGTTTTGAGCACATACACATTTCAAATTCTAATCTTTTAGTTTTTAGAGATAATCCACCCTCATTTTTGCTCAGACATGCTCTTTGTATCCTCTTATCTCCTTTTCATCTGCTAGGTGAGATGCCAATGAACCGTCACTCAATTTATTGATTTATTATTTAGCTTCTTGCTCTCTGTTCATACCACAAGCAATGCAGCCCCAATTTATCTCATCTTTTCCCTCAGCCCTGTGTCAGCCCATCTTTCCTTGCAGGTACAACTCTGTTTCTCTGCTGCTTAAACCACTGGATGTTCGAAAATACTGTATATCAGTGTCTTGATGCGTCTGCCTCCACTTCACTCTGTTTGGATGCCCCTGGCTGCTCCGATGCTGCAGTTATAGTAAGTGTTAAGTTTATTAAAATTCATGGTTAATAAGGTTGCTATGGGTTGTAGGTGGTTTTCATTATTTTCACATTGATTCTTTATTGCCGCCCAACATTATGCCAATCAAGTAAAACATCCAATGCAGAAAAATCCTATACTGCATGAAATAATTCATGTGGCTGGATAAGCTGAGGTTTTCTCTGTTGTTGGGACCACAAACGTAAAGATGTTTTGTGAGCTGGAGAGAGAGGCTGCTTTGGTGGTGGTAATAGGATTAAGCAAAGAACACCCAGGGAAAGGCTTATATGGTCACTTGGATGATTGTCCAAACTTTTTCAAACACAGAAACTACAACAGACACATTAGCATCTTTTGACACATTCAACTTAATTGAAAATATAGACTTTATTGTTCTATCGTACAACACAAACCCAACCGGAACCTAATATTTGGATCAAAATCTAAAGAATGTCTTTCCTGACAATTCTATAACAGTATAAAAATCCTCAGAAATAAATATTTTGTATTTACAGTTTTAAAAAAAGGTAAATATTCAGTGCATGAACACAACTATTTTACAGAAAACAAGGTAAACAACCAAAGAAGTGATAATGTTCTGTTTCTAATAAGAGCCCGTTTGTGTCAGCTACATTACATCAAAATAAAAAGTCATACGATCAATACATCTTCTCACTTGACACCACTGATAGCATTTTCTCCAGTCATTGACAGGTGCATAAATCATTTAGAAAAACAAATGATATCATTATAAATATATTCATATATTTTAATATTTACACCATTTTGGTTCTCTTAGCTGATATACTGTACGATCTCGTCAGCAGAGGCAATTTCCTTCAAAATAATAATGTTTATCTGTCACTTGGTTACTTTTCACAGCCAAGACTGAAGTTAGAGAGCATGGTGAGATCCTGATTATATTTCATCATTTTTCTCTAATACTGACCCTTCATGTTACATCAAGACATGCTGTGATATTCAGTGTATAGATAATACATTCAATTTACATTGCCCAAGTAGAATTTGTTCAGTCAGTTTTTACTTTCTTTGGTGAGCACTGGTCCCTGTTATATAATATCTGAACCATCATATATATGTAAGTAAGGAAGTAAGTGAGAGCGGTAAATCAAGGTTGCGGTGTATTCACCTCCAGAGAAATTTAAGTACAGGGCCAGATTTGGTGAGAAAACTATAAGCTGTTTGACTTCTTTCCGTGGCCTGAGTCCTTGGTTTGGGGACACACAACCCATCCCTGGACATAATTTCACAGAATTTGTAGAGAAGCCAAAACGTTTTCAAATTATTTCCTTCTTGCAGTAAAGGTCTTCACCAGTTTATGCGAACATGTTTGTGGCTTTCTGGCCACAGAAACATCTGTGAAGCATTGTGTCCAGTTTCTGCCCTCAGTGGGGGAGACAAAGGGTCTTATAGTACCTACTTACAACAATCAGTTCTCCTCCATATCATTGTGTCATTTTAGTTTTAATTCTACTTATCTGCAGCATAAACACTTGAGGGATGTGGACGATCCATTCTACATGGATGCCTGTTGCATTTAAATCCCCCCCTTGTGATAACGTAAAGCAAAGCAATGAGCAACAACTTTACCCTGTTCTCATATTAATGCTTTTCTGTTTGTCCCTATTAAAAAAAAAAAAAGATTAAATGTTTTTGTGCTAAAGTTCCCTGTATCATTTTACCCGCCTTGAAGTTTCCTATAGATTCTACTATCTTCTAATACCACCTGTGTGCGAGTGGCATTCTTTGATAAGAAGTTATTCTTTGTCTTTCATTCAAGAAAAAATATTCATCTGGGCATCAAACTGTGATCATAGACACTGGTGTAGCGTTCGTGTACTGGTGCAGTTCAAGCAGCTGACATGACAGCACCAGTGGAACGTGCAGTGGCAACGTTCAGTCACGCTCTCTGTCCGTGTTGCGTACCCACGTCCACAGCACAGCAGCTCGCATCCATCCAGGCCTGGAGAGGAGCTGTTGCACGTTCTCCCGGAAGTTCCTAAAGTGCCAGTCTTGCCATTGTATGAGCAGAAGTTTGGTGATTTCTCATAATAAACCAGGTCCATGGCAGAGGGGGGTTTGTGAGCTGGGTTCTCAGGCTCCAAATGTCGGGGGTCGGCTCGGTGGGATGCACGGTTGCTGCCCTTGTTGGCGTAAATAACTCTGGATGCGCCATCAAACCGGTCCTTTAGGAAGTCTCCTACTGCACGGAAGCTGGGAAGGCGCATCCAACAGGTTCGCACAGTGCAGGAGCCTGACATGCCATGACACTTACACTCCTGACGCATCTCTGATGATACTGTCTGCAAGAAAGGAGACAAAAGCCTGCTGGTTAAACTGCTATGTGGAAATCACAACTATATTGGAAACATGTTGGAACTGTGTAAAAAACTTACCATTCTGCCAGCCTCATTGTTGTGTAGATTTGTGAGGTAGCGCAGATCTCTGCCCCTCTCACTCGAGTCCACAAACTCACGGCTGAACATCCGACCAAAATCCACATTGTCACTGCAGCCACCCCAGTGCCAATCTGGACCACCAGGACCTCGACGACGATAATCACATGTGCACGACTCGATGGACCCTTCTGAGCAGGATCGAGCCACGGCGTGGGTCACACCTGCGCTGGTAATGGCAAATACAAACGCCGACTCTCGGCAACCTGAAGAAATGACAAGGAAACTTCGTTATTACATCTAACCTGTTAAACACGGCTGCGCCAGCTTTCTTTACTCCAAAGGTGGAACTATTTTTAAACAGTTTTTTCAACGCACACTTTATATTCCACTACATCTTGCCCTAGAATGTCAAAGCTCGGCTGAGTCAGACGGACAAGAGAGACTCACCACGGTTGACAATTTTGCCAAAAACTGCTGGGCTGTGGGTGGTCGGGCAGTTCCAGCGGCGGTTGCGGAACTGCCACTTACACTCCTTTATGGCAGTGTGCAGCCCAGCGGTGATAGCATGCAAGATGCCAGGATTCTGCCTAATCAGCCGACGCTGCCGACGACTCAGCAGTGCGAGACTTGGATCCAGGACCAACTGCACGTTCTTGGAATTGGTGAGAAGGTTGGATGAAGAGGGCACATTGACAATACCCCTGGCAAAACACAAAGACGCTGGAAATCAGGGTCAAGGAGCTGGTTCTCCCTTCTAGGACGCTCTAAATTCTTGAACTCATCTGTCCTGTCACTTTGTGGGTTTTCATACCTGCAACAGTGATTTATGGTGTTCCAACATCATGAAGAAACAGTAAGTGTCCATCTTGGCCAACTATATTTTTACATTTTTATTATTAACTTGGATCTAAACCAGGTGCATGATTTTCATTACTGAACCGTTACCATCTAAGCTAAATACTCAGCATGTGTCAGGATAAAGATGGTATCACATTTTGAGGTGCAAAAACCTGAGGAGGCTCACATCAGATCTCTCTTCATCTCTTCACCAGTGTCTTGTCCTTTAAATATATTTCTCTGCCCCATGTGATAAACCAGAAACTGACCAGGAGTGAACCACACCCTTTGGGTTTCCAAATATACCCATCCTGTCAAAATGTTCCAGATCATCAAGAAGAATACATTTATAAATTGGGTTAGTGTTTTCTAAAATATTCTGTTCTTTAACTCAGTAGAGTTGACTTTATCATGAGTAGGATAAAAAAACATTTTAACAACCATATCTATACCGCAAGCAACTTTCTGCCTCTGCTGCATGATTTCAGGGGAAGGGTCTGGTGTTCAGGTCTGTTCATATTTATCGTACCATGTCATACCATGCCACCTACACTTGTTCTGTTTAATACACATTTTTTATATAATTTTTCGTTCAGGTTTCAGTACAGTTTGAGTTCGTCAGTACAGCCTGTATAATTTTCAAACTCTACATGCTGGAGATTTCTGTGAGCTGTCTGTCAACACGTTTTTATTCACATGGACTGTAATGACTGTGTCTGCTGAGAAGTATCATCCGGAAAAATGGGAGCTACTCGTGGCCTGTTAGAGGGCTGCCCCAGACGGTTGTGTGGTGAAACTTGGAGTCATTAATAATCCAGTCATCATTTCACAACTCAGTGGTGCTTTTTTTTTTCAAAAGATTTAATTTGATATTGTAAATATTTGCATAACGCCTGGCCTCATGGGAATATATTCTCCACCAAAAGCATTAAAAAATAATCTTCCATTAAATCTTTATCTCTGCAGTGCCAATCAACAGTTTATACATTTTTAATACGCAACTCATTATGTTCGCTGGTGCAAAATGATACTGATCCAATTATGTATTTGTTTTCTTTGTGAAACTGTCAACTTGAGTTTAACGACGCCGTGGAGACAAGAATGCACAAATAACTCCATATTTAATTTATCCCACATTGGACTGAAAAATATTCTCTCGTGTTCAAACCACAAAGTCTAAATGACGCGGGATGGGGAGAGGAGAGAATAAATCAAATACACCCAGGCAAAACTGTCATTATTACAAATGTAATTCGTATATTGTTAAATAAATACACTGTTACGGCCGTTTTTACTGAAAAGAAAATAAACTTTAAAAGGTTTAATAGTTTACACCAGAACTCACGCTGAGCAATTTGGAATCGAAAGTTCCAAACACCCCACGGGTTTATCATGCGGTTGCTCTTTTTTTTTTTTTTTTTTTTTTTTTTTTTTCTATGACTGCACAGAAGTTGAGAACTGTGCCAAAACTAACACATTATTTCGGGCACGCAGCGTGGAATGTGGTGTCCCAGTCAAAAACGCTGTTCGTCCGAGTTTTCAGTGGCGGGATGCTGATAACGCACTGAACGCATCATCACTCACCACCACCGGCCGCTGTTGTTGACGGCCCCTGTGCCCGAGAGGGACGACACCAGCAGGATGCAGGCGGCTTTCACCCCCAACAGCAGCGCCAGGCTCCTCATCGCGTCTTCCGAGTCAAAAAAAAGAGGCAGCAGATTGTCAGTTTCGATTAAGGTTGTCGATTATTTCCAAACGTCACTGACAGGTATCACAAATATGCCATCAACTTTTCTTTTTTTTTTTTTTTTTTTTTGAAAAAGTAGGAAGAAAAACATAGTAAAAATTAATTGCAAATTTTCTTTACACTGTGTTATGATAAAAGGAGATGAGAGGTGATGACATGTTTTAGAATCCATAATGTATTGAATAACGAACAAAATAAGCAATGGTGCAAGGTGGATATACTCACCACGAGAGTGGACTTTGAAAGGTGAGAGAAGAAGGCAATCCTAATTGACCTAAATTGATCTCGAACGGAGACAGGTTAAATGATATGAAGCATTAGGCAGGATGCTGCTGCTTCTACAGTCCTCTTCACTCTGTCTCTCTCAGTGATGCTCTGCACGGCGCATTGAACGCGTGGGACAGTCCCGAAGACTTGATCCCCTCGGTGACTGATAGGCAACACATTCTTCTCTTATTGAGCGCTACGAGGGGAATAAAAAAGGGATTTGCTGCTCTCATCTCCCTCTGTTTTTTTTTCAGAGCCTTTTCAATGGGATTGGAGGGAGGGATAGTTAATGCTCTTCATAGGGCGCACAATGAATGAGGAAACACAACTGGGCAGAAAAGAGAAAGGAAGAGAAAAAAGGGCAATCCACAAAGTTGCGCATATTACTTGTGGAATCTCACGGTCATCACAGAATCGATTCTCTGTGAAAGCGTGCGTCTGAGTATTTCCCCCCTGGCTGTGTTTCCAATCCAGTCTTTGCAGAAAGTAGGAGCGCTTCTGAAGATGTGCTGGTGCAGATGCTATGGGTGCGTCCGGTTTTGTGCTCCGCCGCTGCTCAAAGCTGGTGTCACGGTGCGATGCAGTTAGGCTACAGCGGAATATGAGCAATCTAAAATTGCCCTTTTTACCCGCTGGTTGGATTAGCCTACTCCCTAACCACATCTCCTCCTCCTTTCTCCAAATGTGCTCTGAAAATGAGCTGTAACTTTAAGGACATTTCTGTCCTTTTCCTTAACCTTTTACTCAAATCTATTTAAAAGCGTGCTCTTGTTTTAATATTTATGTATTACAAACAATCACCAACTAATTAAAAAGCTCTTATGGGGATATCCTAATATAATTAGATGGGGCCTGCTAAGTCAGATTTGGTCCATTATTCAAAAACTCGGCCTATTCCATTTTGCCCGCGACGCGCACAAAGCGAAAAGTCGCATGTTTAAAAAAGTAAAAATGTAATAATAAGATCTAAGTGGTCATATAACTCATGCTGCCTTACGGACTCAAATATTTTTTTCTACAATCTGACGTTTGACGTATGATGAACCAGGAAAGGAGGGGGAAGAGGAATAAAAATCATTCCCAACATCTGGCCTGCAGACCTCCCTCGACGCACTGCAGCCCAGCGTAATCACATCTTGGGCCACTTTGCGGCATCTCCATCGGACTGCGCGCATGGTTCAGTGTCCCCAAACTTCTCCACGTAATGGTTCATGAGTGAATGTTGCGTTATGTGACATTTATCTTCTAATTTGCATGTTCCACATTAGTCACCGTGGCTCCGTGAGTAATCTCTCTCCCTCTCTCTCCTCACCCTCTCTTTCTCCCTCCCTCAGATGACAGTAAAAGGAAGTGGGCTTTTGTAAAACGGCTTTAATGACAGCCACCCTACGTTTATACTCCGTCTTATATGACGGTGCTCAAACGGGTTTCCTGGAGCAGTCATGCGACACCGAGCAGATTAGACCTTCAATCCGGATAAAGGGGACCTTTTATATACAAATCAACTTCAAATCACTTTTTAAGCCACTTAGATATACACGCCAAGGCAGAATGCTAATGCACTTTTCATTGCTGCAGCTTAGGGAATGGAAAGAGATTAGATGAATTGGTGTCACTATGCGAACCGTGTTCGAGGGGGGTTTTAACTTAATTTTATGAAAGTAGCCCACATGCACCTTCAGGGATCCAACAGCAGCCTGTGATTGCTTCAAATGTGATCATTTTATAATTTTACGAGTTGTTTACGAGTTGATTAAATGTTTGGGTGTATAATGTAAATAATAACAATAAATATGTATAGAAGATGCGTTTATTGTGCTAAATTTGGACCAACACGCTGATTGGAAGCAGAACTGGCGGACGGTAATCCTAACAGAGGCCCATGCATCTGGTTTCCCACAGGCCCGGGTTTAACATGTATGCACAGAACATTTATTTAAATAGATGATAGATGATTGTAATACTCTTTGGTAGTTTTCCAGAAGTACAATAATGCCTTTAAAAGACATTCTGGTGACCGTAACGCATCCCATACTCATTTAAAGTGTGTCATTTGCCGTTAGATTTTTGTCTAAGTGTGACTTACGTGATAAATAATAACAGAATAATTCCCGGCAATTGTGTAATTTATCAAAAAATTATCTTACAAATGAAATAAAGACTTTGGAGTGATGAAGTGAAGTTGTTTCAGACGCAACAATGAGGAGGCGTCTCTGTGATTGAGGCTGGAGGAAGGGGGCATCGAACAGTATTGTTGAGGGGTCTGTCCGCGGAGCCGCCTGCCTGCTGCTGCCTCCCTGTCGTACAGTGCAACCAGCACCTCTCCCCTCCCCCAGACATCATTTAACTCACCCCTGTATGAACAAAAACCTATCCGACTCTCCATATTACTTTCAGTTTTTTGGGTTCGGCTTTTTTTTTTTTCAAGATAATTTATGCTACACATTCTGCGACCCATTAACAAAAAACAAGACTAAATAAGTTAATTATTTCTGCAAAATATATTACAGGATTTTTTTTCTTCTTTCCTATTTTCCTATCTTTTCCTATCATGAAGCAAAAGTTGCACTGCTTCGAAGGTGGTTCTTGTGCGTAAACGTTTGGGGAGCGTCATTTTACGCATGGAAGAATATGACTTCTCAAATGACAAAATGATCAACTGGTGATCTAACTACTATATTGGCCAACATTTTGCACACAGTCGCCTGTGGAGGCATCTCCCCCCCCTCTATTCCCCTCCCCTCCCGTGTACTGTCGCCCCCGAGCTCCTCTGTTCTCCTCTTCACTCTTCGGTTGTTTGGCGGTGCATCGATTATACTCCACTCTTCTTTCAAACATTCTTCCTCAACACGGGACTTCATTACCGGTGTTTTAATGTCACGCCGCGAAAGCCAATTAACAACATGGAGCCACCAAACAGACTCCGTTGGGACCAATTCCTGATTTTGGCAGCAGCACTTCTGTCACCTGCGTTAACGTGAGTGCGCTTGAGAGCGCCAGAGGAGTTGATGTTACATGCGGAGCTCTGGCTACATGGGATTCGGCATGAGTTGAGGGAAGTTGTTACTGCGTGTTACTGCATGATTTAAACGAATATCCAACGTATGTAGTTAAAAAAAGAAACATCTGCATCTGATTTCACAGGCTGATTTAGTGGAATATTTAAACAATGGAATAATGTGTACTGATTTTTGCAGCCTTGGATATGTCTGACCAATTCCAGAAAGAATTCAATTTAAAGCGCAAAAGATGTATATATGGGAACTTATTGTTTGCTTGTATCACTTTTCAGCTGGGTGATCTGTTTAGAATTATATTTTTTCTCTGCCTTAAGCAATATCTATGGAAACACTATAGTAAGGGCCGGAGCAATGATCAATACATTTTATAAGTCACTTAGAGATTCGATATATTTAATAGACTACAACCAATAAATCTATCTTGGTTTTATATCTTTGTGAGCTGCTTTAACTATCAATAACATCTTTCCATTGCCACATACTTCTCTGGAGTTGACTAATGAACTACTCACCAGCGCTGATGACCTCCTCGCCCCCCCCCCCACTAACTCTCTTTCTGTCTCTGCAGGGTGCTGTGTAACGATATTCTAAGCCTGAAGGTGGCAGGAGACCCAGTGCTAACCCCTAACTCTGTGTGCCTGAGGCTGGCCGGCCTCAGCAAACGTCAGATGCGGATGTGTGTTCGGAGTCCCGATGTAACGGCCTCTGCTCTGCAGGGCATCCAGGTGGCCATCCATGAATGCCAGCACCAGCTCCGGGACCAGCGCTGGAACTGCTCTTCGCTGGAGGGTCTTGGAAAACTTCCTCAGCACACCACCATCCTCAATAGGGGTGAGAGAATGATACAAGCTAATGACAGTCAAAAAAAAATGTTTTTTTTCGGGAAGTGGAGGTCCAAGCAAGTATAGAAATTGCTCCGTTCACACATGCAGGACTGCCTCAGAGCTACCAGTGGTCATTGTTTTCAACTGTTCAATTGTGTCTCCTGTTACAAGGTTTTCGTGAGAGTGCCTTCTCCCTGGCCTTGTTGGCAGCGGGTGTGGCCCACTCTGTGGCCTCGGCCTGCAGTATGGGCAAGCTGCGGGGGTGTGGCTGTGAGGCCAAGCGTCGCCAGGACGATGACAAGATCCGGCTGAAACTCACACAGCTGCAGCTGCAGACCCTGCAGAAGGGCGGGGTAGGCCTCAGCATGACACGGTCATTACCCTCAGAGCTAAACGGTCATCATGGCAACCTGCCCACTAACCTGCGCTCAACCCACTCTTCCATCCTGCTCAAGCCTTTGCCGGATGAGCTGAGCTCCATTCAGGAGACTTGGGAGTGGGGGGGTTGTAGTCACGATGTCCGTTTTGGGGAGCGTTTTTCCAGGGATTGGCTGGACTCCCGGGGGTCTCCAAGAGACATCCACGCTCGCATGAGGATCCATAACAACCGAGTGGGAAGACAGGTAAATAACCGTCCCATCCACATTGTGACTGTCTTAGAGAGTGGTCTTGAACCACTGTGGCATAAATCATATTTTGCTTACATCATTTTCCTGTCTCTCCATAGATAGTTACAGAGAACACAAAGAGGAAGTGCAAATGTCACGGCACCTCAGGGAGCTGTCAGTTTAAGACCTGCTGGCATGTGTCTCCAGAGTTTCGGATGGTGGGTTCTCTACTCAAGGAAAAGTTCCTGTCAGCCATCTTTGTCAACTCCCAGAACAAGAACAACGGGGTTTTTAACTCTCGAACTGGAAACGGCGCCAGCAGGAGCAAAGGGGCTCTTAACGGGGGGCACCGTCGAAGCATGTCCAAAGAGCTGGTGTACTTTGAGAAGTCTCCTGATTTCTGCGAGCACGATGTATCCGTAGACTCTTTGGGTACACAAGGACGCGTATGCAACAAAACAAGTTACAGCACAGACAGCTGCGGCTCGCTGTGTTGCGGCCGTGGACACAATATCCTGAAACAGACACACAGCGAGCGCTGCAATTGTAGATTCCACTGGTGTTGCTATGTGTTGTGCGAGGAGTGTCGTCTCACAGAGTGGGTCAATGTGTGCAAGTAGATTGCATTTCTTCCAATTCCAGCAGCCTCTATCCACCCATAAGTCAAACCGGGAGACCCTGCGCCTTCGCCCACTACTGTGGTTTTGTTTTGCTTCTTGTGTTGTACTCCCAGAGAATCTATTATCCCCTCTTTTTCTTTTGTTGGTGCATCATCTGGGATCTATTTTCTCTTTGTAGCTGCTGTTATTCTCAAAATGCCAAGTCAGAGATTGAAGAGGTGACTCATGTCATTTGTCTTGCTGCGGCCTGTTTAGACGCTGTCTTCTCAGCCATGAAAATGGCCTATACCCCATCGTTCTTATGCCACAAAACAAAGAGAGCAACCGCAGAATCCCACTCCTATTTTATTGTCTGCATGCTGACTCATCTCATCGTACAGTGGCTGTGTAGTTTATGTACATATTTGTAAATGTATTATGATTAATATTATTATCATTCTGGAACCTGCTTATTTGGTTTGAGTTAAGGACAGATTTGTGCTGGTGGAACAGGCCAGGGATGTTTCACATTGTGTTTTTCTCAAGTTTTATCCAATGAAGAAACTCCAAGTTATTTACTACATTTGTATATTTTGCACAAGTAACACAAGGACCAGTCATAGTTATTCATGATTCAGACTTGAATCTTTTCTATAAATAGAAAATGAAACATTTTCTTGCAGTGTTTTAAAAGGATTTTTATCTGATGGAGAACATTTTCATAGAAGAAACACGATACAATGCAAATGGACTTATCAAAGCCTGCATACTTGTAAAAATCAAGAAGGAGAAGTTGGTACATCAGTTTTTTGGGGAGGAAGAAATCTCTACACTAAACTAATCAGTCATATTTATTTATGTCATTATGAAAATAGCAACAACATCCTGAAACTGGCCTCTAGTGGTCGTGTTTTTCATTAATTCATCATTATTATACAATATAATGTCAAAAATACACTTCCTCTTGATATAACTGTGTCACTTTCCTATGAAATCACAACTGAGTTCTTGTTATTCCGTGCTTTCTTTTGTCTATTTCATCGCTGTGAGTGCTCCCTAGATTCTTCCCACATGCAGTACATGTCAGAGTGAGAGATGGTCCTGCTTTAGTACTGATGCTGAAGGGTGTGTGTGTGTGTGTGTGTGTGTGTGTGTGTGTGTGTGTGTGTGTGTGTGTGTGTGTGTGTGCGTGCGTGTGTGTGTGTCTTGCCGTGCAAATGAGGAAAAAGTTCTACACACTACAGATCTGGGAGGTGAGAGGCTTTTTTTACGGCCACGTCATGTTGAGAGAAGAACTTTTTATGGCTGCAAGATATTGTTTCCTTCAAGTATGAGTTTTATTACTGGAAAGAAGCATCAAGTGAGCAGAGAGTGGAGGTAATTATACCAACCTTGCTGCTTGAGCATCTGAGGGGATCATCTGTTGGGGGTTCATAGCCAAAGGAGGGACTCACTGAACCACGTGGAACGCGATGTCCCTGTTACCTGGGAGACAGAGGACACAAATATAAACACAGGCACATATACACATGCATGCATTTATGTGCAAAGACACTTACATGTAAAAAAAAAAAACTTGGCAATGAGGCACAATAAAAAACACGCATGCTGCTGCACACATATGAACTGACAGACAGCACTTGTGGTGACCTGAGTGACTTGCATTTGGCTTCTATTTACGCTGCATATTTGTTAAAACGCTCACATCAACACCTAACTGAATTCACCATAGTAGCATTCCTTGATAGCTTAGATGATTCGAAGTATCTCATCTCTTATTCTCTGGGGAAAACCTCCTTTCCACATAGGATTTAGTGTCCATTAAGTCTTGTTTGTATGGACTTTGGTAAAAAAATCCCTTGACGCCGGTAGGATTGGCGGTGGCAGTGACTGAATTGTCCGTTCTGTCTGTTTAGTATTTAGTGAGGAAGACAGTGACTGGTAAGGAATGATAAGGGAATGGATCTCTGGTTTGCATTTCTTCATTCCTTCAACATTTCACCCTGGAGCGGCTGCAAAAGGGAATTTCCTGTCACTGTTTCCCCCATGTGTGAGACAGAGGCTGGTGGACAGCCTGGGATTGCTTTCTCTGCTTCTCAGCACTCCTTTTTCTCTCTATTCCATTCTCCCCCTCATCGCTACAAACGTAGACACATGCACAGAAACACATTGACTGCCCCCTGAGTAATGACAACCAGACTGGGCTGAAATTAAAGAGAGGCAGGCAGAGAGAGGAAGTTAGGAGAGATAAAAGTTACCCGCTTTGATTGACAGGATGATTATATGTATAAAGTAAGGCGATTTGGAGTGTTTAGTTGGATATAAAGATAGGGAGATAGATCCTGTGTACGTACAGGAGAGATGTAGAAGCAAAGGACAAATGGGGTATGAGACGGGGGTGAATAAAGTGTACTCTGTATAAATATATGCCTGGAAACATCTGCTTCTCAATTCCCCTTTCATTTTTGATGTGGGACAGGCCGAGAAGGAGAGCAGGAGAGAAAACTCAAGGAGCCAGCTACCCAGAACATCAAAGCCCCTGCCCTCAATGCGCAGGCCCTCATTAGTTCAGCTAGCAGAACCAACAAGACTTGTGATTGTGTTTGCTGGGGTGCACGCTGGCAGACACTTCAGAGGAAAGGTTCCTTTAAGTCATAACTCCCCACCCCACCTCTCTTGCCGCCACATGAGCCTGCTGTAACCCCCATGTAACCCTCTCCAAAACTCCCAGTGCACACAACTCAACAGGCTCCACTCCACCCCATAATCTGGTCTGCAGCTGCAAACATCTGCTGCGCTCTGCCTTCACCACTGGATTGATAAACACATCTATCACCGGACCGCTGACTGACACACAACACAGAGGAAGAAGGAGGCAAAAGTCGGATTCACCTGTGGATGTTGGACTAGTTTTGGGCATGAAATTTTATGGTTCTGGTTTATTAGTCTGTTTTGTTTTGTTTTTTTATTTATGGATTTAAAGTTTAAACCCAAATCTTGGAGTTCCTTCACCATTCCTATAAGTGGAGCTATTGTCTTCCTTTAAAACCATATAAATATAAGTTCACCTTTTGAAACATGTAATACCTTTAAAAAAAAAATCCGTATTGAGTGTTAGTAAGCTACTTCAATATTGATCAGTCAGGTTTTTTATTTCCTCCTGTCACCTAATTATCTGTGTCACACAGTCATTGCCAGGAAGTATCACTTGGCATCCTATTACAGTCAGTCATTTATTTATTCATTAAGATGATTCCTGTTTTAATTATTTAAGCATGCATGTTTGCCTGCAGATTCTGTGCTGTGTTTTATATTCGTGGTATCCCACCGCAGAAGCACGGGGAAAACATTTAAAAGCTAGCCGGTTCGATTTATTACAAATAATATCGTGCAGAAATGATGTCTTGAAAGCTGTATTTGATCTATCAAAATCAATTTCAGATTTTTATGCCTTTCGATAACCGAGTTACAAAAAAAAAAAAAAGAAGTATTTATGATATCTTACAAATAAACAATTCAATTTCATGCCCTACCGCGGTTCTCCAGACTTTTTACGGTAATAGATGAGAATCGTGAGGGGCGCTCTGAGGACCCAACTATCGCGAGATCTCATCCTGTCATCGCGAGACTATAATCCAGACCTTTTGCCTGACTCCAGCTGGTAACCTGCCTGCTGTTGACGGTAAGTGTGACTGAGAAACGAATAGTGAAAATTGTCGAGGATGTGTAGAAGTGGCAAAACGCGTCTGTCTCCGTCCCGCCGCCTCCTGACGGTTTGCGCTTCATGTCAGGTTTTAACCGCGGACGTCAGGCCGATTGGTGCGCTGGTCGTGACCGCACGAACGGATTACAGCACACAAATTGCCCGACTTTTTTTTTTTTTTTTTTGGTATTATATAGGTACATATATACTGATGACATTATTTAATGTAGTTGCCAGCAAACTCCACTCGAATGACTTTGGTTCCTGGCGGTGAACACCTCACTGGGCTCCTTCACACTGATCGTCTGCTCGGATTGCAGCATCAGCCGTCTTCACCCAGCGCGTTATGACAGCTGATGTGCCGCCACTGCAGCTGTGTGAACAGGCAATGCAGCTACATAGTCCGGGGATTCATATGCTTCATATGGCGAACGATTGTCCAAAAAACACTCCACACAGGGGTTTTTGTGTCATTAGTTTATTCCTGTTAACGCGGTAACCGGCCTAGCTGGCCTTTTGAAGGAGCCACAGCCAGAATGTACAGGAAAGTAAGAGGCTCTGCTCCACACACCCCCAGCCTCAGATTATGTATCATGTAGGATGAGAGCAGTATTATTAAACCTGCTCTTTATATTATCTTTAGTAGCATAATATACTATTTGTCAGATTGCAAATTCAACTCAATAATAATTGATATAGCTATACATATTCAATACATATTGAAAGTATTTCCACCAGTTACAACGCACGCTGCTTTAGTCGGCTACTGTGGTCTCACACTAGTTAAAACCTTAATTTGCAGGCATCTGTAGTACTTCCTAGTGATGATTTTTGCTGCTATGAACTGCTGCACATGTGATGCATATCCGTAAATCAGCCTCTGGCAGTGCTGAGGAATCATCACAGGCAAAAACCCTCCACTTCTGGTGTAATCCAAGATTTACATGCATCTTCCAATCCCACCTGAGGTTTTCTACAGGATGTCTCTGTTGAATAAAGTCAATTGTTGACTTTATTCAACACATAGCTCTGCTATGACCTGGATGATTGAGAACCTTCACAGACCTCTATGGGATCCTAGTGAGCTTCTGAGATGACCGCCCTAGAATCATCCAGGATGTCCTCTGAAATGAGTCCTTGGTGGACTTTGAGGCCTGCTTGGGATCATTGCGCTTTTGGAATGTCCAATATCACTCAAGCTTTGGTTTCCTCAGAGATGGAGAGATGTTTTCTTGGGGATGTCCTGTTACTGGAAGGAATCTGTTTTACCCTCTCTATGCTGCAGGGTTCCAATATCTGAGGAAGCAAAGTCGCCCCAGAGGATTACTGACCACCATCATACCTCGGTGTAGGTTGGATGTTCTTTTAGGCATATGCTTCATTTTTCCCACAGACAAACCACTGGTAGGCCCATAAAGCTCTAGTTACATTCAATCACTCCAAAGAACAGCACCAACAGATTTTTAATTAAATAAATAAAGTTTAATAATGTTTGTGACCATACTAGAGCTGACTTTTCTTGTGTTTTTGGGTCAGCTGTGGCGTACATCTGTCATCTCCAGCGTGGATTTGGTTTGTAAATGTAAGAGTTAACTGCTGAAGGAGGTCTGTGAGGGCTGGAACTGTTCAAAAACATCTGATTTGCAAATGTGTTCTCATGAGGGATACTATCCAGGGGGTCAATGATTGTGACTTTATAGTGGTTATGAAAACTAGCATTTTGTGTTGATTGTGGAATAATAATTATATTGAAAGTCTTTATTTTGTTAACTGTAAATAGTTGGTAAAATGTATATTGTTCCAATAAACCTCATGTGCAATGATTTAATTATTTTACTTCTAATTGTATGTTCGCACCAGCTGACTGTTAAATGAGTCATAGCAAACAAGACTACATGAAGTCTTTCTACAGGCTGGGTTCACCACACAGTTGCCCAGCCTCAGGTTGTGTGTCATTTAATGTGGATTGAATTGACCGTTACACCGCAAAACAAGATGAATTGGTTTCATTTGTTAGCCGAAAGCTGATCCTCACATTATAACAGAGGTCCAGTTTGGTGATGTTTCTGTCAAGCACCTACCTATAGGTCAGGTCAGCGGCCTGCCGAGGTGTAAAGTGTGTTTTTACTGACTTTCCTCTGAGGCGACTTCCAGCTTTAATGAGGTGATAATGTTAAGAGCTGCTTTTGAAGAGCTACTACGTCTCACCGCATGACTTGTGTGTGTGTGTGTATGTGTGTGTTTGTGTGGTTTTGGACTTTCTGTATGGGGTTTATGTTTTGTTTCTGTGTATGGAAAGTGTTTCTCTTTACTACCCCTGTGTAACAGCTGCGTTGCAGTTGAGGTGAGCGCTGCCAGTCATCATGGGCAACATCTTTGGCAACCTGTTGAAGAGCCTGATAGGGAAGAAGGAGATGAGGATCCTCATGGTGGGGCTGGATGCTGCTGGAAAAACCACAATCCTCTACAAGCTGAAGCTGGGAGAGATAGTTACCACCATTCCCACCATTGGTGTGTGAGGAAAGAAGTAATTGATGACGCAAATTGCTCAGCTTGTTTAACTTACTTTAATTCACTCCTTATTCAGGATTCAATGTGGAGACAGTGGAGTACAAGAACATCAGCTTTACCGTGTGGGACGTCGGTGGCCAGGACAAGATCCGTCCCCTATGGAGGCACTATTTTCAGAACACCCAGGGTGAGTGGGCCAGACCACAAACCTGTTCAGGGTTCATTTATGCTCAGCATTAATTCAGTTCAATTCAATTAAAAAAACTTTATTTGTCTCCATTGGGCAATTGAAGGGCGTATAGTAAAGACGTATACTGATGCAAATGTGGACATCTGTTGGTAACCCATATTAATTATGTCTGTATAACGCAGATTAAATGATTTGGGGGGGTGACAGTGTAAACCGTGATTCAAGCAACTCTAGAAACAAATGTGAAAAAAATAAAGCTAATTTAACAAAAATGGACAAAAATAGTTAGAAAACGAAGACGTGGAATTACATGATCACTGGGGGGGCACCGTTTGAAACTGATATATGTATCTTCTTATAC
The DNA here is from genome assembly GCA_013358685.1 of Antennarius maculatus. Classification (NCBI taxonomy): domain Eukaryota; kingdom Metazoa; phylum Chordata; class Actinopteri; order Lophiiformes; family Antennariidae; genus Antennarius; species Antennarius maculatus. The sequence continues at coordinate 18,865,709 of CM023607.1, forward strand.
AAATGAGTATTAATGAGCCGAAACAATCGGTAAGGCCTTTAAATATGTCATGACAACCTCCGAACTATTGTCTTAAGTTATCCCTGAAGCCTCTAGACCCAACTTGAATTGAACATGGGATGAACTTGACTGTGGCATACTTTGTTTTAACTCATAACAGCCGTTCTATCCCTCAGGTCTGATCTTTGTGGTGGACAGCAACGACCGTGAGCGGGTGAATGAAGCTCGCGAGGAGCTGATGAGGATGCTGGCTGAAGATGAGCTGCGGGATGCTGTTCTCCTTGTCTTTGCCAATAAGCAGGTATAGGACACTTATCCCTTTCTATTCGCTTCTGTACCTTTTCTGTTTATTAACTGGAGCGTCCACATTGACACACCAATTGTGGTTTGTTTCCAGGACTTGCCCAACGCCATGAACGCCGCAGAGATAACAGACAAGCTGGGCCTACACTCCCTACGCCACCGTAACTGGTACATTCAGGCCACCTGTGCCACCAGCGGAGACGGTCTCTACGAGGGTCTGGACTGGCTTGCCAATCAGCTGAAGAACAAAAAGTGAGGGCTATAGTCAGTAGAATGGGGAAGGGCCTGGGTTCCAGCTCCAGGTAGTGGAACCCATTGGGTTTACATGGAGAGGCTGCGATGAAAAGCTCCCAGGGGATGACTCTCGATGGTTACCTCCCCTGAAATACTTTCATTTCATCTCTTCTTTATCTTGATTGATGTTATGTTTGGATCTGCGGTGAGCATTTTAAAATATTTACAAAAGAAGTGTGTTGAAGTTTACCAAAATGATTTCCATTCTCTCAAGCTGAATAAATAAATAAATACATATTGGGATGTTATAGCGTAACGTTACTGTAAAGGCATTTAACCCTCCTCCACCCCCCCTTTTTACTTATAAGTGATGATGTCAGAGCAACCTCTCCTCAGATACTTTAACGGTCATGTAAATTGTAAAGAATGTCATAATCTTAAAGAGCAGCCGTTCCTCAGATACGTTTGAGTTCGTGTAAATTGTAAAGAATGGCGTAATAGAATAGTGGAATTACTAATACTGTCAGACTAGTGTCACATTGTTTAAATACAGTATACTCATACAGGCTCAGATAAACATAAAGATTTGTTTTATCGCTGCAAAATTCTTACTGAACATTTTATTTAAATGTATTTATTTACCTATTTTGCATAGTTTAATATTTGCTTAATGAGATACAAATCCTGTTGATACACTGGATGACATAAATAATTATTTTGTCAACATTTATTTATTGGTTTTTCATGGTTGTAATTTTAGTGTGTCTTAAATTTTTCTTTGCCTTTATTGCACATTCACTATTATTGCCATTGTGGCAACCAGAAGGCTGGACATTACTGCCTCCTGATATGCATGGAGATCCACCAGAAGTGGCTCACGGGCTTATAGGAGCTGTGAGCTGCTGCAGGCCTCTGCTGTAAATAAAGGTTTGCTCATCAGCCCACTTGCCTGCCTCCGTTGTGCGGTGTCAGGGAGGTGTGATAGCTGAACTGATGCAGAAGCACACTGTACCAGCTCCACAGCTGAGAAAACCTGCTGCTATTGGCCTCCCTGCATAATGAAGCTGCAGAGCAACTGATTTATATCAGAGATCTTACAGGATTTATTTTAAATTGTATTCAAGTCCTTTCATGTAAGAAGCTGCATATTGCTCATAAGTCTAATTTATCCATACCTATTTAGCCTGACATTACATGTGTTTCTTGTGTTAACCGTATCTCTGTGTATTCTGTTGCACAAATAAATCAAGATGCATTATTGTAGAAAAGGTAAAGTCTGTTTTGTTTTGTTTTTATATTTGTGAGTAGAGGGATTATTTTGGATCAAACAGACCGTTTTAATTTGATTTTAAATATTTGATGACTTTATCAGCTGGTTGGCTTTTGAGCATTCGTGCAAATCACATAATTTGAAAAGAAAATGTTGAGGATGCGCATCATAAGGCTTGTTAATACTGTTCGAGATCTGCAATAAAAGTTGATAAATGTTAGGGATTTAGTGGAAAGTTTACCAAATAACCTTCTAATATGCAAAAGCGTGCTTTTTGTGACTGTGTTTATGTGACATTCACAGTGTACCATGATGCTTGTGGTCAAGTTGAAATTGTTTTTGAATGATTGTAAATACTGGGGTCACTGTGTTGGCAGAAATGTAAATACGACAGGAGGTTGTGTCTGTGTTGTTACCTTTAGTCTGGTGGGAAAATAGATTTAGTGACCTTAGATTGCCGGTTCTGAAGTTTAACAATAGATTTGTTTGAGCGAATTTGTGACATTCCAGTAACTCATTAAGATCTATAACACTCACAGCTCTGTTGTCACTAAACCTCCTTTCACCGTCCGTGGGTTGAGGTAAAAATTTGCAAATATAGAAAAGTGAGAATACAGAGTGTTCCTGCCAATAATGATTGTCAAAATAGAAACAACCTGAAATTAATTATACAAATATGATTGAGAAGAGGAAATAAAACAATCTCCTGCTCAAGTCTTGAGTGATTTTAGGATTCCTGGCATTGCATCAGACAATAAAAATAAATAAATATTGATTTCTCCTCTTTTACTCAACTTACACTTTCTCCTCTTGCATGGATGGCAGCAACTTGAAAGATTACTGAACCTACAAAATTATTAAGGCGAAGAAATCTGTCTATAAATAATGTGTTGCTGTTTGTAAGTTAAAAAAATGTGAATATGTGTGCAAAATATGCATTTTCAGCATGCTGGAACATCTTATAGTCATATTTTGAACCAAGATTGACTTTCAGACTTTCCCTGATGTAATTAACTCCTAATATATATACATTTAAACTATAATATAAGGTCAGAACATCCTATAAATTAGCAACCATGTATTAAAAAAACCCTAAATTAAACTTGATTACTGAACATGTATTTCTGGATGTGGGCGGCGAAGGTGCTGGTCAAATAGGTGTTGAGGACATCATTGTGTCATCTTTCTCTTTTTGCTACCATCAAGAGATATTTGGCACAATCAGGTAGTTTCCCTGCGGAATTGCTGCACTCAACAGAGAGTCATTTTGTCTGAGCCAATCATAAGTCAATGTAGACCAGAGTGCCGCTGTGTCTCCAGGGGTGTGACAGCAGTATGTGGGTCAGCACTGCGCCCAGGGCCACCAGCCCCCAGGGCCCCCTGCTGGATGGCCACAATAGTAGCCCCAGGGTGGATGCCATAGCTGGGATTCCCACCCGTAACCGGGATGCCTTCGTCCAGGGCACAGACACACTGGCAGCAGCCTCACAATCAATTCATCATTCTCTGAAGGGAGTGGCAATTGCAAAAGGCCACAGCAGTCACCCCCACAGCTTGCCTTTGGAAGGGACAGGGCCACCAGGGCTGACACTGAGGCTGACACCGCAGTGGTGTTGTGAAACCGCCAGACTACAGAAACCATGGAATCATTGGGCCTTTGTTGGAGCCACTCTTCTCCACCTCACAACAGAGACGCCCCCCGGAGAATGTAAAAAAATAAGTAATGAGAGATATTTTGTCATTTGATACCATTTTAGTTATTTGCTTTATTCTGTTTTATCAAGTGAGAATGAAAGAAAACCAACTCGCTGCTGTTTATGTGTTCAAGTAAACATATGAGTCAAGATGGGTCATGCATTTTCTAACTGAGGAATGGTGCTCTGTAACGTTTTCAGTAAATGGACAAATCTCAGCACACTGTTTCACTTAGACGGGCTCAGAGATTGCGTTAAAATTTATGAGTCAATAAATAGTATAGTAAAAACAGCCATTTGGGTGCAGATATTGCTGAGGGTCCACCTCCCACATTGCCCTGCTGCAGGTCGGCAGTGATGGAACCGATTCTTGAGACTCTGGCTCCCCCTGCTGGTTAGAAAACTGCTGCTGGTTGGTTGTAACGAGCTCAAATTCACCCACGAACAACTGGAACGACCCTGCAATCTGTAGAAATCTTGTTAACTAGAAAACAGGACATTGGTGAAAGCATCGCTTCTTTGTCAGAGGAGATGAACATGAGGGGGAATTCTGAAGAAACTCATCATAATCACATAGCACAGAATCAGACTTGTCTAATCTCCAGTTACCCAACATTTTACCATGCCATATGAAAAACATGTTTGATCTGGATTCACCCCTGTTTACAAATGGGATACTTTTCCTTTTGTTTTGTGGAAATTAATTTGATGTTTTTTGAGCAGATTATGCTTAATCTACCTGATGCACCTGGTAGAATGTACATCTTTACCAACAAATACCTCCGTGTAGCCCGTGTGGACCATGTACCATCCCTGCAGACTGTAGTGCAGATCAGTTCTCATCTCATAATATTATAGAAACATGAAAAAAAACAACTTGTGGACTCCTTTTTCCGGATCTCAGTGGGAAAGCCTTCTTTCTCGATCAGTGCTGCTAACCTACACATTTGATGGAGTTTAATCATTTCGGGTGACACTGGGAAACATTATGAACAATGTCAAAGAAAGTGGAAAAATACCCAAATCAACCATTTTATTCCCATTTGCACCATCCCCAAGTAAAGGATGGGCATGACAAGAAAACATTGCCTTGTCCTGACACCATATTAAATTGATAAGACTTTATTTTTAAGGCTTTGGATTAAGTATTATGCTTTTATTAGCAAATATATCAAATTGATTGAGACAAGAATATATTTTTTTTTATTTGATGATAATGATTTCTCAGTTCAAAGTCCACACACTGATGCCACACCAAAACAAACAGCAGGACTTCTCCCATCTTTTGGTGGGTTACTGCTGATGATGCATTAGTGAACCATCCCGTTTTCCACTCGCTGTTAAGGAATCTTGTCTGATTAAACGTCATTTTATCAAATTAAGCATGAACTTGTTTTGGGTTCAGGAGTCACTTGATGAAGTGACAATGTGCCCATTGTGACGGGCTGCTCCATACGCATCAAAGAGGTGATTAACCAGTTGACAGGGCTGTGGGGACAATACATCCCTTCACAGGAGGAACAGTGCAGCCACACACATGCGCGCACACACACACACACACACACACACACGCACACACACACACACACACACACACACACACACACACACACACACACACACACACACACACACACACACACACACACACAGCTGTGCATTGAGAGTGGGAGCCCACAGCGATGCTGCACATGTAGCAGCTGACAGCATGAAACCAGAGTAACCTCACATAAAGGGACATACAGGGAACTTGGTGTTCACACTGGTATAAAAAGATTAAATTAAGACTTAGATTGTGTTTTGCCTATTGAAAGTAAGTTGTAGTTCTAATTTGTAAAAAAAAAAAAAAAAAAAAGTACCTGGTATCAGTATGTGTCATGACTGATTGATTTCTTTAGCTTTTCCACGTAGGCCTAATTTTGATTTTATTTGTGTGCCAGTAGAAATAAGAACAATTTACTAATGTTTCCTATATGACGTAGAAGTTTTGGGGTTTTTTTTGGCCATTTGGATGCTCAGTGAATAAATAGGCGGCAGCTAATGAAAAAAATGACGGACCATCCTCTGATTGGTGCATAAATCCGGCTCCTGGCCAATCATTTGTCCATCTGGTTGGGAAAACCCAGCAAAAATAAACCGCCATTTGTTCTCCTTTATCAGACTTACAATTAATGTGTCTACACAAAGTTAAAAAGAAGAAGCATTTCTCCATCACCCTAACCACCTGACATTGGAGTCTTTCTCTCATCTTCCAGATTGTGGAGCCTGAATTTTTTTTTTTTTGGTCTATAACATTTGTTCACATTTTTTCCCACACTTTCTGACACAACATTGACTGCTCGGAGATCTACCCAAACCTGGAAGATATGATAAAGCCTAAGTGAAGAGATTCAACATCAACATGATCCAGTGGCGAGTCTTACTACTATGTGCAACTTTAATATGGAACCTACAAACAGCATCCTCCCAAACCCATGAAGGTAGGGGACTTTGTGATTCTATGTTTTAACTTTTGTTGTTGTATTCACAAGCTGGTAGATTGTCTTCAGCATCTGTCCACTTTGAAAGGTCATAGCTTATGGTATGCAACAGAATAGAATAGAATAGAATAGAATAGAATAGAATAGAATAGAATAGAATAGAATAGAATAGAATAGAAAAGTTACCTTGCAAAGGGTTAAGTTTAAGCTGCCCTCATTTTTCCTCTGTCTCAGATCACACAGTACTTGTGCTCTCTTCCTTGAGAGCTTTTTTACTGTTATAACTGGCCTCTTATCTGAGCCCTTAATGCATCATTATATGACCGGTGTATACTGTATACTGCAAGGGATGAATGGAAGGAGCACTACTGCCGTAGTGGAGACAAATTGGCTCTATGGCATTTAGCCATGCTGTAAAATGTTACTTTGGACAGTTGCTCTTATCCATACCATGTGCACTCTGCAGACTTTTACTTATACTTTGGTCCATATCGGCAATCACTACTAGTCGGAATTATCATGCAAACTGTCAGATAAGATGTATGTTCAGGTTCCATCCATTCCATACTTTTTAGTGCACTGAAGCTGTAGGTTATGCTGCAGCCATCTGTCCAATGTTTTCAAACACATGCTAAAAAAGCTGTGCAAAGTAATTTTAGTGCAGCTGAAAGATGCATATTGCCAAGAAAGCAGGCAGCAGGATGCAAGCTGACTGCTGCAGGTGGCGGATTTTAGAACACAAATAGGAGGCGCCACCCTTGTTTGTCGGTATGAGCTGGTGTGTCTCCTTCATTCATGACATTTTCCCTCCTTGTACCACAATAGTCATCGTACACATGTCCTATTGTCTGCTGGTATGATCTCAGCATCACAGACCTCTCTGACACACACAAACACATGCACACACAGACGCACTGTCACTGCATTGCTCTTCACTCACTGAGACACACTGTCCACATTTATAGTTCCATCACAACGAAGTACTTTGTCTGGAAAGAAGCCCTGCTCTCCATGACCCTTGGCCTCCCCTCCTTCAGCCCCAGGCCTGGACCCCTCTGTGCACCAGTGTCATCGTCTGCGTCTTTTTCTCTGCTTCACATCAAAATGTCCAGCCAGAATAGCAGCAGACACAGCAACAGGAAGAGCCAGGAAACCCATAAATACTGAGGAAACAATTAAAGCTTACAGCACAAATATACGCCCTGTTAATAATTGAAGGACCACATTAGTTGTTTATTGCCTTCTTAAGTACCAGTGATAAATACAGATAATTAGTGCATTTCATGTTTTATAATACTGTATATTATTTCTTCTATCATCCCAACATAACTTTTGGTTTTTGCTTTCAGTACTGATTCTTAAAACAAATTAATCCTTGTCAGAATTATACTGTATCTGTGAGCAAAAGTTATGTATCAACCTAAGTATTCCTTGTTTTGATCATTGATTGGTATCTTTCCTACATCAGTGGTGTGTCCCGGCACACAGAACGGACTGAGCTCCACCGGCTCCCAAGAAAATCAATACAACTTAACCAAGGACCGATACGATGGCTGTGAGATCATTATGGGAAACCTCGAGATCACTCAGATTGAGAGTGACTGGGATTTCTCATTTCTCAAGGTAAAACACAAAGACTCTTTCTCTTGCTCACTTATCTTTCAAATAAATTGATCACGTACAATGATAGAAAGTGTGCACTTATGTTTTCCATCCAGACAATCCGAGAGGTCACCGGGTACGTCCTCGTTGCAATGAATCACTTTCAAAAGATACCTCTGGAGCAGCTGAGGGTCATCAGAGGAAACAGTCTTTATGAGAGACGCTTTGCTCTCTCTGTCTTATTTAACTACCCTAAGGACGGCACCAACGGCCTGCAGCAGCTGGGGCTGGCAAACCTGACAGGTAAAGAAGGTGAACAGGAGAACTCAAATCAATCAAAAATAGACCAAAGACTGCTTCTGTTCAGAGGAGAAGATGCTTGACATGATACATTTTGAGGGGAATCTGCTTTTTATGTCAGTATGCAAATTGCACAGTGAAATTGTAAGGTTAAAGTGGAGAGTTAGCACACCCCCACAGTGGTCCCACATGCTCCGATGATGCATGTTTTGTTCAATGCTTGGGGATAAAACCGGAGTACCCACAAAAAGTCCATTCAGACATGGAATGAACATGCAAACTCTACACAGGAAGGCCTTGTTGGAAATGCTGTGATTTGAATCCATGACCTTCTAGCCGTGAGGCTACAGTGTTAACCACTACGCCACTGTGTCCCTAATGACTTCATAGAAATTCTGCAGGGAGGAGTTCAGATAATCAACAATAAGTACCTGAGATACGGTCCTTGGATCTTCTGGCAAGATATCATCAGGGACAACAATGCTCCAATTGACATCCAGTACAATGGAGAGAGAGGTGGGTGTTGGGACAGGTCTGTTTTACAGGTCTTCACATTATCTCTGGATGGTCTCCTTCTTATAAGTGCCTTCTGTCTCTGTTCCTCTCTCAGGCCCATGCCATAAATCTTGTGGAGATTACTGCTGGGGGGCAGACAAGAGCCAGTGTCAGATCTGTGAGTGCCCATTTGTTCTGTTCCGTCTTCTCTTCTCTTCTCTTCTCTTCTCTTCTCTTCTCTTCTCTTCTCTTCTCTTCTCTTCTCTTCTCTTCTCTTCTCTTCTCTTCTCTTCTCTTCTCTTCTCTTCTCTTCTCTTCTCTTCTCTTCTCTTCTCTTCTCTTCTCTTCTCTTCTCTTCTCTTCTCTTCTCTTCTCTTGTCTTCTCTTCTTCATCTAGAATTTGGTTTCTATAAAATGACAAAAGACCTAAATAACTTTAGGAACATCTGGTATCACAAAAATGTCCTATGCACCTTAATTGATGATCAACTCAATTTTGCAAACTTCCTGATATAATGCACTGATTTTAGATTGTATTTCCTCTTACTTATCGGTTTTTAGTGTTTTTGAAGCTCTTTAGTGTTTTCATCTAATGTAAAATTGTAAAATGTTTTGAATGTGATTAAAGTGTTTTTGAAAAAGTAAAAAAAAAGTCTCTTCTTCATCCCAACTCATCTCTTCTGTTTCTCAGTAACAAAGATGGTGTGTGCTCCTCAGTGTAATGGTCGCTGTTTTGGGACGAGCCCCAGGGACTGCTGTCACATAGAGTGTGCAGCAGGTTGTAAAGGGCCTCTGGATGTCGACTGTTTTGTAAGTGCTTCTGTTTTTCAGAAGTTTTTCACTCTTCAGTACAACATTAAAGAATAAAAGGCTTATTTCTAATCAGAAAATGTCTTGTTTATTGTATTATTTTCTGTGATTCAAATTGCTTTCGATTTTATTGTAATTTGCATTACTAAAAATATTACTGATGGATTTTACCTTTATTTTATACCATCAAGAATTTATTTTTTCATCATCTCAACACTCACATTTTGTTGTATTGATACTATAGAACAACTATGATGTGAAATACTCCTTGCAGACACATGAAACTTGCAAAATGAGAATGGTCAGCCCACTTGCCAGCGTCTCTGATATCTGCGAACCAGCTGTTGAGCTGCAACAAATTCACATAATTTTTTATCATTGTGCTTTTTTTCTCTTAGCTTTGATTTTATAACAACAAAGCTTGTGAATTACAGTTCATGGAAGCCGACTTTAAAAACTCTCGGTGCCTGGAGGTGAATCTGCAGCAGTACGAGCAGCTGCGAGGCTGCATCTGTCCCATCTGTGCTCAGGGAACACAGTGTCAACCATGTTTTACACATTTGCGTGCCAGCATTTATTTATTATTGCTTAGCAGAGGTGCTGAAACCTAAATGGAATGAAATGAATCATTAATGACTGGTTCCTGATTAGTTCTGACTTGAGGACTGTGGTAAATTACAATGAATCCAGAAATCACTTCTCATGTATGAATGCTACCTCCGAGGATGTTGTGTATGTTTTTTATTGATTAGTTATCATACAGATTATATCACAACTACTAGACAGATTCTGGTGTTTAATCTGTGTGTGTGTGTGTGTGTGTGTGTGTGTGTGTGTGTGTGTGTGTGTGTGTGTGTGTGTGTGTGTGTGTGTGTGTGTGTGTGTGTGTGTGTGTGTGTGTGCGTGTGTGTGTGTGTCTGCAGGCCTGTCGTCATTTCAACGACTCTGGAGCGTGTGTCCCTCAGTGCCCCCAGACTTTGATCTACAACAAGCAGATGTTTAAGATGGAGACTAACCCCAATGCTAAATATCAGTACGGATCCATATGTGTCTCCCAGTGCCCCAGTGAGTGGCCTTGTTTTGTTGTTTTCTTTAGTCTTATGCAATGTGTTTTCTTGCTAGCATTTGTGCAACGTGACACATCTGCTAACCTTTTTTTATTGTGTGGAACCTGTTTTAAATTAATCTGGTCTCTGTAACATCTGAAACAATGGCATCATTCTCAATGTGATCCTGGTTTTATAATAGCTCTAGATTCTTAATCCCTCCTGAAGTTAATCACCATTTTTTTACGTCCCGCTAAGCGATGATGTATTGTAATTGTCAGCTTTTGTGTGTTCGTCCGTCCGTCCATACACCAAATATCTTCACAACCGTTGCAGATAGAAAGATGAAAGAAAAAGCACATTACTCAAGCAGCAAAGGGGATGTCTGCTGCCATGATTAAGCACTATATAAATAAAACTTGATTGATTGATTGATTGAAATGAGATGATGACCTTGACCTTGAGAAAACTAGGTCAAGGTCAATTTCAAATTTTATACACTCAGAAACCAGATTAAAAAGACGAGGGAGGCCAGTGTGAGTAAGACCATAGATCAAAGCACTAGCTTTGATCTATGGTCAAAGCACTAGCTTTGATCTATAGTCTGAGAGATATTTTCTATCCTGAGATATTTTTGCACATATCTCAGGAACCGGATAAGATAGAAAGATGAAACAAAAGCCGTTATATTCAGAGAGGTAAGGGGATGAAGCTTGACCTTCAAAAACTAGGTTAAGGTCACATTTTCACTTGTATATTTTTTTAGGCACACATCTCTGAAACCTCATGACAAATAGAATGCACCAATTACATTCTACAAGTAATTGTAGAATGTAATTGGTGCAGCTGGTTGGATCATGGGTCTTTTATTAAATGAACCTGACCTATGAAAGTAGGTCAGGGTAAAATTTTGAATTCAGGGGTGAATTCAGGTGTATGTTGCAGTCTGTGACTGCCTTGTTTTTGCTGTGTTTTTAGCTCATTTCGTGGTGGACGGCAGCTCCTGCGTAAGCGTCTGTCCCCCAGACAAGACCGAGGTGGAGAGAGAGGGCCAGAGGCAGTGTGAGCTCTGCAGTGGGCTCTGTCCAAAAGGTGAATGAACACTTTAAACATCTAGAGTTTCTGTGTCAGTCATTAAAGCAAACAATTCGGTAATTCCTGCAGTATGTGAAGGCACCGGTGCTGAACACAGACAGACCGTAGACTCCAGCAATATCGACAGCTTCATCAACTGCACCAAGATCCAGGGCAGCCTTCATTTCCTGGTCACAGGGATTCTTGGGTATTTGTCCCACCTGAAGAATATTAGACAAAACACTCAAAATGCTTCAAATTGTGCTTTCTTTTTTTTTTATTTACTGTAGAGATGACTTTAAAAACATCCCACCACTGGATCCTAAAAGGTTGGAGGTGTTCCACACTGTCAGAGAAATTACAGGTTTGTACAAAGTCGGTTGATGTCGTAAATAAATGAAAATATCTCATACTTCTATTTTTTTCAACCGATATACAAGTGAGTCTAAAACTAATTTCCTGCTTCATTGTGATAACTATGTGACAAAGTTTAATTGCATCTGTCTTTGATTGCCAGATATTCTAAATATCCAGTCGTGGCCTAAAGAGCTGAATGATCTGTCCGTTTTTTCAAGTCTCACCACCATTCAGGGGAGATCACTCAACAAGTAAGGCCTGTTATTTGTGTGTTATAACCAGCCTTACTGACATATGCACCATCTTATTGTTACCTGATTTTCTAGGGTCTATAATGACAGCTCATAATGAGTCTCCTGTGCAATCTGCAGACTTATCTAATGCTTTCTCAATGCTTCACAGTTGTGAGCAAGTACAGAATGTGGATCAGTCTCTAAAGCTACACCTAATCCGCAGATCAAAGTTGTACTTTGACTGTCATGCATTTAAAATCTATCCCTCATTTCTAACTTCAGTGGTATTTTCCTTCCTTCCCTCCAACCCTGTCTGAACCGAGACGTTTTTCTCTGATGGTGATGCACATCCCCACCCTCACCTCCCTGGGTTTGCGCTCTCTGCGGGAGATCAATGATGGCAGCGTGTACATCAGTCAGAATCCCAACCTCTGTTTCCAGCATACTGTAAACTGGACACAGCTTTTCAGAGGCAGCAGAGTTCGAGTCAACAACCTCAACAACAATAGGCCCCTAGCAGAGTGTGGTGAGAACACATCTATAAACTCTGGTCCAAACAAATCTTCTTCCACTTTGTGGTTCAGCTGTTGTAGGAGAGTTGTAAACATGATTAACACATTTCTGCAGAAGCATGTGAATGCTTTTCTTACATTGTTGTGTGTACAGTTGCAGAGGGCCATGTATGTCATCCGCTGTGTTCGGATGCAGGCTGCTGGGGCCCAGGAGACGATCAGTGTCTCTCTTGCAGGAACTACAGCAGAGGCAGCACATGTGTGGGAAGCTGTAATTTTTACATTGGGTCAGTATAAATTCACATGTTTTGTTCTAGTTCTTGCAGATGTTATTTGTATTTGAAATTAACTGACTTCATCTAACAATTTAATAATCATGTTATGTCCCCAGAACTCCCAGGGAATTTGCAGGGCCTGATGGTAAGTGTGTCCCCTGTCATCCGGAGTGCAAGCCTCGGACTGGCGAAATCACTTGCACTGGACTGGTAATCACTTTGTTTGACTGATGATTGTACCGTCTCTCTGTAAACAAACGTCACACTTTTGACATAATACAGTTTTTCTCGATTGCTTACACACATTTTCTGAAAGCATGCTTCATACTCTCAGAACTCTACACACAAATCCAAAAACACACACACAATGGTCAAAACCTCTCACTTCTCCTGCAAAATGAAGCTTTACTTTCAAAACAATGTTATCTCTTCTCAAAATGGTGTTTTGTTGTCAAATGACAAACACAAACCATCAAATGAGTAGACATTTATAAGAACCATTTGAACACTGATGTGCTCAATGTAAAACACTGTGATGAATGGAAAACACTTTTTCTCCTTTCATCATAAGGACTACGGCCTTTTTTGTTCAGTGTTACACTTACTACAGAAAGTACAGAAAAGAGTGTTGTCAAATAATTTAGAATATTGGTTTTACACTCAGAACAGAAAAATACAATGTAACAAATATATTTTATTCTTCCCAACAAAAACAATGTACACAGTGTACATCCAAACCAACACGAAGTTGCAAATACAAAACAGAAAAATGCAGTTACAGTAAGAAAAAAAAGAAAAAGAAACTATGCTGCATCCTGTCATCTGTTTGGATTTAGCCACAACACCTCATCCAAATCACAGGCAATGTTTTCCCTGGCCTGGCCATATCGCCTGGCATGGCGAACCTAGCCATGAAAAGAATCGACTGTTATATCTCCACATGCATCTTCCATAGCTTGGATTCATCTTCCAAAGCTGTGATTGCTAATTGTAAAACTGTGTGGCAAGTGTTTGCTGATGTGGTGAGTCAGTGCACATAGTAGGGCAATTACATTTAGAATTTTGAATGACAGTGTGTAGTGTTTTGAAAAAAGTGTGTTTTACAATTGAAATTTGAGTGTAAAGCAGAAATTGTGTTTGTAGTTGAGCAGAAATGGTTCAGGGGGCTGGCGCATGAGTTACATGTTGTGGTATTGTGTCTCAAGTACCAGAAAATGTGTGTAAGCAATCTAGAAAAATCCAATCTCTTTAGTTTCTGACACATTCCTGGCCTCCGTAGGGAGCAGACAGATGTACAGCATGTGCCAACCTACGAGACGGTCCTTACTGCATGTCGTCTTGTCCCACTGGGGTGAATGATGGCCAGAAAGGGCTGATATTCAAATACCCCACCAGGGAGGGTCACTGTGAACCCTGTCATCAAAACTGTACACGAGGGTGAGACATGGCTTGAAGTGTGTGTTTTTCATGTATCCATTCAGTTGTGTGTGACAGAAATGTAGTCAATGAATGCTGAAGATGACGTGTGGTTGTGCTGCAGATGCTCAGGCCCAGGCTTCAAGGAATGCTTGGAGGCACCCAGACTAGCTGCTAGCAGGTGAGTGTCTCCCCCTGCTGGTGATAATAACACAGCTCTCCAATACACAGCTGACAGTTGGTCATTTTCTCCAGAGAATACCAAACTATACATTAAACTCTACACTAGCTAAATGAATGAAACACTTCTGATCCTCTATTAAACTGTATTTATTATTAAATTAATGTTCAATATTCACTGAGATGGCAATGCTGTATCATATATCTCAGTTATAGGCTTTCTGTTTTTTACATCCCGCGAAGCGGTAATATATTGTAATTGTCAGTGTTTGTGTGTTGGTCCATCTGTCCGTCCGTACCTACGTCCATCAAATATCTTCACAATCGTTGCAGATAGAAAGATGAAACAAAAAGCACATTACTCGGGTGGCAAAGGGGATGAAAATGAGATGACGACTTGACTTTGAGAAAGCTAGGTCAAGGTCAAATTTCAACTTTTGTACATTTTTTTGCACATATATCAGGAACTGGATAAGATAGAAAGATGAAACAAAAGGCGTTATATTCAGGGAGGCTAGGTGATGAAAATTAGATCACAACCTTGACCTTGAAAAACTAGGTAAAGGTCAAATTTTCACTTTTACACCTTTTAGGTACACACCTCTGAAACATGATGAGATATAATCACAAGACAAAAAGCAACATTTTCAGTAAGCCAGAGGCACAAAAATGTGTAGGTCAGGGTAAAATTTTGAATTCAGGGGTTTCGCGGGATGTTGCAGTCTCCGACTGCCTTGTTTGTTTTTATGTATCCAAACCCTTAAATCTCACCCTGTTTCATGCTGCAGTGGACAGATTACAATCATAGCTTTAGGTGTCCCGGCTGGCTTGATCTTCTGCCTGGTTTTGTTTTTCCTGGGGGTACTTTACCACCGAGGCCTCGCCATCCGCCGCAAGAGAGCCATGAGAAGGTACCTTGAGAGCGGAGAGGTGAGACTTTAGAGACCATCTGATAACATGAGCTGAAACAGGTATTTGATTTCAAAGAGAGAACAAAAATGAATCTGGTTTTTGTCGTTGTTGTTTTGTCAGAGCTTTGAGCCGCTGGGACCTGGGGAGAAAGGTACCAAGGTTCACGCCCATATCCTCAAGCCCTCGGAGCTCAAGAAAATCAAGGCCATTGGCTCAGGGGTTTTTGGCACAGTCAACAAAGTATTTAACCTTTTTTTGAACCTGCATCGATTATCCACTAATTTGTGTGATGTTATAGTTACAGATTTGCAGCCTTACACAATTTTCACAAACTAATCAACTGATGTTACTTCTGATGTTTATTTTATCTTTTCAAATTTAAGGGATTTTGGACTCCAGAAAGAGAAACAGTAAAGATTCCGGTGGCCATTAAGACGATCCAGGATAGCTCAGGCCGACAGACCTTCACTGAGATCACTAATGTGAGCATAATAGCCTCCTACACATTTAAAAGAAGTTAAAATATTGTAGAAATATCCGCTTATTGGAAAAATAACATGCAATATTTTCAGACAGATTAGCATGTGTTTTGGTATTTGCAATTCCTGTATATCTATGAGAGGCTTCATAAACTACTAGATCAGTTTTACAGATACTTTTAGCTTTCCTTCAACGACAGAAAACTGTGCTATACTTGATAATTTTCTCTCTTTGTAGCATATGCTGTCCATGGGCAGCCTAGATCACCCCTATATCGTTAGGCTGCTGGGCATCTGTCCAGGACCGTCTTTGCAACTGGTGACCCAGCTTAGTTCACAGGGGTCCTTACTGGAGCACATCAGGCATCACAAGAACACCCTGGACCCACAGCGCCTGCTCAACTGGTGTGTACAGATTGCTAAAGTGAGTGCAGCTTGAAATTCATATTTTTATGTAGCCAAGAGAATATGTTTTCAGATAATTTATACAGTGTAGATACATTATATAAATATATATTACAAATATCCTCAGGGTATGTACTACCTAGAGGAGCACTGCATGGTCCACAGGAACTTGGCTGCCCGGAATGTCCTGCTGAAAAACGATTACCAGGTCCAGATCTCTGACTACGGCATAGCGGACCTTCTTTATCCAGATGACAAGAAATACGTTTACACCGACACCAAGGTTGCGGCGACTCACAGATTGAGATACACCTTGAATTATTAAGCTCCATTTTTCACTTTCTCATCATTTAATGGATTCAATCTGCATGATTTGTCTGCAATGTTTTTCTTAATCCAGACACCCATAAAATGGATGGCACTTGAGAGCATCTTGTTCCGGCGGTACACTCATCAAAGTGACGTTTGGAGTTATGGTGAGGGGTTGTGTGTTTGTGTGTCCTTTTGAAAGCTGGATATTTTGCCAGGGAGGGATCTTAAAATTGGCGTCCCTCTATCTGGACAGGGGTGACGGTGTGGGAGATGATGTCATTTGGCGCGGAGCCATATGCCTCCGTTCATCCTCAGGAAGTACCGAGTCTGCTGGAGAAGGGCGAACGCCTGTCGCAGCCCCATATTTGTACCATAGACGTCTACATGGTCATGGTTAAATGTGAGTGTCATTGCATCAGTGCACACAACCACAAAAACACGATCTGAATTTTTAAAAATTATTTTCGTTTAGGCTGGATGATTGATGAAAACATCAGGCCAACCTTTAAGGAGTTGGCCAGTGACTTTACCCGCATGGCAAGAGACCCACCTAGATATCTTGTCATCACGGTACTGTGATCATTGATTATTTAATAAAAAGCCCACTGGATCACTACTCAGACCTTAGGTTCTGTACCTCCATGCTATCCTGTAGGTTGAAGGAACAGAAATAGCCTCAGGGGAGATGCATCGAAGGGAGTCAGAGCGAGGGCTTCTGGAGGCTGATTTTGAGGACCAGGACGAGGACGGTTTGGCTACGCCTCCCCTCCAGCACTCGCCATCATGGAGTCTGTCTCGTTCACGAAATAATTCTTACAGGGTAATGATATAGACATTTGATGCAATGCACTGTGACTGCAGGAATAAACACATACTGCTTTTTTCTTTGCTGATTATTAGAGTGGCACTTCTCAGGCCGGGCATATTGGATACCTGCCAATGACGCCCAGCCCTGTGGACAACATTAGGCAGGTATGATAATCGTTCACATTCTCACAAAGCGAATTCAAATGAAATCATATCCACTCTGTATGGATAGTATTGTTTCCTGTTTATTTTGCACGGGTAGTAAAATAGATATATTTTCTATAATAGCGTGGCTTTAATCTGTATTATTATTAGAATTTCCAATCGCTGTATTAAAGTGTGTTTTATGACTTAACACTAGGTGATTGCTTCAGCCAATCCGATCCGTGTGGCCTTGTTAAAAATAATTGCATTTGGATCAATGACTGCCATTACTCCCTGCAGCTCTGGCTCCAGAGGCCTTGGTTGAGCTCGGTGTGGACGCTACCTGAAAGGTCAGAGTTCAGGGTGAGTGGCCGAGAAGTGGAGCTGCGCGTTGAAGGTTTACAGAGTGGGAGTCTTCACAGTACCGGATTTGGCTCCGAGAGGGGTAATCCTCTAACATCCACCAGCTGGCACAGGAAACTGTCAACAGCATCGAGTCCATCTTCATATAAGGTGTGTACGGCAGCGGAGGAGGAAGAGGTGGACCATTACGGCTACATCCTTGCTGGGTTGCCTGTTACTCCAGACAGAGGTAAATTACCGACATGTGGTCAGAGTGCTGACCACATTTGCTTTCTGAAAAAAATTTCTAAATGATAGAAGAAACGCTAAATAATACCTCATGATCTTCCATTCAGTTTGCAGAGCCCCTCGGTCTGGACGAAGAATAACAAGACTGAAGAGCAATCTGCCTCCTGTGGTGATAAATCCTTCCCAGGAGTATGAACTCATGAGTAAAATGTGTGGGACTCCTCCTTGTTCAATCAGTGGCATCTTATCACATACTGATGATCCCTCTGTGGCACTTTGCCACAAAACATTACCATTAGTCTCTCCATCCTCCATGGCTCCATTGGCTGTGGAGGACACAGAAACTCTGACAGGAATCTTAACTGAAAGGAGAGAGCAGTTGGATGCAGAGTGTGAAAGAAAGGTTGCAGAACAAAGAAATTCCACAGACAAACATCAGCTCCCTGAGGACTCTGCTAATGAGCTCAGAGCTGTGGATGACCAAGAAGGGCTAGGGGGAGGGATAGGCAGGTATGAATACATGGATATCAGGAGATCGAACTCAACGGAAGATGAAGATCGACATCAGGAGAGATGTGGGAGTCAAATATCTGCAGAGACAGACGAGACAGACAAAATCATGGAGGATCTAAGAAAACAGCATGAGGAGGAAGAGGAACTGGAGAAGCACCACAACATTAACAAACAACCTGCACTTCAGGGGAATCTGATCATGCCAAAGCCAGATGTGTTCACATCTGGGGGAGAAAAGATGGAGGAATATGAGGAGATGACCAAAGTTGAAGTGGTGCGCAATGGATGGCAGCCGGCAGACTACCAGAACCTCCCAGCGAAGGGGAGGGCTGTACCTGAGGAGGCAGGCAATGGCAGGTGTGCAGGGATCGGAACATACATCAAGGTGTGCACCGGCATAGGGGAGCCTGGCAGCAACACATCATTTGACAACCCAGACTACTGGCATAGCAGACTCTTTCTCAAGCCAGATGCTGTACGCACCTAATGTGGACTGGGAGACATGGAAACGGATGTCGTTATTTTACTTCCAAGTGTAAATGCATGTAGTTTGTTAGTATTTTCTACCTATTTCCATTGTATCCATGTATTCACATGTCTTTGTAAGACAAAATGATAAGAAATACACTTTTAAATCTTAGTTTATATTTTTTTTGTATGTAAACAGATGTTAATAAAATTTGATTAGTTAACCTAAAGTGCCACGAAATGTTGTCACCATACGGTGTTTATCTGCAAACTTTAAGGAGTATGTTGGGCAGATCCTGGCTCAAAAACAGACATATAAATGTAACCTTAAAATTATGTAACAATGATTGCTTCATTAAGCAACATAATGCAATCTAGACCCATAGGCATTCTGTGGGGATTCTGCATAGTGTGGCTACGTTCTGCTGTCCAGAGATGTAAAATAGATGAATTGGCAAATTGGTTAAGTGTGTGTGTAAGTGTGAATGTTTGTTTCTACAACTGGAATGAAGTGGGGACCTGTCCAGGGTGTACTCTACCTTTCATACTGAAGCAGAGTCCAACCTACTAGCTCCGCAGCGTGTTCGTTAGATGATCAGGGCATACAGATGACTCTTGAGACGATGGTTGGAAGTTCATGGTACTTTACTTACAGAGCTCCGGGTCGTTCTCTAATACTACAGAACAATGGTGAATGCGGTACGAGAAGGACAAATTCTTATCTCAAGACAGTGGTATTTAAACTGTTGAAGACAGGCATGATGTCACATGACTCTTTTACAGGGATGCAAATAAATTCAAAAGGGACAGTCTGAGAAAGAAATGGTGAAGGGACAGTGAAAGAGACAAATGGTGAATGCACGATAACCTCAAGGTCCGTAAACTACATCTTCAAAGGCTGGGAAACTGGTTGTTTAGCTGGTTATTTAGCAAGTGTTGATTTTATCCTGTGAGCAGACCTCATTTACAGTTAAACAAAAGAACAGAGTGAGTGTGTGTGTGTGTGTGGGGGGGGGGGTAAATCCTGTGGAAAGGGTTCACCAAATGTTCTTCTACCCCTAAAGGCCAAAGGTATTTCAGTATCAGTATTTCCTATATAGTTAACCTAAGCAATAAACCAGAACAACAACCCTGGAGAACAAACCTAAGGGTGAGAGGTTGATCAAAAGATTTAAATGCTTTTCCCATGTAAAGACCTGAACAATGAAATTAAAATTTCCTTCAATACATAGCCAGCAAGGTCAGGTTCCAGCTCCCCTTTGACCCTGCAAAAGGAGAAAGACTTTATGGAGAATGGATGAATGTTTTCATTGTTACCACAGCTACTTGAATGATACAGTATTAAATGACAATTGAGATCATTCTTTTTTTTAATAAGATGTTATTACGAGTCCTTTTTTAAACATTAATAAATATTATTTTGCTAATAATAAACCACTTGTGTTATTGATTTTTGCACATTATCGTTGCGTGCTGTAGTTTTCATGTTCTCCCAGCGTCTTTGTGGGTTCCCTCCAGGTTCTCCGTTTTCCTCCCACTACGAAAACAATAAAGGTATGTGAGCATGAATAGTTTTTTATTTTTCTGTGTGTTCCACAGTGATAAACTTGTCCTGGGTGTAGCGCCAAAAGCCACCCTCGGTGGGCTCCAGAACCCCCCCGTCCAAGAAAATTACTAAAGAAAAGTGGTTATTAAAAATGAATGCACGAATGACTGATAGGATTGATGAATGGATGTGCTGTTTAAAAGTGTACTGATTATGTGCAAGATAAAATATCAACATGAAAATATTGCTTCATTTGTTTAAATGTGTCGTTAAAAATAGCTATTTTGCATTAGGACCTTACATTCCATCAGAGGTTCTCTACAAGCACGACAAAGTGAGATGGAGGCATTTGAACGCATCGGTGACGCATTGCGCGCGATTTGGTGGAAGACATATCAGAGATGATACACAGGCGAGAGATATTTTCACCACGTTTCCGTTTTTGTTCAGATCCGGGTCATAGTGTAAGTTATCTCTTCTGTTTCAATGAGTTAAAACCTTAGAAACACTTGATAAGTATCCTAAAAATGAGTGAAACTACATCGAAAAAAAGTCATGTGAACTTTATTTAACAAAACTAACCTATGATAAATATGTCATTTTGTATACATTACTATATTTTCCAACATTCCGTGTACTTTATTATTCTATTTTTTCTTGCAGAGCATCTCCACAGATGAAATCAGGGCTATCAGAATGCGTCCATTCACATCTTTAATTTTATCGACGCGCCGTAAAACCCTTTACATGTGTGTTTTCTCTGAATCAACCATGTATTACAGATTTCCTGTGTAAAACAGAAGCCAGCCCTATCCTGTACGCTGATGACTCCTTCGTGGTCTAATTTTAAATGCCCGTGTAGGATGATTTAAAATATCATCCAAGCCTTTTTCTGCAGCGGACCTCAGAAAATCGATGCGGGTGGGTAACTATCTTGACCCTGAGGTGCTGAAGTCGGGCGGGCCAGCAACGAAAGCAGCGTGGTCTTCCTTCTGACACCCACCGGGGAAAAAGTTCGTCTGGGCTTACGAACACACTGTCAACATGTCTGGAGATGACGAGACGCAGGAGCAGACCATCGCTGATGACTTGGTGGTCACCAAGTACAAGATGGGAGCCGAGATCGCAAATCGTAAGTCTCATGCGTATTACATTTTTGAATGAACCGTCCACGCGTAACGCGGTGCGTCTAATGTTAGCTAGCGGTGTCAGCTAGTCCCTGGTAACAGATGTGCCATGTGGTGCAGTGCTTCCACCTTGACATCGTGTTTAGAAAAATGACTTTGTTTATTAAGAATGAGACGTATATAACCTAAATAACATCAGGCAGATGTTCTTTAGTTACACATTAGCCTGTATTTGTTGAACGTCACGTTGCTGTTACGTTAACCTGGTGTGCTAGGTAACATTAGCTGTGTGCCAGAGCTACCCCGTTAGCAAGCTAGCAGCAGCCGCTAGCATCAGGATCACAGATAACAATGACAGGTGCAAAACTGAGTGACAAATGGAGTTTCCAAAGAGTGCTAAACGAACTGGTGTATATTTGGCTACAGCAACTTCAAATCCAAACGAATACGATTGCTTTGAAACTTTGCTGAAGACTATTTGTTTTAAATGTTTGGGAGTTTTTTTTTGTTTTGTTTTGTTTTACCGGGAAATCATGCAGCGTAATTACCCAGAGAAGTACAGTACATCAAGGACTGCTTTATTATAATACATCAAACTGAAATTTTCATTATTATACTTTGAATACTGAAGCACACTCAGAAAATATATTAAGTCAACATTTTGTTTCGTAAATTTTCGGACTGCCGAGTTCAACCCAACGTAAACTCATACAATACCTACACACTAATAAATCAATGGCCGCTCAGCATATATTATTTTTACTATTATAAAGAAGTCATCAACGTGACACAGAAAATTATAAACATATAAAGATGATAAACATATGAACGGCTGATGCAGGATTACTATTGTAGCAACACATCATCAATAAGGTAACTAATCAGTCTCACGACAATCAAAACCCAGCTCACATTCCTTATTTGTGAAAAATCCAATGCTTGTTGAATTTTGCTTCACAATGATAGGAAAAGCCAACATTGAAGGATTATAATGTTAAATACAGTAATGTTTTGTTTTAGTGCAGAACTAAAGTCACCTAACTGGACTTTTCATCTCTTGTATTGCAGAGGCCCTGAAGATGATTGTTGGGGCATCTGTGGCCGGAGCCTCTGTGCTCAGCCTGTGTGAAAAGGGGGACGCCTTCATTATGGCAGAAACCGGGAAGATCTACAAGAAGGAAAAAGACATGAAGAAAGGTAAGTCCTATAATGATGCATGTCTGTGGCAATAATAAAGTGTTTGAGCCAGTTTCATCTTATTCATTTTTTTTTTTTCCTTTTGTAGGTATTGCTTTTCCTACTTGTGTTTCAGTTAACAACTGTGTATGCCATTACTCTCCTTTGAAGAGTGATCCTGATGTCCTACTGAAGGACGGGGACCTCGTCAAAATGTAAGCTGCTGAATGGATCATGGATCTGTTATCTCAGAAAGTCTATTTTATATTCCCAGGTTTGATTTTGCTTTCCTCGTGTTTTCCTATTTCGTTTTTTCACAGTGATCTTGGCGTTCATGTTGATGGCTTTATCTCAAATGTGGCTCACAGCTTCATCATCGGTGTGACAAAGGTATTTCATCACTGGCAGAATAAATTACATCACTGTAGATTTCATTATTTTATTTACCGTGGCTTGTAGCATGACTGGGCTTGCACCAGGAGCTAGTATGACTAAGCCACTGTGGCTCAGTGTAAACAAATTGAGTAAGCCACAAAAAGCCACATTCTCTGTCCAAGACAGCGACTTGCTATAATGGCAAGTAAAACTTACAAGTAAACATTGAATAATACCAAGAATCAAATTTTTTAAAATCAAAGTGTCAAAGTTAAAATGTCTTGTAGTCCAAGTAAAACTTACAAGCAAACATTGAGTAATATTTTGTATGACTGAATCTTCACATAGTGAATGCAACCTTTCAATTGTTGGGGGATGTAAAACCAAACTCGCTGTAGGGATGTGGGGGGGATATTCCCCCCCACGGGACATTTTTTAGAAAATGGGGTTGTTTTCCTGCATTCTGGTGCATTCTGAGGGCAAAATCTTCTGTTCAGAAAGATTTTCCCCTAAAGTCAATAGTTCAAGCTTAACTATCTTTATTTCTATTATTTTTTATGCAGGTATAAATGTGAGATTCAAGAACTGAAAGCTTGCATTCACTATGTGAAGATACAGTCATACAAAATATTACTCAATATTTACTTGTAAGTTTTACTTGGACTAGAATAAATTTTAGCTTTGACTTAGACAACACCATTAGTATGCCATAGTTTAGTTTTTGTTTTAATTCGATAATATGATTTTTCATTTCAATTTATGCAGGCATGAAAAATAGCAAGCGAGGTGAATACACATTTACATGCATCCCTGGTTATTCCTGCCGGTCATAGAGATCAAAAATCTAAGACTACAAAAAAGTATTAATAACATCTTTCATTTACCTTCTGATCGGTCTGTCACCACTCTTACCCCCTCTCAGCATTCACCATTTGTTGTTCATTTAGAATTTTAATGCAAAATCTACTATAAAACACTCTATTCTCATTTTCTTTCAATCGATTGTCCTCGCATTGTCGTACACCAATTCGCGGGTTTAGCTTGTAAAAAAAGAATCCTGTTGTTTTTTTTTAGTGCTGTCAGGCGATTAAAAAATTAATCTAATTAAAGGATTTGTAATTAATTAATCTAATTAATCGCATTTTAATCTCATACCTGCTAAAGGCCCAAAAATAAAGAATTTGAATTCTAGGACATTACAAAATTGTAGTGCATGACTAATCAATGGAATACACCAAGAAGAGAAGATTTGAAATCCATATTTTTATTGGTTAAGTGTGCTTTATAAATTAAATTCAAAAGAAAAAAGGCCAAGGACATCAGCAAACCAATTAGGCCAGGTGCAATTCTCAAAAATGCAATACAAATACAGTTAAATAAAATAAATTTCAGAAATAAAATAAGGCTGAGTCTCAATCAAAATGAATGCTAAAGCTGTCTCAATACAGCAATTCAAAATGAATAGTATAACATGCCTCTAAATAAGGCAACACCAATAACGAGATGCCAACAGCCTTTTCCTTTAAAATGGTAAACTAACGTTCAACTCTGTGTCCTTGACATGTTTTGCATTTAAATGATACGTTAGGCTGTAGCCGCAAGAGGGCACAAGCCAGTGTCTTATTGTGCCGGTCCCAAGCCCGGATAAATACAGAGGGTTGCGTCAGGAAGGGCATCCGGCGTAAAACATTTGCCAAATCAAATATGCGAATCAAACCTATGACTTCCATACCGGATCGGTCGAGGCCCGGGTTAACAACGACCGCCATCGGCGCTGTTGACCTACAGGGCGTCGGTGGAAATTGGATTACTGGTGGTCGAAGAAAGAGAGGAGGAAAGTGCGTTCGCACGAAGAAAGAGAAGAGGAGCGCCAAGAGTATAGGACTAAGAGTAGGGACGTTGAATGTTGGAACTATGACAGGAAAAGGTAGAGAGTTGGTCGACATGATGCAGAGGAGGAAGGTAGACATACTGTGTGTCCAGGAGACCAGGTGGAAAGGTAGCAAAGCTAGAAGTTTAGGAGCAGGGTTCAAGTTGTTCTATCATGGTGTAGATGGGAAGAGAAATGGATTAGGAGTTATCTTGAAGGAGGAGTTTGTTAGGAATGTCCTGGAGGTAAAAAGAGTGTCAGATAGAGTGATGAGTCTGAAGCTAGAAATAGAAGGTGTGATGTTCAATGTTGTTAGTGGGTATGCTCCACAGGTAGGATGTGAGCTGGAGGAGAAGGAGAAATTCTGGTTGGACTTTGATGAAGTGATGCAGAGCATACCTAGAAGTGAGAGAGTTGTCATTGGCGCAGACTTCAATGGACATGTTGGTGCAGGTAACAGAGGTGATGAGGAAGTGATGGGCAGGTTTGGTATCCAGGAGAGGAACGCAGAAGGACAGATGGTAGTTGACTTTGCAAAAAGGATGGAAATGGCTGTAGTGAATACTTTCTTCCAGAAGAGGCAGGAACATAGGGTGACCTATAAGAGTGGTGGTAGGAGCACACAGGTAGACTACATCTTGTGTAGACGATGTAACCTGAAGGAGATCAGTGACTGCAAAGTAGTGGTAGGCGAGAGTGTAGCCAAACAGCATAGGATGGTGGTGTGTAGGATGACTCTGGTGGTGAGGAAGATGAAGAGGGCAAAGACAGAGCAGAGGACGAAATGGTGGAAGCTAAAAAAGGAAGGGTATTGCATGACCTTTAGGAAGGAGTTAAGACAGGCTCTGGGAGGTCAGGAGGTGCTTCCAGATGACTGGACAACTACAGCTAATGTGATCAGGGAGACAGGTAGGAGAGTATTTGGTGTGTCATCTGGAAGGAAAGTAGATAAGGAGACTTGGTGGTGGAATGGGGAGGTACAGGAGTGTGTACAAAGAACGAGGTTAGCTAAGAAGAAGTGGGACACTGAGAGGACTGAGGAGAGTAGACAGGAGTACAGGGAGATGCAGCGTAAGGTGAAGGTAGAGGTAGCAAAGGCCAAACAAGAAGCTTATGATGACTTGTATGCTCGGTTGGACAGTAAGGAGGGAGAGACTGATCTATACAGGCTGGCAAGACAGAGAGATAGAGATGGGAAGGACGTGCAGCAGGTTAGGGTGATTAAGGATAGGGATGGAAGTCTATTGACAGGTGCCAGCAGTGTGATGGGAAGATGGAAAGAGTACTTTGAAGAGTTGATGAACGAGGAAAATGAGAGAGAACAAAGACTAGAAGAGGTGACTGTTGTGGACCAGGATGTAGCAAAGATTAGCCAGGATGAAGTGAGGAGAGCACTGAAGAGGATGAAGAGTGGAAAGGCAGTCGGTCCTGATGATATACCTGTAGAGGTTTGGAAGTGTCTAGGAGAGGTGGCAGTAGAGTTTCTGACTGGGTTGTTCAACAGGATCTTAGATAGTGAGAAGATGCCTGAGGAGTGGAGGAGAAGTGTGCTGGTGCCCATTTTTAAGAACAAGGGAGATGTGCAGAGTTGTGGCAACTACAGAGGAATAAAGCTGATGAGCCATACAATGAAGTTATGGGAAAGAGTAGTGGAAGCTAGACTAAGGGCAGAAGTGAACATTTGTGAGCAGCAGTATGGTTTCATGCCAAAAAAGAGTACTACAGATGCAGTATTTGCTTTGAGGATGTTGATAGAGAAGTACAGAGAAGGCCAGACGGAGCTGCATTGTGTTTTTGTAGATCTGGAGAAAGCTTATGACAGGGTGCCCAGAGAGGAACTGGTATTGTATGAGGAAGTCTGGAGTGACAGAGAAGTATGTTAGAGCGGTGCAGGACATGTATGAGGACTGTAAGACAGCGGTGAGGTGTGCTGTAGGTGTGACAGAGGAGTTCAAGGTGGAGGTGGGACTGCATCAGGGATCAGCTCTGAGCCCCTTCTTGTTCGATATGGTGATGGACAGGCTGACAGACGAGGTTAGACAGGAATCTCCATGGACTATGATGTTTGCAGATGACATTGTGATCTGCAGTGAGAGCAGGGAAGAGGTGGAGGAGAAGCTAGAGAGGTGGAGGTTTGTCCTGGAAAGGAGAGGGATGAAGGTTAGCCGCAGTAAGACAGAGTACATGTGTGTGTGAATGAGAGGGACCAAAGTGGAAGCGTGAGGTTACAGGGAGAAGAGATCAAGAAGGTGGAGGATTTTAAGTACTTAGGGTCAACAGTCCAGAGCAATGGAGAGTGTGGAAAAGAGGTGAAGAAGCGTGTACAGGCAGGATGGAATGGGTGGAGAAAAGTGTCAGGTGTGATGTGTGATAGAAGAGTTTCAGCTAAAATGAAAGGAAAGGTGTACAAAACTGTGGTGAGACCAGCGATGTTGTTTGGTCTAGAGACAGTGTCACTGAGGAAAAGACAGGAGGCAGAGCTGGAGGTAGCAGAGATGAAGATGCTGAGGTTCTCTTTGGGAGTGACCAGGAAGGATAGGATCAGGAATGAGTACATCAGAGGGACAGCACATGTTAGAGGTTTTGGAGATAAAGTCAGAGAGGCCAGACTGAGATGGTTTGGACATGTCCAGAGGAGAGATAGTGAATATATTGGTAGAAGGATGCTGAGTTTTGAACTGCCAGGCAGGAGGCCTAGAGGAAGACCAAAGAGGAGGTTTATGGATGTAGTGAAAGAGGACATGAAGGTAGTTGGTGTGAGAGAAGAGGATGCAAAGGACAGGGTTAGATGGAGGCGGTTGATTCGCTGTGGCGACCCCTGAAGGGAAAAGCCGAAAGGAAAAGAAGAAGGCTGGAGCTGCTTCGGCGATATTAAAATTCTCTTTTACAAAAGGTACAAATAATAATAATGGATTAGATTTATATAGCGCTTTTCTGGACACTCAAAGACGCTTTACATCGGATCCATTATTCATTCACTCCTCATTCATACTTGTTGATGGTAAGCTACGTGTGTAGCCACAGCTGCCCTGGGTCAGACTGACGGAGGCGTCTACAGCGCAGATTGGTAGCACAGAATCACTGCGTTTTTGTTGATAGTCCCGTCTTTGTTGTTTTTATAAATAAACTTTCCGCCCAAAGGTCCGAGTGGGCTTGCCTCGCTCTCCTGTGTCGCCTCCATCTCTGTTGTCAGTCACTCTGCTTTTGACTAGTGGCGCAGTTACAAAGTGACGTAACACTGCAGCCTACGGGTCACTCAATGGGCCAAATTTAAAATGCTTGCGCATTGACTTGCCACTCGCGATTAATTGCGTTAATTTTTATAGTGTGTTAATTTGCAGCGTAATTAATCTGATTAATCCGTTAAAGTGACAGCCCTAGTTTTTTTTTATTGGGCGAGAGGCGGTCATAACCCGAGTGCATATTTAATGATCGGGAGCGTTCGGGTCACTTCGGCTATTTCCGTCGGCATGCGGAAATAGTAGCATGCTATTATTTTCTTATGTTATCGCTCGGGGATTTTCGCGAGTCCAAAAAAGTTGTCCATTTTAGACTTTTTTTCCTAAAAATAAGAACACCACTGTGGCTACACAAGCTAAAAACCTTGTAGCCATATGGAATTTACTTCACCTATGGCGAAGTGGCGAATGGCTAGTGCAAGCCCAGCTTGAATTATTGGTTGTCATAGTATTAACAGCTAGTCGAGCTGTGTTACGTTCCTGCAATCTTAACCTTTCCTTCTATCTCTCTTCAGGACAACCCACAGACAGGGAGGAAGGCTGATGTTATTAAAGCAGCTCACCTCTGTGCTGAGGCTGCTCTGCGTCTTGTTAAGCCCGGGAACCAGGTAAACCAGTCAACAGTCACGATTCGATGGGACTACTTACAAATTACATCAAAATTAACAGCATTCTATTTCTTGATTCAGAACACACAGGTCACAGAAGCCTGGAATAAGATTGCAAAGTCATTCAAGTGCAGTCCTATTGAGGGTGAGTGATTGTGCTTCTTTGAGCCTTTATTGCTGATGATGTACTTTCTCAAATGTGATTTCAACTCAGTTTATTCCTGAAATGTGTGCAGGCATGCTATCCCATCAACTCAAACAACATGTGATCGATGGGGAGAAAACTATCATCCAAAACCCAACAGACCAGCAAAAGTGAGTTCAGAAGAAATGCTTCAATGAGACAATGAATGCTTACATAGTAATTAATTTTGTCCCTCTTTTGTGTCTCTTATTCTAGAAAGGACCATGAGAAGGCTGAATTTGAGTTGTATGAGGTATATGCAGTGGATGTACTTCTCAGCACTGGAGAGGGGAAGGTGAGATTTGGACTGAGTGATGTTTTTTGGATTTTTGAAAGCTAAGAAATGTATACTCATATTCACACACACACTGTTTTTCTTTACAGGCAAAGGATGGAGGTCAGAGGACCACTGTCTACAAACGAGATCCCAATAAAGTGTACGGCTTAAAGATGAAGGCGTCTCGGACATTCTTCAGTGAGATGGAGAGACGATTTGATACGATGCCTTTTACTCTGAGGTTGCATAATTTATTCTTTTATTATATGTGACCAATCGTTGGTGTTGTGACTTCCCTGCCTAATTTTGTTCGTCTTTTTTTTTTTTTTTCCAGGGCATTTGGAGATGAAGGCAAGACCAGATTGGGCGTGGTTGAGTGTGCCAAACATGAGCTGCTGCAGCCATTCAGTGTGCTGCATGAAAAAGAAGGTAAGTGGTTCAATTTGAGTTTTTGGTGAAAATAAAAATCTACATCCACAGCATCCAACATTAGTTTATTAGAGCCACATGTAGGGTGGGTTGTTGATCGTTCTTATGTAGAGAAAAACCAAACCGTAAGTGTTCTCCAGCCCACGCAGTCTTTTTCTGGTGTTCTGTTTTGTGTGACCAAAACCTCAATACAGTGGTACTTCTACTTACGAAATTAATTTGTTCTGGAAGAAATTTCGTAAGTAGAGACGCGTTTTCCATGTAAATGCCCTAATCCGTTTCAAGCCCCCCAAAATTCAGACATAAATGTTTTATAGAGCATAAAAATGCATCAAAACATGTAACAAATACATGTTACAATTATATTATTACTAGTGCTTTCAGGTGATTAAAAAAATTAATCTAATTAATGACAGGATTTGTAATTAATTAATCTAATTAATTGCATTTTAATCTCATACCTGCTAAAGGCCCCTAAATAAAGAATTTGAATTCTAGGACGTTACAAAATTGTAGTGCATGACTAATCAATAGAATACACCAAGAAGAGAAGATTTGAAATCCACATTTTTATTGGTTAAGTGTGCTTCATAAATGAAATTCAAAAGAAAAAAGGCCAAGCACATAAGCAAACCAATTAGGCCAGGTGCATTTCTCGAAAATGCAATACGAATACAGTTAAATAAAATAACTAAAATTCAGAAATAAAATAAGGCTGAGTCTCAAAGAGGCACATAAGCAGACTCTCACTCAAAATGAATACTAAAGCTGACTCAATACAGCAATTCAAAATGAATAGTATAACATGCTTCTAAATAAGGCAACTAAATAGCAAGATGCCAACAGGCTTCTCCTTTAAAAGGGTAAGCTAACGTTCAACTCTGTATCCTTGACATGTTTTGCATTTAAATGATACGTTAGGCTGGAGCTGCTTCGGTGATATGAAAATTTTCTTTTATCAAAAGGTATAAATCACTGTGTTTTTGTTGATAGTCCCGTCTTTTTATAAATAAACTTTCTGCCCAAAGGTCCAAGTGGGATTGCCTCGCTCTCCCGTGTCGCGTCCATCTCTGTTGTCAGTCACCCTGCTTCTGACTAGTGGCGCTGATACGAAGTGATGTACCACTGCAGCCTACGGGTCACTCAATGGGACAAATTTAAAATGCTTGCGCATTGACTTGCCAACTCAATTAATTGCATTAATTTTTATAGCGCGTTAACTTGCAGCGTAATTAATCTAATTAACGCCTTAAACTGACAGCCCTAATTAATACACAATAAATGATAGTTGTGCATAATGTAAAAAACAAAGAATAGAGTAAAGAATAAAAATGATGGTCATTTACCTTTTAACTGCTGTCCTCGTTGTTTTTTGCCCTCTTTGGTTCATGCGCTCTTGCCTCACCATGCCGAACAACAGAGTGAATTCCAGTCCTCCTTCTGAACTTCTCTAACCACCCATTTGTCATGCCTTAAACTCCTGGTGTTTTATGGTTTCCCTTTGTTTTAATAACGTGGCGATTGTAGATGCATTACGGCCATATTCTTTGCCGAGATCAACCAAACACATCCCTTTTTCATGCTTTTCTATTATCTCTTGCTTTATTTGTATGGACAAAAAACTCTTGTCTTCATCTTTTCTTTTCCTTTTGTCCGTCACTTTCTTGGGGTCCACAGCGATACTCAAAAAGTTAATATATTTGCATAAGACTATCAGAACACCTCATGGGTCGAGGGCCGAATGACGAGGATGCTGCATAGACACCTATCTAGCTGCACACAGAGGTCCCTCTAAGCCAATGGGATGCCAGGAAGATGCTAGGTAATAGCCAATGGCAGAGCAGCTATAAGAATGTTGCATTCAGGAATCTTTGGGAGCTGCGAGTATCAGCCCATGCTGTATTTTTACCTTTCGTAAGTCAAAATTTCTTTCGTAACTAGATGCAATATTTTCCTGTTGAGGCGTTTCGTAAGTGGAAAATTTCGTGTGTAGAGACATTCGTAAGTAGAGGTACCACTGTGTATCTTTTTGTTACCACATATTGCTAATAAAAGAACGCTTTTTGGAGAACTTAAAGGCAATAGAACAAATGAAAACGCTGAACGAGACATACTGGAATAATACCATTCTGGTCTTGGATTCTAAAGAGGGAACTGATGTGATATATAACACAGTAGCATCTTTGTGTAACGTAGAGGTCAAACAGTGCTTTGGTGGAGTATGGGCACAGGCATAGTTCAATGTCAGAACGCCATGTGCTGTGTTCCCACCTTACGTTTACACACACACACACACACACACACACACACACACACACACACATCACTTCTGCTGTTCAAACCAAGCTTTCTGAATTGTATTTCATCTGTAGTCAATAAACTAAAAGAATGTAAACGTGTTTGTTTTCTGCTGACATTAAGAAAGAACCTGTGCCTTCTGTAAGTGGCAGTTCTTAGGGATATCCTAATCTAATGACTTCTTGACTGCGTGTTGAGTTAATGGTAGTGTAACGTCCACATTTGGTTTGACCCTTAATATTTCAAAAAGCAAACACCAGCTTGAACCAACTGTGATTTCAACTCTGCTTCCATCCTCAAATGTGTCCAGGTGAATTTGTTGCCCAGTTCAAGTTCACTGTGCTGCTCATGGCAAACGGACCTCTTCGTATCACAAACAGCCTGTTTGAGCCTGAGCTATACAAGTCGGAGCATGAAGTGGAGGACCCAGAGCTGAAGGTAAATATGTTTGTTTGGTGAGGGGGGTTGTCCCTCTTTCAGAGAAGACTAATGGGAACGTTAGCTGACTTGGCATTTGAAAAGCCATTACCTGTTAATGTATCGTGTTGCACTTAAATGAGGTTCAGTGTTAAAAGGTTAATGTTTGCCTTTTGTTTCTTTTAAAGGCTTTGCTTCAGAGCTCAGCCAGCCGTAAGACTCAGAAGAAGAAGAAAAAGAAGGTAAGTCCTGGAAATGTGCAGTACTTAAAGAACTAAAGAAGAACACAAGTTACAAATTTATGCTCTAATTTCAATGTTTTCTCTTTGATAGGCCTCAAAGACTGTTGAGAACGCAACAGGACAGGCGATGGAGACAGAAGCTGCTGAATCCACTTCCCCAAGCAAAGCATCGACACAGACATCTGACGCCCCAAAGACCGCCACTAGTCCTTCTGTCCCAGCCGTTTGAGGCACTAGCAGGGATCGATGCTGTGAAAACCTCTGAATCTAACTGATATCAATCTGGGATGACGCCGCTCCTAAATTCTGTCACTCTGCCTAAAACACACATGTGCACACCTCGTAAATATCACTGTTTTTCAGAAGGCCTTTGATCTTCGTGGACCCACTTGATCTACACAAAATAATATTTTGTGCAGGGGGTGTATACCTACTGGAACATTTGATCATTCAACTGACTTTTAGCCTGCATCCCCTACGATGACTGTAGTAAAAAATAAGGAAAAGGAGTGGGACTGAGCGGCCAAGGATAATGAATGCACAATTCCGTGTCATTGTAATTGTGTGACATTTATAACTTCCTTGAGGTCATAAACTTCTAGCCATGCCTTTTTTGAAAGGAACAGATGTGTAATTCCCCTTGTGAATGTGACATTCACAGAAGTTGTAAGCATTACAGCAGACATAACTTCAATCTAGTATAATTTGTTCAGTTATACTGCTGACCTAGGCCCATCTGTTATTACTTGGTGCATACCTTTAGGTACTTATTGTAGTTTATTCACCTTATCCTTTCTAAACTGACATTTTAAGACCACCATCTCAGTAATTTAATTGGTAAAAGAAATACTTTTCATCAGTCATGGATGGTCAAACTCCTGCCAACTGGAGCCACCAGGGGGTCTGACAGTGTGTTTACTCAAGAAGTCCAAATCTTAAATATATCAACGCTTTTGTAAAACGAGTCCCAGTTTCAGAGACTATTTTTGGAAACATTAAAAAGCCACCTGACATCATTTGTGTTTTATGACTGTGTATTTAATTTTTCTCATGTGTGATAGTGTTTTTCAAGAAGCCAAGCTGGAATTATTTTGTTCTCAAACGCCTCCCACAGGTTCAAACAAATGTACCTGAAAGAACAGCGGCCTGGATTCTTATCTTCTGTTAGAAAGGTTCATGAAAGACATGATGGGAAATTGGAATGAGTTCAATTATGTTTTCTTTCTGTAATATAACTCAAGCACAATTGTTTATTTGTGAAACGTTTTAAGTCATGAACAGGCCTTTTGCTATTTAGGGATTTTTACAAAAAGTTGAGCTAAGTTCATTTTGGAAGTTTTTTTTATTTATTTGGAAGACAAATACAAATCAGCATTTTTTAACAAAACTTCCAATACAAATTAACCAATTGCTGAAGTTGTACCTTTAGTTCTTGTATTTTCATAATTTTATTGTTTACAAAATGAAGGTAGACTTTTGGAATTGGTGTCAGTTTAGGTTTTCCGGGGATAGGTTAAAAAGCATTTCAACAAACTCACATCTGTGTACAATATAACTCCCCTTTTTACATTTTGGAAGTTTAAAGCTTATATCAGTTTGTTACATTTTGAAATTTTTACTGTTTCACTGAGTTCCAATACAATAACTGCAACTAACAATCACATCACCAATCACGAAACATGAGGTGAGTTTTCAACACGTAACTACACCGTAGGAAGTGGTATGAGTATTTAAAACTTGTTCTTCATGTTGACTGGATTAGGATTTTGACTCATGATAGTATCGCTAAATACCTAAATCAGTCTGGAAGGGACCACAGATGTATGTTCCATCAATCATTCCTTCAGATCCCCATGGTGGGAATGCTGATCATTCCATGTTTTTTAGAATAGAGGTCGAAGGCCTATGTGACAACATTAAGAATGCATTTATATAACATATGAAGTAAAATATTGTTTTATCTTATAGAAGTGACAACATTTAAAATGTGCTCATATGGTCAACATGTGGATTTTGGATGGGGGTTGTAAAATATTGACCATGAAGATGCATTATACAGTATGTCACTCACAGTAAAGACCCTCCATGAACCTAGAGTTCTGAAATGGAGCTTGGGCCCTGGATAGAGACGAAGACCTATCAAATAATGTAGTAAGTTTCACCAACTTCTTTCTGATTTTGTGTTAAAAGTCTATTTGAACATGAAGTTACTGCGTCATAGAAACTAAGTACAAACAACAAGGTGAAATAATGGCCTCCAAATTCTAATCTATTACACTAATATTTTGTTTGACTACTTCCGTCGCACATGATTGACGTAACAATCCGTATAAATAACAAGTCGGGGGCGAGTGACGTCCTTCCTGGAGACGATTCCTTAGCGGTTGGTATGTTAACCATTCCTACTGTTAATATCAGAATCCGAGTTAATCACCCTCTTTTACAATCAATCCATCTAATCATTCGTATTTTCTCTCATTCTTTCAGTCTCATCTCATCGACATGAGAGCTAAGGTTTGTTTTTTTTTAATGGCTACTCGATTAAATAATGGTTTTTACCTGTGCTAGCATTTGTTCGTTAGCTAGCGCTACAAGAGAGCTCTGTCGCACTGCTAGCATTTATCCAAACAATTGTGTGTTATCGTGTACATATTTAACTATATTTAACACGTTTAATTGACAATAGCTGTGTGTTTGAGAAATCCACAAGTTAATAAGAGTTTAATGTGTTTTTTTCAGTGGAGGAAGAAGCGCATGCGCAGGTAAGGAAGCGGAGGAAAAGCACAAACATGAGGCTACCTCGCCGCGTCCCGTAAGGATTAATGTTAAATGTTTCGTTGTCATTTAAAATATTTCATAGGCTGAAGCGGAAAAGGAGAAAGATGAGGCAGAGGTCTAAGTAAGCTTGTCTTTTCCGCCATGGCTGTGACGACCGCAGAAAAACCCAACCAGAATTGTGACTCAGCTGGAGACCCAATACCGTTCCGGATTCACGTCAGAGGCCTGTGAGGCAGTGGAGCCTGGAGAATCCGCTGCAGATTGATGTTCTGGAGCAGATACAAGACCTGCAGGGAGACTGGTTTCTCCTCTGGGACATTCTGGACTCGTTCTTAAGTTCCTCAACTTTCGTCATTTGTTGTTGTTTATACTGTGATTAAAGTTTTTGGGTTAAAAAGAATTTGCATCTCTTATTTCCTGTTTCACAATTCAAACTTAAAAGCCTGTCGCTTTAATGAAGGCGTTTTGTTATTTCTGACATGTATGTCAGTTAAAACAATGTTTTAAATTAATATATACAAATATAGCAGATGAACACAGTGTTTGAAAAGTGAAATGGAGTTTATAGGATTTACAAAAACTACAATTAATGTATATCCTATAAACTTCATTTCACTTCTCAAATATTACTCTGCTATATGATATATTAAACTGAAAGTGTTCATCCAAACAGCAAGTGATTTTAATAAAAGAAAATCTGGCTAATTAGCAGGGGTGCCCAAACTTTTTCATACAACTGTACTTTCATTTATCCTAATGAAAATTCTGTATAACTTTATGCTTAATGATTAAACATGGATACAGATCCACAACAGGCCACGTCATTCTCAACAGACACCGCTACGTGAATTCCATCTCCTATTACACTTTTTGCCACCCTGGATAGCATTGTGGTGTGACCCCTTTTTCATGAAGATTTACTAGGACACTTGAACTTGGTTTTGTCAAATTTGACTTGAGTCTGCTTCAACTCAATCAAAATTTATGCTGTGAAAAGGGCCTGTTATAGGCCAACCTGCACAGTCTACTTTTAGAGAATAATTATCCAGTTTTGGGAAAAATTCTGTTTAGTCCCAATCTTCAAATACTGTCGAGAGCACTCAAAGTTTTGCTTGGGCCAACAGATCTCCCATATATGTCAACATACTACTATGTTACAGCCCAAATGCCCAATACTGCGTTAACGTGTAAATGTAAATGCTGATGGACAAAATAATTTTACTGTCTGTACAGTCTGGTTAATTAAATATGCAACAATGCATTATATTACATATTTGATGGCAAGCCTTGACTCAACCCAAAGTAAATAAGCTCTCAGTGTAATGGAGTTAAAGACTTTTCTAAACTGGTGCATTACTAGAATATAAATACTATGGAATGGAACTATTGTAAGATATGAAAATGTTCCGTTGACTGCTGCAGTTCAAAAGCTATCTAAAAAACAATATGCATCTCATTACCTCTGTGCACATGAATGCCTTTTATCATTTGTACATCATTTGACATAACTAATCATATTTGCACACTTCAAGGCAGTCAGACTCTGAGCCAAGATGATTAGGCTCTTATTGAAAAACAACTGAAGAGGAGAGTGTCGCTCTGTTGCTTTCTCTTACAACTTTCACTTCTTTTTTTAGTTTTTGTTGTTTTGTTTTAGCCTCATTGTCATCTATCTATCTATCTAGCTATCATGTCTGTCTGACTGTCCATTTTTTTGTCCGTCCGTCTCAGTGAAATATTGCAATGAATAGTCAATGAATGTACTAATTGTTGACAGACTGATAATTATTTAAGTAGTTCATATTCATGAATTTTCTTGTTTGTTTTAATTTCCTTAAGCTCTAACAACACCGATGATCGACACAAGATGATGTTTCCTTCTTAAGAATTAAAAGTTCAAAATGAAGGAATGCATCTGACTTAAAAAACAAGTGCAAAAAACACACATGCATGTTTCTATTCAACATGATGATTTTTAACAGGGGACACTACTGAATGTCTAATTGTAGCTCAACGTGGTATGAACAAAACCAGCTTGTCTGTCGCTTCTGGTAAACACAAACAATCTCTTAAGTAATCAGAATAAAGAAATCAATCACAAAAACAATTATAAGAAAAACAACCAATACTGCTAATTAAATTCTCATTTTATTACTCTTTTAGAAACCTTGGTAAATAACCCACTGTCCTTCTGTGTAACACTTGATTTCCAGATCTTTAGGATACCTTTATTTGAATACCAAAGATCCATATTTACACAACACTCACAACACAGTTAAATCTTTCAGTGTCACCATCATAGTGTATGACAAACTGTTTATGCAGGGTTACAACCTGTTATAAGTGCTTCACTGCTTGTTTCCCGTCTGCAAAGAGGATCAACAAACCTCTCACCCCAAGCACAAATATAGCTCATTGGCTGTATCCAGGCAACAGGGAATGAATTTAAAGCTGCCCGGTTTTAGTTGGATGGCAGAAAACAAGCTCTTGATTAAAAAACGTGGGGAGGAAATGAACCTGAATGACAAATTCTCATGAAGCTGAGTTCAAACTCAAAAATGGTCATGATTTCACCTGTCTTTTTTTTTTTTTTTTTTTTTTTTTTAGTACATAAATTCGACAAACGCCATGAAGCTGCAAAAGATCACTCTAATTCCCATATCTCTCAATGAACCTGTTGGAGCTGCTGCAGTGGGGATGAGCGCTTGCGCACACGGGCAGCACCAAATCCGGTTATGTAAAAAAGTTAACGGGTTGAGCAGCTTGTCTTCTGTACACAGTTTAGCACCATGATGACAAGTTCATTTTGAGTAAAACATGAAGCCTTAAATAAACACTGATTCGTCTGGGTTACGGCCGGTGCGCTCCACAACAGGCGCTGCCTTGAAGGCGCAGTAATTGTAGGGTTGAGCTTGGATCTTGATTTCGTATGAGGCAGTTCTCGGAGCAGAGCCCGCCCTCACTGGTCTCTACTTGCCCTTATCTGCGAGAGAGGCTTCACACGTATTTAAAACGCGGACGAGCCCATTTCTATGCCCTGCGGAGCTGAGGCGCTGCGCAGCGGAGGAAAGCCCTGATCATGACCTAGACCACCGGGGGTTCATACATGGTTTCCACGATACAACAGTGGCCGATCTTCCATGGCGATTGCCACGCATTTATAAAAGGAGAGAAGCCGAAGACCACGTCGTGCCATTGAAGTTAGACAAGATCTTGCGATGGATGCAGAGCCAGGTGTGGGCAGAGGGGCGACGATCGCAGCCCCGGACGTTCCGAAGCAAGCCGCCGGAGAACGGGCAGTGAGTGTACTCTGGTCGTTCGGGAAATGTCTGGGTGCGCTTCTGCCAGTGTACCTGGCCGGATATTTTGGTTTCAGCATCAGCGTCGTCCTGTTTGGTTTGATGATCTACATGGGATGGAAACACAGTCGAGTGGAGAAGATAATGAGGCTCAAATCTGCAGTTTACCTGCTGGAGAACGAGAAGGGCTTTACCACCGAAAGCCTCTTCAGAGCTAAGAGAGACCTTCCTCCTTGGGTAAGGACCTTCCATGATCTCTCTCTCTCTCTGCAGTTTCCTGTCACATCTGCCACATCACACACATCGGACTGAATTTGTGCACAGCTCCCCTTTTTAACAGACTCAGATAGAATTTAGAAAATACTGACTTCTCACATAAACACATTCAAAATAAATGACATGGCAAAGATAAATATGCACATGACACATTAGATGAGCCGCTTCTGAAGAAGAAGAAATGTACTTTATTAATCTCACTTGGGGAAATTATTTTTTCCACTCATTTACTGATTATTGACATGCACGTACACACACACACACACACACACACACACACACACACATATATTTATATACATATATACAGTATATATGTGGTTGTGTGTGTGTGTGTGTGTATGGATAGTTTTACAGGCCCCTGAAACAGACCGAACCACACACAAGGGGGCCTGTAAACATGCAGTACATACATTATGGTTGAAAGACTGTCATAATTATTGAGGAGTGCCCTCCCTGAAACATCACCTTTGTTGAGAAAAAATATTTATCCAGTGTGTTTCACTTGATCCGAGCTCCAAAAATTCAATGAGTCATAAACATTCTTCAGTGCAGAGGCAGTAGCTGGGACCACCATATCTGGGTAGAGAGCAAGGGAGAAGAGAGAGTGTGTGTGTGTGTGTGTGTGTGTGTGTGTGTGTTGAAATGTCGTGGTTTGGTTTTTGAGGAAATGCTGATGTGCTGTACATGTGATTGATGGTTTCCTGAATATTAAACTAAAATTAGTCTTCATTACTCTTTTGCTTTCACTCTACTATATTTACCCACACTTAGGTCTGTTAGCAGGATGACTCAAAAAGTCTTGGACAGATTTGACTGAGCTTTTGTGGAGGGGGGACAGTATGGTACAGGTAACAGACATTAAGATTTTGAAATCTGGATCAACCTGGGCTACCTGGATGGAAGCTTGAGCATTGTGAGCTATGTCTTGATTGGGAAAATTGTTTAATCCAACAGAAACACTTCCTCCGTCAGTGACAAAAGTATGGAGTGTGTCATTTCACACTCCTGTGTTGTATGTGAGTTTGTGGCTGACCAGTTTCACTTGTCCACAGATCAGCTTTCCAGATGTGGAAAAGGTGGAATGGCTTAACAAGGTATGTTGTTCTCCTATCAGACTTGGGATACGTGCAACTATGTGTGTTTGCATTAGAACTCTGGTCATACATTCAACACTTTATATGACAATGTCGTGCTTTGGTCCCCTGAACTCTTAGAAAAGGAACAATAATTCCAAGATAAAGTGCTTCACTATAGTAACCCCAACAGCTCCAGGGCCTTCCATTTAATATTAAGATAGAATGTAGACTCAAAATGACCCGGCTCCTGTTGCAGCCTCTCCATCAGAGCAGATAATATACTGGTGTAATTAAGAGGCAAGCAGAGCGGCTCATAACAGATCAGGAACTCTTTGTCTTTGCAGTACAGTAACCTGGCGTCAACACCGGGCAACAGTGGATGTGAATACTAATGCTAATATTATGAAGCGCCCTTCTGGAGAGAAAAATATAATGAACTCATTGACAGAAGCCCAGATTGTTGAATTGGAATTTACTGGCCTCATCTTTCACCAGCCCACGTCTCTCCTAGAATATTCCTGGCATGTGATCACTCTCACACTGACACCCCACCTCCCTCTCTCTCTTCTAAGCCACAATACTTCAGCCCACCTTTTATTACTCGTATATTGGACAATTCATGGAAAAGAATCAAACTAATCTTAGGTAATGCGAGTAACCCTGAGAGGAGTTGCTCATGTATAGAATGCATTATTCATGACCGGATCTTTGTAGGTGATGTATAGGAGGGTTTGAAAGTCAGCTGATAGATATTAGCACCACGTTATTACTTCTCACACTTACCGTAAGTACTTAAGTTGACACTAGTGTGAGAATGTGTAGAATGACGAAGTTCATCACATAAATTCAAGTAGGTTTTTTCTTCTTTTAACATCTATTAGTTTATGGTCAAATAGAATAATATATGCTTATATAGAATATTTATAGGATTAGGTCTTCCATGGTGGCTGCTATGGTGCACCACCATGTTTCCACAACCCTTTTTACACAGAGATCACATGATAAGCCCCACAATAGAGACCCTCCCTCTTCATTCATTTACACTCGGCTCAGTGACACAGGAACTGAATAATCACTATATCATACCAGCAGTATGACATGGTGACATAACTGGTTATATGATAATTAATTATATGATAATTAAAATTAAATTCAAATTAAAATATCATTCCAGCAGTATGACATGGTTGCATTATTCCTCTTACTTACTCTTTACATAAGTGAGGTGTGATGTATGGTGAAGCATAGCTTTACATATGCCTTGAGTACAATTTTGTTAAAAAAAAAAAGAGACATATTAGGATAATTACTTTATTCATTCCAAACTGACAAATTTGGGAAATGGCAGCAGAAAACATTCAGAATGACCTTGATCAGTTTCGTCAGTCTGAGGACATTTTTGCTTGATTTATTCATAATTTTATACTGTCCTATTTATCATATGAACAAGAAAAAACTGGATCTCATCATTGATTTATTTGTCAGGAAAATGATTTATGATGACACTCTCCATTGTGTAGATTGTGCAGCAAGCCTGGCCCTTTATTGGCCAGTATATGGAGAAGCTGCTGGTGGAAACCATCGCTCCAGCCATCCGTGCTTCCAGCATTCATCTGCAGACTCTCAGCTTCACCAAGGTCAACATAGGAGACAAGGTATCTGAAAGGCTCACCGAACCAGCAGTAATGCATTCTGTAAATATTCAATAACATGACAGCTCAGCTGAACTCAGGGCATTAATTTGAACAATGTTTGTAACTCTGGTAAAAGCAGGGCTGGTATTACAAGTGCAAAGTTTCATTTCATGTGTGTTTTTGCTCATGTGACTTCATAGAGTCTCTTTCAATCTTGTTTACTTTGTTGCTGTTGTGTTCACAGGCTGTGAAGGTAGTTGGAGTAAAGGCTCACACAGAACTAGACAGAAGACAAGTCATACTGGATTTGTATCTGAGGTAAAGCATCACAACCTTTGGTCCTTTATTGCTGGATACTGTATCCCAGTGTCAAGTCAGACACTGGGATATTAAGGGTACTAATTTTAAGGCTACTAAATACTCTATGCAAGGATGGGTTTTGTTAATATCTTGTAAAACAGATTATTACTTTCTTAAAACAGCAAAATGAAAAGCAGCTATATGACAAATGATAAAACCTTGCTTGGTTAAACAAGCCTCTGGACTTGTCACTACTCCACTATTTGCAGCTATGCCGGTGATGTCGAGGTCAACGTTGAAATCAAAAAGTATTTCTGCAAAGCTGGAGTGAAAGGAGTCCAGGTACAAAAATAAAGATGAAGTCAGGTTTATATTAATAGTCGTTGTGGCCTGAAAACCGAAAGCCCTTTCCCTCTTGTAGCTTCATGGGAAGCTGCGTGTGATCCTTGAGCCTCTGATTGGAGACATCCCGCTAGTTGGAGCGATCACCATGTTCTTCATCTGCAGGCCTGTGAGTGCAGCACCA
Organism: Antennarius maculatus; assembly: GCA_013358685.1. Classification (NCBI taxonomy): domain Eukaryota; kingdom Metazoa; phylum Chordata; class Actinopteri; order Lophiiformes; family Antennariidae; genus Antennarius; species Antennarius maculatus. The sequence goes on from CM023607.1 coordinate 18,908,301, forward strand.
ATGACACCACACATTATTACTTCTCAGCCATAAACTGCGTTATTATTAGATGCCTACACATGTGAACACATGCTCCTTTGCTTTTATCTGTGCCATAGAAGCTGGACATCAACTGGACTGGGCTGACAAACCTGTTAGATATCCCCGGGCTGAAGTGAGTTGATAACGCTCCATGTAGAAATATTTTTGGGTGTGGCACCTCTGATATGACCGGCTGATATTTGTTTTAATTTGTTTTTTAATGTCAAATGTTTGATTGGACTGATGGAGTTTTGAAGCAACTTTAAACATCTTTTTTCAGAAAACACTAAAATGCAGCATGAATTAAATAAAAAAAGTTACAAGGCAAAAATAGAATGAAATTTTGTACTCTAAAAAATATTAAAAGATGCCTTCATGACAAAATGTAAACGCTATTGAATCAAGCAGTCTGATTTTAATAACTCTTAGTGTAAAAGTTCTATCATCACTTTTAATGAAAACTCATTTACTTTTGTACGAGAAGAACACAGGTTCTGTTTAATGATCTGTATTTTTACATCTGTAGTGGTAAACTATGTTTTTGTTGTTGTATGTCAAGACATCTAATCTAAACTAATCACTCAAAATGTTTTACCTTTCATGTTTTTCTGATGAAAACCCTTAATATCATGTTATTTATGCATGTGTGTATTCCCCACAGCAGCATATAGCTTATGCCTCTTTGTCTGTGTGTTTCCAACATCCTGGCATTCATTCTCAGTGCCATGTCAGATACTATGATAATGGATGCAATAGCCTCCTACCTGGTTCTCCCCAACCGTCTCACTGTTCCTCTGGTGGCTGACCTGCAGGTTGCACAACTCCGCTCCCCTCTACCAAGGGTAAATGTCTCCATGATGAATGGCCTGCACCTACATTGACTGAAGCATGTTTGTCTCAGTATCTCTTTCTCTCTCTCTCTCTCATGTGTTTTGACCTTCATGTGTTTGTGCACCTGCCAGGGAGTTGTGCGGATCCACCTTGTAGAGGCGGAGGACCTGACTGCTAAGGATACGGTCATTAAGGGCTTAATAGATGGGAAGTCAGACCCATATGCCGTTCTGCGTGTGGGAACCCAAATCTTCACCTCTCATCATGTGGACAGCAACCTGAACCCACAGTGGCGGGAGATGTATGAGGTGAGTCGGGCTGGAAAGACAAAACAAATATGTGAAACTGAGCTGACAGATAATGTAAGTAGAAACGGGATTCGATATGATTCAATAGTGCTTCACTTTCCACCAGTTTGTGCGAAAAGTTATGGTAAGACTTTCTACGAAGGCTGCTTTCTATGATGTATACATAGTGTATTATGATACATCCATAATGCTTTATAGCTGCACTCATAAAATCTTCTATTATGCACGATTCAGCAGTTTCATGAATACTCTGAAAACATCTAAACATACAGGATGATTATCAAGATAATATTTTTTAAAGAAGCATTAATATGAGTTTCACTTCACGCGTAAATTGATGCATGCAGTAAATTATTTAGTTATGTATGTTGTATGCAATAATATTTTATGCAGTAATAGAGCAGCAGTGGCTCAGTGGTAGAGCCAGCGGTAAAGCGGGTCGTCAATTCCCGCCCAAAAACACCCAGAGTGTGAGCTGACAATGTTTTTCACTTTTTTTCCCTTGACATCTTCCATGATCTGGAGAGGTGTATTTTGATATTTTTTGTAATTTTTAAGCATTTTTTTTTTATTTTGAAAATTTGAAACTGAAATATTTTCTCACATTGCAATTAATCAGGAACTTTTCTCAAAAAAAAAAATTGCACCAGTGGACTGTTTTTGTGTGTCAGGAAGGCTTTTGTTTGTTTATGAATATGACCAGTAAGAAAAATGAATGCATTATAAAACATTATGAATGGCTCCATAATACAAATGTGGTCTTCATAGAAAGTGTTAGCAAAGTTATGGCTTGGTGTTTGTGTTGTTGCTCTTACAAACAGTGTGGGTAAGCCTTTTCCAGCAAATATATCATCGGCTCACAGATAAGAGATTTTATCTTCTTCTATGGTAGCAGTAAGCCTCTGTTGCCCAGATAAGCAGTTCTTGCAAAAACTGTCTACTCAGGGACATTTTTGTCTTTTTTGTGGGTGAAGAATTGTTACCCAACACTGAATGAATATTAAGTGATGAATATATAGAATACTTACCACAATAGTGAAAAATTCTTGCTGTTGTGATTCTGTTTGCATGTCCTTGAGTTAATGTGTCTTGTGTGGCTGTATCTATATTTGTGTATTTGTTATGTGTATTACGTATTTGTCACTTTATGTGCGTGTGTCTGCGTGTGTCAGGTGATTGTCCATGAAGTACCTGGTCAGGAGTTGGAAGTGGAAGTATTTGACAAAGACCCAGACCAGGATGACTTCCTGGGGAGGTAGCTTATTCATTCTCATTCATTCTCATCATGCTCTGTCTCTATGTGATTCTCATTGTCATTTCCATTTCTGCTATTGCCATGTTGGGCCATGATTTTATCAAGCTTTGACTGTTTTAGTCTTGATGATTCATGGCTTCATTGATTGTCTCTGTATTCTCTCTGTCTGCTTCTCTTTCAGGGTCAAGGTGGATCTAGATATTGTAAAGAAGGCCAGAGTTGTGGATGATGTAAGTGACGATCCTTATGTTTTTGTCATTTTGAGGTTTTGAATGTATTATTGTATCACAGTAAGTACAGCATCACATATTGTCTCCTTTTGGAAAATATGTGAGTAAGGCAGCAGTAATCCTTTAAGCATGTGATGTTGCGGACTCCATGTGCCTCCGCGTGATGTATTCTGATCCTAATCTGTCCCGCCATCCTGTCTAACGTCAAAGAAATAAGTCAAATGTGGAAAATGGGTTAAATGAGAGATGTGTTTTTGTCAACAGTGGTTCAATCTGAAGGACGTTCCATCTGGCAGCGTTCACCTCCGGCTGGAGTGGCTCTCTCTGTTGTCTTCTGGAAACAGACTGAGTGAGGTGAGCCTGAATCACGGCCAGCATGGCCGGGGATTTGGGTAGTGATGTGGAAGAAATATCATATTTAAGCAAAATTGTGTTTGTATTGTTCAGCAGTGCTATTTGCATATTTGTTGCATAGAGGAACAGGAAACACAAGAAGTTAAGATGATGAAATGTGAAAAAGATTCCAGGGAACATTGAGGCGACACGGTCCATGCAACAACCAGAACATCCGGTGCCTTGACATTTTATAATCCATAATCACACAAGATGAGGCGGCATGGTGGCGCAGTGGTTAGCGCTGTCGCCTCACAACACAGCGGGTCCGGGTTCGAGTCCCACTCTGTGCAGAGTTTGCATGCTCTCCCCATGTCCGAGTGGGCTCTCTCCTGGTTCTCCAGCTTCCTCCCACCTCCAAAAGCATGCACTTCAAGTTGATTGGCCGGTCCCAAATTGCCCGTAGGAGTGTGTGTGTGTGTGTGTGTGCATGTTTGTATGTCTTTGCATGTGGCTCCGCGGTACATTGGCTTCATGCCCAGAGTGTCCCCCACCTCACACCCTATGCCAGCTGGGATAGGCTCCAGCTCCCCGTGACCCGCCACGGCAGATACAGCAGCGGTACATGAAAATGAATAACACAAGATTAGACAGTTTATTTATTTTCATTTTTGTAAAATTGAAATTATTTTAATCTATTCTATTCATTTATATAACCTTGTTTTCCCCATGGAAGATTAAACACCTTGCATCCTCAATGAAATGGGCTGCAATAACACAGCATTAACATAAAACGCAATATGCATCACAAGTTATATTCTTCTAGTATACAATGCTTTGTTTAGTATAATAGGATTAACTTTTGTCATTTAAGATGAATTTCTGTTTTGAGAGCTTGTGTATTTGTATACTCGTTAAAACAGTCAGGCAGTCATTCAGTAACACGTTCTTCACTTTCTTTGTGATACTAAGGGAGACTATTTTGTGGCTACTTGTTTTGATTTTGTCTTCGAGTATTAAATTGTAATATTCTTGTGCCCTTTGTTTATTCCAGGTGATCCAGAAGAACCAGAACCTGACCAGTAAGACAACTGATCCTCCCTCTGCTGCCATCCTAGCTGTCTATCTCGATCAAGCTCATGACCTACCTGTGAGATTATTGTTAACAGACTTTGCATGGAGTTCGTTGAATTCTTTCCTGTTTCTGCTATTGATGCATCTGATATGTTGTAGATGAGAAAAGGTAACAAGGACCCAAGCCCAATGGTACAGGTTTCCATTCAGGATACGACTAAAGAGAGTAAAGTTAGTATTGGACTTTATTTTATTTTAGTGTGTTAAATCAGATTGTGGGGATAATTTACTTTCTCCCCCTCCTTCTGCAGACGTGCTACGGGACCAACAGCCCTGTGTGGGGGGATGCCTTTACTTTTTTTATTCAGGATCCTCGCAAACAAGAGATCGACATTCAAGTAAGTCATTATCATCAATGACTGAACACACCAATTAAAGCAGCTGATTCTACATAAAAACAGTCCCAAAGTGTTGAAGAACTGAGTTCACTTAATGCCTTATTGGCGCCCCCTCTGACTTTAAGAAGTTTCTTCTCTGATTTGCACTCATTCATGGAAACCAGAAACTTTATTTTAACCCGTCTTCCTCTTCTCTTCTTTCTCTTCCTGCTGTTATCCCATCTCTTCATATTCTGATCTTGGTTGTTTGAACCAGGTGAAAGACGATGACAGAGTTCTGTCCCTGGGCAGTCTGACCATCCCTCTGACCCGTTTTCTGTCCACCCCTGAACTCACCATGGATCAGTGGTTCCAGCTGGAGAATTCTGGTTCTGCCAGTCGCATCTACGTCAAAATTGTTCTTAGGGTTTGTATTTAGACGTTGATGACCTTTTGAGAAATCAAGAGTGTTATATAAAAGTAAGATGTGAATTGAAGCTGTTTTGGTACTACTCTGTGTTGAGGACTTTGAAATCCTGCCATCACCGGAAAGGATTGTGTGGCCTCAGGCACATGCATCAGTGTCACACCCACAAAGACTGTTTCAAGATCTCAGATTTAAATCTACCCTGACTTTGTGTGTTTATCATCTATGGAAGCCAGGTCTTGATGGGCATAACATCTGAGATTAACGGACACAAGATACTTACAAAATACTCTAGCATGTGCACCCACCCATTTACATCACAACACACCGCAGTTTGCAGCCCCTTTACCATGTCTGAACTCGTTATAAAGTATACTGGAACTGGAAAACAGTCTCACTGAAACCTGCATGGTCTCTTCCATAATAAGCATGAAATGGATGAAAATGGTATTTACTGGTTTTGCTTGCTATAATTACTGTCATTTGTCTCCTATTAGATTCTGTGGCTGAGCGATGATGCTACTCCTACAACTCCGTCTCCTCGCCCATCAGCCTCTGGATCTGGAATGGCTCAAGGTGGAATCACGTCAGAGTTGAACCCTATGGGGCCTGGCGGTTTAGCCAAACCTCAGCCGACACGTCCACAACACACCACACCTGACCCAGAGTTTGCAACTGAGGTGAGGTTTCCTACAATCAAATTGTTGGACATCTTCTCACACACACAACTATAACATTCCCTATTCTCGCTGTGACCACAGGGAGTGCTGCGCATCCATCTGGTGGAGGCTCAAAACCTGATAGCAAAGGACAACTTCATGGGGGGAATGGTGAAGGGGAAGAGCGACCCCTATGTCAAAATCCGCGTGGCTGGGATTACTTATCGTAGCCACACCATCAAAGAAAACCTCAATCCCATCTGGAATGAACTTTATGAGGTCTGGTCTTTGTTTGATGCTCAAACTTTTTGTTCTTCCACTCCAAAGAAAATACTAGGCTCACCTTTACATTTATTCCTCTGTATAGGTGATTTTGACTCAGCTTCCTGGTCAAGAGATTCAGTTTGAGTTGTTTGACAAGGATATCGATCAGGATGATTTCCTTGGGAGGTGATTTGTGACACAACTGATGCTTTAACATCTTATTTGGCCACATGGTTCTAATGACTTTAAAAAAACATGTCTTTGGAAGGAATTTGACTATTGACTGAATCTTATTTTTTTTTCCAGGTTCAAGCTTAGCCTACGTGACATCATCAGTGCACAATTCATCGATACGGTGTGTGTCAGACACTGAACTGTTCATTTAGGACACAATATTTGCTTCTTTTCTTTACTCAGATGTTTATGTTTCACCCTTCTTTAAACAGTGGTATACTCTAAATGATGTGAAGTCAGGTCGAGTTCATCTGTTGCTTGAGTGGCTGCCCAAAAGCTCAGAACTATCCAGACTGGATCAGGTAAGATATTGTATGTAGCACCTCCCTGACACCACCATAAATGACATTGGTATTACGCTCCGATGAAGGCACCAAACTAAATCTAATTAAAAACGTAGAAGTGTTTTTTGTAAATATAGGCCCTCCCTTTCTTTCTTTTCTTTCTTTCTTTTTTTAAAGAAACAAAAAGGTTTTGTTTTTTTTAAATAACCAACTGGATGCTTTATATACAATTGCTAAAAAAAAGCTAATGATCATTTGAAAAATACTAGATTAAAACATGGTCAGTTAAAAAATATCTGAATAATTATATTTGAATAATTATTGAATATTATTTTTGAATATTTGAATAATTATTGAATATTATTATTGAATACTTATTGAATAGAATGTAATAATTATTGTTAATAATATTCATACAACAACAACAACAACAATAATAATAATAATAATAATAATAATAATAATAATAATAATAATAATAATGGTATTAATGATGATGATAATGATGATGATATTTAATAATAATAATAATAATAATAATAGCAATACTAATAAATTATCTCTTGGAGAATTAAATTACATTAAAGCAAATGGTGAACAGGTTTAATGAGCAAAATCTAATTTTCCAGATTTTTTAAACCCTTCCTTTTCACAGATTTAGAAGCTTGTTCTTTCATAGATATAAATACATTTGTTGAAGTCATCACTTTAACACACTGTAGTTCTTTGCCTTCCATTTCAGCCAAAATTTAATGAACCTCTCATGTAAAAGATAATTAAGATGGGCCAAACATTACCATGTTAATAGGGAGGGTGTCATTTTTAGTTGCATGATTTGAGAAATATACCTGATTTTTTTTGTTTTAATAAATACACCCTGTGGTTGTGAAGGAAACTCTTCAGGCCTGACAAAAGCTCACGGTCCTTCACTTTCTCCAGATCCTGCAGTACCAAACCCAGCAGTCATTCCAGAACAAGGTTGTGCCGTCAACAGCAGTGCTCTTTGTGTATGTGGAGCGTGCCCATGGCCTGCCGGTGAGATCATAACTATGAGTCCTTGGGATGCTGTTTGTTATTTTTTTGTTATCTGAGTCCTCATTCTAGAAGTACATAAGTGCAATAGTTGTTTTTTAAGGCAGTATATCACGTGAAATACCATCATGTCCCCGTCACTGGTTTTGCTTAGTTCTATAAATGCGTATGATTTTCTCTTTGTGTTATTTCAGTTTATTTTAACACATTTTTGCAGTTTGAAATTTTTGAAAATGAAAAGAGCATTACAAAAACGTGTATTATTATTTTTGTTTCAGTTGAAGAAGAATGGAAAAGAACCAAAAGCTGGGGTTGATGTTATCCTGAAAAGTGTTTCACACAGAACTAAGGTAGGATTCACACATTTTAAATGAACTTCTGACCGCAACGAAAGAAAAGCTTCATTTAGAGTCACTCACAAATGTTCTTGTTCTGTCCTTTCCAAGGTTTGTGAGCGTTCCACATCCCCTCGGTGGGATGAAGCCTTCCACTTTTTGGTTCGCGACCCCAGAGATGAAGTTCTCACATTGAAGGTCATTAACACAAACCCTATTTCTATTTTTTACCTAAATTTCACTTAAACTGCTTCACACCAAGTAGCTGTCGAGGAGATCAAATAAAGTCATTCTTGGTGTTTGGTTATGGCATTCATTTTGTTAGGGCTGTTATTCCATACACATTTAATAAAAGGGTTTTTTTTGTATGCCTTTTAGCTATCCAACAACTGGGGCCAGGCCCTGGGGTCTTTGACACTTCCTCTTAGAGAGGTGCTGAATGTTCAAGGCTTGGTGCTGGACCACTGGTTCAATCTGGAGGGAGCGCTGCCAGAAAGCCAGATACTACTGAAGGTCATGCTCAAGGTACTGGCAATAAATCCTCTGCCTTATTTCTCTTCACTATCAACATAATGCAGTATGAGCTTTAGGAGTCTGTTTTACAGTTTATAGGTACCATTTATGACATTCGTAGTCAATGCACCACACGCTGTACTTTACAGTAAATTAATCCTTATTCAGAGATGAAGGAAATGTTAAGCCGGGGTTTCTTTTTCTGTAGCTCTTGGACACTCAGCTGGCTGTGTGTCGTCGGGATGCAGATGGTGATATTGCTGGAGACCACGTAATTCCGAGATGGGTTCCATCCCATCTTGACATCAGACAGAGAAATGCATTCTCCATGTAAGTTACTTTAAATACTGTAATATTCAGTGAACTATTTAATCCCAGTTTGCATCTGTTTTTGTCAAAGTATTCCAATATTCTCTACACTGTCTGCAGAGCTGGTGAAAACGCCAACACAGCAGGGCAGGTGAAGCTTACCATCGGCTACTCCATAGAGGAGAGCAGGCTTTTTATCACCATCCATTCTTGCAGGTCTCTGTTTCACACACACTTCCTCCATAGCATCACTTTTTTTTTGACTTGGAGATCTCTGCATTGTAAACATTGTCACTGTAATTGCTAATAATTGCAGAGGACTTGCATCCTGCTCCAAGGATGGTGCAGACCCTTATGTCACCTTCATTCTGTTGCCTGATAAGAAGAGCACCACCAAGAGGAGAACTGCCACCAAGAAAAGAGACCTGAACCCAGAATTCAACGAGAGGTAGCAGAAACAAGGGAGACACCCAAGAAGGGAGTGTGAGGATATTAACTGACCACCCTCTCTCTGTTTGTCTCTAGATTTGATTTTGATTTTACTCTGGAAGAGTCCATACAGCGAAGACTGGACCTGTCTGTGAAGAACAGCGTCTCTTTCATGAGCAGAGAGAGGGAGCTTATTGGCAAGGTATTTATCATCACTGCTGTCCTACTGCACTTCTCTATCGTTGTGTAGTGATAATGATCAGAGACTAGATATTCATAAAGATGATACTTCATCCTTTGTTTTTCGCCGTTATTCTCAGTTGCAGCTGGACTTGGACCAGATTGACCTCAAGGCTGCTGTCACACAATGGTAATAATTTGTTGACAACAACTGTGTGTTCAAATCGTACTTTCTTTATCTGTTTCATCGGTTTTTCTGTTTTCCCAGGTACGATTTGGTAGCAGATACCAACTAGAAGAATCACTGCTTATTCAAAATAACATTAAGTGTTGTTTCTGTGATTAGAGTAGTTAAATATCCTGCTTAAATGAAAATTTTCACCATCACTGAAGAAAAATGTGTTAGCATATCTCTTTCACAAAAACAAAATCCACGAGTATTTATTACAAGTAACTTAATATTAAACTTATCATCTGTAAAATGTTAACTGTGGTAAATCCATGCAACCTTGAAAGAGTCTTCAGTGGAATATTTTGGCTTGCTAGGTATTTGATAACCATGCAACTACATTGCACATCCTACCAAGTTTCTATGTTCAGAAGCATGTCAAAGTCCTCTTTGAATCTTATTCACAAAAGGGCTTCTACTGTGGTTAATGTCTGTCTGTTTTACGGATTAACAGCTGCCGACCCAACCCAAAGACAGCTTACCATACAGTATGTTTAATTTTTACAATCTTCAAAAAAAATTCCAAATACTTTGTTTATATATGTTTATATTATTGCCTTAAGTATTACAAAAACTGTGCACAATTTGTCAGTGTTTTATTATTTTCTAAATGAAGTTTTATATGTTTTAACCAGTGCTCTCTTAAAAGTTTAAAGTATTACAAACCTGAATCCTCATATTTCTCACTGAAAACAGAGGTATGATGCTGTATGCAGAGTCTAAATCACTGTGCTGTTATGAAGAGAAACATTTGTATTTAATGAAAACACATCGCTGATGCTTCTGCATGCATGCTTCCTTGTGTTTGTAGCGCTACATGTAAAAAGCTGAAGCTTTCCACCATACGTATTTATGTTTTATTTTTCAAGCTAAAACAGTTGTGTCCTTTGGAGGAGCAAGCAAAATGTGTACACCAGCATGAGGACAGCAGCAGTGTATCACCTCATCACAAAGGCTTTTACACTGATGTGTGGAAGTGGAAAGAAAATAGTGATGGAGTGTCAGAACTTAAGAAGAAAGCTGTAATGCTGACATTGTCTGTGGTGATGATCAGTCATCCAGGTCACGGTAGATCTCTGTGCTGAATAAAGTCACCTGGCCTGGAGATAAATCTTGCCCCAATTATTCAACACAAAGATCACCTTTGACCTTATTTGAAACACATCATCGTGTATCTGCTGTAGTTATTGATTAAAGTTTTTACTGTCATGATTCAAATGGATTTGAGATTTTTTTGCTGTTTAAATTATAATACAGTACATTACATCATGATAAAATGTTTAGATGAATACTCATATTTTCCTTCAGATGGCGCTGAAGGACTTCTAAATCCTACAACGCGTATTCACGAAATCATAAAACCTACTATGGTGATGCCACGTTCCACCCTATCTTAATTCTGGTTGGCTCTCCGTAGTGTGTCTCAAAGTCTATCCAATAATATTATAAATTTAGATGCCGTTGTAAGATATGATAACCAATCAGAGACTGAGTTAGTGGGGCCCTGCCTTCACCGTGGTGGGGTTTGAAACTCCGCGTCTCGTCCAGCTGTAGTGCGTGGGCTCAGTGCCTACAGATGTGAGGGGCACAGCGTCGGGATGAGGTGATTGACTGTCCATCAGCCAATGAGAGCTCGAGGTCACTCAGTAAGAGGTGGGGCTTGAGAGCAAACCTGCCCTCTGAGTGGAGGTAACAGGAGAGTTTTAATCAGGGTCACACAACAACAATGAATGGAGAAACGAACAGTCGAAGAATTTGAGCAGCACTTAGAGGAATAGTTTGAAAGTTAATTTTTAGAACATGAAATCTACTGTAAGAAATGGATTACCAGAGGAAATCAGAAAGTAATGTCTGGAAGAGAAAGGAGATGACTTTTATTTTTAATTTTGAAAGTTAGGTTTTGAAGGGATACTACAGTGGGACACACTGTAAAGTAATAGATGTTAATTAGTGTAAATGGCGTTTTTGGGACATTCAAGACTTCTGCACGCTCATCTTTTTTCCATATTTCTGTTTGAAGACTTGGATTATTTGAATTAATCCGTCAGGGGAATTGGAATACCGCGGAGGTTTTTTTTATTTAAAATTGGAATTATCACTTTAAGAAAGAAGCTGAAGGACTGATTTTAAACCAAACAGGATACAGCAAATCTGTATTTTAAAAATGGGTAATATTGAAAGTGTGGACGGCCAATCGGAGATGAAGCATCACATCATGCCTCTGAAGGTACCCATGCCTGACCCCACGGAGCTGGAGGAGAAATTCGCCATTGTTTTGGTAAGTTCTCTCTCATGGTCCAGACGTCTCTTAAACATCTTGTAATCTACTAAAATGAGTAATCCTCTTATTTCTACCTTGTTTTGATGCATTTTCAAATTCAAAAGAGCGTCACAATCAATGTCTGTAATAAGGCCCGGCCCAAAATGCAGTTCTTCTACATATTTTACTCTCTTACATTAAAAAAGTAACGGTCTCGTCTATAAGGAGCTGTGGATATTTTAAATGAATCTTGCAGAGCTCTCCCTTCTTGTCCCCGTGGTTCTTTTGTTTCGGTTGAAGTCAAGACAATTCCGCGTTTAAGTGAAATCACAGGCTGAGCGCAGCATGGTGAGAGTTGGGGGGGTGTTTTCCCAGAGACACGGGCATTAGACTGTATTTCCCTCCAAGAGTTATTTTCAATTTTCACCGCCAGAAAATAGCATTTTCTGAATTCCCCTAAACTCCCACACCAGAGGAGCCATCCCCTCCACATGCGCACCGCACTGGAGTTGGTATCTGTGCGCTTTGCAGTAATGAACACAAAGTCAACACCCACTTTTACCAACCATCAACACAGTCAAGTGACTCCATCATCCTTCAAGGAGACAGAGACAGGGGACCTCACAGTTTTACTTCCTGTTTTTGAGAAATTCTGCTCTTATAAGAATAACTTTTCTGTCATGAAAAATGATCTGATCGTCAAATGATCAGTTACTCTGAAGTCAGTCCACACAAATAGATTATGGATAGTAAAAGAAGACCCCTCAATGCAGTACCTTACTTTACAGTAGCATCTCTCATTCCAGCTCCCATAATAAGAGGATTCTGTTGGTGAGAATAAGACAGATGTTTTTGGGTTTTAGTACGTTGGTTAGAAGACGACCTGAAGACACGTTGGGACGTATCCTTAAGGGGAGTTTGGTATCTCCTGAAGGGATCCCATGATAAATCTGATGGGTCACTACTTGATTTAATTTTCAAAATTCTAGAGAAAATTAGATCACTTTTTACATTTCTCAGAATGCATCCCTTTTACAATGATGTCACTGCACACCAAATACTCTGATGTTTTACCAATGATTGTAACAGTTTAGTTGTGCACCGTTATTACTTTCAGGTACTTTTTCCACTTCTATATCCCAAAGAGAATAGAAAGCTCAGTGGTATCAGTCCAACCTGTTGCTCTGTTGTACATCTGGAGTCAAAGAAGCATCAAATCCATACAGGCAAAAATTCAACCTAGAGAATATGCTGCCTGTTTATTTTTCTCCTCACAGGTGCTTATTTTGTGTTCCCTGCTCCGTATTACACCATAACCACACCCAGCTTTGACTTCCAGCTGTTTAAGACCTTAATTACCACATCAAGCAGCCAAGAGCTGGGATCTCCACCAAACTATTCAGATCTCATAACTCCGACTCATTCTGGACCACTTTGCGGACTCTCCATGATTCTGGAATGGAGCCATTATTTGCATGCCAGAGCTATCAACAGAGAAAAGCACAGCAAAATGCCATTCAAGGCCTGTTTGTATGACAGTTTTTAAACTACACTACGCTGTAAGCGCTGCTATGACGGCTCCAGTCGTACTTTTGCTTTGGATATTTCAGATGAGAGTAAGTTTTTCCATGTGACTGATGAGTAACAATTTGTAGACATCACTTTTCCCATTTAAAAAAAAAAAATCATATCACCGTTCCATTGGCTGGAACAGTTTTTTTTTTTTTTGACTGGCCTGTGTCACAAAAACAATCCCTGTTATTATGCTCAGCCTTGCAGAGCAGATGATTTCTATGCAAGAGGCAGTAGACTCAACATTTTAGGTGTGTTTTTCAGTGGGAGATGGTTTGAAACTGTCTAACCCCACCCTCTCTACCCCGCGGTAGCTCCAGATTTCCTTTGCTTTGTGGGAAAGGACAACATGTGTGTATATTTTAGCGCTCTTATCGGGCAGTGGCTCTCTCTTCATGCTGCTTGTCCCTTGTTGAGAGATAAAGGTACATCAAGAGTTTCTGGCTTTGTTTTTACTCAGGAAGACGAGGTCATGGATCTCCTGTCCTGTCGTGACTATTTATTTAGGTGTTCCTACTTTTTCATCATAAATGACTAAAATACTCACCTTTTGTTTTGCATTTTCCAAATTTAGCACATTTTACCTCAGACATTATTGGCCTAAAAATAGCACACTGGATTATATTCAACAATGTCTCATGTTGTGGACCACTGTGCCTCTTACATGATAGCATTCTGGTGTGACCAGATGTGTCAGCATCTGCATAGTGGGACTGCCCTCTCCTCCCAGACGCAGCTTCAGACGTCCCACCGGACTGACAGCAGCCCATAATGATGTCATCAGCGCAGCAACCTTCGCCAATGTAGTAATGCCCCTGAGCTAATGACTTTAACAGGACAGCTTTACTGTAGATGATCAAGGAGAGTGGAGGAGGGGCGAGACCCCTGGGTTACTTCATGCGGTCTGCTAATAAAATGTCCGGGTCAGTTCCAACCAGCAGCATGTGCTAAAAGCATCGACTCTTTCGCATCTCCTTCGTCCAGCGTCTTCAGGAACAACCACAGCTCTGTCTTCTTGCGCTGGAAACAGCTGTCTGACATTTTCCTTTCTTCAATTTACAGGAGAAATTACATTATAGCCAACAGTCGCTGTGGTCAGTTTGCTTTACAGTCAGAACTGTGTTCCTGCAGCCGGTTGCAGGATGCATAAAAATGGCATTAGTTCAGGTGGTGATAGAGATGGAGATCCTCACAGTGGCTGTATTGGTAGCATTCTCTGTGTGATTTTCATCTCTTTGTCCATGACAAATCACACTTATCCTTGGTTTTAGATTCCATATGGAACAAGTTTCCTATCGTCCCATTTCCTGAATTCACTCTCACCGTGGGTCTGTCTTACATTTTAAAAAAAAATGTCTCCAAATGAGTCTGTCCTTTATAAAAATGATGTAAAATGAGTGAGTGGTATTTTCAAAGAATCACATCTGACCTTGGATCGTCTTTAAACGTGTCTATCCACCAATCGACCACTGGATTCCTGCGGTCTAGTCTTGGCTGATGCCACAGGAGAACTTGGATGGGGGGAAAATTTCCTTTGAACTGGCGGTCTGCCACTGTTCTCTGTTCGTAATGACTTTTCCAACATTTTTAAACAGAGCACACGTATTTAATAGCGTCTACGGCAGCAGCAGGGGATTATTTTCACCACTTTGATTGCACTGAAAACCATCCTAACCAAGTTGTCTGATTCTGCTTCACTCTCCACGTCTTCTGCACTCTGTCGTGGAGTTGCATCATGTGTACATGTGGCGTTGCAGCTTTTCATTTGAGGTTTGATTGTTCAACAGCCGTGCTTCGCAAATCTTTGGGAAGTTACAGAAGAAAAAGTCGAGTCGTAAAATTAGACGTGCTGACAATGCAAATCCAGCACCCTGTATGACATCACTGTTTCACGATGACTGACGTTTAAAGAAAGCTCCAGTGTCTCATAGACGCCATTAATGCAGAACTAATGGAGTCAAGCTGTGCGATTTGTTGATTGGACATTAAAACCTAAATCATTTTCATTTGTTAAATGGCGCTTGCAGTTTATTTATGTGACTGTTATGTTTTCCTCAGCCTTTCCCACACATATCATCATCACTTCTGTTTTATAAAAGGGGGAAAATGTGTGTGTGTGTGTGTGTGTGTGTGTGTGTGGGGGGGGGGGGGGGGTTGTCTCGTAACAAACACATTTTCCTATATATCTGTCTCAGCCACCCTATGTCTAGGATGAGGGGGTTATGGGACTTGAACACACACAGTTAACTTGTTTTAAGAGGAGCAGCGCGAGCAGGGTGGCATGTCAGCTTCAGCCAAGGCCGTCCACCTGCCTCTCTACACCCCTGGGCCACAATTCCCCCAATCTGGGCTGGGCTTTATGGGGCATTTTACTGCTTCCCGCTTTCTCTCCCCGCAGCTATTTTTGAAAGGAAAGGTCAAGTTAAGAGCAGCTGAGAAGGAGACAGAAAATTATATTGTTGGGATGGTTATCACTTTGTAGCGGACGGTTAGATTTGAAGATCAACATGTAGCTACAGGTATCGAGTTGGTTTAGTTTAAAATAAATACTAGAAAGGTCTGCTTTCATATGAATGAAAAACACTCCCACGTTATAGTTCACAGCATTTTTACATGTATTATTTGGTTTGTTTTAGAAAGTTAAGTATAACTTAACTTTCTAAAACAACTTTCTAAAAAGTTTAAGTAATTGGGCAGTTTATGGTTAGCCGCTCCCAGTTTCCAAACTCCATTAACTAAGTGAACAGACCGTAGCTCCTGGTTAGCTTACATACAGCTGATGAGAACAGTTTGGCCCCGAACAAATAATTGTCCTTCCCAAACTGATGAGGCCAACCCAGATCGTTCACGTGTGTTTACTTCTCAGACATTGTTTCTGGTGACTAATTTGTTCCTTACCTGCAGATTGCTTTGCAAAGAAGCTGTGTTGGTTTTCGATGTTTGTGTGGATTAAAATATCAGTCTTAGCAAATGCGTGTGTGTCTTGTGTCATTGCAGCTTTGCATGCTGTTGTAATGCAGCTGCGCCGAGGCTGTAAGTTGGAGGTGGTTTCCTCCTTAACACAATGAAGACTCTGTCGGTTTGTGTTGTTTTAGAAGGGGGGGCCTCATCCCCTGATGCCTTTTGTGTCCCTGCACTCTTCACGCTGATGCTCACATCAACAAACTGTGAGCCAAATGGAAGAGCCGATGGATTATCGCTTCATGGTACCTTTTTCTTATGCCGTGGTGGCATGATGTAATTATTTCCCTTCTTAAATCACCTGTATGTGTATTGGTTCTCATGGCTTACACTTCTGCCTTTTTGCAGTATTGTTTCCAGAGGATGAGGTCATCTTGAAATAGGGGAAATGATGTGATTTTCTACTCGTCTAGAATTAAAAAAAAAAAAATTGTTTCGTTTTTTGTTGCTCTTTATTGTATCATCAGTAATTCCCCGTGCTTCTCACACAGACCTCCACCAACACGAATCCCTAAAATCTTGGTTGATTCTCTATTTGTTTCTTCCTCTGCATATACACCAGCTAAGGTTTATTGCCCTCTGTCTTCGGTTGACCTTCATCTTTTCACCAGGCAGTGTGTCAGAGGCCTGGCCAGCGTGAGTTATTGAGGCGTTGAGGCATACCTGCATTCCTGACATTCTTTGTGTATATCATCTGTAGGCTGGGGCTTCCCTGGACCTTGTATGGACACAGAGGAGAACAAACAGGATATTCCACGCCCAGCACTGAATGAATACCTCCGTTTTCTGTTTATACCTCATTCATATATGTTTGTGTTCGCATTTCCTAGATGCAGTGCATTAAAAAAAAGAACAATTATAATAGTCTTTTGCAGGATTAAATTTATGTCCCTATTGTTTTGGAGCTTCCTCGATAAGTTGACAAATATCAGCATTCAGAGGGACATTTAGGTCAGGACTTTTCTATCTTTATCTTTTGGTTAAAAGAACTCTGCAATGTTAATGGTCTGTAGTTTGAACCCTGCTATCACCACTGTCAATCACTGCTATGTCATTAAGTAAATAAAGGGATTAGCAAATGGGTTCTGGGAGGTGGTTCTTGATTTATCAGCCCTGAGCGGCATTTCACCAACTTCCTGTTGCTTTGACTGGCTGTGGAATGCCCATTTGGTTGTGAAGAAGGGGCTGAAGGGAAAGTTATTTGTTTCAACAGTGACTCAGAGGTCCCAGACCAGAAGATGGGAAGTTCATGGGAGATGAACACAGGCTTCAGGGTACGTTCAGGCTGGAGAAGGGAAAGTTGATGACTAGCAGGATGGCAGATATTATTGAAGGAGTCTGAAAGCTCCAGCTGTAAATAGTGTCGCTTAAAGAGTCCCATCACATAATCCAAAATGTGATGAAAGAGAAAAATAATATGAGTGATTCTGACTCTTTGTCATTAACGTGCCCCCCCCCCCCAAAAAAAATCCAATTCGCTGCCACTGACTATTAGAATTTTACTTTATATCATAGTCAATTTTAATATTTTTTAATTCCAGATTCCGTGAAATAGCAAAAGGATCAAATTTCTTGATTTTAACAATTTCATTGGGGACAATCATTTACCATATACTGTATTGACAATTACAATGTCTGTTTTAGCCTTTAGCCATAGCTATTCATTTAAGAAGTTGTTCATTTATGCGAAATGCAAAAAATTACTCACTTTTAGTATTTAATTGCTTCACGCGCTGAGATTGCCGTTCAGCCCTGAACATTTTAGTTACATATAAATAAGATATGTGTTCTGATATGTTGATATCTTAATAAACAAGCTCTCAACTGTCTGTATGTTTTCTTAGTAAACACCTTGGGCCATCCCCGCTTGTTAGGAAAACATCACCAGCTCAGTGGTTCTTCCTCCCACCCTCAGTCTTCAGTTGGAGCTTGTACCCCCCTCCCTTTTTATTCCAAGCATCTTTGTGAGAGACTTATGCTTTGTTGTCACTGCCAGGTTCAGGTTACGCTATAAAAAACGACCAGGTGATCCTGTGTCATCTCAGAGAAAGAGGGGCAGTGTTTTCTCACACTCTGCTTTGTCGCTTTTTATTCAGCGAGCCTTACCTGGGAGCTGGAAAAACACCTGCAATTCATCCCCACACACGTAAACACATTATAAAAGAGTGGATGTGCAGAAACACACATGATCTAGCGTTACACCATGAGTGCTGCGGTACAAACCATCCATTAGTCAGTTTATGATTTCCTGAAGTGTAAAGGAAGTGACTGCGGTGCTTTGACGACAGCAGCTGAGCCTCTCATCCTGTCTCCTCATTGTTTTCAAAATCCAAGGAAAAGGACAAATACAAACAATAGCGCTGACGGACATTCATAAAAAGCTAGCGGCTTACAGTTTGGATTCTGTCATGCATTGATTCACTGATACGTTTAGCCTGAATGATGTCATTTAATTAGATCATAGGTCTTGATGAGCCACACCTCATGGATGGAGTCACAGGACTGTGTGTGTGTGTGTGTGTGTGTGTATGTGTGTGTGTGTGTGTGTGTTGGTTCTGTTTTTACCCTTCCTGTCCTTCTCATCACCTGTGATCATTGTCGTATTTGTGTTTCACAGTGTCGTTCATTAAAATAGCTACTGAAGCGTTTCCCCTTTTTTTAACAGTTCAATCTCGTTCAGAACCCAGCTTCTTTGTCACATAGCTGTTCTATTTTTACGTCATAAATAACAATGCTTTCATTTCCAGAAGTAAAGAAACCCATGTAATATTGTTGACATAAACAGGATGTAAGTTCAATCTTGGGAAGTAAGAAGTCAAGTCCTGCTTCTGAGCATTATGCTGAAATCAGACGTTTTAACGGCCTGATGAAGTCATTTAATCTGTAAATCTTTTATTCTCTGGAATGTGACATCACAAATTACAGAATGGAAAATGTCGATCCATGCATTTATTCGTTGTTCACTGTTTTTATGTTGTTTTTTTCCTTTATTCATTGTTACAATTGTAACAAAAGTAACCGAGATCCCATTGATCCTCACGTCTCTATGCTTACATCTAATAAGGTGTTAGTTTTAGAATAATACATCCTGCCTGCAAATACCTCAGGTCTTTGTTGACACCCTTTTATTGTTATTTTTAGATTTATAGAATGATTTCTCATTTTAATTAAAAGCCTTGTTGACTTTTTTTACTGAGATGAGAAGTTGACAAACCCATTATCACATTATCACAGCTGGTAAATTTATATTGCTGTTATTCTCTGTTTATCTTCTTTGGGTTTTCTCGTACTAATTTGTGAAATACAGGAAATAACTCATACACAAGAAAATACAGTGATAAACGATCCCACTTTGTCCTCATTGGGTGTTTTAAGCCTAGTTTTTTATTTTGTTTGACTGTGACCCTTGACTCTGTTGCTGGCTTACAGTTTAGTCACAGGTTCCTTTTTCCTGGACCACACCCTGATGAGCAGACACTGCTGAAGGGGCCTGTCTGAACCGGAACCGGGACAGGTCCTGTCCGGCAGTGATCTCTGTGGTCACCCACTCATTTCCCTCTGAGCTAATGACAACAAATCCTGGCTTCAATTAACCAAAATAAAAATAGTGCAGAATAATCACAAAATCGGTGTCCAAACCACTGAGCACAAAGAGAAAGAATCACATTAAAGAGTACCACCAGAGCCTTAACATGCAGAGCCTTCTAGTTTAGTCAGTATCTTATCCTGACTGAAAGTGTGAAGCTGTGAGAAGAATCAGGGGGAGGACGCATCCTGTCACTCTTTCCTATTTGTCTCCTGGGAGCCTCTGGAGTTGCAGGACTTCAGCTTGTGTCAATGTGACTTGTAAATTAGCTCGGTATAAGGAATCCATCCAGTTTAGGACAGATGGAGTCACCCTGTTGACTGAGTCATGTCTGTAGTAACCATGGGTTCTTCTACACCCCCCGGTCAGCCGTGGGCGTCTGTGCGTGATCAGAACGCTCTGCCAAGTCCCTGATGGCTCTTCTGGTCTCTCCATGGATGCTTAACCTGCAACCTGACCTCTCGACTGCTTTAACTGTTGAGTCTTAAAAAACTCTTGTCTGCCTTTGTTTGAGGCTCAAATATCTCCTTGTTTCAGGGGTTATGCCCTCACTTGGTCGGGCTGGCTCCTGGGTTTAAATCTCCTCTACAACACCCTATCACCTCAAATATTTGTCCTACTTTAGTCTTTGGAAATACTTTCTCTTTTTTTAGGCTATTTATCATGGGTTTGGTATGTAGCACTTCTTTTATTACCAGTTTGATGGTGAATCTATTTCTTGCATAATGTTTGACTTTGCCATAAAGTCTAGAAAGAGGGGGGAAAAAAAGTGAAAAGTGCCCCAAAATTCATTTCACGATGTAAAACTGGGGAAAATAAATTCACGTGTAAGACATTAGAACAAAAGTTAATGGGATTGTTTAGATAGATTAACACTATACCTCTCACAGTCTTTATTCACCTCATTACTCCTTTACTTTGAGAGATATGTGAGAAGCAAAAATAGTAATAGCAATATTATCCGTTAACAGATTTTACTTTGGTGTTTCAGGGTTTGATACAGTCGAGGTTTACACTCTTCTCTCTGGCTCTGTTTGCTCCGACACAATGGGACAAATCATTTGAGAGATAGTGGCAATAATGGAACCAGTCCATCTGGTTGTGCAGAGTACTGGTGTTATGTTTTAGCTGTTTTTTGTCTCCACACAGCACCAGGGGCACGCACTGACCCTGCCCACTAGTGACTGTTTGCAATTTTTAGTGAGGAAAGAAATAGCTCAAATGTCAAAGGATGGAAGTGGCACAGTACCAAACTAAAACAAAGCTCTGCATTGAATCCTTTGTCTCATGTCGAACAAGAAAGGCCTTGCTGTAGAAGGGAGTTTGTGGGCAACATGGCAACGTAACAAGTACTTAACATATTTTACATTTCGGAAGTTTTTTTTCCCCAATAAGATATGTCTGTAGAAGCTGTTGCTGCTTTTCCCCCGTCTTCACTTTAGCTTTTTACAAACACAGGAAGTGTTAGATTATATCTCTGTGAGAGAAAGTGAAATGACATTAGTTCAGTCGGGTTTGTTTCGTCAAATGACTCAAATCTAGTCAGAAGGATAGATTTCCTGTGACCTTCTCATGATTGCAGGAGGATCCTTGTCATTGGAGGCAGTCGTTTTTATTCTGTCCAGACATCTGCTCACAGGCCCACCTGTATTTGTTTACATTCCCTGAGGCTCCAACTGAAAAATAGCAAACCAGTATTAATCTTCATCGCTCATAAAGGGTTTTTCTTGCAGTTAGTTGGAGTTCTATTCCTTCTCATTTCTAATTTGTGCCTTAAGATCTGTCTCTAGACCAGTGGTAAATGGTTTGTCTTTGTCTCTTCTGTCTTTGCCTAATGGATAAGAATCTGTGCGTCTGGTCTGCATGCTCTCCAGCCGTTCAGAATTGCATTACCACAAATGGACCTTTGCTCTTTGCCTGGTTCTTCCTTGGGGCTACCTTAGTATGTATGACTGGTTGAGGAAACAGAGGGAGAAACACTTTGGGTATGGAGAGATGCTGGGGGAGATACCGGGGCTGTTCTTTTTTTTTTTTTTTTTTTTTTTAACATTCAGGTATTTCCATCAAGATTCAAGCACATGCAGCGCATTAAACAGATCCACAAAGTGTCATTGGTGCATATTCATTTTTTCATTATTAATTATTCATATGAAAACTTTTTGAATTCATTTTTAATGGAAGATATTTGTGTACATTGCTACTTAATGGCATCTGTTTTTTTAAAAAAAAAATATGCCGGGTTGTGTCCAGCCTTTGTCAGACACGAGGCAGATAATCCCAGACGAGAGAGACGAGCAGAGGAAGCAGCTCAGGGGTTAGACGAGAGAGAAAATGTCGTACTATAAACTACTATTATAAAAAAGACACATTCCTCCTTTAATTCCTGACATCTGGTATGCATGTGGCGTCCCTCTACTCTTCTGCAACGGATTAATAAAACAGGTTATATCAAAGGCTCCATATGTGCAGTTAGAGCCTGATCTAACTTTGCCAGACACTGCAGCTTTTTTTTTTTTTTCATATTTTTCTTTTTGGCATCTGGTGACTGTTTAAGGATGTGTGATTGAGTTTGCTTTGGAATTTCTGATTGCAAGAAAATGCGATTTTATGTGCAGCAATTAGTTAGCTCAATAAAATTAACGTTTTCATAAGTCAGTCCTCGGCAGAAAGTATAATTCATAATGTGTTAATGGAGCAAGGGATGTGATTTAGATGTGGAAAATTAATTTTAAAGTAGACTTTTCCATCCATTTAACACTATTGGTAGCCAAATGTCAATGCTAACATTGGATCTTGCCTGGGACGGGTTAACAGGCTGTTGTTCTAGACGGAGGCTGAGTTATGGCTGCAGGTTAAATGTCAAGCTGGTGGGCCGTTTGTGGCCGGGCTTACGGGGTTCTGTTGGTGCGGGTGTAAATGAGGGTTCCCCGTACAAACAATCCCTCATGTCTCTTCAAAGAGAAATGCTGAGACCAACAGTTTCAGGGGCTGTCGCTCCCTCATTCTATTGTGCTCCCTCATTTTTTAAGATTTCCGTGCAGCCCCAGTTTGTAACCCGAGTTAGGAAGCAATTAGTCATAAACTTGTCACACAGGCAGTTTTTTTTAAGAAAACAAAACAAAACATAAAACACCAGAGTTGGTTGGTCTTCAAATGTACATTTAGGGGTTCATTTGAGCAACAATAAACATTTCTCGTGATGTTCATGTGTTTGAGTTGGTGGATTACGTGACAGGTCTGAACCTTGACAGCGGTTTGTGTGGCCCATCGTCTCCTGTGACAGGAAGCTTTGAGTCAACACAGGAAGTGAGGTCGTGGTTTAAGTCACAATGCTATTATAACCATAACTATCTGTACTCATTTGAATCTTTTTGTGTAATGGAATGTTACCGCTGGCGTATCTATTATCTGTTATTTGTTGTTTTACTTGTAAACTGATTTTGCATACTGTTTCTCTCCTGTTTTTTTTAGTTCTTTTTAAAAAATAATCCCCAAAACTGTGATTGTGCATGGGTGTTGGCACAGATAGGTTTAAAGAGCTGCCCACTGACTTGTTCTTGGTCTCAGCTGCTACAAATAGTCAATAAAAGGGAAATAAGGGGAAAATGTGGCTCTTGGTGAAACTAATGCTTTATTTTTTTATTCCCAGAACTCTATGAACCTCCCTCCAGACAAAGCCCGGCTTCTCAGACAGTACGACAATGAGAAGAAGTGGGACCTGATCTGCGACCAGGTGCATTCATAAACTCTTGTAGATAAATGACCAAACCAGCGCCCACAGTGTCCATCCCCCCCCGCCACACACACACACACACACACACACACACACACACACACACACACACACACCTGCCATTATTTAACTCATTCTGCACCAACACAGTGATTCCAGCAGACCTACTCTACAACGCGTGCTCTGTTACAGGAGAGGTTCCAGGTGAAGAACCCACCCCACACCTACATCCAGAAGCTACGAGGATACTTAGACCCTAGAGTCACACGAAAGGTGGGACAGCATGAGTCACCCGTTAAAATATGGCGTCCACTTAAAGGACAACTCCACAACTTTTTTACATCAATGTGCAAAGGAGTCAGGAAGGTTTTGGCTAGTTGCATTCTGGTTAATGTATGCATTAATGAAAAATACTCTAGATGAAGATTACTAGTTATATTCTCACTGTAACATATCGATTGGTGGAGCAGTTCTTTAAAAGGAACATGCAAACTCTCAGTGTGTGTTAAATAACATTTATTCTGTGATATATTTACTTCACTGCAATAATTTCTGTTGCAGAAGTTTCGCAGGCGAGTGCAGGAATCTACAAAAGTCTTGAGGGAACTGGAGATCTCACTGAGGACCAACCACATCGGGTAATCAATTCTCCATCCTTTCATTTTTTTGGTGAATTACATAAATCTGTTTATTAGTGCACAAAGCTGAAGGAAACCATAATAATAATACATCCCTCTGTTCAGAGGTGGTTTGTTCTGTTCCTTCGCTGCTGCTGCTGCTGCAGGGACCCAGAGCTCTTTCTGATGCCCAAATATTGTCATAATATTGCCCATAATATTATGATAACTTGCCAAGCTCTGCAGCTCCACCGCATAGTGCTGGCCCTCATAATGCCCAGATGGTAGCCATTGTGCTGCCTTGTCCACTCCCCTTCAATGCCGAACAGGAAGCTTTGTCGTGTGCCCCAGAGGGACAGGAAGCGTGGCTGACCAACGTAAAAACCCAATGAAAAACACAAAAACAATGATATTTTTATTTTTTACATTTACGTTTGGAGACCCTTGTTTTATCATCTGACCTCACAGACAGAGATACTCCCACATGTAAGATCTACTGCAGTGATGTGTTACTGAATATCCAAAGTAGGAGGTTCCTGTATAAAAAAAACCCCATCATTGTCATTTGGCTTCAATAGATGATAGATAGTTAGATAGATATATACTTTATTAATCCCAGAGGAAATTGCACATATCCACTGCACAGGCATTACATAATGAATAAATACTGGATAAAAAGAAAGAAACACTGACACCAGAGGACATAACACAAGACATACACTACACTAGCAGACACGTGTAGCATTAACAGGACATATACTAAATTATCACTAAAATATAAACAGTATAAAATTAAAATAAAATAAAATAACATAAATAAAAATAAAAAATGCAAGTGAAAATTAGCAGGAGGCCCAAATAGTGGGTAAGGTACACCCTTCTTACAATGTAAGGCGTCACTATCTAATCTATCTCACAATGGTTATAATTATAGTATAATAATAAAATCCCACTTTCAAAAGGCTTTTTGTGTGAGGTTTTATGCAACCAATGCAGGTTTGTGTGAGTTCCTCTGATGTTTTACCTCTGATTCTCAAGTAAAAGACACAGCAGCTGTCCTGGAGAGAAGCAGAAGGAAGGAGAGGAGGAAAGACTGAAGGTTCAGAAGCTGGGAGAGAGAAAGGGGGAGGGGTGAAGGTAGACAGGAAGCTGGTGTTCAAGCCCGCCCCCTCATCCGCCCCCTCCTCCCCTTCCCTTCTGCTCCCAAAATCTTACTTCTTACTGCTTTGTTTGCTTTCCTCTGTTCTTCTCCTCACCTCTCCTCCCTGCCCCCTCCCTCCCAACGCCACTTTTGAGGCCCTTGATTGCTTTCCTGCCTGATTCACCATTGGCTCACCAACAGTCTGTCATCATAAGCAGCACTTTGAGACTATTTTAAGAACCTTTTACCCCAATCTTGTCCCCCCCCCCCCCCCGGAGTTCCCTGAAGAACCAGGGAGGAGGTGAAGGGGGTCATCAGGGGAGGTGGTCTTAATATTGTTGACTGTCAGCCTGGCTCCTTACACCATATGCCCTCCACATTCTTTCTGTCATCGCATTGGGAATTCTTTTGTTTGGAGTTGTTTTTCTCCAAAAACCAGGAGTTAAATAGGGAGGAAATCTGAAGCTTTGCTCTAGTTTACTTTTCTTGACATTCCTGCCAAGTTCCTCCATTCAGGGGAGGAGAGACCCCCTTTAGAGCCGCCTTAAAGGATAATTCCGATTCATTACAACTTCAGTGTGGTTTTTTTTTTTGATGTTGTAATTTTGGCTGCAATTTCTATCAGTTATGATAAAACTACAAAGGAAAAGTCATCACTGAGATACAGGAACAGGATTCTCCTCCAGTACCGAGTCAAATGGGAGAAAAACTTTAATTTAGTTATTTTTATTTTTAATGATTAATTTAATTATAAATTTACCTTTATTTTCTTTTTTAAAAAATACGGTTTGCTAACCTGGGGATTTATTTAAAACCTGTCCAGCAGCTTAAGGGTTTCTTCACCCTGTCTGACCTGTTTTATTAGAGTTACTCTGTTCTCTGTTCTATTCTGAAGTTTAATAAAGGTTTTTATTTGTCATCATTAAATGAAGGTGAAAATTAAAAAAGAAACATCATCATTGATGAAATGGAATTATTATTGTCATCGCAAACTTTTATTGTTGTGATTATGGGAAGTCCCATCAAGACATGTACCAAAATACATAAGAATGACTACATAAATATAAGTATGTGTTCATAACGAAAAGAGGTAGGGTGCTGATAAGTCATGTCCTGAGTGATTCATGCGTTGATTTTCTCAAAGAGTCATTTAGTCTTTTAAACATTAAGTATAATGTTACATAAAGAAGTCCCATCACATTATTATGACATCGGTAGAGGTCTTATTTTATTCAGGCATTTGTCCAAAATTACATTCCAATTACAAGCTTAGACTAAGCCAAGAAAAACAGCAATTTCTCATCAACATCCAGTGATACAATTGACTTGTCCTTTGACCTTTAGTTTATAGTAATTACATTTAAGGAAGTTAATATTTTTACTGTTTATCCATGATCTCACATGATGTCAAAGCTAATAAATCTAATACCTGTCATAAGTTATTATCATGGCCCAAATAAGCATCCTGTAAATGTGTGTCTCCCTTTTTCTCCCGCTGTCCTCACTGCTGATTAAAATGGATCGGGGTGTGTTCTCATTCTGGTGCCCTGTCTGGTTGTTTACGTCACAGGTGGGTCAGGGAGTTCCTCAATGATGAGAACAGAGGTCTGGATGTCCTGGTGGAGTACCTCTCCTTTGCCCAGTGTGCCGTCATGTGAGTAGTTTTGCACACAGCCTTCATACACACACACACACACACAAGCACACACACGCACACACATCTGTAATGACTATCTAAACCTCTCCTCAGGAACTGGGTTGGGTTTGCAGATTCAGTCGTTACCATGTTGTCTCCCATAGAGCCTGTAAAAAACAGCTTGTGCATCTAAAAATGTGCATAATCTTTCATTCTTTGGTTGTGTTTGTATGCCCTGTTGCATACTTGGCAAACTGAATGCTTTTTTGGATGCTACATGCACCGGGGTCTCCATGCTGAGCTCTATCGTGCAGCTTGATGACAGTTCTTGTGATAACCCCTTGGCTCTCTACCAAGCTGCCTCGCTGACCTAACCTCCCCCGTGCTTCTCCTCTACACTCTGTGCCTCCATGTTGGCTTTTCTGTCTGTCTGTCTGTACGTGGCCCAGGTTGGATTTTGAGGGGTTGGAGAATGGGGAGGATGGCTTCTTGGATAAGACTAAATCTTGGAGCAGGTCCATAGAGGATCTGCACCACACAAGCACCCAACCCTTCTGCAACACACTGGTGCGCTCCGCCCGCCAGTCTGTCCTCCGGTACGTATGGCCAAGCTCGCTCCCCCACTGTTACCTACCCCTGTTATTGCCTCTGCTAACCTCGAATGCTATCAACATGTATTAGCATGTGAATATTGGTTTCGGGACCTGAATGGCTGATGTTGGGTCTGCTGACCTCTCTTCTGACCTCAAGCAGCTGGATTAGAGACAGAAACTGAAGTCTTCGACCTTTAAAGGCCCTTCCTCATCTCTCCAGATGAGAGCCAGCTGTGAGCTGCAGCACATGTTGGATAGTTGTGATTCTCTTCTTCACCACTGAACCACACACAGACAGGAAATGATGAGACACAGTATTAAGTCTAACACAAGTAAATATTTTTGTTTAGCTTCATGTATTGTGTTGTTTTACCTTGCAAATCAGAAATGTTGGATCATGAGACCATAAAAGCTGTCTCTATACGGGACAAGAAAAGTAATATTTTGTGCACATGATGGCTGTGCCATAGTTACATAATGGCAGTTTGTGTGCCAAGACTCTGCCTCAGAATCAAGTAAAACCAGGCTTCTCCCATGATGCATCTGTAACCTCAAAAACACTAAGTTTTTTCTTTCAGACCTCATTCTCTGTCATTTTCTTTCTCTGCCCTCAGTCAAATGAATACCAGATAAGTTTCGGAAATAAATGAAAGTCTTTAGTCTGTATATTAGATGTCTATCAGATATTAACGTCTCCCATCTTTTGCAGCTATGGCTCCGTTTCCAACAGCAAAACCATCAAGAACTCCCGCCTTGTGAGCCAAAAAGACGATGTGCACGTGTGCATCATGTGCTTGAGAGCAATCATGAACTATCAGGTAGCAAAAAAAACAAACAAACTAGAGGCTCTCAGTTTACTACATAGATATGTGATTGGAGTATTATGTATTTTCTGTGTAGGCAGGTGCTGAAAATACACTCAGTGTCCTCTAACCACACCGTGTATCTGTCTCTGTGTCCTTTTCGTGCAGTATGGCTTCAATATGGTCATGTCTCACGCACACGCAGTCAATGAAATCGCTCTCAGCCTGAACAATAAGAACTCACGGTAAGAACGGAGGGCCCCACCTCTATAGATGCATGGCTGTGTCAAACAATAGGAGAAACCCTGCAGCGAATTCATGCGATATGCCCCCCATTCTTGGCGGGGCTCAGGTTCTCTCTGAAGTCAGGGATCAGAAGCGTAAATACAGGCTGTTAAAGGAATGTTTACCAGAGGAAGATTAGTGGTAAAGGCTGATCACTTCATAATGAAGGCTTGGCTGGGGAACACTCAAAAAGCTATTAAATCCTTCGTTTGCTTCAGACTCCATTGATGGTCACAGATTTCAACTCCTGCATGTTGACGTTTTATTTAGTGTTGTATCTAAATGTGTTCTACCATATTTATTTCAAATGAGAGTTAGTGCTTGCAGTTGAACTTTATCCAGTTTTTTTTTTTTTCCTTACAAGTGTCTTGTGTATTTCTAGGACAAAAGCTTTGGTCCTTGAGCTGCTGGCTGCCGTCTGTCTGGTCCGAGGTGGACACGAGATCATCCTGTCAGCATTTGATAACTTCAAAGAGGTGCCCGAAGCAACGATTTAATGACATTATTACTACATAAGTGAATAATGTGTCTCCTACGATATCATGGTTTTATCCCACAATCAACCAAGGCAAAAGTGCTACCAGAGCCGGTAGTAATAATATAATATAATATATTATAATATAATATAATACAGTATCATGTAATAGAATAGAATAGAATAGAATAGAATAGAATAGAATAGAATAAAATATATTATAATGTGTATTATAATATATTATAGTATTATATTAAATTACACTGTATTATATTACATTGCATTACATTACATTACATTATATTATAATATATTATATTACTACACTGATGTACTGTATCCCGACATGCCCATTACCTGAGTTTGCAGTGTTAATTGCCCCAAAAAACATAATTAAAGTTCCACCTCTCCCCACATTAGTGTATGTGTGCATGAGGGCATCAGGGAGGATGAGGTCATTAGTTTGAATTAGACACGAGATGTGAGCCAACCTTGAACAATGACAGAATCAACTCCCTGATGGGAGCCTTTTGACTTTTGCCTAAACAGTCATCTCAACACTACAATATAATTACCTCACAGTTGGAAAGCTCCAACGAGAAGATATTTCTGTAGCTGTAGTTAAATGTTTGCATCATTACGAGGTGACACGTCTCTGAAATCTCCCAAGATGGCCACCTATGCCAAGCAACCACAGCTGTACCAGTAATCACGTGTTAGTTCCACCAACATGACTATTTCTAGTTTTGCTTGTCAGAAATGGGCATGGATTTCTGCAGCACTGAAAAGAAAGTTGGAAACAATATTTTTTTCCATTTCCCTTTCCAGCATATTTTAGTGTAGGAAACTGACTAAAAATATCTGTTCCCGGCTTTCCTTCCCATGAATTATGATAATAAGCAAAGTTGTTGTTTACTTTCAGCAAAATCTCATAGAGTGAAGTACAGTATGTTTGATCCTGTTATGTATTTATTCACCACGAATAATTGTATCAGGATCCAGTTTGTCACATGAATTATTATAAGACGGTAGACAGAGGGCCTCATCTATATCTATCTATCTATCTATCTATCTGTCTGTCTGTCTGTCTGTCTGTCTCTCCGTCCGTTCGTCCGTCCGTCCGTCCGTCTGTCATCTGAAAAAATTCCTTCAGTTCAATTGTCATATTTTCAAGTAAGTAATTGGACTTTGAAGTACCAGGATGTTGTTCTATGTCACATCAGTTTTCTTTCTTTCTGTTTATTGTAAATCATTCCTTTGAATTCAGTCTCTATCTCCATGTGTGTGTTTGCAGGTGTGTAAGGAGAAGCATCGCTTTGAGAGACTGATGGATTACTTCCGCTGTGAGGAGGGAAACATTGACTACATGGTAAGATCACACTGGTTTCCTGCATATGGGTCCAACCGTACATCCAATCAAATCCACGTGAACGTAATCCGTCTCCTGTTTCAGGTTGCTTGCATGCAGTTCATCAACATTGTGGTTCACTCAGTGGAGGACATGAACTTCAGAGTCCACCTGCAGTATGAATTCACTAAGTTAGGCCTAGATGACTACCTGGAGGTAAAGTGACTATAAAGTGGTTCAAACAGTCACCCATCCCCAGAAGAAATGCAGAGTTTTGCTCATCCTGATTTATTCTTCCTCATGTAAAGAAATGTAAACACACAGAGAGCGACAAGCTGTCAGTTCAGATCCAAGCCTACCTGGATAACGTGTTTGACGTGGGTGGTCTGCTGGAGGATGCAGAGACAAAGAACGCAGCCCTGGAAAAGGTGGAGGAACTGGAAGATCACCTGTCTCATGTAAGTGCTCCATCTAGCCTGGACCACCAACACAGGCACATTTTATTAGTTTGTTGTGGTTCAGCAGTCGTGTACTTAACTCAGCTGTTTCTACGCGGTGATTAGAAATTTAGTCGGTGTTTGCATTTTGCTCGTGGTTTGGGATAATGATGGGGTGGAGACCATTGGAAAGCACCGCACATAAACAATCTTAATATTGTTCTTATGCTGGCTCATTTTGCGTCCCACGCTGCTTTGCAAAGACCTTCTTCACATGGAAAGGTCGTAGGCAGCCCCTGACATCATTCTAAGAATTTCAAAACAAACTCGACGCTCATGGTTCTGGAATGATGGGGGAGGATGTGGGTGAATATTCCTCAAGAATTCCTATACAACATGTAAATGTGTCCAAAACAAAAACTAAACTAAAAGCTGTGTCATGCTCATTTTGCATCATCTTTTCCAGTATGGTCTTATTTCATCCCGCTTCAAAGCGGTGATGTATTGTCATTGTCAGGGTTCGTCCGTTCGTTTGCCCACCAAATATCTTCGCAGATGTTTCAGATAGAAAGATGAAACAAAAAGCACATTACTTGGGCAGCAAAGGGGATGAAAATGAGATGAGGATCTTGACCTTGAGAAAACTAGGTCAAGGTCAAATTTAAACTTTTGTACACTCAGGAACTGGATAAGATAGAAAGACGAGGGAGAAGGCCAGTGCGAGTAAGACCATAAATCAAAGCTAGTGCTTTGATCAATGACACTATGTCAGAGCACTAGCTTTGATCTTTGACCGATGCAAGTAGGTCAGGGTAAAATTTTGAATTCAGGGGTGTCGCGGGATGTTGCAGTCTGTGACTGCATTGGTTCTTATTGATGATGCACTGCGTATAGGGGAGGGAGTGGGAGGGAGCGGAACTGGGGAAGATGTCAGTGCCGAGGATCAATTTCTGCAATCACCGGCGCTCATCCCCTTTTGCTTTCTCTTGCTTCTCTCTCAGGTGACAGAGAAGCTCCTAGAAGTTGAGAATGAAACGATGATGAAAGTGGCTGATCTGGAGAAGCTGCTTCTTCAGAAAGATAAGGACCTGCAAGTCATACGGGTAAGATGGCAACTGAAGTGATGTCATAATGCTTGCATGACTTGCATCAAAGAGATTTCACTTCACCTTAATGTGTGTGTGTGTGTGTGTGTGTGTGTGTGTGTGTGTTATCATTTTCAGAGGTAAAGCTAAATTGCTGTGAGAACAAATTAGGTCAGCAGGAAACGGGATGTTTTTGTAGCATCGTGTTGATCTCTCTGTCTCCCCCTGGCGACCGTTCAGGAGACCTTCGAGTCGACCAACACCCAGGTCAACACTCTGAGGAGGGTGATTAAAGAGAAGGATGCTGCTTTCCAGAGGCATTTCAACATCGAGAGGCGGCTGTTGGAGCTCGAACAGCAAGGCACCATCCGTTTACACAAGAAGCCCGACGGAGACATCGCCATCGAGCCTCTGGGTGTCGGGGTGGGAGGCGTGAGCGGTGTTGGGGGTGGAGGCCTTGGTATCCCACTGAGTGGCTTCAGGCAGCTGTCTTTGGGTTCAACGCCTGGGTTAACAGAACCAGGAGGACCGGACACCAGTTTGCCACCAGCTAGCGAAGCTCCTCCTCCTCCTCCCCCTCCCCCACCTCCGCCACCTCCTCCTCCTCTTCCTCCCACCTCAGGTGCTAGACCACGACACCCCGTAATTGTGTCTAGTGATTCATATATGTGAAAGTTGATTGTGTTCAACTCTAGACCCTCAGAGGATGTCTATTTTCAGTTCTATTCTTTGTTCGTTTGTGCCAAGCCAGGTGTTGGGTCACATTAATGTTTTCTATCCCAGACAGGAAAAGAAACGCGAGGCTTGTTTCCTCTGTGTGTGAATGTGCAGCAGACTCTGGCACAATGAAAAACAATACCAAACATTAGAGGCAGTTTCACGGGCCACACGGAACAGATGTTTCAAAGCATTTAATGCGGGCTGTGATGATGGAGCAAAAATCAAATTATCAAGAAACACATGATATTGTGGAACGCATACAATTCATAACCAAATTCCCACTGTTGTAGTTTTTCTGTAGAAGTTTTTTTAAAATTGTTGCTTGAACATTGCAGGGCTGATTGTGCCAGTCCCACCTCCCCCGCCTCCTCCTGCTCCACCTCTACCAGATGCATCTCCTTCCGTATTCCTGAGTTTGGGTCTCTCAGGTGAGAGACGATACAAAATGACATCATTTTTTGACACAGCTTTTTGCTTTTTACTTTTTCTTTTTAACTTCAGACGTTTATATTCCATTTCATTTTTGACTAAAGCCATCAGAATTAAGAAGCCCATCAAGACCAAGTTCCGCCTGCCCGTGTTTAACTGGACCGCCTTGAAGCCCAATCAGATCAACGGCACAGTCTTCAATGAGATTGATGATGAACGTGTGCTAGAGGTAAGTCAAGCTGATTGGACTGCCACAAAGACATTAGATAACCTGTAGAACACCAAATATAAATATGATTTGCTAAGACCTTAATGCTCAAAAGAGGTTAAAATGCTTCACCAGGACTTTGTGGGTTTGAGTTGATCTGGTTTTATTGACAGCGCCGCTGAAATAAACCACAACTTTTGTTCCATTTTGATTGCTATGTTCCTAAATCCACAAAAGGAAAATTAGAACACGTGACATCTCCTCTTTCCCTCTCACTCCCACCGACATCAAAATAGTGAAAAATACAAAAATGCCTGAGAAAATGTTTTTCGGGTCCTTGAATGTAAATTTAGAAGATCTACTTCAACTGTCACTTGTGTGCAGGAGCTGGATCTGGAGAGGTTTGAGGAGCTGTTTAAGACCAGAGCTCAGGGTCCCATCGTGGATTTCTCGGCATCAAAAAGCAAAGGAGCCCAGAAGGCAGCAAACAAAGTCACCCTCCTGGATGCCAATCGCTCTAAAAACTTGGCCATCACGCTGCGAAAGGCTAACAAGACCACGGAGGAGATCTGTAAAGCAATAGAGAAGTATGCATTTGAAAATCTTTTTAGAAAAAGAATTTGTTTTTGTTTAACTAGAAATAATTACCATACATTATTTTTGCTCAGGTTTGACCTGAAAGCCCTGCCTGTCGACTTTGTGGAGTGTTTGATGCGTTTCCTGCCCACGGAGTCGGAGGTGAAAGTGCTACGTCAGTACGAGCGGGAGAGGCATTCTCTGGACCAACTAGCGGAGGAAGATCGTTTCATGCTGTTTTTCAGCAAAATTGAGAGACTCACACAGAGAATGAACATCATCACCTTTGTGGGGAACTTTTCGGACAATGTCAGCATGCTGACGCCGCAGCTCAATGCAATCATCGCTGCTTCCGCCTCAGTGAAATCTTCACCGAAGTTGAAAAGAATGCTTGAAGTAAGATGCTTTTATTTTTATACTAGCAGCATTCTTAGTGTTGTATGTTCATTCATCATTCGTTTTTTTTTTTTTGCCTTGTAGATTATTTTAGCCTTGGGAAACTACATGAACAGCAGCAAGAGAGGTTGTGTTTATGGCTTCAAATTACAAAGTCTTGATCTGGTGAGTTTTAAATTAGATACATTTTTCAAATGGTCAACAATTAGCACCAAAAAACATGCCATGCAGTTGTCATGTGAACATTTGCTGATATTGTGATTCCTTCTCTTTTGTTTCTCAGCTGTTGGATACTAAGTCTACAGACAGGAAGATGACATTGCTCCATTACATAGCTGTCATTGTGAAAGAGAAATATCCTGAACTGGCCAACTTCTACAATGAACTGCACTTTGTGGATAAAGCTGCAGCAGGTGAGTTCACACGTTGCATAGATGTTGACAGAACCGTCAGCTGAAAAAATAAAATAAAAAATATTCCCTCTTGACTGCCCTTCGAAAGTATCTCTGGAAAATGTGCTGCTGGACGTGCGAGAGCTCGGGAAAGGCATGGATCTGATCCGGCGGGAATGCAGTCTCCATGACCACTCGGTGCTGAAAGGCTTCATCCAGGCCAGCGACACGCAGCTGGACAAGCTGCAAAAGGATGCCAAAACAGCAGAGGTACCACCACACTGTCCTCACCCCCTGACACATGAAGCAGACTTACGTCCCGCTCGTGGCTCAGTGACCTCTAACACACAAACGTTCATGGCTCCCAGCTTTTGACGCTGTTTACATTCATTGCTTCCACTCTGGCTCTGTCCTCCTTCCCACTTCTAGGAAGCCTTCAACAATGTGGTGAACTACTTTGGAGAGAGTGCCAAGACGGCTCCACCCTCAGTCTTCTTCCCAGTGTTTGTGCGCTTCATCAAGGCCTACAAGGTGAGGACTTGCGCGTCGTCTCACGTGGAGAGTTCCCTGCTTTCAGACGGATGCTGTCCGTCTCAGTGAGAGCAGAGGAGGACAGAGCTTTGGCTGCGTCCGCGCCACAGGACACGTCGTGTAGTCCGAGGCCAAATAACAGGAAAGGCAAACTGATTCTTGCTCCAGAGCTGCAGCTGTAGCATTTAGACCGGTCACCCCCCCTCACCCTTCCCTACTGCCAGTCACCCCCGGACACTTCACCCCGCCCCACCATGCAGGACACTTCCTGAGATTGTTCTCTGTCTGGATTTATGGGATGTGCTTGAGGAACTGTGTAATGTGTGTGGATCTCTGCGTATGTGTGTGTCTATCTGTGTGACTTTAAGGAATAGGTCAGTATTTAAAAAGTAGGGTTGTTTGTGAGTCAGAGCTGGTCAGGGAGAGAAGAGGGTAAAATTCAATGGAAATAAGAAGTCAAGTTAAATCAGCTTCAGTGAGAGTCAATGTAAACTAAGAAAGGTTCTAAGAGATGGTAATTTTGAATAAATGACATGAAACTTCTTAGAGTTAAGCCTCTAGTTTTTTTAAATTTCAAACTATTGCTTTTAAACAGGATAAGTGTGTTTACAATGGAACTGAGACTATTTGAAAGTTGAAAAACAAGGAAGTCAGAAAGAGAGAGAGATTACATTTTTGGTTTGTGTGTGTGTGTGTGTGTGTGTGTGTGTGTGTGTGTGTGTGTGTGTGTGTGTGTGTGTGTGTGTGTGTGTGTACTTCACTTCTGACCCGTTTTCTCTGTCCTCTCAGAGTCACACCAATGGACTGACTTTCAGCTTTTAATATCATGTCACAGAACGGATCACCTTTTCTCTTTCCGACAGGATGCAGTGGAAGAAAACGAACTAAGGAAAAAGCAGGAGCAAGCAATGAAAGAGAAGTTACTGGCTGAGGAAGCTAAACAACACGACCCCAAGGTAGTCAAAGTTCATGTAACTGAATGAAAAGGTTTTTTTTTTTTTTACATGTGTACTCTTTGCTAAATAAAGCATTGCGATCAAAAACGCACTGCAAACTGTAAAAATATCCTCTCGGCTGGTTCAGGTCCAGGCTCAGAAGAAGAGGCAGCAGCAGCAGGAGCTGATTGCAGAGTTACGCAGGCGGCAAGCCAAAGACCACCGGCCTGTGTACGAGGGAAAAGACGGCACTATAGAAGACATCATCACAGGTGGGCCAGACAGCACCCTAGAAAGAAGCCACACGGGTGCCAGCAGCTCAGGTCATCCCAGGTCACGGATGACTGTGGTCATCCACTGCTCGGCTCCTTTGAAGTGCACTTTGTGCTACGTGGTTCAAACGCCGATGCGTCTGGGGAACATCACATAGCAGCACAGCGGTCGCCTAGTTATTCCACAATGTACCTTCTAGTTAGTTCACGCAGATCACATGCTGCTGAGCCTCAAGGTGTCGTCACTACAGCAGGCCATTTGATTCCTGTCCTGTTTTAAAGCCACCATATGCAGCATATAGGATGATGCATTAATGATGGTAATGTGAAAGTGTCTGAATCACCCTGCCTTCAATCGACCACGAAGCCTCACATTCAAACTCGACATATCGTGGCTTTAATGCGAGAAAAGCAACGTTATCTACAGCCTCCGGTTTGCGCTTCAGTTAACTGATGTTTATATATCATGATGATTAACCGGCGTTAAATGTGAATTATATAAATGTTGCATTAATGTCAATTTAATGCTAACAATGTTCATGTTATTACTGTCAGAGCTGTTTGTTATGCTGCTGATGCCCCCCAGTGATGTTCTCAGTGTGTTTTAATTGAATAATTCTTTAAATAATTTAATGCATTA
The DNA here is from genome assembly GCA_013358685.1 of Antennarius maculatus. NCBI lineage: Eukaryota > Metazoa > Chordata > Actinopteri > Lophiiformes > Antennariidae > Antennarius > Antennarius maculatus. The sequence goes on from CM023607.1 coordinate 18,945,256, forward strand.
AATCCCCTTATTTAGAATTTTTGAGCTGTATGATGTTTGTGCATGTATATTAGATGTATATATACATACATATATATTTCTGTATATACACATACAGTATACATAAATATGCATATTAATGCGTTTGACAGTTACAGTAGTGTAAACTTATATGCATATCTGCTTATAACTGAATTATAGTGTGAATTTAAAAACTTTCTAAGTTATAAGTAATTAATTATAATTTAATGTAGTGCATATAAATGAAAATATGGGGATTTAATGTACGTTGTTCCTATATATCCTGTTAAAAAGCTTATCCTGTTTTACACGGTTTGTCTCTGTAGAGCTACACAACTTACAGAAACAGCTTCATTTTTCCCCAGGTTCATTTCAATCTCCTGAAAGGAATGTGTTTCAGCCCCCCCCCCCCCCCCTCTCCCCCCCCCCAAAAAAGGGCAGAGTCTCAGATGTGACATGTTTTCTCTCCCTCCCCCTCCCCCCCAGTACTGAAGAGCGTGCCCTTCACAGCCCGCACTGCTAAACGCGGCTCACGGTTCTTCTGTGAAGCCAACCTCTGTGACGACGCCAACTGCTAGCCCTTGCCCCCTAATGCCAAGGTTGTCCAGGTGTCTCTTCTACGCCTCCTGACCCCACTGCATGCAGCATGATCCCGCTCACCCCCCCAAACCCAGACCCCACCACCACAACTATTATCGACTAACATGGGCCGCCATTGGTTGTTTCGTATGGACTCCTATCAGGCGTGTGATGATAGAAGTCAGCCAAACCTCTTTGCTTGATGCACATATTTCCATTGGCAACCAACTTGTGCAGAGCATCAGCATATTTTTTTTGTGAAACATGCTGATGCACTCAGTACAATCAGCCATGACTGTTTGAAATCGTAAAATGCATGACGTAAAAGGCTGTGCGTTATATTTACAACGGTATTCCTTTCATGAAGCTCATTCCAACAATTGTAACTTGAAGAGGTTTGGCTACTTTTTTTTTTTTTTTAATACCTTGTTCCATGAAACTAACTTGTTTGGTGTTGGTTTCCGGCTAACATGTGACTCTTCTTTCCTCAACCACCACTGTTTGTTCCACCCTCTCCAGCTGAAAAGAAGATTAATGACAGTATTTCCCACTCCTAAGAGAGGGTAAGAAAGGCAGCCTGGCTGAGCCGCGGCCCGCTTGGCCCCCCACCCCCTCGGCTCCTGTGTGCTGCTACAGTGATGTCAGCTGCTTCAGCTAGCGCTTCCGAAAGAAATGCTTCTCAATATAAAGACTATCTTTAAATCACAAACGGAAGAAAGCAAAGTCACTAAAAATTTTAATTAAAAAAAATAAATAAATAAGTGAAACATGAATTCATTTAATTTTCCACCTGAGAAGAAGCGTCTGGGATATTTTCAAAACATTTTTTAGGCGTCACTTGCATACTTTTACCCTTAAGATCATCATCATCATCATCATCATCATCATCATCATCATCCTCACCTCCTCCTCTTATGTGTTGCATGTCGTCCAGTGTTCATTCACCTGTCAACAACGTCTGCCATGTTTTGTCTTTGTTAGCTGTCACCTGCAGTGTGCTGAACAGCTGTTTGGTCAACAGGCTCCATGAGAGCACACAGAATACACAAAGTCAATCTGCATCAATTATTATATTGAACTAAAGGTTTTGCCTTCATTCAGCCAGTTTTAATGTTGTCAAACAGAACGAGAGCTTGTTGACCATTGTGGCATAGCTGTGATCATGATGACCGGAGCGTCGTCAGCGTCACGGTCTTCATCAGTGCATTCCCAGACTGTTCCATGTGTCACCACTACCAGTTCGAATGCATGTCAATGGGATTGTGTCGTTCAGCGTCGTCGTCACGTCTAATACCAGTTAACACAGTTGAATTATTGCAGATGTTATATAACTGACTGAAGTGAAATGTAGGCGCTACTGTTGCTAGAAAAGATAGCTAAAACAAATGCAGTGGTTTGATGTTTTTCTTAATTTAATTCTAAGGAGGATTTTAGCTTTCAGTGTTGTTGAAGTGTACGGCATCACAAAGGGATGTTTTATTTATTTAGCGTGGACGATCATAGAAACTTGCCAGTTTATTAGGTGTTTCCTAATAAACTGGCACATAAATGCTCTATAAGTATGTAATAAAAACACTGCTAGTACCACAGTATAAGTTTAGCTGAAGCACATTTGCTGATTGACCTCTGAGTCCTCTAACAGTTGTGCACCCCCCCTCCCCATGACTCTGACTCCTCTTTTCATGCCTACTCACAGATCTCAGAAGCCAGCCTTTCCTGCGAGCCGATGCGCTGATCCGGAGCGGTTGGAAGAGACCCTAAACTTATTGTCACTTATACTTCCCTTCCTACCATAACCTTCCTCCCTGTGTCCCAATGGTCTATCTCAACCCTGAGGCTGCAGATCACAAAGACTGAAAAAAAAGGGACAGGACAGAGCCTCTGTTTTAGCTGGGTAATTTATTTATTTATGGAGGCCCTTTACAGCCACTTTAAGTGAGCAGGCATCATTACAGAAGCACTATGGGTCACTCTTGTCTCGCTGCAAACACAAGACTTTTCCCGCTCTGTTGCCTTCGAGAAGCAGACAAGTCGGAGGACAAAACACAAGACAGATGAGGTGAGTCGAGAACCGGCCGACCGCGAAGAAGGAAGAACTGCGTTTTCGCTATCAAGTGCCTGCCAACATGTGGATTTTATTCCTAGGACCGTTAATTTTCTCAGATTATACCGTCATAGCAGGACTTGGATTGGGAGGAAGCCAACGGAGGATGCCAGCTCAGCTACTGGGATGTTTGTCTTGCAAAACTTTCCTCTAAATCACAGAAAGTCTTCGATATTGGAATTAAGTTTTTCCTAACTCTAACCCTAAGACAAGTCAGCATATTCAATCATATCCTGATATTATTGCTTATCGAGACTTGAAAGACCATCAGTGCTTTTTTTTTTTTTTTTTGGACAAGCTAGCCAAACCAAATTTTTCTCAAATGTCTAATTTTGTTTTGCTTAAGTGCCTTTTCTATGTGTAAACAGTGTTACTTATCACAAATCAGCCACGATTAGTATATTTTACATCTTTTATTTGTTAAGGATTGTTACTTGTAATATAATATTATCCTTATAATCCTGACAATATGCAACAGTTAGAATGTCCTGCTTCAAGGGAAACTCAATCTAAGGGGAATACTGCCTTTAAAAAATGACTTATTTACCTCTCTAGTACATCAATGTCTTAAAACTCATTACTTGTCCAAGTAGTTCTTAAATCTGAATGTTAGATGCTTTGACAACACTTTCTGTCACACTTTGTGATATTTGGGAAGTGACTTGTATGAAGGAGATTCCATATGGATGGTTGTTTAAGGGCCCAGATGAAATTGACCTGATGTTGATGTGATGTTGGATGAAGGATGCTTCCATACCTGAGGACTTAAGTTTTAAGTGCTGTTTAAAAAAAAAAATCTCCTGTCTTATTAGAGATGATGCATTTTTTAAAACTTGCATTGGCACAAAGGGAGCCTTTTACACTACTTAATTTGGCTAGAAAGGGTATGAGGCACTAACACTTATGTTGACGTTTATATTGTACATTCAAATCAAGAATTTTACTTTTTAGAAGAAATGATCCATGATTTTTTCTATTGACTCACAGGTGATACTTCCTGTTAAATAAACAAGATGAATTATGTAACTGTAAAGCCCAAAGAGTGTCATTACGAGACAAAGGCCTGTTTGTTTGTTTTTTCTTTGATGAAGGAACATTCGAAACAAGCAATTACTACATGTTCATGTTTTATTTCTTATTTTTCTATTAGGATACTTGCTCATTTCTGATGTACTCCAGCAGGAAATAACAAGCATTTATTTTCCTTTCCATTCCTCTCTTTTCAAATGACAAATGACAGACAGAGCCACCGTACATGTCTACTATAAAAATCCATTTAATTTCTGATATCAAAAAGAAATCGAATCATCACAAAACAATCATGACCACAAATATCCGTGTGGGTTTTTGTCTCCCAAAAGAAAAATGATTATTCTAATTTACATGGTCAGATGAGAATCTAAGAGTATATTGTAAAAAAAAAAAAAAAAGAAAAAAAAAAGAATACTGTTAAAAAGTGACGAGCCAGAGACGGGAAGTATGTGTGTGTGTATGTTTGTGTGATAGTGAGTGATATGGTAGGTGTGGCTGATAAGCTCAGTTAAAAGCAGTGAGACACAAAGTGAGCAAAACTTTAAGACTTAAATCCTTTTTGACTGACAGATAGATGGTTAGCATTAGCAGCAAAGGAAAAAAAAAAAAAAAAGGAATGTAAATCAGGAAGCTTATCAGTCCCCTTCCTGGGAATGCGCTCAATGAGCATTAACCTAAATTACATGTCCATGTAATCACATACAATTACAAAAAAGGAAAAAAAAAAACCAAACTCTCCCATATTAGTACATACCATCACACGGTCTTCCTTGGCCTTTCCTGAAAGTACATTTACAATCAAAAGACATGGAACAAAAGCTAAAGCGACCGTTCTCAGCTAAAAACTCATCCCAGCTTGTTTTTCAGTGATGACTGGAAGATTCACAAAAACTCACCTTCACTCTCTAAAACAAAATCCACCTCCTCTCCAAAGTGTCCTACAAATAGGCTAAACCAAGGCCACGGATATCCATCCCAGACTTCTCATCCTGGAATGTGATTATTACAATCGTCCTCATCTCGCACAACTTACACACTGCCATTGACTCATTCATTGCTGACATAAGCGTATCAATTATACAATGACTTGAAAAAAAAAAAAGTTAAAAAGTAAAGACTGCTATTTTTACTGATGTTTGTATTCCTGGGTATACTTTCAAGACACTTTGTTAATAGGTTTATATATATATGCAAATATATAACTTTAGTCTGTGCAAGAAGGTAAAAGACAATCACTTGAACGCAGTTCTTTGAGACAACAGAACAGATGTCGTCTGCAATGCGGTGTCCTCCATTTGTACATGTGCAGAACAACAATTGTTTCCCAGCCTCAGTCTCCCTTTAGACTTCCAGCAGCAAACGTACATTTACACATAATATGAAAGACGGAGCCGAACCAGCGTCCAGGAAGCATCCACAGTGAGTGCTGACACTGGTCCTCTGGTTCACGGACAACAAAAGACTTGGCAACTCTTCGAGGATGGAACAATATTCTTTTTCTCCCTATACAATTCGTACAAAAATAAAACAATTAAAATTGTTCCACTGCCATTTTGTATCTCTTTTACATTTGCACAGAGGTAGTGGCTATATGCGTGAGAGGGGAGGGGGAGTTGTGAGAGGGGGAGGAGGTGGTGAGCGAACTTGAAAAGAACTGAATGTCTATAAAATGGTTTCTTTACATCACCAGAGGATTTTTTTCGTCAAAGAACAAAATATAATACTGCAATCACTTAAAAAAGTAGTCCTTCATTTTATACATTTTTATACAGTGTTCTCGCTTTTCCTTTTTTTTTTTTGTTGCTTTTCTTTTCAGTTGGTAAAGGCATAGGATGAGAGCTGGTCGGCTCAGCACTGGGTTGGGCAGGGCAGTGTTGAAAGAGTTCAGTCCATGCAAAGCTCTATGCCAGCGGGTCGCTCATGTCCTCATCGCCTTGGGAGAGAAGCTCTTTCTTTTCGTCTGTGCTGGCCAGAGAGTTGCGGCTGTTGTGGGCGCCCATGTACAGGGTGGCATACACTGGGTTGGTGAAGTTGGTGGGCTGCAAATCAGAGAAGATCAATGGAGATTCTGGATTTCATTCTTTTTTTGTGCTTCAGAAAGTCTTACGTCTTGTTTTTTAATGTTCTTTTTTTTTTTTTTTTTGTGAAGCTTTGCAGTGTCACTGCCAGCTGTGGTTCTGTGGGATAACCCATCGTCAATCAATGGCTCCAGGAACAGTTCAGTAAAACAAGGCTTCAAAAGTCCTTTAGCTCCCTCTGCTGCTTCTGCAGGAGCAGAACCCCCCCCAAACCATGTGGCTTCTTCCTTTCTCCTTTTCTTAGTCCACATATCTGTGGTTTCTCCGTTATGTTGCTTAACCCCAAACTGGTCATTGACACTGGTTCTACTAGCCCTGTTAACGTTTGACATATTTTTGCCTGAGACTTCTACCAATGAGACCAATGAGAGTTGTTTTCAGAAACAAAGTCCCAGTTGTTCTGAATAAAACCTCTTTGATTGGAACTACTTTCTACCAAAGACATGGAGGCGTTTAATAGTGCTCCATTTCTCTCATGCACTGACGACAGAAGTTTCAGTTAGACATGTTTAAAATTATGTCCATAAAATCACACTTCTAACACCACTAGGAGTAAATGAATTTGTTTTTTGTGATATGGGTGAATAGTCCCTTCACATAAGGATGTTTTCAGCTGTTTTACCTTGTCTGGGTCCAAAGCAAAGTCTGAATCCAGGAGATCCCCATCATCATCCTCAGGGTCGCCTTCATAGATCTTATAAGCTGGGTTACCGATCTCGACATTCATAGCCCCATTCGTCATTCGGTGGTGCTGGAAGCCCTTTGCACTACAGATTAAAGAACCCATTAACCATATCAGCAGCAGGTTAAAACCTTTGCTAGAAATATTTAAGGAGATCCCTTAAACAGTTGACAGGGGCTGGAAAAGCATCCTAATTTATCATATAAGGTAGGTACTGATGCACCACCAGCAACATACAGTACAACCAACACAATCATGACGACATATATTAAAGGTTGTCAAATGAACTTCTGTCAAAAGGCCATTTGATTCAACCCAGAGAATGCACTGCAGCATGTCTGCTGGATTTACACTTTGCAAATATTCACTTGTTTGCAAGCATATAAACATTTCTCATAGATGCACGGTGGTAGAATTCAATACGCAAGCACACAGTGTAAGCCTAACATGTACACATGTAAACAAGAAAGGGAAGGACGAAACAGTTCGACTGTTTGTGCATCAGTAGCAAGGCTACGTCAGACCAAAGTCAGGAGGTCCCTGTGTTGTTGGGTGGGAAACCCCATGGGAGATGGCAGGCAAAGACAAACAAATAGATTTCTGCACTGATTGACAGAATGGACAATGGATTGACAAAAAGCATCAATCTGATTGGATATCAGGTAAGGGAGGGACAAGATGAATCGTGTAACGCTATCAAGTTACCGCGAGCATTGAGAACAAGATTTGCCCGGCCATAGAGACCTGGGAGACAGGAAATAGATGGTTATCAAAAGGAAAGTGAGTACCTAGATAGCACAGGTGTGGGGATAAGATGAGAAATGGGTGTTTGGATAAGAGATGTGTGAAAGCAGGACTCACCCGCTCATTCTCCGCTTGTACCACAAGATGGCACCGACCACCAGCAGCACCAGCAGCAGGAGCAGGAGCACTGGGATGACAATGGAGGCAGTGCCTGCAAGCGAATCAGTAAACATGAGCAAACAGGACCGGAGTGAATGTTTTCCTCACAAGATGTTCTCGCCAGCGTGACTCACTTCCACTGGAAGCAGAAGTATCCACAGCAGCCGCTGCAATTTCACATCTGTATCCCATCCATCCCACAGGACACCTGGACACAAGCCACGGTTAGAAAAGGGAGGACATGAGGCTGGAAAGTTCACTCATCAACTCAATGCTTTCTGATCCACCATTATGAGAGTCTGATCTCTGTCATGAGCGAGAATTAACAAGATGGTATGAAAAAATAGATGAAGGTGTGTATGATTAGTTGGTGGGTGTCATCTCTTACTTGCACTGAGGCAGTAGTGTGTGAGTGTCCACTGAACATTGTCCGTTTAAGCAGTAGTCCAAACAGGTGTAACAGCTGGGTTGGGTCTCACCGTTTGGACAGCTACACACACACACACACACACACACACACACATAAAATATAATGGATAAATCATCGATTTCTTCTGCCCTGCCCTCACGTCCATATATTTTTGACTATGTGGCACCGATTCATGGATGTCACCTGCAAGACGCATTGATTGATGTCCGATATTGCTCACCAGATATGTTATAAATATTCATGTGCACCTACCTGCAGGAAACCTTGCTGGAGGGTGACGTCAAACATCTGCCTGTCCCACAGAACTGACACTTGTCCAGATCACACAGGTGTCCAAGGTACTGAGAGGAACACTGGCAGAGTTTGGTGCCGTTGGAGGTTTGTAAGCAGGTTCCTCCATTGTGGCAGAAACCCTCACATATACCTGAGGATAATATAATATTTAAGGTTTGTTTACATCGGTACTATCTGACTGTCAGGGTCATTGACAACAACACGTTAGGGTATCGACAGCGTTTCTCCTTACTGTACTGGCACTGGTCTCCCTGGTATGCTGGCGGGCAGCTGCAGGTGGGCTGGTTGCCCATGTTGACGGAGCAGTTTCCTCCGTTCAGGCAGTGGTCCTGACAGGTGTGGCGGTTACAGTTGGGTCCTGTGAAGCCCTTTGGGCATCTGCAGGTTGGAGCACCTAGAACATAACAAATATATAAACTAATTGATTGCATAAAGCTTGCATCAATTCATCACCACCACTCATGTCCCTTCAGAAATTTAGGATCTAAATTCATCCCCTACTGTTAATAGTAAATTTCTTGGTGTACATTTAGATATACAATCAGATACAGTAAAAAAAAAATTCATTAATGAAAACTATGACTAAACATTTTACTTTTCCCCCAAACACTCAAGTCACTTAAACCAACTCTGACTAAATCAACTTGTAACGTTGCGGTGGAAAAGAGACGAAACTAAAATATTGATTAAAAAATATATATATTCAAAGTGAATGATTAATGGACCCACTGTGAGTGTTTTGAGTGTCCAGAAAAAAGCGAGATATAAATCGAATTCATTATTGCGTGTGTTCAGCTTTCACAAGTGGCATGAAATACTTTCTACAAAACCAATTCTGCTTTTATTCCACTTTATTAAAGCATGCCTGATAATGTAGATCTTTCTACTCATGCAGATGTAAGAAAATAATTTTAACTCGATGATGATGATGCCATTGTTAATCCTACAGTGCGTGAGTCTCGGACTTCAGTGAGACACAAAAGTGCTTTACACATTCGAGAAAAGCACAAAAAGGTAATACAGATAGAAGGTAGTTTAATATTAGTATGGGGAGGGTTCACAAATGTTTAAATTACCTTAAATAACAAGATAAATAATTTGTCGCTCTATCGCGGAATTCGTCAATTGCGTGTGGCATGAGGGCACACTGTAATTATAACAATTTTTTCAAGGAATTTACAAGATTAAAGTCATAACTCAGAAATAAATGTAATGCCATTATAATATATGGGAGCATAGGGTTGTATCTGTAAGAGCTGTTGTGACGCTGGACTCTTACCTGTTCGTGAAGCAGTGCACGTGCCTCCGTTCTTGCAGAAGTCCCTGCACTGGTTAATCTCACACCTCTCTCCGGTGTAGCTGGGCTGGCAGCGACACTTGGCCACCTGACGGGCATTGAGGAAGCAGCTCCCACCGTTCTGACACTGAATATCACAGGGCCCAGTGGGGGGAGCTGTGGAAGGGCGATTCCGTGATGAGGCAACATGTCGGAATACCGCGTCACACACGAGTTAGATTAAATAGAAGTAGTCTGTTGTTCCTGCACACTTACAGAATGGTGACTGGGTGGGGGCGGGCCTCTCCATGCATGTGCCATTGTCAGCCACATAGTTGTTGGGGCATGTACACACCGGTCCACTGGGACTGAGCAGACACAGCCACTCACACTTCTTCCTGTCACATGGGTTAGTCACTGGTGCAGAGACAAATGAATGATCAATTAGAAAAACTGATATTTTTTAAACTAATGCAGAGATTTATATTTGCTTAAATCTAGTGTGTTTCATGTCCAAACACTCACTCTCTGGCTGCTTGTAGCGGTGGTAGAGGACTATGTCTGTGGCATGGTTGATGCCTGTGGTCAGATTCTCCATCGGACCTTTACCAAACTTATTCACCCGGAAGACAATATTATTGATGTAAGTGACCCCGTATATGTAGTCCTCAAAGATATCTATGCTGAACGGGTGGAGCAAATCTGGAAAAAAAAAAAAGAAAAGAGAAAAAAAAAACCAGTTAAAAAAAATCCACAAATTAAAATCACACTTCACACTTTTGTTCTGAGTTTACAAAGAACTCAACTGTTTTTAATGCCAGAGACTGCAATGACAGGATCAGAGCCATCCAAACGAACGCTGCCAATCACGGACAGTTTAGCATCCGCCCAGTAAAGACGCTCATTGAAGTAATCCACTGATAGACCTGCCAAGAGAGAGTATGGAAAAGTCTTACAGATAGACACGATGACTTTAAGAGATGAAAAGCTGGTATTCTTGGTGCATATTAAGCTGTGAAAGCGTCACGCAGAGCAGCACAGAAAGAACATGTGTGCTTTCATTTCATTAAGATACATCTAAATGTTAATGAAGGACCAACCTGTGGGCCACTGGATGTTTTCATGAACTATAGTTTGTCTCAGAGTGCCGTCCATGGCGGCTGTCTCAATTTTAGGATGGTTCCCCCAGTCGGCCCAGTACATGGTGCTGAAGTGAAACACACAGTTACAAACCAATCAACAACAGAAGAAGCCATTAACCTTGATAGAGTTCAGTTCTCATTTTTTTTACCCTCGATGTGGATCCACCACAATGGCGTAAGGCTCGTCTATCATGCCAGAGATGAGGGTCTTGCAATGCTGGCCGGACATCTGAGCCACTTCGATGACATCACGGCCGGAGTCAGTCCAATACAGGTTTCCAGCCACCCAGTCCACAGCTATACCACGAGGCATCTTCAGCTCTTTGATCTGGGTAGGAACAGAAAGAAAGATGTCATGCATCTGTCTGCTTCGGTGTTTATCCTTCCACACGTATTCAACCGGTTTTACCTGCAGATTGGTGATCCTGCCCTCACTCTGACGGCGGTTGCGGTGGGAGTTGGGGGAAGATGCCGATGAAGACGGTCCAGGGAGCTCGTAGGAAGAGATGCGACCGGTGTGCCAGTTGGTCCAGAAGATACGGTTGGTTTTGACATGCAAGTCCATGGCATCAATACGCACGCTGGCATCGCCCTGGAAAGTCTGCTCATACCGCCAGTTGGGCATTCCGGGGTCCAGGCTGCGGATTTCGTTGTCGTCTGCGATGTAGAGAATCTGTCGACTGCTATTCATGCCTGGGGCAAAAAGAAACCAAGTAACAAGAATTGATGTGAAATGAAAATTCAGAATATTAATGACTGCAAGTAAAAGACAGAAAGCATGCAGCGCTGGTTCTCACTGTCAGCTTTGCAAGTGTCATGGATCCTTGTGAAGAACTTGTGGCAGCTGCACTTATAGGAGCCTTTGGTGTTGTTACAGATGTGGGAGCACACTCCGAACTGCAGACACTCATTCTTATCTATAAAATAATGAGCCAGTGGATCATATTTAATCACCTCAAACGTGTAAGTGTATTTATCGTAAGGGGTGCAGAGTTTGTGAACGTGTACCTCCACAGGTGTGGTGTCCTATCTTCTGGAAGCCAGGTTTGCAAGAGCAGAAGGAGTCTGTACCATTGGTGACACAATGGGCCTCGTCTCCATCTCCACACTGAGTCCTGTTACTCCTGCAGTCGGTTAGCTTAGTGTCTGAAAGAGAAAACAGTAACAAACCATGCTTGAGTTTGTCAATTCAGAATCCAGTTATATTTGGCGGAGCTTAATATTTAGAAAAGACACATCTGTGATCAGCTGAAACATTTAGAAATCGGTTTCAGCGCAGCCACCTGTCTTGCAGCCGATCTCGTCAGAGCCTTCGTCCTCACAGTCGTTGAAGAAGTTACAGCGCAGCGTGGAGCTGATGCATCTGTGGTTGGAGCAAAGGAATTCATCCTTCTCGCATGTGGGAATAGCTGGAGTGGTCTCTGTGGACAAAACACAAAACCAACACAAGTCAGAGATTTTCTCAGTTAAAGCTGAGTAAGGGACGATTTCACAACCAAAAACTTACGGCAGTTGAGTTCATCGGAGTTGTCGCCGCAATTATTGACTCCATCGCACCTCTTTGACACTTGTAGACACACACGGTCGTTCTGGCAACGGAACGCCCTGGTGGGAGGACACTGGAAGTTCCCTAACAGCCAGACAGAAAGAGGACACGAGTGATTTAAAGAGGGCAGAGGAAATGAAAACAGGTGATAAAACAGACATCTACATGTCAAGAAAGGCTGTCCTTACTGCACTGCTCAGGATTCTCATCAGAGTTGTCGCCGCAGTCGTCCTCTCCGTCACACTTCCAGGCGAGGGGTTTACACAAAGTGTTGTTACACTGGAAATCATCCGTGGGGCAAAGTCGCCCAGCTGAAAAGACCAGGGAGAAACGGGAATGCTTTTTACTACTCGTGTGTTTGATAGATCACTTGAGGATCATTTGAATTGAAATACGCGTAAATGGCCAGGTTATATAAACAAATAACAGCATTTAAAAAAAGCAATGACACATAAACATACCAGCACTATGACAGTTCTCCTCATCACTGCCGTCCATGCAGTCGGGATCGGCATCACACCACCAGCGGATGGGGATACAGTGTCTGTTCTTACACTGGAACTGGTCGTTGTCACAATTCAGATCACAGCCGTTCTACAGAAGCATCATAGATACACAGTCGGGGGTCAGCTTATATACAGACTGCTATTGAACACATAAAGGTCTCACTTAATGTCCAAATTAATAGAATTAAATTTATTTCACCTCATCAGATCCATCTGCACAGTCATGGTCTCCATCGCACTTCCACCTCCCGGCAATACAGCGGCCATTTGTGCAAGCAAACTCACTTTCTGAACACTGTCGAGGCACTGCAGGAGAGGAGGACCGGGTTTGTGTCACACACACACACCAGTAAACACCATCAGCAGGTATGATTTAGGGTTTTAAATACAGGACAAGGGTTGGAAAAAGACACAGAGGAAGACTGCAGGAGGCAATGCTACAGGTCGAATCTTACTTTCATGCTACTGATTTAAATGGACTGTTCACCCATTTTATATTTAAGGATTTCCTCAAATATAAAATAGGTGAACATTTTGTAAAAAAAAAAAAAAAAAAAAGCCCCATACAGCGACATCTAGTGGCAAAAAAGAAACAATACAGACATGTTTGAAAACATTAAGAGCTTAGGTTTGCAGACCGGCGCGGGTGAGAGGGGATCACAGTAAGACAGAAGCATGAAAGCAAAGACGTAGCAGGGAGGTAGCAGAGTAGGGGAGTGGTTCACAGGTGAGGGCGGAGTGACTTACCTCTGGCTCACGCCAACGGGACAGTATGAAATGAAATGAACATCACATGAGGCGAGGTGCATCAGAAACGACAGTGAATGGATGTTAATGCTGACCAAGTGACTCAGTATGCGCAAGTAAGTATGCGAGTATTGCAGAGGACAAGGAAGTGGGGTGGGGGCATGGGTGTAAGTGACACTGGATGAGTTGAGACGACTGATGTTGACGGTGTCGAGTAAGAAAGTGAAACCTACTACACTTGTCTTCATCCGAGTTGTCCCCACAGTCGTTGTCGTAGTCGCACTGCCAGCGGCCCGGCACGCAGCGGTTGTTCTTACATCTGAACTGGTAGGGCTCACACGTCCGCTCGGCTGTGTGGGTCACAGAAAATGTGACCGTCAGTAAAATAAAGGGAAAAAGACCAACTTAATAATCACATTGGGACTAAAGAATGTTCTTACCGCACTCCTCTTTTGGTTCATCTGATGCGTCTCCACAGTCATCCTCGCCGTCACACTTCCAGCGAGCAGGGATGCAGCGTCCAGAGTCCTTACAGCGGAACTCATCCACGCCACAGGTCATCTGGGCTGGAGGGGTGATTGATCGGATTATTTAAGCATCAATTGAAGTGATCGAGTAAAATGAATGCCAAAAAAAGAGAATCTTACTGCAGTTTGCTGGCTCATCTGATCCGTCCACGCAGTCGTTGTCACGGTCACACACCCAGACTCTAGGTATACAGCGTTTGGTGATGGCACACTGGAACTGAGTGGGTGCGCACGTGACCTCAGCTATGATTGGAAATGACACATTTGGAATCAAAAGTGAAACAACGGAATATGCAGTGGGATGTAAATGAAAAAGCTTCGACTCACGGCAGTCCTTCTCATCCTCTCCTTCTCCACAGTTATCCTGGCCGTTACAGCGGAAGATGCCCGGGATGCAGCGGCTCGGGTGGGAACATTTGAACTGGCTGGGCAAGCAAACGTGAATATCTGTGGAGCAGGTAAAGAAGCAGGAAAAGCTACATGGTGATGGGAGGATACAAGAAATACAAGAAATAAAATGTGTGTGGTAATAATTGTGGGTGAAATGTATTGAAATGAAAAAAAATACCACAGTTGGCCTCATCAGAGTTGTCCTGACAGTCGTTGTCTCCATCACAAATGTAGGCAGGGTTGGTGCAAATGCCCGTGCCACACTGAAACTGCCCCGGTCTGCACTTAAACTCAGCTATCATGGGGAAAAATAGGAGTCACAGTTTGTGAGGATCACACTGAATTTAACCAACTCAAATTCATTTGATGTTCCAGGAATGTGACACAAAGGTCTAATTATCTCTCTCAAACACTCACGGCAGTCTGCTGGTTCATCTGACCGATCACCGCAATCATCCTCCGTGTCACATTTCCACCAGAAAGGAATGCACTTGTCGTTCTTGCACACAAACTGCAACAGGCAGAGGGAGAGTCTTCAGTTTGTCAGTGATGCAAGAAAATATATAACGTGTGACGCCAGGCCTCGCGTCACTGGCACTGACAAAACCTGAAGCTAACCAATCTAGCATTGGGCTGCCAGCCAGCTGTCATTACACAATCAGCTTGTGTAAGCGGAATAAACAAGCCTCACAGGTCATTCAGTCATATTCACACAGATGATGTCTCCTCGGCCTCTTTACCTGGCTGGCTGTACAGTTTGACATGCAGGTGCGCTGATCACTGGCCAGGTAGAAGTTGGTGGGACAGGCACACTTGTAACCTCCTCCAGGAGAGAGGAGGCAGAGGTTGCTGCAGCCGCCATTGTTGGTCTGACAGGGGTGGTTGAGTACTGGGCAAAGAGATGGAGAGAGGTGAAAGTTTAATCTCTGATGGCACCAACGGGTTTCTCAGCTAAGATTTTACATTATCTGGAAAAGAATACATAAAACAATACGTAAGAGTGTCTCTTGGAATCTTCACTTTGCAATACGTACTTGTAAGGAATTCATGCGTAAACCCTGGAGAAATTTTCTCATTTCATGTTTTTTCTTGATTTTTAAAATTTCCCACATTGTAGACACAAACTGGAGATATCAGAACTACGAAGGTCAGATTAGAACAAAATGATTCCTGAGGGACAATTAGGAGCAAAGCACGGCTTGTATCTTGGATTTTTGCTTGTATGACAAACAACAATATAGACGGAGCCACAGCTCATATCTCAAATAACTCATAAGTCAAGCAGCTTGTATCTCAAGGTGCTACTGTTTTAAATACAGGATGTTGCAAACAAAAAAATTGTGATAGAACTCTAAATGTTTTATATTTTAGATTCCTCGGAGCAGCCACCCTTTGCTTTGATCCCAGCTTTGCGAACCCTTTGTCTCTCAATAAGCTTTAAAAGATAGTTTTCATTTCACTGGTGTGACTTGTCAAGGTTCTTTGGTGGATTTTCTTGCCTTCTTAATGGGATTGAGACCATCACTTGTGTAAAAGTCAGGTTAGTTACACAGTTGACAGCCCTATTATACAAATGTTAGAATTCATATTATGACAAGACCCAGTCAGCTAAGTAAAGAGAAACGACCGTCCATCATCACTTGAAGAACAGAAGGTCAGTCAGACAGAAAATTGCAAAAACTGTCAATGTATTTCCCTAAAATGCACTCACAGAAACCAACAAGCGCTACAATGAAACTGGCAGACACGAGGACCGCCCAGGAAGGGACGACCAAAAGTCCCCTCTGCTACTGAGGATGAGTTAATCTGAGTCACCAGCCTCAGAAATCAACAGCTAACAGAACCTCACATTAGAGCCCAGATAAATGCCACACAGAGTTCTAGAAGCAGATACATCCCTACATCAACTGATCAGAGGAGACTGCATGAATCAGGCCTTTATGGTGTAGCAGCTGCTAAGAAACCATCGCTAAGGAAAAAGTAACAAGCAGAAGAGATTTATTTGGGCCACGAAACACAAGGAATGAACATTAGAGCAGTGGAAATCTGTGCTTTGGTCTGAGGAGTCCAAATTTTAGAAATTTGGTTCCAATCACTGTGTTTTTGTATGACGCAAAAAAAAAAAAAAAAAAGGGAACAGATGGTCTCTACATGCCTCTACATGTGATGATGGTGTGTGTGTGTGTGTGTGTGTGTGTGTGTGTGTGTGTGTGTGTGTATGTGTGTGTGTGGACTTTGGTGCTGACACTGTTGGAGATTTACTGAAAACTGAAGGCACCCTGAACCAGCATGGCTACCACAGTACAACGGAGTTGGACCATCGTTTGTTTCCAACAGGACAATGACTCCAAACACACCTTTAAAATGTGTCGAGGTTACCTGACCAAGAAGGTGAGTGATTGGATTGCTGAGTCAGGTGACCTGGCCTCTGCAGTCACCTGACCTAAACCCCATGGAGATGTTTAGGATGAGATGGACCACAGAGTGGAGGCAAACTAACCAACAAGTGAAGGCAAACTAACCAACAGGCGCTCAGCACCTCATGAAGCTCATTGAGAGAATACCAAGAGTGTGTAAAGCAGTCATCAAGATGGAAAGGTGTGTCCCAGCTCGTGTCCCAGCTCTTGACTGGTAGGGTGTGTAAAGATCAGATGTACGAGGCTGTTCAACAACATCCATTCTCCTCCAGAGCCACACCATTCAAACACGACTCGTGCTCTCACCCTCAGGCTGGCGATACGGATGGTAGATGTGGATGTCCATGGGCCGATGCAAGGTGCTGATGAGGGTGGTCTTGTTGGTGCCCAGAGTCTTGTGAGCTCTGTTGATGGACTTAGTCTCCCAGTCGGTCCAGTAGATGTATTCCTCAAACAGAGTCATAGCGAAGATGTGGGGGATGTCCTTCGTGAGAACTGTGAAGCATCAGAAACAACCAAACACTTTCCATGAGATAAAAGACATTTGGGGATTATCATATCCTAATTTGTTTGACCAAGTGGAGCCCTAATAGTAATAAAATGATTATGTTGACTGTATAGAAATTAAACTAGACTTGTTGCTGAGGTGTCATTGTGTCTGATTGCTGTAAATGTAAAACAGAGGCAGGGTGGGGTGTGCAGCAACAGTGGCTCCACTATATCTCTGTTATGTAAGGGACTCGACGCCTCATTAGCCTTTACAAATTAATAGCTCTTTTTCTCCTCCTATATAACTCATTTCATGTGTTTGCATTCAGCATGTGGGCCTGTTGCTTCATGGAACACTCCATTAAGTTGTGTTGTAAAACACAGAAATCCAAACACATCACACACGCATGGGTCGGCACACGTGAGAGGAAGCACACATGAGCTTCACATGACGTGGAAATATAAAGCACCTCGGTTTTAGCAGAGATAACAACAAACGAGACGCTTTAAAGATCTAAAAAGGTTATCATTTAGGTGAAAAGTTGTTTTACATCTGGTTGAATCGACACGTTATATTAGCACATAGGTCGATCCTTAACAGAGTTCAAACAGACCAAATCCTGCTCTGCAAATACAGACCGAGCAGGACGTGTGTGTGTATATCAAAGGATGGGTCAATAACTTCCTGAACATTCTACCAGTGGATTGAAGTCAAAATATGACAATTAAATTGATTCATGAATTGTAATTTAATTAAGAAGTGCTTCTGTCTGAGTAGTCCTGTTGATTTGGTACATAGTTATAATTAACCACTAACCTCAACAATTACATTCACCCATTCCTTCAGTAAAATGTGAGATAATATATGCAAATACTGTATGTGATAATACTGTATAGGCGTTTGCTAGTACAATATGTGTTGTTTGCTCACAAATTGTTTTTCCTAAAAAAATGTTTAAAAAAATTAACAGAATAAATCATAAATGAAAAAGACTGTTACACAAGCCAGTAACAGCTACTGGAATCCAGTGGTGGGCCGTCAGGGCCTGCAAGGCCTTCTCTGCTGGCCTATAAAATATCTGAATCAAAGACTGATGTTAATTATATTTTGTCCATGAATAGTTATTAAATAATTCCAAATTGTCTGTCAGCTTCCTTTCATTGCTTTTCACCTGGTTGCGCTGCTTCCAGACGTGTGTTTTCATATTTAAGCTTTTAACCAATCACATTTCAGCCATTACTTGTTGCCAGGTCAGAAATTTACCTGGACGCCTTCACAATCCATTTCAGAGGGCAGACAGCATAAAATACGTGTCTGTACAGCTGTTGTTTTAACCAATCAGATTTAAAGTTGGCGCCACCAACGCCTTCTAGAAAGCGTTCGCAACGTCAGCGTTTCACACCCTCTGATTGGATAGTGAGAGCGTGTACTAGCCAGACAACTGCGTCTGTAGCGGGCTGCACAAGCAAATATATTGTTGTGTTGACTTAATAGCAGTTTTTTCAACCCACAATGGCTGAAGGAGGGAAGAAATGGACTTGGTTGCAGATTTACTTTCAAAGCCATTTTTAAGACGAACTTTTCAAGAAAAGCTGGACATCCTTAAGAAAGGTCTGGCAACTCCGAAGCCAGCAAGCCTGTCACAACTGGGAAAAGGATTTGTCCGCCATTTTTAGTGGCAGTACACATCCAGTGTGGTCAATACAGTATTTGAGAACAAAGATGCTCTAAAGGAACTGTTTCATCACATCCTGGAGCATCACGACGAGTACAAAGACGAGTCTGTGCGGTGCTGATGGATTTAAAGCACGTCTGGATGATTTTGAGTTTTGTTTTTTGCTTCACATATTTAATGGCATTTTTTGAGCATTCAGACGTGTTCTTTTCAATACTAAAGGACAAAAAATTGGATGTACAGATTTGTCTGGCAAGGGTAAAGGAGTTTTGTGACACAGTTGAACGAGAGAGGAGTCGATATGAGGAAATCTACGCGGCCACTGAACGCAGCGCGGCCGCTCCGATCCTCGCGCACTACCACCAACTCCACGGCAGGGTTCTGGACAATATTACGTATTTGCCAGACACAGACCAGATTTCACGACAACGAAAAACTAACGTTTGTCTCCCTCCTTGACTCAGAGAAGTTTCGGGAATACCAGAAAACTTTCTCACATGCAGCCTTCTCCAGCTTAACGCAGAGCCACGGAACACTTTTCGATCTGCCTCGGCTAAGAACAGAACTGACTGTAATGTATGCAATGGATGATTTTGCAGAAACATCTCCCACTGATCTCCTTGACTCCTTCAGCAGAGAAATCTGAGTGTTAGCATGGGGCAGCTGTACACGTTTGTGTATTTGGCGGGGCCCATCCCCGTGTCCACTGCTTCTGTCGAACGGACATTTTCAGCCCTAAATCGAATAAAAACTTATGCCATACGACAGGGCAGGCTCGACTCAGCACTAGCTTTAATGGTGATAGAAAAGGACTTCCTGATGGAACTGAAACGCAAGGATAATCTGTACGACAGAGTAATTGAAATCTTCTTGAGGAAAGAAAGGAGGATGGATTTGGTGTACAAATAAAAAGGATTTTTGGCGAGTAAAATGTGGCTATATTCCTAAATAATTATTATTGATGTTTTTTTTGTGTGTCACAGCTATAGCTGCAGTAAAGGTTTTGTGGCCAAAAAATAGTTATTGAGGGTTAGACTGATTCAGACGGAGCACTACTGAAGGCCTAGGTGTGAAATGCACGGCCCGCCACTGCTGGAATCCCAGGATCAAGGACAAAGGTCCTGTATCTGTGTCCAAGTGGGAGGTGTGTGTTGGTTCTTACCTGTGTGTCTGCTGGTGCCGTCCAGACTGGCAAACTCAATGTAGTCTTCTCTGGCGTCGGCCCAGTAAATACGATCGTTGATGAAGTCCAGCGTCAGACCGTTGGGCCACGTGATCTTCTCCTCCACGATGATTGTTCTGTTAGTGCCGTCCATCCCAATTCTCCCAATGTGAGGGTTGTCTCCCCAGTCTGACCAGTACAAGTACCTAAACAGGCAGCAGACAGAGCATTAGGTCTAAAGGAATGGTAATTAATTAATGGTAAATTACAAATCATTTCATTACCACGTACGTTATACATATATAAATGCATAACTATATACCTGCATTAGGTAGGAGCCTCTGATTGGATAAATACATGGGTGATTATCTTTACTCTGGCGACTACCTGTTTATTCCCAACTGACTCAATGAGCTGCTTCTCATTTCTTAAACAACCATGTCGAAACACACATCCCGTGGTTGTGGAAAAAATGATTGAGAAATGTGAAATCATTGAGGTTCATCAAGCAGACAAAAATATACGAGAAAATTGCAGAAAATCCAGTAAAGAGCTGTCCAATAGATTATTAAAAACTGGAAGGATAGTGGGCACCCATTGTTTTTAAGGCAGAAATGTAGTTGAAAAAAAAAATCTTGATTGATCATCATCGGCAAACACTTAAACGTTTAGCGATATTAAATAAAGAAAACAACAGTAGAACTCTATGATAGGTTTAATGGTGAAAGTAAGAGTATTTCTACACACACAATACGAAGGGAACTCAAGGGATTGGAACTAATCAAAGCAAAAAGGTGGTTCAACAAATTATTAGTGTGTGAACTTTTATTTTTTTGTTGCCAACTTTTTTTGGGGGGGTCAGGCAGTGTATAAATAACACCCAACAGGACCTGTGAAATACACAAACTGTGTTTCTCACCCATAGCGCACATCCACAGCAACGGCACGGGGTTCTTTCAGACCACTGTTCACCAGCATAGTCCTGTAAGCCCCATTCAGTTTCGACACCTCGATGGTGTCCCTGCCTTTGTCACACCAGTACAAGTTCCCACCAACCCAATCCACGGCTAGTCCATCTGGGTTACTCAGGGAGGTCCGGTGCAAAACCTGGCGGGTCAAATTTTACACAGCATTAGCTGACGCTTTAGCTTCTAAGAAGACACTCCAATAACTTTAACAAAAATACATAAATTAGACATTTATAAGTTAGAAGTTTAAACTGTATTCAATAATTTTTCACTTAATTTGCGTTCCATTGCCTGTTGTACGAGTTATGGTACCGTGAACTTCGGTCCAAAAGACGACGGTAACTCGTACCTTAGGCTAACCTGATTACGTTGATGGTTTTTTTCTTTCTTTCTCATGTTTTCTTCTTTCTTTTACATTTCTTTGATATTTTTCATTACTATACAGTTTGATATATTAATGACATTATGAAATAAACTATTATGTTGACAAAAGGTAGTTTTCTAGTGTCTTGGAACTGATTAAGACCATTTACATTATTTGTAATGGGAAAAATGTATTTGGAATTCGAACAAATAGCTATTCGAACAGCCTTCCAGACCGAATTGTGGTCGGAAACCGAGGTTTGCCTGTACCTTCCTAAGCATCACTGGTACCCATAAATTAAGATCATTAGTGATGCTGATGAGGGTGAAATTCTTCATCCTCGACCCATCTAGCTATATACACAGAAGTATTTGCTGATGAACCAAAAGGCCTAAGTACAAACCTCTGATGTCCAATAAGTTTAATCAATCATGGAACCTAAAACACTCTGGTATAGGTCTTGGTGATGCACAGGATATATGATTCCTCCACTGACCTCCATGTTGCTGCCATTCATACGCATGCGGCGGATCATGCTGCCCTGAGTGGTCACGTCTGTCCAGTAGATCATCTGCTCTGCATAGTGGAAGTCCAGCGCCACTGCATTATTCAGACCCTGAGGAGGAGGACGGTCTAGCATTAATATGTGTAACTACGCCTTCTTGAGCTTCACCATGTCGAAAAAAGAGCCAGCATGTCTCACCTGTTTGATGAGAGTGTAGTTGGATCCATCCAGGTTAAGTTTTCTCAGGTAGTACCGGTTAGCAAAGATCAGGTAGGGCTCCTCTTCTATACACATGTACCAGACAGAAAACACATGCATTGGGAGTTAATTGGTGATATATTACCACCAACATCCAAACACACACACACACACACACACACACACACACACACACACACACACACACACACACACACACACACACACACACACACACACACACACACACACGCGCGTGCACGCTTTACCTGATGTAGATTTGCAGATGGTGGGATCATTGGGGCTGAGTTCAAAGCCATCGACACAGAGGCAGTGGAAGCTGCCGTGTGTGTTGATGCAGCGCTGAGAACACGGGTAGGTGGTTGTGCACTCGTCTATATCCACACACGTCTTCCCATCGCGCTTCAGCTGGAAACCTGAATGACACCTGCACTGAAGGGGCCAAGAGCACAGGAGAAATGTTAACACCTCACACTGCAGGGTTCAAAACTTCACACATGTGTGTCTGGACCTGCTGTGAGAACCCACCACTGCCGGTCCAAAACCTCAACCTGATACAGTTTTTAATGCTTTACTTTCCAAATCCTGGAATGGCGTTAAAATCTCGGCACGTTTGTGAAATTTGTTGTCAAATACAGTACGTTGCAGAACTTCAACCCACACAGGGTATGGTAAAAAAAACCACACATTTATTAATCATCAAAATCAACATTGAAGTGTTGATAGAAACACCAACACACACTGAGACTTCCAAACTCCACTCCTTCGCTCTTATGTGGGAACTCACAGAGCACTGATCTGGTATAGAGAAATCCCACACCAGGGAGTGTGTGTGATAATGAAGCTATGCAACATTAAATGCTGCACAAATACTGATAGTGATTCAATCTGATAGCATCCACATCAGTGTTAAGTGAATTCTTTTGGTGTACAATTTGTTCTTATTATTTTTAAATGAAACTCTGACCAAAGCCTGAACCACAAATATTCTCAGGGTTCACGCAGAGTTCATGTTGTTCTAAGACTCCCCCCCTACGCCCCCCAAACTTTCAACAAAAAGAGCCAAAACATGTTTTGGTCTTACATAAGTGCATGCCTGGAGCGAGTAGTTCCCAAACTTTTCGCTTGAGGTCCTCCCTAATCACTTTCAGTAGTATACATCCGTTTGGTTAACTGTATTCCTATTAGACAAACTACTTTGTTGGTTTGCTTGAGTCCCAAATGAGAGAGGAATGACATGAAAAGCCACCAATTAGCCGTCTTACCTTAAAGCCAATCTTGAGGTCGTCGCAAAGCTGCGAGCAGCCGCTCATCTTGCTGTTCAGACACTCGTTGATGAAGCAGTTGAGTTCGTCCGAGCCGTCGCCGCAGTCGTCATTACGGTCACACAGCAGAGTTTCGTTCAAGCATTTGCCATTACGACATGTGAACGCCGACTCGTTGCACGTCCTCTCTGAAATCATAGCATGTCATTTTGCTGTCTGCTTGAAAAGGTGCATCAAATATCAATTTTCACACGATCGTTAAGGGCGATCATTTGGTGAATGTGAAACTCACCTGAGTCGGTGCAGCGGGGGTTTTTGGGAGCCTCGTCAGAGCGATCCTGACAGTCGAACTCTCCATCACATTCCCACTTTTTCTGGTTGAGGCAGCGGCCATTGGCGCAGCGGAACTCATCGGGACCACATGTTGGGTATTCTACACCAGAAGATGTTTATCGTTAGTCTGGACCTCACACTGAGGTACAACAAAAACAAGCAAGGTTCACATTCTCTCCAAACCTATTTTTTAATCTACTTGCACTTGCAAGTAATCTGAGGATCACATTAACAGAAACGTACCACATTCCGGGGATTCGTCCGATCCATCGGAGCAGTCTATGTCATGGTCGCACACGAAGTGCTTGGGGATGCACTGTCTGTTTTGGCACATGAACTCGTTCTCCACATCACAAGTGCTGTTTGTGTACACTGGAAACAGAGAAGAACACGCTGTGATTGCTGGAAGTGGAACCATGTTGGGAGTGTTTATTTGTTTTATCATAAAGTAGATTTTCCATGGGATTATGTTACTATCCCACTTACAGCAGCCAGCCTTGACACTCTCATCTGCTCCATCAGGACAGTCCTTGTCTCCATCACACTTCCAGCGTTGAGGCACGCACATGTGGGAACCAGGGCACTGGAAAGCTTCAGGACTGCAGGTCTTGGATTCTGTGACAACATTATGGGAACGTTATGGGTGGTGCAACTGTGGAAATCTTACCCACATCGTCAAAAGCCTCATTTTAGTAAGTGAGTAAATATTTTCACATTGGCAAGAGTTAGTGAAATGTCACTTACTGCATTTCTGGTCCTCATCAGAACCATCACCGCAGTCATCAGAGCCATCACACACCCAGTGGGTGGAGATGCAGCGATGGTTCCCACATTCAAACTGGGTGGACGTACAAAATTTGTCTGCAAATGTTGATAAAGAGAGTTCAGCAACTGGAGAAATGTTTTCATCTACCTCAACTACAAACCATGTTTTTACACTAGTCTGTAGAAAACAGCCTGGTATGCGTTGTTCTCCAGACAAAATAAAGCTATTAGAGCACAGCTTAGTATCAGACTGACCACAGTGTGTCTCATCAGCTCCGTTCTCACAGTCATTCTCCTTATCACAGGTCCAGCTCATAGGAATGCAGCGACCACTGGGGCAAGCAAAAAAGTTGACCGGGCATTTAAGTTTCCTTTTATCTGCAAAGATATTAGAAAAGAAAAACAAAAAACAAAACATGATGTACAAATCTTTGACAGTTTGAGGGACAAATGGAATTTTAAAGAAGAAACAAAAGAACCAAACCTGGGCAGTTTCTCTCATCTGAAAAGTCTCCACAGTCGTTGTTGCCGTCACAAACCCAGGACGACAGATAACACAGAGTCGTTTTCTCACAGCTCTGAAAAGATGCTCCTTTCACTCCCAGGCGGAAAAATCGAGAGCAATCCGTGGGTTCTGTGAATTATGGATATAGACCGAATGTTAACCAATCCATTCAACTCATTTTTTTAATAAACTTCCCCTCTTAATTATGTTTGTCAAATCATTTTGTTAGCTTGCTTACGGCAGTTCATTTCATCACCGGCATCCTCGCAATTTACCACCTGGTCACAGCGGCTGTAGTTGGAGATGCAGCTCCCATCTTTGCACTGAAACTCTCCTGGTTTGCACAGGGTCACTGCAGGACGTCAATTTTATTATAGGTTTAATATGCGCCTCTGGGAGAGAATTTCATTTGCTCAACAAAAACATCAATAACAAACAAGCTAAAGGGATAAAATCTAAAAACCTGAAGCCAATATCTCTAAGCAGTCATCTTTTGAACTTTTTTTTTTTTCCCTCTGGACAAACTAATCCATTTAGAATGTTATTAAAATGTGCAGATTAGGCAATTTGAACAGATGAACAGAAAGTGTGGTGAGGGCAAATCAGTGAAGTTGCACTGTATCTGTTATTGTTAACCCATTTGGTTTCTACGCATCAGTCAAACGATTAACTAGTAATTTACCCATTAGCTGCGGCTTTACAATGAGTATAAATGACTTACTGTTGCAAGGCAGTTCATCTGAGTGATCACCACAATCATCGGTGCCGTCACACCAAAATTGGTGGCCAATACAGCGGCCATTCACGCATCGTCTATATCCTTTCTTACAAATTCTGTTGGCTGTGGGTAAACAGAAGTTAAACAGGGTTAGCTGGAGTACAGAGAGGCTGTTGCATAATTAAGAAATGGTCTAAAAATCAATTCAATAGCTGTAAAACACCAATCATTTTGGGTCAAATATCTCTCTAAGGTTGCTTCTATGGTACTTTATTGATCTCCTAAAAATCTAATATTATTTCATTCTAGTTGTGCACTTTGTTTAAATTGTTCTGAATATCATCTTTCACTGACTACCTGCGAATGAAGATTAAAATATAAATGATGACCTGTAGCAGTTCATTATTGATTACCTAATTGATTAACTAAACTCACCACAGTAGGACTGCTTCTCATCAGACTTGTCCTTGCAGTGGGCCATACCATCACAGGTCAGGCTGTAATTGATACAGTCACCGTTTCCACACTCAAAGTCATCCACACTTCCACAGGACATGTTTAGTGCTGTGAGGGTAGAAAGATTTGGGATTCAGCCATTTTTTAATCATGGTAAAATCCTCTCGTGAAATGATCAAAAGTTTGTCTCTCTTACAAGAGCAGGTGCTGTCTTCCAAAAGTTGTCTGTCTCCACGGCAACTACAGTTGACCCGGCCATCAGATGTAGGCAGACATAGATCCTGACAACCACCGTTATTTGTTCGGCAAGGAGAAAATTCACCTGGGTGTGTACAACACAGGAAGTTTTATTTGCAAACCAGGCGACTGACAGAAAACAATGTGATAAACCCAATGATATAATAGACAGAGACCATGTGACTAACAATTTTACACCGTTTAGGTTTCACCGTGTACAAAATAAGACCAAGAATCAACAGTCAAATACATTTGGAGGACAAATGCTAACTAAAAGAAACTAAAAATGAGCCTTTTTGACAGATGGTAAAGACGCTTGCTTAATTTATTTAATTTACAGGGAGACACTATGCATTACAACCTTCAAGGTAACTTTATTGGATAACACTTACAACTGTTGGTGTCATTAGCAACAGCGATGATGCCCATTGGCTGCTGAGGGATGTCAGCACGCAGCACTTTCATGTCTCCTCCTGTGTATTTGTCAGCTCTGAGGACGGCCCTCCTCACCCAGTCGGTCCAGAAGATGTAGTCTCCGTACACAGCCAGGCCAAATGGATGGACAGGCTCGTTCTTCAACAAAACCTGCAGCAAAAAATGTGCCATAAATCCACACAAGTCGACATCTTTGTGCGATGAACACGACAAATTAAAGAGCTTACATAACGACTGCTCCCGTCGTATTCGCAGCGTTCAATCTTGTCCAGCGTGGCATCGGAGAAGTAGAGTTTCTCAGCGCGATGATCGATGGCCAGGCCATTGGGGGTTTTGATGTCACTGCCGATGATCACCAGCACATTGGCTCCATTCAGAGAAGCCCTCATGATGCTGGGAGCCTGCTCGTTCCAGTTGGTCCAGAACATGAGACTGCGTTAACAAAACACAAGTCAATACCAACAATGTGCAATGGGAGCTCCCAAATGTCCGGTGTCAATGGATAATATGTTCTAGAGAAAAAAAAAAACAACAACAAACAATAGCATTGGAACTGGACCTCCATTCTGTCCAGAACTTCAAGTTTCAATATTAACAACTCACTCCTGACACTCATCCAACACAAAGGCTCTGGGGTGGTCTTCTCCAGACATCGTTACCACAGTGTTGCGGTTATGGGCCATGGAGCGGCTTTGGTCCACAGTATGGCGAGTGATGGTGGAGGTTGTGTAACTAGTCCAGTAGAGTGTATCCCAACCGTGGTGGTACGCCAGGCCCTCGACCGACCCAACATCTATGGGGTGAAAGAAAGGAGAAGTAAGACCGAGAGAAATATTTCACAGCCATGACAATGGCATTAAGACATGTATTTCTTTTATTGCTGTCGGGCCAAAACTTCAAGGACAAAGCTCAAGAAGAGCAACTATTAATTTCTCTGTAAGAAAATATCTCTCTGTGGTGTAAGAAGGAGCTTTAATGAGGACCTTCAGTGAGAATTCAACAGATCGTTAATCACTGCAATAGTTTAACAAGTTGCCCCCACGGTTAATGCTGTGAGACTTAATTAAAGAGGCAGTGGAAAATGCTTTTAAGGTCAGCCGAATCCTCCCACATTAGTTCACGAGTGGTGAAACACCACAAGGACAAAAGAAAAAGGTTATAAAGGGAGAAAAAAAAAAGGAATGGAAGCATTGCCACAAAGAAATGAGTCTGAGCCAGGCCTGCTGTTCCTGTAGGGAATTTAAAGAGTCTGTCTCTTCCTATCGTTTAATGGCTGGCTGCCTGCACATACAAATACAACTCCCTGTGGATACTGTCATTCATGGTGACTTCTTGCACTGGGTAGAAAACAACCATTGGAACAGCATCAAGCCACTTCAGGGACACAATTCAGGGAGAAGAAGTCTGATATCTGCTCTCCTGCCCAACGAGCCATGAGACATGAAACATTTATCAGTGGTAATATTTTTTATCTAAGATGCCTACATCACACATCACATCATGGAAAAGACACTGCACAGCAGCCTTATGGGCTAATCTGCTCTCGGTGACTCTGGCAACCACATTTATGACTACTTACAACTAACAATAAAGACTGAAATACTCCACGCAAATGTTTGCTCTTGGCTAAAAGTCAATAATCGTCTTTCAATACATCTTCTAAATGAGTAACAAAAGCACCATAATCAACCTTAATGTAGACAATTTCAAGGCTGAAGATCACGTTAACCGCTCAGTGAAACTAACAGACCAGTTTCCCACAGAATCATAAGACTAAGTCTCATGGTGTGTCACTCATTCTCAACTTTCAGGCAACACAAAACAGAGAGAAAAAGGGTGCACTTGAGGAATTAATTGCTTGGAATGAAGGAGGTTGATGCACTGAACAGGGAGGAATAAATTAAGTTCAAGCTATATTATGTAATGACACAGTCCCCCCTCCCCTTGCAATCAGTACAACCCCTGGTCACTGTGCAAACAGTGGTGAAAATCTGTCAGGAAACCCAGTGCCACAAAGACCACACTCTTTCTAATGATCACAGGAGTCTGAATTGTAATGACACTAGAGAATTACTGAGCTTTCATTGTTGATTTTTTTTTGCTGATTGTTAATAACCTTTTCTTCTTCGACACTGGAGGTCGTGGTATTTGTACAGTAACTCCTCTACAGGGGAAGTCTACAGGTTGCAAGTCTCTGGAGAGCCTTTGAGTGGATAAGATGCCTCCTACCGTGATGACCACTTAGCATCAGGTAGCATTGACTGCTTTTAAAGTGGAATATCTGGCATCCATGAGGATAAATTTGTCCTCTGTTGCCTGGTTTCAAGAGTCAATACATCCACAGAGCAACTGTTGAGCGGAAATCCCCCCCGGACTGGAAAGAACCCGTCTTCCTTGGATAATTAAGGATACAGTGATGCAGCCAAGGAAAAGCTTTTCATTGACTTTCTGATGAGTACAGTGCAATATCAAAAACTTTTGAAGATGTTACTTCAACAATTGTAAGACAGCCACTCGAAGAGACATGTTTTTAAAGGGATTCGGTGAGACAAGAACGAGATTACATGTGCCTCAAAAAGTTAGGAGGTCTGAATGCTGCATCCTTGGGTCTTGATAACCAATCATAACTGCTAAAAATACTGGAAACTGGAATACACTTATTATCTTTTCCTGCGACAGCACAAATCACAGATATCAATGAAGAAATTGACTGACCAGCGTGTAACTAGTGTGGTAATACCTGTGATTAACACTGTACAAATGAAGACTGAGCTGGAGAAGAAGATGCTTCACCAGGACACTAATTGGCGTGTGCAAATGTTTAACATTAACATGTCATTCATCTCATAACTGACTTTGAATGCATGGAGTCTTTGGGGCAGCAGGTCAACAGCAGTAGTCTTGGCTACACGAATAAGGCAAACGAGTCCATGATGAAGACTTTAGTGCCCATTCTGGACGGGCTAATTCTGGTGACTGGCCTGGTGGGCCAAACACTGGTCATCATTATCCTTACTTGCAGGAGAAGGAAAGAATGCCAACCCCCGCACGGCACGGACACCCTGCTGCTGGCTCTGAGTGCTGCTGACCTGCTGCTGCTGCTGTGCCTCCCCTTCCACACGTCCGCCATCACCCTGGGCTTCTGGCCTTTTGGGAGCTTCCTGTGCAAAGCCATCAGTTTCCTGGGTGTGGCCTGTTCAGCTGCCTCAGTTTACACCTTGTCAGCTTTGGCTGTGACTCGCTACCTGACAGTAGTACACCCCACCTGGGCGTACCGCTCAAGAATGCACCGACGGATAAAGCTGACTGTAGCTCTGCTCTGGGTCGCTGCCGCTGGCTTGGCAGCGCCACAATTTGCCATACGCACCGTGACAGAGTCCACAGCGGCGTACTGCTTTGCCTTCCTGTCCGACTTCAGTCAGCTGGTCTACAGTATCGGTCTGTTCCTGTTCGGCTTCGCTCTACCACTGGGCATCATTGTACTGATGTACGCCAAGATCTACCGTTTCCTCCGACACGCACGGCTGCTGGGGAACGCTCCCCAGCTGGAGCGCTACCAGAGCCAGGTCACTCACACTTCAGCTCTTCTTGTCCTGGTCTTCACACTCCTTTGGCTGCCCTCCTACGCCCTAATGTTCTCCTTCATAGGTGGAACCATAACAGGCTCACCTGGATACAACACCATTGCCATCTTGGCAAGACTGTTGGCATCCTCGGTAGCAGTGGTAAACCCTGTGCTGTACGGGTTAATGTCTCAGAAGTTTAGACGAGAATTACAAGAGCTGGGGAGAGAACGCTGGGTGGGCTGCAAGAGCTGTCTGATTGGCTGCTCTTGTGTGTCGAGCAGCGACATAGTGCAGCCCTTTGAGCTGGATACAACCTCAGAAAGAGGCCAAAACTGACTCTTTAGCAAGAAGCACTAGTGCCTCAATACTCATTAAAACACAGAACTAGGACTAGGTAGTGGGTCTTAAGGAAATATCATATTAATGCAAATATTCCTATAGGTCTACATATATTGATATTTCACTGTGTTAAAATATATTCAAGATTATATATGCAATACCCTCTTTGCTCCTTATTTAAAAGTTTTTTGTTGTTTAAACTCATTTTGTTTGGACTTATTTATAAGGAAATCACTGATATTGTTGAGGAGAGGTGGCTGCCCAGATCCCAAAGGATATTAAAAATGAAGCCTATCCCAGGGCGCAGCCTGCTTATCCTGCTAATGTTTTGGCAAATGATGCAGAAGAATCTGCTGCAATACCGCCAGTGTAGGGAGCATCTTCTTTCCTCTTTACTCCATCTCCACAATAAATAGAGTATTTGTTTTGAATGTAATATAAAAGGGAGCTGTAAGTCCCAAGGTATTATGCAACGCTGTGTTATAGAACGATGAATCAATGAACCTTGAGAATGTAATAAAACATTGAAGCAATATGATCACGTAATCATGTTTTTGTACTTTACTATTACAAGATGATATATCTTATTTAATGATCATCTGAAACTGACGTTCCTCTAATCTCAGCTTTGTTCAATTAGTCCTGAATAAAAATTTAATCATAAATAAAAAATGACTTCCTATGAACCGTTTTTCTTCCTCCAAATTTTTAAATGTGATGCTGGAATAGGTTCAACAACATACTTCTGAATCATTTAAAAAGAGTGGGATTTAACACACATTAAAACAAGCGAAAAAGCACAGTGTGTGTGTGTGTGTGTGTGTGTGTGTGTGTGTGTCTTTTTGAAGTGCCACTCTTAAGTGATGTCAATCTTCTGGTTGAGAAGCTGCAGCTGTGTGTAAATTAGCACGGATCCTCCTGGGTGCTTGTGTTGTCAAAATGTGTGATGATGACTGTTTGCAGTGTCGAGGCGACGTGACAACATTCAATTAATAATTGAGTGGATGAAAGAAAAAGACAACACAGCTGAAAAATGTGTAGAAACAAAGCCGAGGGCAAAGGTTTTGTAGACATTTGTGGATTTCCTGAGGTGCTGAAAAGAAATGACATACAACTGTCGACTCCATACTTACTGTCCACCACAATTTTGCGATCGGTGCCGTCATCGTTGATCTGCTGGATGTTGCCAAAGTGGATGTCACTGAAGAAGATGCGGTTTGCTCCCTTGCCTCCACCTCCATGGTAGTCAAAGCTGAGGGCGATGACGTTCTTCATGTGGTCAGGATCCTCGAATGGCTTTATCGGTGCATTGAGGTTGGTCTCGTCAGACAGGTGGATGCTCTTCAGTATGGTTCGCTCCGAGTACAACAGGTAGCCGTCGTAGTCACGGCAACTCCGGTTATCCTCTGCAAGCATGCCGTGAGCGCAGGCACAGGTACGCTCGCTGTTGCCTCGGAAAAGACACAGCTGCTCACAGCCGCCGTTGTTGACTTTGCAAACATTGGTGCCTGGGGAAAGTGTGACATTTCTATGAGTTGTGTTGTTAAACGAATAATGAGCCTGGTTAAACACAACATCTTATGCTTTCATGAGAGATGTTGATTAAACTGGGTGGCAAACACTATTAGTATAGTGTGTAAGGGCTTATTTATGTAAAGTACATATGGCAGCCCGCTATTCCTGTGAGGAACAGTTTGTGCTTACGTCTAGTCATGCGTGTGTCATGTGTGTTTCTCTACCTTGCTGTCTGGCCCTATTGAAAACCTTGATGTCTTTTAGCTGCACACCAATACCAGTCCTCAGCTGAACAGCATCGGTAGCATTGTCTTTGCTCCCTCTTTTGATGGAGCCATTGGCATGAGTCCTAAACAACAGACAACAAAACCACTGGGGTAAAATCTTCTCCAAAAGAACATAAAAGATCAATAAACACGTTAATTGACCACTGTTATGACCACTGTCAAATGTTATGTTGCGATATGTGTGATGTCTTATTGTCGTTCTTAATTTCCCTTCGGGGATTATAACAGTGTATTAAATAAAATTAAAATAAATTAAATTTTAATTGTACAGTAAGTATTTGAATACATATTTTTTTATTGTATTGTAGGTGTATTTCACTGCTTTTACTGCTTTTTATAAAACATGGCCAGGGGACTACAGATGAAAACTAGCCTTCTGGCTAATTCTGTTTTTTTTAACCATGCGTAATCATGTGTTTTATGAAATTGTATTGTTCCCTTTCAAATAACCTAAACTAAACTG
The DNA here is from genome assembly GCA_013358685.1 of Antennarius maculatus. Taxonomy (NCBI): domain Eukaryota; kingdom Metazoa; phylum Chordata; class Actinopteri; order Lophiiformes; family Antennariidae; genus Antennarius; species Antennarius maculatus. The sequence goes on from CM023607.1 coordinate 18,978,176, forward strand.
AGCTGACCTGTCACTCCAATAGATGTATTCCTCAAACACAGACACGGCAAACATGTCCATGTTGTTGTTAGCTAGCACCAACTCCCTGTTCTCTCCGGTCTCCAGGTTGATCCGCTCGATCTTATCCGTCCGGGCATCGCACCAATAGAGCAGATTCTCCTGCAGGGACAAAGCAGAAATTTAATAATGTTAATTATACAAAAAAAATTAAGGAATTAAGGAGATTCAAAAATGCATAGACACCAATTATCTTCCAATTTACCTTCTTTGCCAGAGCACCTACTGAATTAGTGCACTTGGCTGTTTGACTTAAAATAATCCAAAATAATAATTTAAAATACATTTCAGTTTACTATAAACAGAATGTCAAAAAATATTGAAATAAGTAGAATTGACATGAAAAAAATGTTCATGGGGTCTGAAGTGCTGTGATCCACACCTTGTAGTCAATGGAGATTCCATTGGGCCAGCTAATGCTTGAATTGACCAGGACCAGCCTCTGGGTACCATCCAACCGCGAGCGCTCAATCCGAGGGTACTGACCCCACTCGGTCCAGAACAGATATCTTTGCACAAGGATATACAAAAGATGATTATAGGGTGAATGTTATGTAATAAAGTAACGCAGAAAGAAAGAATCTACATTTATAGGCATAAATAATAACCGAACCCTTTAACTGGGTGGACAGTGATGGCTCTAGGCTTGTCCAGGCCCTGGGAAATGACTACATAGCGGAAGGAGCCGTTCAGCCTGGCTACCTCGATCACGTCAAAGCCCTGGTCAGTCCAGTAAATATTTCCTATAGAAGCAAAAGGTTGCAATTCAGAAATGCGGTGCTTCATCCATGCTTGTGTAATAGTGCTTCATGCACAAGTGCGTTAATACAGAACAGCTGTAATGATGAGACCTGCTATCCAGTCAACGGTGATGCCCTCTACCCTGCCAATGCCGTTGGTGACCACATCCTCTCTCCACGTCTGGTCTCTCTTGGCTCTGCTAATGGTGCTCAGGCCCATGTCCACCCAGTAGATCGTGTCATTCTCTGGAAAACAGGAGGCCTTTTGTTTCAGCCTTTAGATGTCTACCTCACCGAAATTATGACAGCTTTAAATTGCCACTAAAGTCAGGTTACCCGGATACAAATGTCCATCAGCGTTACTCACCAGCATGGAAGTCGATTCCAACAGCCAGAGAAGTGCCAGACACTGGCACCAAGGCGTCAGATTTGTCTGCCGGGTCGAGTGGAATTCCTCTGATTCCCTCGTGAACAGAGTAAAGCAGGAAGGAGCCCATACCTGCTCAGAAGCAACACAATAACGTTTTTGTTTCTCCATTCCCACAGTGTGCTTGACTGTAGCTGCGAAGAAAAGTCTGACCTTCACAAGATTGCTGTCCTGATTTCAAGCTGTATCCAGCAGTGCACATGCAGGCCCTGGTTGTTGGAGATGTGGGCAAACACAGCTGGGAGCAGTCTCCATTATTGTTGCTACAAAGGTTGGTACCAACTAAAGACAAAGACAAGATCAGTGGAATAAAAAATAATATTATTCTTAAAGATTTATTGACAGTTTCTGACTCCTCCAAATGATGGAGAATTATTTTTCAACCCAGTGATGACAAAAAGCAAAAGTAGTTCTTACCTTTTTGCACATCCTCATCATAGATCCTCATGTGCATCATCGGTGAGGTGTTGTTTCGGAGAATCTTCCAGGTTCCTCCATCCTTCTTATCACATGTTCCGATCTGATCGGTTCCCTGGTCTGCCCACCACAGCTTGTCTCCTGCAGTGATGGCAATTCAATCATAAGTTGACGCCTTATCACTCTTAGTATATAAGCAATGATATGAATATTTTATTATGTAATCCTTCTAGTCTTACCCATAATAGCTAAAGCTGTAGCCTTGGTAAGTTTGCCTTTAGCACCTTCCAGGATCTCCAGTTTGCTTCCATCCAGCTGACATCGATTAATGGTGCTGTTCCCTGAGCTGATCCAGTACAGCTGCTCCTTTTCATAATCAATAGAGAGACCTGAGCAGGAAAAAGTAATGCAATAAGGATAATTAGATACAACTGCCTCACACTAGTACACTTCATATGTGTGTGCTCCATGAGGTTTAAGAGAGACAGAGGATTTTTTTTTGTAGTCAGTTATTTTTGCGCACCTACAGGTCCTTTCTGATTGGTGAAAAGTGTGGTGAAGTTGCTACCGTCCATGTTAGCCATGCTGATGTTGTCACCATCAGTCCAGTACAGCTTTCTGAGGAGACATATTCACATTAAATACTTGAAGAGGGGCTGACATCTCTTAGAGATCAGAGCCTTCTTGTGGTGATTGGGTGATTGAATGAAACAGAAAATGAAAGAGGCAATAATCAGATCTGGAACTTCCCACAGGCCTGACTGGACTCACCCCAGTAAAGGATGCAGCACGAGGCAGTGGGGCTTGTCTAAGCCCTGTATGACAGCATTTTTGAAAGATCCATCCAGTCGGGCCACATTGATCTGCTTCTTGTTGGCGTCATAACTCGTCCAGAAAAGGTTTCTGGACACCCAATCGACTGCAAGCCCGTGAGCATTAGGAAGGTCTAAGAAGTGATAGAAACAAAACAGAAAACTGCAGGATTCAAATCTAATTTTCAGATACAGTACATTTGTACTACAATCAATATCCACATACAAAGAATTAAAAGAATGGAAAGAAAAATATTCCAGTAATCATCCTCACCAGCTGACACAACCGTCTCCACCCCGGTGCCATTAATGAAAGCTCTTTTGATTGTCTGTGTTCGGACGTCTGACCAGTAGATGCGATGCTCCACAGCATCATAGTCCACCACCGTCACGTTGTCTATGTCTGGCACGGTGAAGGAGATGATGTAGTTGTAGTAGGGGTTGTCTATGTCTACACCTCGGATCTCGATCTGACGAGCATATAGAAGAAATTTGCGGGACTCTGTGAAAAAAGAAAAAAAGCCGAATATGAAAAATTTGAAATCACATTTACAGCTTATGACACAATTTTTTAATAAGACTGATACCAGCGACAAATGAAGTAAAGGATGAAAATAGAGAGAAAACATGAAGTTTGTTGCTACGATATGTTTTTACCATTGTAAGTGCAACCTCTATGAATATACTTCTCTATGAAGAACAACCAAATTTTTCACGTTAATCTGTACCAATTTACATTGTTCTGTTTCCTGTGTTGATGGACAATGCACCACCCCCAATCAACCGCCTTAATATAATCAATTAAATCTACACTGCAGGAGAATTGTTGATAAAATGCTTAACATTCACACCAGATAAATTTCCACAGCCACCACTAAAAACAATCATGAGCCTCAGTCATGAAATCACAGTGCAAGAAATGAAGTGCTCATTGCATCACCTTTGACAGCCCTTTGTAGTTAATGAAGTGGAAATGAGAGTGACAAAGGCTGTGTCATGTGGTGCAAGCAGAGGAGAGGTAATCAGATCTTCTGTCATAAGAGATGACAACTAATGACGCTGATGTGAAGTTTGGAGGCTGAGTGTAAAATAACAAGGGATGAGAGCTCTGAGCAAGAAGAGTCCCGTAAACAAAGCTCTGCTTACTTGTTCAGAGATGACAAGCGCTGCAAATACACCCAAAGTCTGAGTGTCTCTTCAGAGATCAGACGAAAAAAAAGTGTGCAAATGCGTTTGACTGTGTGAGTTTATCTGTCCTCACCTCTGCAGGTGCGTTTGTCAGGCTGCAGCTTCATGAGATGAGGGCAAGCACAGGAGAAGGTCTGGTTGAAGTTGATGAGACAGAGATGGGAGCAGGGGCTTCTCCCATCGGTGGTGGCACACGGGTTTGGAGCTGAGAGGGAAAGAAAGAAAGACTTTTATGAAAACCCTACGCATCTTAACAGTGACTTAATGTGTGAAGTCAAGCAGAGAGTCATCTCAATTAATCTATCAATCAATGGAACATCAAGAACAGCGTCTGCTGGACCCGTCAACACTGCTTTTGCTCATCACTGTCATGGGTGTTGGATGCAAGTGTCAATCATCAATTTTGTGACCTCGTTCTTTTCCAGCCTTCAATAAGTGGACAAATTCGTCCCTCCGCAACTCATACACGCCCTCAAGATCAACGCAATGCCAGGCTACTAAACATCAAGGCGACGGTTCAATGTGTCAATCATGTGTGTGCCTCTGAGATCAACCGGTGACATTTAAGTCACAAGAGGAGGGTTTTATTTCCTACCCGGCCAATGGGAAATGTCAAACACTGAGGTGGCTTTTTGATCAATCAGCCAGCAGGAGGTGTCTAAATTGCTGCTGGTGCAAGGAGACAACTTGTCTCACAGACCAGAAAGGTCAAATGTCTTTGAGGGCTCAGAGTTGTGGATCAACAAGGTCTGCAGTGAGCTGATGGTAGGGGTGTATAAGTAGATTGTGGGGCTCTCTCTCTCTCTCTCCTGTTTATGCTCATGTATCTGGTGGGAAACCTACCCTGAGGTTGTCTGGATGGATGATAGACCTGCAAGTCAAAGGGCTGTGTGTTGGTGCGCTGGACGACAGTGACATTGTGTCCTGTCCATTTGTTGGCTTTGGCTAGAGTGTTAGTCCTCCAGTCCGTCCAGTAGACCTCGCCTCCATACATTGTGACAGCAAAGGGGTGGGACAAATACTCGTGACCCCGCAACACTTCAATCAGCCCAGAGCCGTCGTACATAGCGGAGTAGATAGCATCGGACCTGGGGAGGAATTAAAACAATGATTAACATGGGGATCATGTCTTAAATTCATCTGTATGTTCATTTAAAAAGACAACAACGGTAATAATGGAAAGCCAAGAGAAGGAAAAAAAAAAAAAAAGACTGAGTGAATTGTGATGTAATGAGTGAGTGGGCGGAAGCAGTACAATGAGAACATTCTGTATACCCAGAGACTACAAGCAAATGCTACCTGGCATCAATCCAAACAATGCGTCTCTCCATGTAGTCCACAGTGAGTCCGTTGGGCCAGCCACCGCTGCCAGTCTCCCGGTGAATGGTCCGTCTGCCCTCACCGCTCATCGATGCCGCCTCAATCCTGGGAAGGCTAGCATCCCAGTCTGTCCAGAATAGAATTCTGCCAAAAGAAAATAAATCAACATAAAGAGTGATCTTTGTCGACACGTTCAAGGGAGCATGTCATCCTACACTGAGTATAGAGGAAGGAATATGCCCAAAAGCTGAAAGATATGGGAATTTCAACTGCTACAAATTTTCTAAAGGGTTGATTAAAGCTTCAGACTGTATAAATGTTTTTTTTTACCCATCACGAGGATCTAAGGCAATTGCCCTTGGGTGCTCCACCTCCCCAGCCAGCAGCGTGGTCCTCATGCTCCCGTTCAGCTTGGCCACCTCGATCTGGTCCAGGTTGCTCTCCACCCAGTAGATGTTTCCTGCTATCCAGTCCACCGCTAGGCCCTCTGGTGTCGCCAGTCCGTACTGGATCACCACCTCAAAACTGGTCAGTGCTGCAGACACAGAGAAAGAGACTTGACCTGGGAATGTTTCTGTTTGTTTCTTTATTGATATTATGAATAGTACGCTGAGGAGAAAAGTTGATGATTTTAAGGAGACAAACATCAGCCCTGACTGACTAAATTCAGTGTAATAGTTCACTTTCACCCAGGAGAAAACAAATGTAAAGGTTAAAGAAATAAGCTCTCTTTTCTCTCTCTTCACATTCTCTCCTGCTGTGTTTGCCAGCGTAGGCCCAAACAGCAGAATCTCTCCAAACCCAGGTCTAAGAAAACAGACATCCCAAAACATGTCTTCCAAATCATTGTATTGCTTCCTAGAGAAAACAAAACCTTATTCTGACTCAGTGCAGACTGAACTGTGTGATCTCTGGCCAAGGATGATCAGACAACTTCTTGACAAAGTCTTCCGGTAGAACTCTGAGGGAGGATGACGGGCCCTCTTCACAGTATGCTTCAAAGAATGCTGGACTCATTCTGAACACAAGCGAGGGAAGTATGCCAAAGGCTTCAGAGATTCTGAAGCAGCTTTAATAAAAAACAGCAGTAGTTCAACTAAAAATTGCTCTGGGAAGCTAACTACAGCATTTTGCCTCCTATGTTACGTCAATGTTCTGGCAGCAGTCACGTAAATCAAGTAGTGAGACAAATGGGAAGAGACAAAGCCTTCCGCGTGCCCCCTAAGTGTTTTGCTGGGAACACAACCTTGATTGGCAAGGAGACCTGGGGTTTTGGAACAGGAAAGGCCGGCCATGACCTGGGAGATTTATTCAGGGTCACATACCATCTCTTCTGACCACAAACATCTGGTTCTGAGAAATAACAGTGAGTCTTTTAAGCAGAAATTAATATCTGAGAGATGCTCTGTCGTAAGCAAAAATTGAGTAAACCTCAGAATCAGGAAAATTAGTTGTTGTCCATGTTGTTTGTGAGCATATACACCCTCCCCCAATCTGAATTTAGAGTTGTTAGTAATCCTACCTCCATTTTCAGACAGCTTCCCACGGTAGATCTTGTCCTCCACGACATCCGTCCAGTACAGGGTGCTCTCATTGAGGTGGAAGTCCAGTGCGATGGTGTTCCTCAAGCCCGGCACCAGCACATTGAACTCACCTTTGTGAAGCTCAATCCTTCTGATCTCATGGCGATTGGAGAAGATGATGAAAGGCTTGAAGGGATCTGAGAGTAAAGAAAGTGTACCCAAAAAAAAAAAAAGTTTTAGTGTATCAACACAATGCACCTCACCCCCAAAGTCATGGAGCTGACACTTTCAAAGCAAAGAATGAATAAATAATGGATTTACTGTTCACATGTTTCTGAATAAACAATAACAATAACCTTCATTATAAGCTTCATAACGTAATAATATAACTAACATATCATGTAACCATTAGACTGCATCTTTGGCAATAGAAGAAAACACAACAGTAATAAATTCTTCAGTCTGCGGGGAACAAATAAACATTTCTTTGTCATTACCAGTGCTTTTGCAGCTCTCCATGTCAGACTCCAGCTCCCAGCCCTCATAGCAGGAGCACTTGACACTGGACTTCTCCTGCTCACACTTTTGACTGCATTTCAAATGTTTGGCACAGAAGCTCTGAATCTGGCAGGTCTTGTTGTCGGTTCCGAGCTCCATTCCCAGAGGACAGGAGCACATGAAGCCCTCTCCAGGGATGATGCTGCAGTTGTGGCTACAGCCACCATTGTCCAGCGCACACAAGTCTAAAACATAGGAACAGAGATCATATTACTGGATATGTCAGACTACATTTGAAGCAGAGTTGTATTCTTGTTCGTCTTTTTGGAAAAGAAGAAAGAAAAAAAATTTACAGGTAGTCTTCAACCTACAAACACAATTGGTTCCGAGAGGCTGTTAAAAAGCTGAATGGTGCGGAAGTCATTACTGTATTGTCATTACTCAAACTATAATTATTGTATTATTATTATTATTGTATTATTAAATTATTGTAAGTCATTACTCAAACTATAATTGCCGTTTGAGGTCATTTAAATGCTATTCCTACTCTAAATATGGAAATACTATTCCATAAGACTCACCAGAAACAATAAAAGGACATAAAAACAACACATAAATGAAATAAAGTAGTACCGTAATGTAACATTTAGTGCTGTCAGGTGATTAAAAAAATTAATCTAATTACAGGATTTGTAATTAATCTAATTAATCGCATTTTAATCTCATACCTGCTAAAGGCCCCCAAATAAAGAATTTGAATTCTAGGACATTACAAAATTGTAGCGCATGACTAATCAATAGAATACACCAAGAAGTGTGTAGTCCAATAGTAATAAAAGGCGGTTAGCTCAATGCTAACTTTAAATGGACAATCCCATTGACGGGCTAGTGCGCTAGCATTTTTAGCGCAATATCCTTCCAGATGGTATTCTAAAGAACGACAGGTCCTTGTCTTCGCGTCTTTTTGCTGTTCTGTTGACACAACCGTTCACCTCACGGGTAACCATGATACTTTTGGTGTTAATCTCGTCTAGAATTGCATTGTTTCTTACGGCTGCTAAACTATGTTTGGCCCCAGTGACGTATGACGCCCACGTGACCACTGAATGCGGAAGCTGCTGCGGCGCAGATTTTAAGCTTTTTTGACCAAACGGATGATGCTACACATATAAAAAAAATTTTTTTCTTCTATTTTTCATAATGATGAATAACATATATGTCACTTAAAATTAACTTTACTGTCCCTTTACTCCACTGAGGTATTCCATCAAACTTGCTGATTCGCTTCCTTGTAATCAATAATCCAACATGCCACTTTATGTTTGATTACTGTTTTATTTCCATTAAGTTTCTCGGTTAGCGTGACTCGGTTAACATCAAATAGCAAAACATTCAGAGTTCACCGTTCAGCGGTTAATGCTTCCGGGTAGAGACCTAACTCAGCCAACATTGGTCCCTTCATCATTTAGTTCCTACAGGGGGACAATCCTGTCAATAACCTGAAAAAGGAACTACAGCAGTCGGATATGGTGGCGCACGTTTGTTCGGATCTATCAATGTTCATGAGAGGGATATTTGTATCTTGAGGACTGCCTGTATCCATTTTATTTCCTTTCTGCTTCTTTTAAAGACACTATTGTGTCGTTCACAGAAGAAGTCGTATCATCAAGCCCCACATTGCATTTAACGTCTGAAATTTGACGATTTAATTTTACAATGTTAAGAATTGGGCATCTTAATGTTTTCTTTATTTTGAAACTTCCTTATTTTACAACTTTTTAAAATATTAAGTCGAAAGGAAAATTGTTCCTGACGTAAGAACTGATCCGATCTGAACCCTGAGCTTTGTGATCTGTCACCTCTCTAGTTCATAAAGTAATAAAAGAAGGTAAAAGTATTACCACACAGTTTCTCGTCAGAACCATCCGGACAGTCGTCGGTGCCGTCACACAGCTTCTCGGCAGGCAGACAGATGGAATCGTTGGTAGCACACATGTGGTGAGACATCTTGCACACCAACGCCTCACAGTTGTCTTCATCTGAGTTGTCCTCACAGTCACTGTCACCATCACACACCCAGGTCTTGCTGATGCAGCGAGCTGTCCAGAACACAAATACCCGTTTGCTATTTGTGTGCTTTTAAAAAATGTAAAACATCGATAGTGTCTTTTTTAACAGTTTTACGACAGAAACATTCAGACCCGAACTCAAATCGTTTCGATGAAAATTGCTGCAATCATTGGATTTACGAAGAAAAGCGAAGTGGATTCAAAATTTGGAGAACTGACAATCAGATCTAAACTGTTGGCCAATCATCTTGATGTTGCTGATCCTTGAGAATCAAACTGTAGAATCCCAAAAAGGATGAGCATCTAATTTTAAACAACTAGTCCGGTGCCATTTCCTGTGAGGAAACAGTCTTAGTAGAAAATTTGCAAAACTGCATCTCTGACTGAGATCGCAAAAAAAGCCTCATCGCCCATAACCTCTGTTAACCCCATCCTTACCAGAGTCCCTGCAGCTGAACTTGACTGCGGGGTCACACATGTGGGTCACACCCTCACAGTTGCTCTCATCACTGAGGTCCATACAGTCTGTGTCCCCATCACAGCGCCAGCGCATGGGAATGCACAAGCCATCCATCCGACACTGGAACTCATCCACATGGCAGCCGCCTGGAGGACGAGTCGCTGCAAAGGACGAAGATCAGGAGGATGAAGTGCAACAGTTAAGTGATGTGAACTTTGGTTGAGTGTGAAAGATGCAATAAGACCAGTTGAAGTCAGATATTAAAACAGAAATCTACAGAAATCTGGCAAAAAAATAAATAGTGAGCAAACAGGCCAGTGATTAATGCATCAGCGCACTGGGATATTAGGTTAACATGCTGACAGTCAGCCAAGTCAAACAACAACGACACAAACACACAGCTCACTGACTGATGTCACCAGAATAGTAAAGACATCCGTGGGGAGGTGGCACCATCACATCCACTCACAGTAAAGATAATCTCTTGGCTCAGCTAAACCAGGAAATGGGTCCAGGGAAGATTAAGCACTGAACTACAACATACGGGAGGGGAAGCCAATCGAACCGTTCTACAACCTCAGTGAATAGACAGCAGCACAGGTCCACCATCACACAGAAAAACCAGACACACACGCAGAGCATAGATTGCTCATTAGACCATCAGGTCATGCTGGGCCCCAGTTCTGCCTGCTGAGACTCGACAGCAGAGTCTTCCTCACAGATGTCAAGAGTAAGTGGGTTTTTTTCTCTTTTCTGTCTTTTGAAAATACATCAACAAGTACACAGTTTAACATTATCCTTGTTTACAGTAAACACTTTATTACCCAACTTCTTTTAGAATTTACTTTGACCTGCTCAACTTGTTTTTCTATTCTCATCGCACAAACCTCTCGTTCCACCATCAAGCTTCTCGCTGTCTTCCCTTTCCCTGCATCTGCTCTTTTGACTTTCTTCATCAGCAGGATGTATTACAAGGAAAACACAACTCAATTTTTGGATTGCAGTCAAAAGAAAGGAAACCAGTGAAATGAAACCCCACCAACCAGATTTCAAACAACAGCACAAGAACAACCTACATTAAACAGTAGAGTTTTTTCCCCAAACAGTTTTAATATCACGGACGCCTTCGTTGTTTTCTGTGGAGGGTTTGCCATTGTTAGTGATGGCCGCAGTACAGCAGGGGGAAATTATTAATCATTAATCAATCGTGGATGCACGGTTTTTCAGACATAAAAGAGACACACATAAAAGGAACTATAAAATCATTTGCCAAACTTATTTTGGCAGCTACAAGCATACCTAAGATCTGCCAAAGGAAAATCTGCGTGCAGGAAAACAAGTGAAGTGTTTGTGACATGCCACCGCATATAAAAGAATACATGATAGAGCGGTGCACACAATATCAGAAAACACACAACTCAAGGCTGACAGACAGCTGCAGAATGAGTGTGTCTCTTAAAAAGGGGGATTAATCTGCCAAACTGTTCCATATTGGGGCCACAGGCTATCTTTACCTCTTAGCATGTAAATTCATCTCACACTGAGTCGAAACATCTGTGCCATTTTCATCGGACAAAGGAAGAATTTAATTATTATCTACCCACAAACCATAATCACATCCTGAACAGAACAACAGGGGATTTGCTGGAATTGATAAGTGCAGGCCAGAAGGCAGGCAGGGGCATGCAGAGCAGAGGAAAACAGAACATTTAAGAGTCGAAGCCGTCTTCATTAAGTCTCTAAAGCTGCAAACAGCAACATGGAAATATACGATTCACAATGCGATAAGACCTTGACTCAGGTTCAGCTGGCAGGAGTACAAACAAAAACGCCACAAAAGAGCAGTGCTAACTCTTCCTTTATAAGTTTGATACACAATGTTCTTCCTTACCCTGGTTGGTGCAGTTAGCGTGAGTCTCATCACTGTAATCTCCACAGTCGTTGTCACCATCACAGGTCCAGTATTCTGGAATGCATCGGCCACTGTTACATTTGAACTGGACACTGGAACAGGAATGGCTGCAGCCGGCTTCGTCGCTGTTATCGCCACAGTCGTTGTCTGTCACACATGTTATTGTTTGTCAGTGGATTGCATTGAAATGCAGCTTTGTGACGGCTGAAGGATGATTACCGTTATCACAGCGCCAGTTGATGTTGATGCAACGGCCATTCGCACAAGTGAACTGGGTCAAAGGGAAGCAGGTTGGGTAGGCTGAGGGGAGTCCGTAAGACAATTTGTGGAAAAAATAGATAAATATATGGATATATCTGTGTTTCAAAAACAAAAATATTAGTAAAAGCAACTAACCGCAGGAATCTGGTTCATCTGAGCGATCTCCACAGTCGTCATCCAGGTCACACGTCCAGGAGATGGGAATGCAGCGTCCACTGGCACAGGGGTACTGGTTTGGCGGGCATGTGCGAGCTGGCAGGGGGAAAAGGTGCAAAACGGTTAAGAGCCGTTAAATATTCACTCCTGGTGTAATAATGACTCAATAATGACTCAATGATTTTGAAAAAGGTGCGAGAGCTGTGAAGTCTTCAGAACAGGCAAGAATGAATAAGGAGCGGGAGTTTCACATTTCAGCTCCTCGCTGTAGCCCTTTGTGTGTGTGTTCTGTTTGGACTGCAAGGATTAACAGTAACACCATCGCTGGTAAACACATGGGTCCGCTACAAAACCTTAACTTAAAAACTGCTCTGATCCCCAAACAGCACACCAACTTTATATTAATTAAATTAGAAGAAATTCACAACTTCATTCCTTTTATTTGAGATACTGAGGCAGCTATTTTAAAAGCACAAAATACTGTTAGCCAGTTAGCAGAGGATCACCTCTTTGTTTTAACCACTTATCAGGAATATACATCTATGCGGACTGGACTGTCTTTAGTTTCTGCAAGCATCTGCCACATTAATCATAACAGAATGAAGTCAAAGCAGATTCCAATGTGTCTGCTTTAGATGCAAATTGTCTGCTTCCCAAAGTTTCATTTTTCACATTTAATTTCTTTCATAACCTCAACAGCGATCCTTATTTCTACAAGTGTCATTTTTAATTACCTCAGTCAACGAGTTCTGTCCATAGAGTGGCATGTTGTGAGTGTGATGATTGAATTTTAGAAAGTATCTCATTATATATGAAAGATTTCAGCGCGTTTTTTCAAGTGATAGTAGGCTTACAGCATATTCAGTTGAAAATGGTATGAACCAGTAATTTTGCATTATCACATGATGAAATATTACTTATAGCTTCATATCAGTTAAACTGAGGACCTTGTAGTGAACGAAGGCCATTTGATGATTTGTGTTCATAGAGATAAACACACTCCAACTATTTCTATGTGTTCCCAAATTTGAAGGAATCCCCGGAAAGCAATCCTGTGATGTCATACTTATAAGAATGAGATGGGTAAGTGAATGGCATGAAAATATGAACTCCAGTGTTCACTAAAACAATGAAATGCTCTAGCTTTGGATGTACCAGAGCAGGTGGTGTTGGATTCATCCTCATCATTCCCACAGTCATTATCACCGTCACACAACCATCGCAGGGGGATACAACGGTTGTTCTGGCATTTGAATCTGTCAGCTGGGCATGTGTGCTGGTCTGGTAGAAGAAAGCAAAATTGTAAAAATATCTTTAATGAAAAGTTTTTAATCCAATAGATTACTAAATCTACAACAATTCAAAGTATATCATTCAAAACGTGTGAAAAAAACCCTTCAAAATAATAGACCAGCAATTCATTGCTGGTTTTCCCCACTGCCTGATGAAGAGAAAGTTGGCCAGTGACATTACGACCCCATTACACTGCTTGGAAAAGAGAGGCTTGGAAAATGAAGTTTGTCGATTTGTGTTAAAAACCTTAAAAGGACTTGTTTTTCTATGTGTTGCAGTGTAACCATGACAATGACGCCGTAGACTTACGGCAGAGCTCAGGGGCCTCATCGCTGTTGTCTAGACAATCATTGTCCCCGTCACACTTCCAGCGCTCTTGGATGCAGCGGTTGTTCTTGCAGGCAAACTCCCCGGGCTGGCACTGGGGCGGGGGCACATAGGAGGGGTTGGCTGGAAATGATCATGGGTGGGAGCAGAAACAGATGGGCCATTGAGACAAGGACCAAGAACCTACAAAAACCTTTTAGTATAGTTCAGATTGAATCCCTTTTAAAGTTTAAGGCTTCTCTTCAGCGTTGGCTGAGATAGTGTGTTGTATGCAAATGGAAAATACAGCCCAGAATCCTTTGTGGTATAACTCAGACTAATGAATTTTCCTGCCTTCCACATGGTGAAACTTTTCTAGTGGTAAAGTTTCTAAGTACCTCTGCAGGTGACATTATCAACATCCAGGATTTGATCGTCAGCACATCCACACGACCTGCCATCTGGAATAGCCAGGCAGAGACTGCTACAGCCACCATTGTTAACTCGACAAGCGTTGGAACCTACACAATAAGAAAAACCAAAAGCAGATTTGGAATATCATCTTCATATAGGTCATGAAATGAAAATGAATGAGTAGAAAAGAGCGGTACCTTGCTGCTGGTGCGCATCATACACTCTGATCTCAAAGATCGGCGGCCTCTCATTGCGAAGGAGGGTGACCGTCTTTGTGACCTGGTCAAGTTTGTATATGCTGCCACCACGGTATTCATTCCAAAAAAGAAATTGTTTGTAATGACATAGACCAAATGCATGGTTGAGCTCTTGCCCCTCATAAACCACCTGTTAAATCAAGTCAGAGAGACTGGGGTTATATCTCCAAATAATAATTTTTTTTCCCAAAAAAATATATATTTCAATGTGTTGTAGTATCGATTTCACTGTGCATAGCTACGTAAATAGAGAAATGCCAACCTTTCGCTCAGTGGTGTTGAGATAAACCAACTCAATACGGTCATAGTAAGCATCCACCCAGTACAGGATACCCTGGGGAATGTCCAGACTCAAGCCGTTGGGCCACAGCACCGTCTTGCTGGTCAGGAACACTTGATGATGGGAGCCGTCCATCCAAGCTTTCTTGATCTTCCCTCTATTGCTCTCTGTGGGGTCCTCTTCCCAGTCAGTCCAGTACATCCATCTAAGGGGACAAGATAAGGGGTCACCACATTCAGAAACCAGGTGAAATAAGCCTTTTCTGTGAGAGAAGCGTGTCCTCAATGTACAAAGTTAAGAATTGAAAGAAAAAGGGAAAGAAAGGATCGAAGGAGGATTGAAAATTTTCTGTAACATTCACCAAATGCACTTGATTGTTAACTTTTAACATAAAAATCTTTGGAAAAGGAAAACCAGAAATAAAGTAGCAACTCCCCTCCACTCCTGTATCTTACCCATGCTGGGGGTCCACCACAATCGCCCGAGGGTGGCTCATCTTGCCTTCAATAAGAGTCTTGCGGGTCTGAGAAGCCTTCTCCAGCCTGGCAACACTGATGGTCTTTTTGGGTCCATCATCTGTCCAATAGAGATTACCCCCCATCCAGTCCACTGCTATTCCCTCAACTGTGTGAATTCCTGAGATATGAAAAATAATCCATTTCAAAAAAGACCCAAGCAACCCAAGCCAGGATGAATATGAGAGCAATTAATATTGAATGACAAGACAGAATTATTTTATTTTGTAGTTTCTCTGCAGATGCTGAATCGGGTTAGATAGCAAAAGTAATTCCCACAACCCTGAGCGAAGGAATCTTTTCATTCTTACCCTCTTTTAGTATAGTGTCTCTCTCTGTGCCATCAATCTTCTGTCGGCCGATAATGTAGCTGGTGGCATCAGCAAAATAAATGAATTCACTCGCTGCATGAAAATCCAGAGCTCGGGGGTTCATCAGGTTTTCAATGGGGATCATGTATTCATCAGGCACCTTAGCATTCATGTCCATGCCTCTTATAATTCCAGGTCGACCCTTACCATACACCAAAAACAACTCATGGTCTGGTTCTGCAGAAAAGGTTAAAAAAAAAGAAGCAATAAGGAAAAAGAAGTAATTACTTTCTGTCAGCAATTTGTAGCCAACATTACTTTATTGCCATCATCAATCACCAAGGTTGTAGCAAACAGTTCATCTTTATTTAATTAAACGTTTCCTTCAGTTTCAATACTCACTTTTGCAGGACTTGCCGTCACTACCAAGGCTGAATCCGGAGCGGCAGCGGCAAGTACGGGTCTTGTGACTGTTGCTAAGCAGACAGATATCAGAGCAACCTCCAGCCTTCCCAAACTGATCCAGGGCACACGCATGGCTGCGCACTAAGTCATGAAGGAAACACACAAACACACAAACACACACAGTTAAGCAGTGTTCTCGTTTGTGTGCGTCCTTGCGTCTGACACACATTTTTTGACCGGGACGCACTATCGTTAGACAGCGTGCGTCCCTGGGATGCAAGCTTTAAATGCATTTCCATTCTACAAAAATAGTCACAATTTTTCCATTTCTCCACTTAAATTTCGAACACGTAAAAATCACCATTACGTTTTGATCCTGCGGGAGTTTCTCATCACAAGACTCACCTGCGTGATTCTGCCTTATTAAAATAATTTTACACGCTGCAGTGAGAGTGAAGAGTTAGTGAGACCCTCCAGAGCAAGCATAAACTGTCGCTTATGCTTGGACAGTCCTGTTGGGTTTCTCTGTCTGTTAAAGCGCTTTGAAACGTCTGCTGATGTGATTAAGTGCTATATAAATAACGGTTGATTGATTGATTGATTATCCCCATGCCTCCGAAAAAGATGCAAAAGTTGGAGAAAAAGCAAGTGACACTGAGTGCTTTCTTGCATTAAAAACAATCAAAAATTAATGAAGAAAAAAATGTGCGTGGAGAAGGCTCTGTCAGCTTGGTGCTGTATCCGCAGGAGGCGAAGAAAACTTAAGTGAAAAGCAAAATGAAAAAATAAAACTATATTACATCATTGTTTCTAAAACTGTTTTTTAAAAGACTACCAGTCCTTAACATTTTGATAGAATATATAATTTTATAGGGCTTTTTCTCTTTAATTAAACAGTTATATTATTAATAAAAGCATTAAAATTAACAGTTTGTTTAGTTTTTTTATAAATGTCATGTTGGGATGCACAAATTTTTCTTGAAGTGCATCCCAGGGATGCACTAC
Organism: Antennarius maculatus; assembly: GCA_013358685.1. Classification (NCBI taxonomy): domain Eukaryota; kingdom Metazoa; phylum Chordata; class Actinopteri; order Lophiiformes; family Antennariidae; genus Antennarius; species Antennarius maculatus. The sequence continues at coordinate 18,994,802 of CM023607.1, forward strand.
TTTCTTGAGGTAAAATGAACTCTGGTTAAGCAAATGTAACTTCCGTCGATGGACATGGATCAAACAAGTTAGCTCTTAAACTCAAGTGCGCACCTTGAGGTTGGCGCCTCTGGTGATACACGTGCAGCGCAGCTCCACGGTCCACCCGTGTCACCACCTGGAAGTCGGAGCTGTTGAAGCGGTTCACCCGGATTACACTTGTCTTGGGGTTGAGGTTGCCTTCGTCCGAGTTGGTGGCATACAAATAGTTCTCGAAGACAGTCAACCCATACAGGTGCTCAATCTGTAAGACAGAAACAACAGAATTTTTTAGAGTTGTCTTAAGTTTGTTTCTGGAAATTCTGATGTTTCTTGTTAAACAGCTCATGGTGCATTTTTGTAGTTATTATCTTGAACATACCCTTATTACAAATAAGCTTCCTGAACAAATTATTTATCCCGAAAAAATTTGTTTAGACAAGTGGCACAACATGTTTAGACAAGTGGCACAAAGCAACACAATGGTTCCACTTTAATCTGCTGTTAAAGAGAGATTTTACTTGCAATCGTCTATTCTGTGCTGCTCTCCTCTCCTGTCAGAAAGATGTATGGTCCATTTACCTCCCCTATCTCTCACAGGCACACCACCACAATCACCACCACTGTCCTCCCACCCATGTGGTCTTGATGTTACTCCACTTAAAGTTGGAGCCGAGCTTCGCTCGAGCCAGACTAATATGTCTAGAGAGACACAAGCCAGGAAAATCACACTCTTTAACTAATATCAATCAAGAAAATAAAACGGCCTTATCCCCTTGAGAGGCTGAATCTCTTCCCCTCGATAAATTAAAACAGCACTGAAGTTAAATAAATGATGGATAAAAATAACAACAAAAAAGCCCTGAAAAGTTAATCAGGACTCTTTCTCAGGTGTAAATAATAAAGAGAAGCCTGACACTTTAGAAAAAATATTGTTGAGTCCATCCTTGGGCATATCTAGGTGTATTCTGTACTTTTTGTGTTTATACCCATCTAACCATCTATCAAACCTCACCAGCAGGCCCTGGATGATGGTGTGTCTGTTCTTGCCCTCATAAGTGACCACTTCGATGTAGTCCAGGTAGGCATCAGCCCAGTAAACCATGCGGTTGACTAGGTCAAGGGTGATGCCATGAGGAAAGACGATCTTACTATCCACCAGCTTAGTTCGGTTCTGACCATCCATGTCACAGCGCTCCACCCTCGGTGTGGAGCCATAGTCTGTGAAGAATACTTTGCTGTTGTGGAAGGAGGGACAAAAAGGGAGCACAATTTCAGAAGTTAAGTTAAAGCAAACTGGTAACAAAAAATTATGTTGTAAAAGTGGATGACAATACACAATTTCCCTCTAAAAGGGATGTCCATACCAATCATGGACTTCCAAATTATTCCAGAATAAAATGGAGAAACGATACTTCTAAAAAAGTAACAAGTGTCGGTCTAGATTTCTACTTTTAAGGAAGAAGTTTAGTTTATGTCTGTCTACCGTCAGCATGTAGACTTATCCTAACATAGCATTTTCCTTTTAGGTCTTGTAAAAAGTCCTGACACTAGCATTAATTCAAAAAAGAGAAGTGGGCAGTACAGACCCCATTGCTGGGTCTAAGGCGATGCCTTTCGGGTTGTACAGCTCTTGATCCAGCAAGGTCACACATGTTTGGCCATTCTTGTTGCACACAAACACCCTGTCGTCCACATCGTCCACAAAGTAGAAGTTTCCCGTCAGCCAGTCAATGGCCATCTGTTCCACATCTGATGGACACAAGGGAAAGGACAGTGCATTTGTGTTAAGACACGGGTAAAATCATATAACAATTAAACTAGCTTTAATTTAAAAAGCCTCTTGTTTATATGTCATGGTATGACTGACCTAAAGCATGATTCTTGAAAAACAAGTAAATAGTACTGATTTAATGAGCTCCTGACATCTTACAGCATGACTGGGTCAGACAGGTTGCATATTTACACTTGCAGGAGGGAAAGAATGTTACAGTTAAAGAGTGAGGTGCAGACTTTCACTCCCTAAGCTCCCGTCAGTGGATTTCTTCCAGAACTTGCATAAGAGAAAAACTCAAGCATTTTATTTTCATATAAAGTACATTTTCAAATTAACTATACTGAGACACCCTCGAGAATGCACGATGTAAGTACCACATTTCCAGGATGAAGTCAAAGGGAGTTAACGCAGAGTTTCAGCACAGAAACACAAAGCTCTGGGTTCTGATAGGTAAAACTGAAGATCACTCAAGAGTGACCCAAAATATTCTTACAATGCATCTCAGAAAGGAACCTGAAGTTTTGTTACCCCGCTAAGCTAACTCAGAAAAAGGGACTTTTATTTTAAGTGTGTAAAACAAGGTCCCAGAAATTACTCATAGTATTTGTAAAATATGACATGTTCACCATCAAATATAGGTTGTCCATTTTCAGTGTTCAAACAACTGATTGATATGAAAAGGAAAATGTCTTTTAGTAGACACTGACAAACTTATGAACTGTAGCTTGTTGCTGCTAATGGATAAATGGAAGGTTAGCTGAAACACACATCAAAAAGTAAGACATGTCATTTGCAGTTCAATGAATCAATGTCTGTATGCACAGCTATGAAGATGACATACTGCTGTACATTTCAGCTAAACCAAATAATACTGCAGCATTCTACATTACCACACGCATCTGGGGAATTCAAAAATGGATGAATGGTAATGTCTAAACAGATAAATGAGAACAAAACAAATTCTGTTAGTTGGACTAAAAGAAAAACCAAGAGCTGTCTGATAATGAGGGGAAATGAACTCTGGATTAAATCAGAGTTCATGGTCTTGTTGGTCTCTAAGTTGAAGTCTCACATTGACAAGACAACAAAAAACATTTCCATTTTCACCTGCAAAATACATCTATAACCCTGAACATTTATAAATCAGACAAAAATGACTTATTCTTTCATATCAAGAAGGCTGTATTACTCTAATGAACCTTTAACTCACAAAAAACAGAACCAATCAGAGCACCTTAATCTACTTTGCTGCCCTGCATTCGGTCCCTGTGTGCAGAACTGACTTAATACAGGCTAGAACAAGGATGCAATGTTAAAGTTCTCCTTCAATATTTACCTTCAAGAACACACTGATCACTGGCTTATGGTTTGTTTGGGGTTTTCTACAGTCAACAGAAAATGCCGCTTTTCTCAACCAGAGTCCAAACCTGCACCCAGACGCATCTGGGAAGCAGCTTACTCTGTTTCTCAAAGAAAACTAAAACCATTTCACTTCTCCTTAGCATTTAACCACCTATCAGGTTGCATGAAGCTCATGGAGAATTTCCTTTGACATCTACAATACAAGGAAGATAATCTCACTATGCTGTATTTATTAATATTCCCAGTGTGTCTTATTATTATAATCATCCCTATTTTTACTTCATTATTTTCAAGTCTACACATCTTTTTCTTACTTTTTTTGTCACTGTTAGCATTTTGTGCACCTAAACGCTTTGTTTAAAGCCTTTTGAAAAATGTTTCATTCACAAAATAAGTTATCATTATTAAATATTACTGAAGCCCTGGGCTTATTATTGTTCACACGGTTAAAAATCTATACTAGGTGAGGATGGGTGAATGAACTCCAGACCACAGGGAGACCCGGCTGTGAAGAGAGGTGGGCTTGAAAATACATATAGCCTCATGTTTTTACAGCTGCCACCACACTTTTCAAAGCAGAACACTACATTAAAAATGCACATCACACAAGCTCTCTATTCACAAATACACCATCAAAGTGACCAGACCTGCTTCACCAGTTCATCCCAGGAACAACTTTGATGTTGGGGTTCACCAGTGGGGTACAACACTACTGATAGTGAGCCTCCGGTCAGACCGTCACAAGGCTTACACCATTCCTAAAGAAAACATCTGCACTGATGCACCAAACAACGACAGCAGTGCTGTTCAAAGACAGAGCCCAACAAAGTTCCCTAACACATCTGGACTCAATATATAATACCCCCCCTGTCCCCCCCGCCGAAAAAAAATAACACACCTATCAAACACACGCAGCGCTTCAAAAGGTCTGCCACACATGGAATTTACAATATGCTTAGTAATACAATAAAAAGAGCTGAGGAGGATGGATGACGGAGGAAGGGAAAGAAAGAGAATGACACTGATACCAAAATAAATCTATGTCAGAACATAAAAAGGGCTGGAGGACCTTCAAGTTGGAAAAAAATCAGCAAAGGTAGTGGCCACTTTGGATTTAACAACTAAAAAATGCTTATGGGTCAATTTCATTGAAAAATATTAAAGAGAAGTTATTAAAAGTCACAGTCAACTTTATCATCAAATGTACCATATATGCACGACATACAGCACAGATGAAAGTTGTAGCCATCAAACTAAATCCTTTTAAATTGCACATCTGAGAAAATGTTAACATAAAGATTTGTGTGAGCACGTTAATATGAGGTCACATTCACAATCCCTCCACATACGAAAAAGTCACTTTAAAATGGTGTACCAGTCGACAAAGACATCCACGCAGCTTTTACATAGGTTTAGATACATCCACTAGATGGCAGTGAGGAGGCAAAATGTCATGGCTGAGGAGGTTATGATCATGTTCCTAATATATAAAAAGAAGCAACAGTAGTGAGAACAAGACATTCAGCGCTGGTCTGTAAGGCCATCAAATACACTGACACATGGGTTCAGAAGATTTTTTTTTTTTAATCTTTTGCTGTTCAGACTATTGTCGCTTGATTTGTTGTGTCTTGTCACTGCATTTCCAAAACTGACAGTGATGCTGCTACATTGCATTTGAATCTATACGGAAATGTCAACAAATGAGAATAAAATTCATCGGAGTACAGCTCAATCGAGAAAGAAAAAAATCCATCATATCAGTCATCACATAATTCAAGGTAAAACAAAAATGACCTTAATGTCACCACCGATTCAGAAAGACATATATGACAAAAAAACGTTTTATGAAAAAATAGTTCAATAACATTATATAAGACGCTGTGGGGTACAACACTACTGATAGTGTATAAGAATAAAAAAATTAGATATTGAAGTAATGGGGTTCTGTTCAGGAATGAAACATGACTGATGGAACCCATTTCAAAATCCCTTCCTTGCATGGTCCATGAAGGGGGGATAAATCAAAAAAAAAAAAAAAAAAAAAAGGAGGCTATCTCAATGCATAAGAGGAAAAAAAAAGTAACAAGAACAGTGAGATTAAAAACAAGCCTGAGATGTTACATAAATATCAGAAACAACCAGGGAAAGTGTCATGATGAGAGTGATACTCCCATTGGTATCAGCTCTAAAACAATACTCCAAAGAAATTCAGCTGGAAGCCTCGCAGCACAAGGCACTGAATAGACCATTGCACAGAGGACAGAGTCAGTTGTGCAATACAGGCTATTGCGTCGTGTGACAGCCTAAAACCAGTAAACTCCCTCACTGCACACGGCAAGACGGTCTGTCGACACCCTCACCCATTTAGCTTCTGGTAAGTGGAAAAGTTTGCTGGGGAAGCTGAATGAAGCTGTCCCTCTCTCTACATGCAACCACCCTACCTTGAAACTCCGCTTCACTTCCTGCCCCTTAACACCTACCAGCTCACACTGCTCTGAGGAATCATTTCACGAGCCGAGGGGGTCTTGGTTACAGGCAATAACAAACATTTCTGCCCAAATAGCAAGAGTATGTACATACAGAGCCTATTTACTACTTCAAACCGGTCACACACTGGTGTCTAGATTCAGGAATAGCACCACAAAATTTGTACTTGAATGCTATTTCCTCTCTTTACACACCGGTGCAAGTATTATTTTATTTACACATTGGTGGAAGATGGAAAATAATCATCATAATCCTGCTTCGATTAAACTCCCAGCACCAAGAAGATCTAATTAATCTGTGCAAATCCTGCTTTGACCTCTTGAGAGTGCAGTTTGGGAGTTTCGTGTTTAGTCCTTTCCATATGGATTTGGCATATGACCTCTACTTAACAGGCTTTACTTCCTACCAGCGATGCCACCAGCAAATCCTCATCCATGGCAAGCGATTGGCTAGGTAGAAAGACATAATGTCTAAACAACAGGATATGAACTAAAGGATGGTAAAACTAAGAATACATGTGAGAGTTTATTTGAAACATTTATTTAATTTGCGTTAACATTCAGTGAAAAATGTTTTGCAGTGGGACAGGATGCTTTTATCCATGAGCTACATTTTTATTAGATCTTGAGATATATTTACAATTAGTCTTACTCTGAAAAAAGAACAGAAAGAAGGAAGATGGATGAGCAAATGATGGTCAGAAGGGCTTGGAGAGAAGGCGGTCCTGACTGTGGAGTGATACTATGACGGGAGAAACGAAGAGATGCTCCCCTTTTATTTTCCTAGGCAGCGAATCCCACATACAGACACAGCAGGCCACATCTGGAACCCTCGTCTATTTATCTGGCCTGCTCTCTCATGCTTCCAGAGGTTATAAATCACCGTTTGTGCGGACCCCACCCCCTCCATCTCCAGCAGCTCCATCTAAGGTCAGTTCTCAATACAGCTAGTTGAACACCTGAGTCCTACTCATTATAAAACACTGACTGGAGATAACAAAGAGCCCATGTTTGCATCAAATATCTGACCAGAAACCGTTTTCTTTGGGTAAATGTGAATCAAAGTTTGCACAAGTCAAGAATGAATGGTACATTTGAGAAAAGGACCCCCAAGGGAAACCATGTGGTAAATACAGCAAACAACCTTTTGACTCGGCTCAGACTTATAAAATGAACAGTAGGTATTTGGTCTCATCTCTGTAAGCATCTCGGACTGAAGTAACAGCAAAATGCAAAAACAGCACGTTACCCATTTGTTTGCTCCCACAGTGACTTCGTACAGCTCAAACCCTCCAACAGACATGATTAGACCACTTTGCCATGGTTTTGAAGCGCAGGTTGAGGCCCCTTACTGGAAAATGAAGACTGATTCTGTGAATATCCTGGAGGATTTCTATTAAAAAAAAACATTCAACCTCAAGAAAGAGGAGAAATGGTGCCATTCTAAACAGCAAATATTTTATTTTTAATAAATGTATCTATAAAACATTACAAGAGAAGCAACCAACTACCTTCCTGGGGAAGGATAAGGTCTCTTTAATTTGCTCAATGTGTGGATACTGGGGGGCATTTCCTCAAAAGAAAATCAATCACCTGCTGTCTTATTACACTTTCTAATACAGTTAAATTATATAAAGTGTAAAAGAACTGGAAATACATTATCGCAGCATGAAAGCAAAGTGAAAAAGATGAGACATAATGAGTAATTAATATAATAAACCACTTGAGGGCCACAAAGGTCTCTCACTTAAGTAAAAGTATGTAATTATGAACAGCAAACAAAGTACCACAAGAATATATACAAACATTGTAGTATAATGGTTACTGTGCCAATTACTATAAACATTTTTGGGACAGTTCTTTTAGAGCATGACATCATACTCCTAGGAATCTAATACAGTTTTAAAGTTCTCTCTGGAGCCAGACAAACAGGAGATTTTGTCTCTGCCCATCACAATCCATCTATCAGTTTACCAGAAAAAATTACCAGAAGAAATCATCTAAACTAAAAATGAAAGTTTTCACTAAATGTTCTGGAATGTAAAATCAGTTAATGCTAAGAAAGATAATGACAGCGCCAGACTAAATGATTTGGTTTCGTAATATTATTGGCTCCATTCCATCACTTCTAGATGGATGGCAGGCAGAGATGTGAAGAATGTGAAGCCAAACTGAAATGTGTTAAAAGTCACAATTCATAAATGGTAATGTGTCACTAGGTAACAGGTGTATGACTCAAAGGTATTTGGGTCGTGTGTGTGCCTGCGTGCGTGCGTGTGTGACCTGAATGGGAAGAACATTAGTGGGCCGGTGGAATGTAGTTACTCACACTGTTATAACCCAGCAGAGGAATGTAAATACCATCTGCACGACCACTAACATACTGTACACACACACACACACACACACACACACACACACACACACACACACACACACACACACACACACACACACACACACCTCTAAGGTACAACAAGTAATCATCTCCTTCCTCTCATTCCATCATTCCCTCACTTCCATCTCTTTCTCAGGGGACCTGCACGCCTCTATTCCTCTCTCCAATTTACGCCTGAGACCAATTCACCAAAAAGTGGACACAGTCACGGTGAGGGGAGGGGTGGAGGATATGGGAACCTCGTGACGGTACAGCAAATCGAATGGGAAAGAAAACAGTTGGGGATGTTGGGGTTCACCGAGCCCCTGAGCCTTGGCTCCGGTCCGGCTCAGTTACACAAGCGTCAGCGGAGGTGGATGTGAGCCCGAGAACTTCCAATCACGACGTTTGTTTCTCATCTCACATTTCAGGGTCCACACAACCGGCTCCTCCACTTGTTTTCTTCTTGTCTGCCATTTCATGCCTGGGGACAATTCTCAAGGGAACGACTTCCCACATGCACGAACACATGCACGCATGCAGAAAGCCCACACCTTCCTTTTTTTAATATGTTTTGTCTACATTTCTTTCCAAACCCTTAGCAAGTAATGGTTGTGTAAGAGAGAGAAGAGTAAACAAACCCTGTCAGACCTGTAATCATAGTTAAATCATGTCAGCAACCAGCAACCAAGTCTCTATTGATGGGAAATGTTTTCACATGCGTTTGACAGTCTGCTTGTCAGAGCCTGGGTGTTGCAAGAGACAGGACGGTCGCTGAGAAACCTATGACATTTTGCTTTTCATTATTGATCTGTTTACATCTTCCTACACAAAAACAACTTGGTGTGGCAATGGAAAATAAAGATTGACATAAAAAGTTGCCTCTTGTTCGATCTATCCGTCAACAGCCCTGATCTCTCTTTCAGCCTGGTCACAGCAGAAACACACAGTGGTCTTCTTCCCCAGACAGTCCTTGCCTTTCTTCTGCTTTGTGCCACAGGTCAGAGGTCACAAGAGCACAGAAATCTGATTCTAAGTCAAGTCAGTCTACTATGTTTATAAAGGCTCTACAGAACCTTACGAGGACATATAAGATACGGAAAAGATCGGACAGCAGCCTGATGACTGACAGGAGTAGGGAAATTAAAGCTGTCTGGAGCATTTGATGGTTTTCGGTCCTGATTTTGGAGTAATAACATTTTTATTGAAAAGATATATCCTTAGATATATTCTGTGTTTATTAGTTACTGGCATGAATTTGACATATTTTGAATAAAAACATGACTGCAAGAAGGATTTCAGGTTGTGTTATAGGATAACGTGTGACATAAACTGATACTTTCCATGCCAGGCATCATATCCTCACATATAAGAGTTGATCTGATAATCTTTAACATTTCTCTCTAAGAAAATCCAGAAGTAAAAATGAATAGAAAAGTTTTAATTAAACCACCAGAAATTTCACATTTTTGAAATTTTGTTGTCAGAACAGTTTAATTTCTCCATAAGAAACCCAGTGGATTTCTGCAGGAACTTTGAAATGCAGACAACTCATAAGACGAAAGAGTTTTAAGTCAGCATGCATGATTCTGGTAAGAGGTTCCTCTAGTGTCCAGTTTACCCCCCCCTCCCCAAAAAAAACAAACTATATAGAAATTAAATCACAACATCTACAATGAAATGTGCAGGACTTAAAGGCTTCCATGGGGAAATCTAAAGCCAAATGTCTTTCTTCTTCAACTGACCCATTGTGAGACAAGCGACATGAACAAATACTTCTGAATAATAACACAGTCCCTACGTAAATCAACCTATAGATGGATTCTGATTTGCCTGTCAAGTATGGTGAAAACCAACGCCTGGGGGCCTGTTGGCAGCCTTATAAATATCCTATCAGTGCAAGTACGCTACATGCAGTTTGTCCCAGTGGGATGATTTAGCAGAGTGTCAGGGTGCCCCTGTTCTTCAAAGATAAACCTTTAGATAAGTGAAACGGGAGTCAGTGTTTCCACTTGGCACCTTTTTGCTGTCATGAGCAGCTTTCTGAGATCAGGCCATATTGCCTCACAGTTTACATTTGTCTTAGTGAAGACATGCAAAGTTCACCATCTGAAAAATGCCACACGAGGTGACCTGGTTACCCGAACCGATAAACTGAGCACTGCCCCCAAGCCACCGTGTTGCAGAGCAATCAACCACAAATTTGTCATGGTCTGAGATTTTCAATGGAAATACTGTCGGTAACTACAAATATATTAATTTACTCTACAGTCAATTGAATTTTAACTAATTTTTGTCAACAAAAATACTCACGATGGAGGCTGAGGGATATGTTGATCGTGCGGACGTCGGTGACGGTCTTGAGGTCTGGGATGCTGGCACACTTCAGATGGGTGGCAGTGGGGGTTTCACCCACATCTATCCAGCAGACAGTCTCCTCAGCGTAGATGAAATCCATAGCCATGGTCTGCTTGGTGGCAATGAAAGGCAGCCGGGATGTGGAGCCACTGAGGGACGTGCAGCGGATGTCATGGAGGTTTGCGATCAACAGCATAGGAAGACGATCCACTGGCTCTGGGAAGGGTTAACATGAGAGAGGATGGGGGTGGGGGGGGTGGGGGTGGGGGCAAGGGAAGGATAAGTATAGAATGAGAGAAGGGGGAATAAGGGAGAAGAAATATGCAGAGGAGATGGAGAGGAATAAAAAGTCATACATTATTTGCAGAGCTAATAGAAGTCTCTCCAGCAGACATGCTGACACACTGTGCAGATGTGTGTCTGATACAACACAGCAGGAAGCTATTTCCAAAGGTAACACAAATCAAATGCATACTTGGTCTGTCTTGCACTTCTCCTGCACATGTTCTCACCATTTTTGGCCTTACAGGACCGGTTGTCAGGCTGCAGCAGATAGCCCTCAACACAGCTGCAGCTGTGGGAGCCCTCAGTGTTTGTGCAGATCTGGCTGCACGTCCCGTACACACTGCACTCATTGAAATCTACAGAGGAATAACAAGCGTCGTTACTTTCATCACCAACTTACTGCAAAGGCTGCATTAAGATATAAAAAAATTCTCTGCTAGGTTAAAAAAAAAAAAAGTATCGCAACATCCTGATATATAAAAAATCAAGTTCTTCTGTAGGACCTTCTCCAGTAGATGACACACGAATATAGACAGGAAAAAATGTAATGGTTTTCCATGAGAAGCAAAAAGAAAAAGTTGAATTGATTTATGAAATTTTTAAAAGGCACAGCTACTTAATAATGCATATTTTACAGACAGACCTGTATATACCAATGACTATAAAGGTACCATGCCTTAAATTTATGTTGGAGGAATTATAAATGTTTTTTTCTTTTTTTTAATCTGCATGCATATAAATTGAAACAGTGAATAGGAAGTCTTTGGCCCAACCAGAATAAATAAGCCAAATCGTCCACTCACCTTTACACATCTTCCCATCCGCAGCGACCTCGTAGCCGTTGCTACAGTAGCACCGAGGCCCGTCATGAGTCACGGCACAGTTGAACTGACACCCATGAGAAGCGCAGGCTGGTGCTTGATCTGAAGCAGAGAAGCACAGAGAGACAGAGAATATGAAATCCTGTGGAGGCTGAATAGCAGGAGGGGCAGCAAACATGTCAGTAGGTCTTTGCTTTAGAGACCAGATGGACTTTTCGTTTTGATACTAATCTGAATTTGTTATTTTCAATCTGATTGTGGTTGTACGTGAGGGTTGCACAGAAAGCGTGTGTATGTGATATGATTGTGATCAAGTGATTTGAAAGTCAGCGTGTGAGATAGGCCTCTGAGGAAACTCACAATATGTTCACTTGGCAGAAAATAAGAGGAGTTTTAATCCATCTCCTCATTGTCCGTGTTGACAATAAACGTCTGTCTACGCTCAAGTAGGATGTCATGGACTGAGATGTTTATGTGTTAGATCGTGGCACATATGAGATACTGCAACCCAAAAAAAAAACCCAACGACAGCATCCGTCAGCCTGGACCTCCAACAAAAAGAGTTGTGACATTCAGCCATAAAATATTTCATCACTTAGATCTTCTACTAAGGACAGGCCTGTGACCCCCCCCCACTGGGTGAGTCATGACCCCGAGTTCAATTACTAGAGTGTGAAGCCAGAGATGAGGGACTTGCACACGAGAGGAACTTCCTCTTTCTCTACTTCTACAGACTTTTATCAATGAATCATGAACGGAATCGCTTGTTATGCAGAAGTCCTGTAGCGTAACAATCCCCCACCACCGTCTGAAACTCAACCATAGAGGCTGAAGCAACACTTTGGATCAGCGCATACAGCCAAAGCTCTCCCATTAGTTGGCTACACTCACAAACCTCCTGATCTGAAGCCAAACATTACTCAAGACTTGAGAAACACTATAATTTAATATATTATGAATTGTAAATAAGAGAACTGAGAGAAGAGGCTTCCACCAGCGGGGTGAATTGGAACTTGGCATTGAATAATAAAAGAGAAAACACTGTAATTGGTCACGGACACACTAGACTTACAGTAGGTAGCCATAGTATAGCTGTGAAGAGCGGACACGGACCAATGACGGGCTCTTATTATATAAAGCCAGTGGCACTCTGGGCCACAATGGCTCTTTTGTTGTAGCCCAGCTGAAAGGAAGAGTAGCCCAGCAAACACTGTGGCCCATATCAAATCCATTCAGTAAAGCCTCACACTGTGTGAGATCCCAGACGACATGAGCACCATAAAACACCCACATGTACCTCTGTCCAGGGTCATTTTGTTCATTTTGTGCATCAAGCTATGGGTGGGTGATATGGACAAATTTAAAATTTTAATTACTATATTTATCACTGCATTACGGGAAAATGTATTCAAATCAAGCGTGGATTGAAATCAATTTATTCAAATTTACTGTTAAATTCAAAAAATCTTATTTTGACAAATTTGGCTTAAATTTCATTCATCGGTAATAAAAGTTCTAGAATGTTTTCTATGTGTTGACCTAAAAAAAATGTATCGAAGCGTACTTCGTCATTTGTGAGCGTCAAGAGTGTTTCTTGATTGCTGCGCTCCTTTTATCATAACCCATAAGATATGATAGTAGGGAGAGCAGAGAGGTGTAGACAGAAAACAAGACGGGACGACGGATGAATGGACAGGAGGGGGAAGAGTTTGGGGAGAGAAGGGTGGGGGCAGGGCAAACAGAGGTGGTCTTAAGGATATGGAGTGGTAAGAAAGTTCCAGCTCCATGCAAACAACTGACAGCAGCGTGTCAGACGTTTGACCAGGGGTTAATGAATGAAGCAAACAAATCACACAAGGACACACTGGAGGCCTTCAGCTCTAAACAAGCAAACTGAAGCCATTGATCCTGCTGGAGCATGGATGGCAGCCCTCAATTTCACTTACCTATAGCTCTTTAAAGTAAGGGCACACTGATATGCATATCTGTTTAGCTTACCCCTGTACCAGCTCTCTGCCAAGCTTTGTTTAAATCAATTGAGTGGCAATAAATATAGAACTTGTCAAATTAACCACATGAGAACACTTTAAAAAACTATTGGAAGGCTCTGCGGCCATCGGGCACCAACGACGTGAAATTCTGCCGATACTGATAGTTTGTAAAACGTCCTGTTGGCACAGATTAACTGGACGAACCAATCAATCAGCCTCCCTGCCTTAAAAGGAAGCAAGCATCAAGACTTAAGGGCTGTTTTCCAAAAAGGCCCAGGAGATTAAGCTTCATCAGAAGACTTTGCACATCTCTACACTTCTGCAAAGATATTAATGACTCGGTAGCAGAGTAGAGCTGATGGAAATGCAGGCCGTGTGCAATATTGTAATGACAGCATAAGATGTAGATGAATCCTCATGAGGCTGCTGTCTCCTCCAGGGAGAGATGTAACAAGACCCTGCTGACACTGAGTGTGAAAATTTGTTTGGAAGCTGTCCAGACCTACGGTAGAAACAAATCAAAGGCAAAGGAGTGTTTGATGAGAAGAAGAACATTTGGGGAGGGAAAGAAAGCGGGGAAAGGAGATGAAAAATTGCTCTTGGAATGTGTCCAGAGTCAGTCTGTGACATAAGATATTAAAGATGATACTTTATTCTAAAATCTAATCAAGGGGCAGACAAGCTGGGAGCAAAGGGGTGATGGAGGGTGAGTGAATCCTGGAGTCACATGGTGCCCGGGTCATGGCCAAGATTATGAAACAAAACTGTCACTGTTGAATTATTGTGCAAACGTCGTTCCCTGAAATGATCAACTCATCTATTCATCAGCTGGCTTTAAAAAGGAATTCCACTCCTTACCTGAAAATGCAACGTAAACTAGAACCAAGGCAGTCAGAGACCGCAACATCCCGCGACACCCCTGAATTCAAAATTTTACCCTGACCTACTTTCAGATACGTCGCGGAATGTTGCAGTCTCTGAATTCAGCCTCTGAAATAAAAGCATACGTAGATCAAAGCACCAGCTTTGATTTATGGTCTTACACTGGCCTTCTCCCTCGTCTTTCTATCGTATCCAGTTCCTGAGTGTAAAAAAGTTTAAATTTGACCATGACCTAGTTTTCGCAAGGTCATCATCTCACTTTCATCTCCTTTGCCGCCCAAGTAATGTGCTTTTTGTTTCATCTTTCTATCTGCAATGGTTGCGAAGATATTTGGTGGACTAATGGACGGACACACGGACGGACGGACGAACACTGACACAATACATCCCCGTTAGCAGGATGTAATCAAATGTGTTTCTGTGCTTCTCAGTAATAACATATAGGATAAACCAAAAGGATAAAAGAGGATACGTAAGAGTGTGACATTTTAATGAGAGGCAGTTCGTTGGGCATTCCTAACTTTGTGCTGTCCCTGTCTGGACACAAGTCTACACACGTCTCTGGCCCTCGCTCTCCCTGCAGCTGACAGGAAGTTTTCCGACCGGGGTCCATCAGATCGCCTCATTCACACTTCTTTAGCTGAATGACTTGGAAATATTTCTGCTATTTTGCTCTGTTTATACATATCTTTGTCATAATTCAAACCCCAGTTTGTTACACAATATAGTCAAGATGTTGAAGAAACTTATTTTTCCACTAAAGCTTGTTGAGTGCAACAAATTTAGCATATGAAAATGGTCAGTTTAGGATAACAAAGCAGCCTCATAGTTTCTGCTTCCTATTTAACCATTATTGGTGTTTGTGGGGCCACACATCACAAATGTAAGTTGGTAATAAATACTGCATTTCAGTAAAGTAAATCAGCTTTACTTGGAAGATAATGATCAAGAATCAGGAAGGCTGCACAATCTCAAGTATGAAAGAACATTTACAGGAGCTGTGAAATCAAAGAGCGCTACGTAACCATATGCAAACAGGAGCAGGGCAGCAGCTTGAGTATAGAGCAAACATCAGCTATCGTGGTCCCAAACAGTGGCGGTGTGCTGCACCAGACGCAAACACTCATACATAAATGTACAAACACACAAAGTAAATGTAATGTTAAACAAAGCAGATGACGGTTCAGCTCGCCCCATAAAATTAATGATTTCTTTCTTTTTATTTTTAATCTGTATCCCATTAAGAGTCAAGAAATGCATCACAATAATACATAGTGATGGGCAAAGACCGGCAATAAAACAGGTCTTGTCATGCAAGGCAACTCCGACTGCAGTCAATAAACCCGTTTGGGCCAAGCCCCACTCATGAATAAAGATGAGCACACGGTCTTGTCTACAGGCCGCCTCAAGAAGCATTTGACTGATTCTCATTCTTCAGTTAGTGGGACATGAAGGACAATGAAACCCACTGCATGCATAAACAATAGCCTTGGTCCATTACAATGATCAAGCTGGGTTCTCTCTGAGATGGCAAGGAAATGGGGAAAGCTCTCCAGAATGCTGCCATGACCCCGTTTTATCTTCCCCATCAATCAGTGACGCAGATCCAAGGTCTTATCCCCAAAGAGATGCCTCATCTCCCAAAAAAACACAGAGAAAAGGCAAACGAAGTGTGCAGATTGATGAATAGACTCAAACTGACTTAGAAAATAGACATACATTTTCAAAAAATGCCATTTAAATATACAATAGGTCAGGAACTTCGATGAAAGGACAGAAAAAGAGCCATAGTTAAGACTCCAACATCATTACTTTGATTCCCTGACACATGTTGGGAAACATTCCATAATTACTAGGGATGAGCGAGTACACCACTATCTGTATCTGTATCTGTTCAACCAACTAGATTATCAATTACCCTCTAAAACGTCTTTGGAAGGTATATTTTTATATTTATCAGAGTTTGAACATTTATTGCTCCTCTCTATGAACAATGGGAGCTATGAAAAGCCAACAACATACTAAAATTTAGCTTCTCCTCTGCCTTAAAGAATAAGTTAAGAAGGTGTCTTACAGATAGTTCCTCCTCACACAACCATAAAGTGTTTTTTTTTGCATTCAAGTCAAACAGTTAATTTTATGAATGACAATCAAATGATTTAACTGAATTAGAGATTGAACTAAAACTGGTTATTATATTTAATCAGAACTGTAAAGGAGTGGTTTGATCAGATGTAATTAATAGTTGTGCCTTAGTGTCAGTGGTTCACTCAAGTAATTCATTATTCATTTTTTCACTCCTTCTCTTTTGCGGCACAAATAAACCCAAATAAGGTATCAGATGAAGTCCTCTACCGGAACCTGATACCACATTCAACCAAACCAACCATTACAGCACCACTGGTTCCACCTCCCTTGATATCATTCCGGCACTTAATCACACGGCAACTAATCCCACACAGCAGGAAATTTAATTCAGCCAGATAAAGTTCCAGCCTGACCCACCTCGCTGCACTCTCCTTTCTGAACACACGTGTCAACAACTTTGGTCGAATTACCCTGAAACATTCGGTGACAAAGTGTCCTTTCAGACATCAGTGCCCAGGTACGTTTTGCTCAACCCAGCACTTTGTACAAGTAAACAGTCGGATGCCTGTGAAAGGCCAGGCCTTTCCCTGAAGAGAGGGGATCTTGCATACAGCAATGCCCAAAGTTCTGGACACACTGCTGGTGTGTTTGTATGTGAGGTGATGGGTGTGCATTTGCAAAAATGTTACTGTGTCAGTATGTTTGTGTGTACATATGAGTGCATACAAGTGTGTGTGTGTGTGTGTGTGTGTGTATAAGTGTAGGCGTGTGTTGACACATGTTTTTCTGTGGACAGCTGGACTCGAGTCCTCGGGGACTGGCGGTAAATATTGTGACCGGGTGATGTCATCGCCAGGTTGTGTCAAGGCTTGTCTGGAGAGCGATGACCAGTCGGCGACATGCCAACACTCTCCGATGTGTACCAACTGACCACTGCGTCCTACCTTATCCCTGATGGTTTTAATCTAATAAATCAACTCCGCTCAGAGGAGTTATTCATTGACTTCATCTTTATCTAAAGGGCGTAATACAATAAAAAAAAATCCTTTGGATAATTATGCTAGGTAAAGAGGGGAGTAAGGGGTGGAGATAAAGAGTACAGTAAATATCTCAAAAGAACTGACATTAAACCACAAAGATGCAACTGATATAAATAAAACCACAAATCAAATCCACAACAAATTAATCCATTAAAAAAAGTTGATAAAGATCAAATTTATCAGTGTAAATACTGAGATTACTGATAGCAGCTGATTGGAAGTGAGGCAGACCAACCTTTGTCCCAGGACTTTGGTCCAGTGAGACTTTAGCGTTGATTGTAAATATTTGAGTAAGTGACTCCATATTTCAACAATGCGTTAGTGATACTAAGCAGCTCCGAGTATAACAAACCATAAAAATATTGGGGAGACAACAAACAGGGGTGCATAGCAGAAACAAAAACAATACATTTACCCTAACATGATTCTTTTTTTGTCAACTATTGTCAGAACTGTAGACTAGAGTGGCACTTCCAACAGCTGTAATAACTACTTTTTTAAATGTGCAAACTCCGCTGCAGACAGCCAGCAACCGCTGCAATACCAAGGATCTGACACATTCCATCACTGACCCTTCTATCGTCAAAAACATCAAATTGAAAGTAATAAAATTACCTTTTAAAACAGTAAAACATAATCAAAAGAAAAAAAAAAGAGGTTTCCAATTGAATTTCTGAATGAACTGAACCAAGTCGGATTACTCCAGACTGTTTCTCAGCTGCATGGAGGCTAAGTGCTCATCATTCCCTCAGGTATTTGTGAAGCTGCCTCATTGCAGAGCTGATTGATAAATTAATGACTTTTCTCCTCAGCAAGAGAAATTCAATTATAATTGCAGAAGCCAGCTGAATCATTAAAAAGGCCTAATAGAGATTACTTGATGAAGTTCAGAGTTTGGATGGAAAGACAATGAGATAGCAGCTGCTGATTCCTAACCCGTGACAAAGGCCAACTCTACCGTTCCCATCCCAACACCGTGGAAGATGATGCGATCCATTCTGAATGTGATGGAAGGTAGCAGACATGTGGGTTCATAACATCCCGCTTCAAAGCGGTGATGTATTGTGACTGTCAGTGTTGGTCCATTCATTCGTCTGTCCACCAAATATCTTCGCAACCGTTGCAGATTTAAAGATGAAACAAAAAGCACATTACTCTGGCACCAAAGGGGATAAAAATTACATGATGACCTTGACCTTAAGAAGGTCATGGTCAAATTTCAACTTTGAACTTTTCAATTTCAACTACCCTGAAAGGTCAAAACTAGGCACTTGTCAGGTACTACTTCCAGGGTACCCTGACTGACCCTTCGCGGATGTTGCAGTCTCTAACTCTAACTTGGTTCTTGTTACCTCTGCAATGAGGACCCTCGTCCCAGCCATCGGTGCAGTCGGGAACTCCGTCGCACACTTTGCTCATGTGTATGCACACATCCGGGTCCAGGCACCCTTGTTCATTGACAGGACACTGATTCACCCTGTTGTGGGAACCTAGAAAGAAAAAAGACAAAAACGTTAAGGAACATCCAACAAACAAGGGATAAAAACAGACCTGTACATGCAACATGGACATTCACTACCTGTTTAAATTACTGGATGTATTCTAAATTCAGATTTGATTAATTTGAATCAGGCTTTTATTAGACTGTGGGCCCTATAGTTTCTACATACTGTATCAACACACCATGAGAGATCTCTGGCAAGATCAAAAGGAGGAATATCCTCCTTTAGAAAATGTTAGATGTTTTCAGTCTAATCTCAAACCTTCATTAAACAAAGCTCGGTCTCAGAGAAAGAAAGCAGCTAAGATAGACCGACACACAAAAGCACATACAAACAGCACCAGAAACACATCCCTCCTTCCTCATAAAGAACACCATGTGATAATTTGTCAGATATTGATGGAATATCACCATAAAACTGTCATGAATATTATAACACTGGCAACGATGGATTGAATCTTCAGGGGTGTGGAGCAAAAGGGACAGAACATGATCTCATCTGGGCCAGAACAGGCAGAGAATTCTCCACTTGCATCAGATCAGAACATACAGTCGATGTGGTCTCTTCCCATCACTCTCTCCCACTCTTCTCTCTATCGCTCCTATCAGCCCACATTGCGGAGCAAACAGTTTGCTTTGGCTGTTTTTTTTTTTTTCTTCCTCCTCCTCCTCCTCCTCCTCCTCCTCCACCTCTCTCTAACATCTGCTGACCCATTTTAGTAAAACACAGAAGAGAAAAAAAGTTTACCTCCTTCACGAAAGGATCTGTGGATTCTGGGGGCTATGTAGAGCGCTTTGAGAGGATGAAATCTGAATATATGCAGCCAGAGCTGCAAACTGGTTTCAGATGACTCCTTTCAGAAACTGGCATGCAGCCTACAAAATGTTCAAGCGTCCTAATATTAAGCAGCAAAACTTTACCAGATCCTTATTTCAGTAAGGACTCAGGTGTGATCAAAATGAATACTGTTATTTTTAGGAACACAGTTATAACAGACTTGACATGACATTCAACATGTCTCAGGCTCATGCCAATCCAATCAGATTGAGGTCATTTCTTAAGGAGGAAATAGTTCATGATGTAGAATTGCTTCCCCCTCGATAGCAACAACAGAAGTCCATAGATATTCTGAGGAATTGTGTCCTTCGATGAGTCAGACTGTCAATGTGTATAAAGACTGAGGAAGGAGAACATTTGCCTGCATGTCAACAACTTCTGAGGGAAACCACAAGTATTCCCACAGAATCCTCTCTATCCATTCCAGAGATTAGTAACCGCACACAGATCATAAAATGTAGCTCGGTTAAAACAAGTTCCTA
Organism: Antennarius maculatus; assembly: GCA_013358685.1. NCBI lineage: Eukaryota > Metazoa > Chordata > Actinopteri > Lophiiformes > Antennariidae > Antennarius > Antennarius maculatus. Next base: position 19,015,108 of record CM023607.1, read on the forward strand.
AAAGTGACAAGACTTTCCATAATAATCTCACCACAACAGCCAGTGCAGTAAAACCTACAACATCTGAACAGAGAATTAGCCTCTAATACATCAAGCTTAAGGAGAGGGGGAGCAGCTCTCCCATTTTGGGGATGCTAGCATATTAGCAGCCCTCCTACAGCCTCTGCCTCTAAACCAGCCTGATTTACATTCAATAAACTGCCAACATGGGGATTTCTACATAAACTGCAGTGCCAGGAATAAACTGCCATGCACACAGGAAATGAAACCCCTGCCAAGGATTTAGCAGTCATCAACCGTTTATAAAAGACAAGTTATAGTGAAAGTCATCTGGATGATACCTGCTGCACAAATCTGTGTTACACATGAAAGCATATTTGGCAACAAGGGACTTGCTGTTGAAGGAGATGCATGTATATATGCACACATACACACTAATAATATTATAAATATATATATTATTATATATATATATTATATATATATTAATATATATAATATATTAATATATATAATATATATTAATATAAACATAGTTATTGCAGTTATATTGCAGTTATGTATGAAGCACAGCTGCCACACACTCTGATCAATTAGGTAACTACAAAAAATACAAGTAATAAAATCTGCAAAATACAAAAAAATTGATTTTACCCACTTCAGCTGTGAGAGGAAACTAATTTTAGTTATCAATATTGGCTAAAAAACATACAGATGGTTGAGCGGACACGTAGATAAACCTACTGGCACACACAACATCTCATACTCACTTCTAACTTTACAATACATTGACATAACAAGAACATGATTTTTTATTTTTTTTTAACCTGCACTAACAACTGCCACAAATGCATACCAACTAGGAAAAACTGAGTTCCACATGACAGTAATATTTTCCAGAAGTTGAACAGGGCCCAGCTACAGACAACTAAATAGAAAGGACAATATAGAGGATTAAATAACTTTGCAGGAGGCACACCGGAGGTGAACTCTGTATGCTCTGTTCCAGTTTGGGATGTTGTTGGCACTGCATTACAATAAGCTCCCCTTATACTGACAGTGGCCATTTCCTGTGTCATTTGTCATTTGACGGGGTATTGCTGGGCAAATCTGTCCTCTATATATGCACATACATCAAACACATTCAAGTTGCCACAGTGCTGCTCTGTAGCTAATGGTTTGCAGGCAGGCAGTCCCGCCATTTCATTTCTATAAGTGTAGTAGTTGGTGCTGGGATGAATTTGCTTTCACATACAGTATGTGGATGTTCATTTTTGGAAGGAACGACGATTTGGACAAAATCTCCTGCATGTCCGGTTTCACTCCATCCTTAAGAAACCGTTTCACTGACAAGATTTCAAAAACCACTGTTTCCAAACAAAGAATCCAAAGTTTTTGAGAAAGATGCCATGAAACTAATTTCGTATAATTATTCCTTTTAAAAAGGACATTAGTTCTAGTTTCCAAGATAAAACTCAAAGGCTTTTCCTCTCAAAGCATATTAATTCAAAATGGTTCAGTGGATCATGGTTCAGAACACCCATATTCCGCATATTTTGACTGTTCCTGTGAAACCGTTCAGACAGATCTTACATTGTAGGTTATTACATCCCGCTTCAAAGCTGTGATGTACAGTGATCGTCAGTGTTCGCGTGTTCGTTCGTTTGTCCGTTCGTTCGTATGTCCACCAAATATCTTTGCAACCGTTGCAGATATAAAGATGAAACAAAAAGCAGATTACTCGGGTTGCAAAGGGGATGAAAATGAGATGATGACCATGACCTTGAGAAAACTAGGTCAAGGTCAAATTTCAACTTTTATACACTCAGGAACCAGGCTAAGTCACGGGATGTTGAAGTCTCTGACTGCCTTGGTTCTTGTTATAAGAAATGCAGGTGAGCTCACATTACTTCTGGTGCCCAGAATTCAATTGCTTTCACAAACAAGAGGGCCTTCACTCCTTTCAGTCCAAACGCTTATCACATTAAAAGGTCTTTGGCATCTGGTATATCTTCCAAAGTCAGTTTAAAGATTTATGCGGTGCCAGTGATTCAACACTCTGCAATTTAGGTCATCAGGTGGGCAGCTTCGTCTGAACTGAAGCTTCGTCTGTACAGATTGTGGATGTGTTCAAATCCAAACCTGCTCTGTCCCAGATGACGGGAAATACAAATTTAAATTAAGTTAGGTTTATGTTCATGTTAAGGGAGTATATAGTGCATATATATTTATAGTTCCGGTGCAACTCCTGATCTTTTCCATTCTTTATTTGCCGAGCTTTAAAAGTGAGATCATAGTCGCGGAGGTACCGGTGAGTTAACACATTAATGCAGCATGTAATTATTTCCAGAGCATACAGAGAACAAATCAAGATGACGCCTGATTATCAACAACCGGTTGGTCAATTTTTATTTTTTTTTGTATTTCTATTAGTGCCATTCTGAGACTTTTGTCAAATATTTGATTTTACATAACAAATAAGTTCACACAATTTGGTTGACATGTTACTAGCCGCTGCTGAAGTATTTGCTATAAAAGAAAAGGGACACAATAATCACACAGGAAGGTTTAACGGTAATCTAACTTGTCACTTCACTGGGACGGGATCGTAGTTCACAGAGTTTAACAGTATAGGAGGGACAGAACTGCAGGAAGAACAATGCAAGATGTTTAGCACCACAGTGGGTAACACACAAAGGAAAATGTGGGAAATTACAACCTTCAAAACCTTTAGAGAGTAGATGGGGATAATTACATCATTGCATGTGATCTACTAATGGAGATATCAGTGTGTCTTCAAAGTGTCCTCGGAGATTTTCATTGTTAAAATCTTCCAGCTTCACACATGAATGAAATGAGTGCCGTTTAATCATTATGATTCCAACACATCATGAAACAGAACTTATTGTCATCTTTATAATCTTTCGAGTTCAAAGATGACAGTACACATTACCCTAGAGCTCAGTCCTTATTCAATCTCCCCCCCAGTGAAGAAATTCTGGATTCCTCTAGCCTGTCTAACCAGGACCTTTGACATAAAAAAACTGGCTTTCCCATATGTGCCTCCCTCCAACACCTCAACCTCTGGACCCACCATCCCCCATCCCTCAGTTCCCATACTTGTGCAATGACATTAAATTTGGATCCCCTGTTGATCTTTTGTCTTGATCATAAAAGCCTGCTTTATTTTCTGCTCTTTGGGCTCTATGGCAGTCTCTGACTGACTGTCAGCTCAGATAAATAAGTTGTGCAGGGTGACATGAAGGCCTGCCTTTTGACTGACCCTAACCCTTTTGACTAACTCGCTCCTCCATGGGATCACACTTAAAAACAAGCATGGACAACAAGGACATGGCTGTGCTGGGCCCTAATGAGGAGACCAAGGCACAAACAACTTACATTAGTGAATATAGAACCCGTATTTGAAGATCAGACCAAGTCTGTTCATAATAATGAAAGTATGAGTAGGAACAACAAACAAAAAAAAGGCATTGAACTTAAATGCTTTAATGTGAATAGTATGGTGTGTATTTTTGCTATTTATAGTTAGTTCCTTTATGTGGAAATAAATCCCAATAGTGTCACAGTGATATATTCAGGGCTGGAAAAGTGGCTGTAAATTGTCAATTTTGTCAATCCCTAAAAAACACAAATTTTACACAGTAATCCACTTCGCTAACTGCAGAAAATCACCAACAGTGTGTCGATTATGACAGATATTGCTACCTTGTTATGAGGGTCTCAGGTTTAATTGTAAAAAGTCATGTCTGAATTTTCACTGAAAAAAGGCAAAAATAATGATAATGTGTTGTTTTGGCATTTTTTGCTAAAATCTATACAAGCACATATGTTTCCTTCCCTCTGGAGTATTTAACTTTTATAAGAAGCAACTTTCAACATATAACACGGAGCAGATTTTTCATGAAACTTCACAGAAACTTATTTTAAATCACACAAAACCTTCACCATCCACCATCTTCAATTTGTTCTGACTAAATCCAGAGTTTATAACAACCTACAAAGACTTTACACCCACGTTTCAAGCCCACAGCGGGTGAGTGTTTGACATTAGAAAGATAGAGCTTGGGTGGAGTATCACTTAAAGCTGGGTTCTTACAGTAAAACAGCACTATGAACCTATTAAATCTGCCTGTTCAAACATTAACATCTGTTAAATTTGTTGCCACAGTATGGTCTCTGGCTTAAAATAAAAATCTGTCACTGTATGAAATGCACCACAGAATATTTCCCCAACGTAACATACAAAGAGGCCATTAGAGACGAAGCGAGACGTCATCTACGACCAGAGGGGGAAACTGTGGAGGTTACATCAGAGGAAAGGCTGGAGATGAAGATATGAGGGAAGAGGAACAGAGATGGCAAGAGTCTGGTGTCTCCACCCGCTGTCACAGATGGAGTGGAGAGCAGAAGACAGGGCGTGGAGGAGAAACGAAGTGGTGCCTGAGTGGCGTGAGAAAGCCTTGTGTTGTCTGTCTGCTGACAGGCTGGTGCAGCTGAGGAGGGCTCAGGCCCACAGACCAAAGGGATTTACAGGGCTTTGCTCCTTCCTCTGTGGAAGCGGTGTGTCAACCGCTGCCACTGCAGACCGTCCTGCCCCCGCCTGGTGCCCCCCTGTGAGTAGAGCTACATGACTGATTACAGACTATGAAAGGACCCCCTCACAATATTACTGTAAAAGGCTGCTTCTATAGAAAATGGATTAGAGGTTTACAAAGCCATTTCCATTTTCCTCCTCAGCCTAAATACTAATCTTCTCATTTTCTCCTATTCAAAAGGCTTTTCTCTGTAGGATCATCCCTTTTCCCCCATCGCTCCATGCCTCCATTCCATCCCACCATCTCAGCATTAGGCTCTTCCTTGTTGTCTTGGAGAAGCTGCTGAGGCATGACAGTCAGACGGACCAGACAAAGGACGAGGCTGGCGAGCGTCCAGAGGGGCTCAAGGGCGAAAGATGGACAGATAACCTCGTTGTGTGGCCCGCCATCGCCTTGGGCAGCTGGACAGACGTGATAACTCAATCTCCCCATCTGACCTCCTGACCAGCTCGGCCTCTGGCGATGGCATCCACCGACATGTGCCAGAGTCGACGTGGGCCAGGAGATGTGGCATTGGTTATGTGAACTACAGTATCATTACACTAACTAGACAAGAACTTTACAGTGTTGTAGTTTAAACTGTTCCGTTGAGCAAAATGTCTCGGTTTCATTATCTCCTCAAAATGAGTTTGGAGCACCAACAAGAAAAACTGTTGACGCACAAGTTGTACCAACTTTAAATGACAGCTTGACAGGATTAATGAGAGGTGCAGGTCATTATCAAATGTTAACTATTTTGAGCTAACAGCTCCTTTTCTCTCTGATTGAAAGAGGACGGCGCTGCATGGAAAAAAATAACGCAAGAATTTGTTTGGTTGAAATGCATTTCGACCACAGTTCAAACATCCCAGTTTGGGACTTTTTCATGTTAAATCAGGGTTTTATTAAAAAAAAAACTACAAGGGAATTACAAGCAGACAGCCGACAAGTTGCATATGTTTAGTTTTTTTAACATGTTTAAGGATGAAAGGGATTCCTTCATGGCAACTATTTCTCATGATGGAGAAAGTGCTTACATGCTAAGGCTTATTCATACATCTGTTCCCATTCACTGGCTCAACCGTAATGAATGAAGTTCACGCAAGAATCATAATTGCATACAGACATGAAAAGCAGAAAGCGAGCGGCGGTCCATTGATGGTGTACTTTTACTGAATCAGTACTTATACTGATTTAATAAACACACTTTGGTGAAAGAAAAAACCAATAATTGACTGATCATTTGACACCCCCGATCCTGCTGTTGAAGACAGACAGTAAAGTGGACCAAATGACAGACACTTTACTTGCGATCTGAAAAGACTGTACCATAAATTTACAATCCACGTTTACAATTTACAACCGTTCACAATCCGGTCAATTGTGAATGGTAAGCGTAACCAGTATTACCAAGTGGTTGCAGGATTGTGACTTTCACTGTGGTTCTACAGTGTACCGATCAAGTAAAATAAGGTCCAGTATGTCACACAGAAAAAAAATAAATTAAAAAAATGGCATAACAGAAGCTCGTTTTCCACTTTGTTAGTTGTTAGGACATTTTTGGGGTGGGGGGTTGTTGTATCTTCTCTGTGATGGCTGCAAAGGGAATAACAGCCAAATCAGACATCAGGCAAACCTTCCAATTGAAAGGAAGTAGAGATGGGTAGGGATTTTCAAATATTCAAAAAGTCACTAAAATTATTAAAAATTGATTTGTATTCATGATTTTTCTTTTGTTTTTACCCACACCTGGTGCCAGAAGGTGGGGGTAATACCCCTGTAGGCGATTTGTAACTGCTATTACCAAAAGAATAATAAGACACTATTATCAAAAGGTGCTTGATTAAAGCCCAAAAGTACAGACAGACATACTGTACTGATGAGTATTTTTGCTTGAAATGCCCAACCCAGTAGGACAGGAGAGGGGTTACATTTTGATAATACAGAATTTAATTTAGCAGCTAACTCAAAGAACAGGAAAAACACGGGCCTCTAGGCCTCCATTTGAAACGTCTTCAAATAGAGGCCTGGAAGCGCCTTCTGTGAGCAGAGGACATCTACTATCTTCTGACTGAGCAGGTAAATTGCGTTTGCCATACTATTTCATTCTTTATGAAGCTCAGCTCGACAGAAACGGCACACGAGACACCACCGCAGTGCTGTTAAGGGTACCGGGAAAAACCATAACTTTAACCTCTTTTGACTGTGGTACAGACAGCACTTTCAATTTTAACAGCAGCATTGTTAAAACTAATGTTTGTTGCAATGCTACTATTTATAGTTGCTCACTAACCTCAACTTTGATGAACTGAAAGTGAATGTTTCGATCAGGAAGTACAGTATAACTGTGTGCCAAATCTTTTAACGTCTTTTATGTCTCTGCCGGGTTTTAAAATGCTATGATATAACCATAACTCAACAATCTGCATGATTAAGCAGATTGAGAATGATTGAGATGATTAAGAATAAATAAATAAAGGAAAAGATATTTTGATGATGACAGTGCAACACACCATTATGTCTGGATAAAAAACTTTGTTTTGACATGAGTCATTTCTGAACCTGATGATGATAAACTTTACCTTGTGCTCTTATATGGAGAAGAGCAGCACACAAACACAACCAAACAGGATGCTTTATTTAAAAGATTACCTGTTCGATGACGAGGCTTTAATAACACACCACAACTAAAAAGATAAATGCCACACTACCATTGAGACACACGGGGTATAAACTCCTGCTCTGAGGGCATTTGTCATCCACTTCCTGAGTCCTAAAACTGTGTGCAATTGAGGTGAAGTGGTTCGTCTGAAATCCACTGAAGTCCTACAGGGAGGGTGAGCCGGTGCAGTCCTACCAGTCCTAACAGGGTCACACCTGCAGACAGGAGCCTATGCAGACAGCCTTCTGATGGCTATCTAAGTGTCTACTGGGGGCTGGGGGAGGGGGTAATGAAGGCCCCAGATCTGGCAATCTACCAAGTCCCCACCGATCCATTTAAGATGATAAGTCATGCAGATCCAACTGAAAAAACAGGCAACCCGACACGTATCTCCCCATCATCTGCTTCAGTTCACCTCAAATAAACAAGCTCACAGGCTAAGGATGGTGACACGCAACATCAACCCTTAGCATCAATTGCTACCTCAGCTACAGAATGTCAATGCCTCATTGGATCCGACGTTTCAACCCCACCACTGTGGCAGAAGTCTGTCTTTAGCTCCTCAGCATAATTACAGCCCAGATGAACGGTTTGGAAACAACAGGCAATTAGAGCTCCAGACAGACTGATACTGAATGGTGCACTTTCTTCCTGCATGATCAAAGATCCACCCCAGACAAAAGCTCACATTTAACAACACCCACCACTCTGGAGGGAGTTAATTCATGATCATTGTAAACAAAACAGGTGGCATTTACCAAAAAAAATAAACTTTAAATTCAGCCAATTTAGCAATTGTCTGGTGTTTGTCCAAATATATCTTGAGCTTGAATATAGGTGGAATTATAAAAAAGGTCGTTTTTATTTTCACTGCACACAAGTGCACTTTTGAAATGATACACATCTGTCCATGAAACAAAAGCTCCACATATTCTCCGGTTTTGTGGTTACTGATTTATACTCTGGTCAGACTGTGGTGTGATTTTGCTAAAGACGGACGTACAACCAAACAGGAAAGAGGAAGAAGAGGAGACAAGAAAGGGGAAGACAAGAAGACAAAAATTGTTCTGCCTTGCAAAATCTCTTCAAGTTCTCTTTGTAAACCAAGCCTGTGGTTAGTAATTAACTCAAACTGGAGATAAAGTAAATACAGCAGCTTGCACCACTCTAATTCCTGTCAACATTAACAGACAAAACTAGACTGTGGTTGGGGAACATGTTGGAACAAAATCCTAAAGTGCAAGGAATTGTCTTGGAATTCTCAGACTTTCAAAAACTAAGTTTGAAAGAGAAAGTCGAGGTAAACTCCATGGTGGATAAAAGAGCTGAGAATTAACAAAATAACACCAAAGCTCTCCCAGTAAATCCAGATTCCAGTATTATCTGAGGAGAATCAATGTTTGTCAAAGACTCCCATTAACTCTAGTATTCCCATAAGACTGGAGGACTGCCTTGTTTACAAAATGCTGGTCAGATTGCCCCTTTCCATCCTGGAGAATGGGCTGACGACCTGCAAGCTAACACCCTTTGAATTGAAAGAGTTTAAAGAACAACATTCAACATTCTTCTGAGTCAGATGGATTTTACAAACAACCTTCAGAGTCAGACTCCCCCATATTTACTGACTCAGGCCAATTCACTTTTTAGCTTCATCTGCAGCACTCCCTTCCAAGCACGACTTCCATTAAATGGATTGCTGGACTAAGTGACTGGATAGGAGCACAGTCTGGCTGTCGATCACAGCAATACTTAAAAGATACCTTTGACTGTGCTTGTTAGACCGCAAACAGAGCCAAAGGTAGAGAAGGTGCATTAATTGCAGAGAAGGATGTATATGATTGGTGCCTCTGCAACTTAAATAAACAGATAAGTGGGTTAACTGCAGATACAGTGACAGACAGATTAGGAGCCATGTGAAGCAGGTAATTGAGCAGAACATGTCTTAATGTTCTGTGAAACGCCACCCTCCATTTCACCAGGCAGAAAACAATCCAAGTATTGTCTATGTCATTAAATTATATCAGCGCGATGAAAAAACAAAATCACTCAATTCAATTACTTAATAAGAACCATCAGATGCTGACATCTCCCCCAAACACAAACCCACTAAAATACAGTATGTTTGCTCACAGATGCATTATGATATGACAGCCTTCATTCCTTCACTGAACAGATAAGTGTTGGCTTTGTCTTTTTTTATTTTCCTGGAAAAGATGCCAGACCTTCAGAGTCACCTTGAATTAAACTTTCAGAGGAAAATCTCAGAACCAAGATTTGTGAAACTAGAACGTATAGTTTACAGCATATGCTCTAGACAACAACATTTAATCAAGGTATCAAGGTTCAGAGAGATGAATGGACAGTGACTATGTCCCCGCTCATCTCAAGGTTAGGGGGAGTAAAAAAGGGCAGACGTTATATGGCTGCACCTTGAGAAAATTCAACTTGACATTACTGATCATAATTGACAATTTTCTGTTCACTCTGAAGACGACTGAGCAAAATAGAACTAAATTCTCACTGTAAAGTTTTGTGAATAATAAAGTGTGGGCCCGATGAAGCAGGCCGGAGAACTATTTTCTCTACAGAATCCAAATCGTATTTTGGCTGTGAATAAGAAAAAGTCTTGCAGTTCATTTCCAGATGGACTCATTTCTAAGATTAGATATTTAACAACGTCACAACTCAGAGTACGGAGAAGATAAAGTGATAAAGTGGCCCATCCATCGGAGTGAATCCAACTAATTCCTCCATTTCAATAAAGAGTTAATGGTCCAAAGCAACGCGACACAATACACCCCTTCAGGAAAATCACACACTTTCAAACTCTCTTCATATGTGTTGATGCTGTATTGTGTTTTCATACACAGTAACAAGTCTCCTAATGCTGGATGTCAGCTGCTTGTCCCTGCCTGTCAAACTATTGGGAGAATTCTTGTGACATTACAGATGTAAAGGTGTGGCACACAAAGACAGAATCACCTCAAGCGACCACATGTAAACAGAGGGATGGGGTAGTGGTGGTGGCGGGGGGTGGGGGGTTAATCGGGGACAGTTTACAGATGAAACAGGATGGAGAGGCTGACAGAAGTGAGTGGCTGGGACAAGACTCTAAGGGACTGTGCAGATCTGGCAAGAGTCTGGACAAGAGCAGACACATCCCTGAATGTTCAGACTAAACATGGCTGCATAATTAGAGCCATAATTCAGAAGAGCAGCCGGAGTGCACACTGTGAGCCTGTACCCTGTGTAGACAGGGCACAACCTACCTTCTTATGCAGCACTAAGGGAAATGTTCTGAACACTGTGCTGCTCTCTCTTCAAAGGCATTGATGTGCTGGTACATCAGGTGCAGCGACAGCATTGTAATGAGAAGACGCTCAATTTGCAAAGTAGCAAGACCAAGAAAACAAAGCCAACTTAAAGCGGAAATATAAATTAGCCGGAGGAACAGCTTGGAGAGGACATGAGAGCCCAAGGACGCTCGTCAGCCTGCTGGGAGACCGCTTTAGCAGCCGCTTTTTGTGAAGCCGTACTTACAGATATCTGGAGATTCATCCGAGCCATCTGGACAGTCTTTCTCCCCGTCGCAGCGCCAGCCTTTGGAGATACAGGTCACTTGGTCTTTACATACAAACTGCTTTGAGCTGCAAGTCTTGGGGTGGTCATCTGCTTTGGGAGCTAGAAAAATGAAAGAGGAGAAAGATGATGAAAATCTACTGTGGCTGGATATGCTAGTCAATCACAAAGTCATTTAGTGAGTTTGAAGGATCTATTCCAAGAAATACCAGCATGAGAGGGAATGCTTTTAATGTCACTTAATGTAGTTTCTTTCCTCAACAATTATCTCTCCTGTGCTGCAAACTACATGGGATATTTCCAGGGCAAAGCAACATACAAGGGTCAATCCAAGTTTACAATGAAGTTTTTGTATCAAAAGACCAACAGCCATGCTCTATTCAGAAAAAAAAAACTCCCCTGCAAGTTTACAACCGACACTGGTTCCTTTTAGCTCTGGGTTTGTTTGTCGTTTCCTCTCTTCTTACGGACATCTCATTTCTTTCTGCTTTTTTTTATTACTCCTAAGGTGTTTTTTAAACTTCTACCACAGAGGCTCTTTCATGTGTCCCAGAGCAGACATAGCTGGGCATTCAATCACCATGTGAGCCATGGGAAACTGCAGAGCGCTGTAGTTCTGGGCAGTAAGTCAGCGCAGATTGTTGAGGTGCACCGCAGACGAGCAGCACCACAGCAACGCTCACGACCCATCAGCAGTCTGACACTGCTGGCATGCTTTAACCCAGCCACATTGCAAATCCATGGTCAGACAGAGGCCTGCAGACACAGTGCTGCCTTAAAATGATAACATTACATGTGTCACTTACTGAGAAATGTATTCAAAATGACATCTTCACCCAAATTACAAACATTTCTCATACAGAATTAGTGGTAATGATGCGGCAATGATAGCTCCACTTTTATGATTAGATGCATTGGTTTTCTGAAAATTATCATGCTTGAACATTTCTGCAGTGCAGCTACCACAGGTGCATGACAATGAAGAGCAGTTGTAGGAAGGTTATTCAAGTGGACACTAAAATACATTATTTCTTAAACTTTGCATCTGAGAAAATTAGATCTCACAGTAAAAAGGTTGAATAATTCAGTTCTTATGACACTAAAATACTCAAAAAGAAAGAGTAAAAAGTTGAAATAAAATTTTCAAGATTCCCTAAACATTTAAATACCCTTCTTCTGGAAAAACATTGAATATTTTTCAAGCTACAGTGCAGAAACCCTCATCTGAGACAAATCCCACTCACTGAGGAGTGTAAATTCGACTTGTAACCGTGGAAACAAAATAAAGTGAGCATGATAAAGGTTCTTAAAAAATGGGATCTGCTCCAGAAATTAAACCAACCACTAGAAGGAGCCTACCCTACTTGTAACCAAGGAAATGAAAAAAATAAAACCTATAAAAACTCTTTAATAGCAAAATGCATGGATTCGTTACTTGCCTTGTCTGTTCATAATGTTTTGTGACAAAATAATGAAAAAGTTTTAAGTTATGCAACAGAATTTAAACATAATGTTTGAATGTGTGTGGATGTTGGGATGATAAAACCAAAACTATGTGCGTAGTTATGCACAATTAGCCTGGATTTACATGAATAGATCCTTTAAATGAAACCCTTTAAATGAAATGAATATTGAATTCTTTTGTATGACTGGATCAAGGAGTCCATTTCAGAGAAAGTTGCCGTTACTGTACTGTTGTGCAGCAACATCATGGGCAAGACGGCACCGAAGGCCTCATTGTGATTCTCTGCAGGACCTGAGCCCTCTCTCACCCTGGATGACTTGCCTGCCCTATGTACTTGGCAGGCAGAGAGGTGTTTGGGGGTGGGCGGTAAAGGGGGTGCACCGCAAGGGGGCTGAGATGTGACTGAAATCACAACAGAGCAAGAGGCAAGTGTATCATGGCAAACACGTTCCCTTTGAGTATCGGGCTAAAAGGGGTTTAGGTCCTGTTTTTTCATGTGACAGTAAAAAAAGTCAAACACAAAGACTTCTGAGTGTCATGTTTTTGTAAATACAATTAGAGGTTGAAGGGTTTTGGGGATCAGATCACAGCTCTTCCTTATTTCTCCAACACCTTGATATTTGAGGAGATTGGAAGAAAGAGAGCGCTAGAGTTTAAAATGCAAAGTGTTCACCCCATTCTTCTCTTTGCACAATGGCAGGAGCACGGCTAATAAAAACAGAATTCAAGTGATTCAAGAGGAGATTCTGCCATGAAATGCCAGAACACAGAGTGTGTGTATGTAATGTAAGAATACGAGCAGAGGGAGAATAACAGCTGCAAAAGAATGAATTCGTCCAGCTTTCCAGTGTCCCTTTACATTTTTATAGTGAATACACTCGATTTACATCTGCTGACATGTTTCCATCTAATCTAGCCAAAGAACCAACAATCAAACAAGCAAACAGGCCAACTGAACTCTGAGCTGCAATGAGTAAAAGCATTGATATGCCCAACAGGCTGCTCTGTGAGGGCCTCTCTCCGGATCTCTCTCTGGTCCCCGAGTCAAGCAGCTGGGTTGAACCAGTTGTTCCTTCAAGTTGGTATAAAACTGGAAATAAAACATTGTGGGTTCTAATTTTATCATGGCTTTACACACCAGCATGAAATAACCGCAGAGGAGAGTATCTCTGAGTCTAATTGGAGGTTATGGTAGAGGAGGGGTTGGAGAGAGGGGGAAAGACTGGCAGCCTTCCACCTCAGCAGTCCTCTTTAAAAGCCCACTGAAATATCTCAAACAGAGATGTGAATTGTTAATTCAGCCTGCACACACACCCCTACCCCCACCAAAGTTACAGCCAAAATTCTAACATATTTTAGAGTGCAAAAATACGGCTGTGCTCTTGAACCATTTGAGTCCACTTTACCTACGTACAGATGTAAATGAGGCAGGCCTTTACCCCGACACCAAATCAATCCCATTGAATGTTTTTGCTTCCTCATTGTGCCTTTCGACAAATTAAATATTTCCTGTTGCAACAAAAACACAACTTTTTCACACTGTTGTGACTAAAAAAGGTGCAAAAATAAAAACCAAATTACCCAAAAGCATCAGAATGGTGACAAATAATAACCTCAGTCATTGTTTCTGATCAATAGTGAATGTGCAATGAGCATATGAGTATCTATCAGAGAACTGGAAAATAAGAGAATAACTTTCACACAAGGTGAGGGTATATGGTCACCAAAACATGACACCATGTATGAATTCATGCATTTGTCTCATCTGAGACATGATAAAAAAACAGGGCCTCTCGCTTCCCCTCTTAATAGTTAAAATATGATATACGGTCCTTATTTCATTTCAAATGGAGTTGAGAATGTTGAGTCTTCTAAATTGGAAGCCCATGAATGCCTGAAGGCCAGCGGTCTGTGAAAATGTTGAGGATATACGTATTTGTCCATTAGACATGGGATTAGTTTTTCTACCCAACTAAAAATCTAATTCTCAATACTCAGCTAAACGGATCGTTTCACTTTTCCGGCGTTTTCCAGCTCTAAGTTGGATAAGGAGACGTAAAAGGACACAAAAATCAGATATATGACGTTAAAATCAGAAACCAGCAACTATAATTCTTTTTTTTTCCCTTATTATCTTGTCATATTAGAAATAGCATGATGAACTGGCATTTAAGAATGAACAAACTAAGGAACCTCCACCCATTTTAACCACTAGCTTTTAATTAATATCATTCAGAGAAGAATGTGAAATTGAGGGTAATAGTTGCCCCGAAGAAAAAAAAGCATGACCCATAAGTAAATGAGAAAACCTCAGAACTATTGTAAAGTCCAGTCTTTCATTTGTAGTAGGAAATCATTTTTATATAACCCCAAAACTTGATATCAAGCCTCCAGTGGAATTCTTTGGGATGGAACAGGATGGGATGGTAAGTAAATAGTGTTATGACACTAATTCAGCTGCCAAGTGATGGAGGCCATCACCAGCTGGGACACCACACTGACCCACTTCCCCCACCCTCATCTGTCTCTCTGAATGTAGCCGTCCCCGCTCCACAAATCAACTCCAGATCCACGCAGCGCATTCCAGCACCTTCTAATTGATTGCATATGTTTGGCTTTGCCTCCAAAAGACAAACCGTTAAAGACGCACCGTTGGATTCAAAGATACCTAACGGCCTCAGTCGTGAATTGGAGGGGAAATTACATGTTGCTTGTTTATCTTTGTTGGAATAGCCTGGAGTGCTTATTAAGTGTCTGAAAGGACCGACTTCATTTAAAAAGTTCTATCTGCCTCGACTGTTTATCACAAGTTGGATCTAGTTAAACACGCACAGACAGAGTTGAAATGATCAAACAAATTTATTTGTAAAAATTACTTTTGTTTCACACCATCGTCACTCCGGCACTTGGTATTCAACTGAGCAAACCCCTTCGTGGATAATTTCTAGGCTGGGCAATGGAGCGTGGATTCTATTAAATGTGGTTAAAAGAATGTGAAATGGCTTGAATGAATGAATAAATAAATGGAGCTTTGGGCTCCTGATGGTCTTGCTGCCTATAATGACAAAGCCAGGAGAAAGTGTAAATAAAGCCAGGACTGCCTCTCATCACAGATCACCTCACGCCTTCCCGCTCCTCCGCTGTGAAACTTCGGTATTCTTGCGGGTGAAAAAGCAAAGTGTCTAAAGCATGTAATTAGACCCCTGAGGTCAAATTTGAAGTGATTCCTCCGAGCTCAGTTTGGGATGGTGAGGGAGGGTATTAGTTTAATTTTGTTCTGTATTAATCCTTCAGATGGAAGAGAGATCGTGTTGACAAGCTTCCAAATGTAAAATGTGGGATATTACAAATGCATCATGTTAAAAAGTGCATGTTTGACAAATACCATTTAATAGTCTCTGAATTCTGACATTGAATAGTCATTTCTTTAATAGCTAACATGCAGAGTGTCCATTCAGAGGACACAACCACATAGATATGTGTCTAATCAAGCACTGGTGCTATTTAAGTTCTAATATACCTTAGTCATTTGAAGGAGGGTGAACATGTATAAGCAACACAGGACTAAGTCTTATTTAGGATCTAGTCCAGGCCTGAAAGGCCTGGTTTTGTGTAACGATAAGACAAAAGGGTGCAGCTCTGACCTCAGGACTAACCTGATGAGGCTCTGTAGGACTTCACAGGCCAGAGCAGTAAAAGACATACAATGAGGGAGTGTGATTGATGGATATAAGGATAAATGTAAATAGGCACAGAGTTCCTCTACACCCACCCTGTAGTCTCTCTGCACAGCTCAGCTCAATGCACCCACAGGGAGAAAAACAGAATCAGCTGTTAACACAATATAAACGACTTTAACAGCAGCTTTCCTCTCATCAAAGAGAATTGTAAATCCTCCACACCCTTTGCCTGTGGAAGCTACCAGGAAAATCTCAAGCATTAAAGGATAAGGTATAGAAAGAGCTGATTGCTTAAAAAAAATATATGAACTTACTCAAGGGATGAGATGTTTCTGTGATTTAATGACAGTCGATATGTTTGAATCCCTCACTAAATTACCCCTAAAAAAAAAAGGGTGGAGGGAGAAATATGGCTGGATCAATAAATATAAGGAATGACTCACAACCAATGTCGAAATGAGTTGTCATCCACTTCACATCTTAACAGATGACTTCATATTTAAGCAGCGGGAGCCAAAAACTTCTCTGCATGATGTATCAAGAGGCCTCACGAAACAAGCTGCCACCCCAAATCCAAAAAAGTTATGGCACCATGTTTATAAAAACAGAGCGTAACCACTTTCACAAGCTTTATTACCTATGATCCCAAGAATTACCTGTTAGGAATGTTACACAGGTTAACAGGTTGAATGGTAGCAGCAGATAGTGTCATGGTTGGGTAAGAAACGAGCATCCCTGACTCATTCATAAGCACAGGGCGTGGTTCACTTTGTGAACAACTGTGTGGGAAAATGCTCCAACGGTTCAAGAACAATGTTTCTCAACATACCGTCCAACTGGAAGGGATTTAGGGATTTAACTATTTACTATCATGATATAATAAAAAGTTTCTTGGAGTCTCGAGAAATGTTTGCCTGTCCAGGACACGGCCAAAAAAGATGAATGCATGTAACCTTGGATTCCTCGGGCTGCACTGCATTAAAAGCAGCTGTGATTGTATGAAAGGATGTTATATAATAGGAGCCAATGCCATCCAACAAGCTCATCTGAAATGGACTGTCACAAAGTGGAAAAACTGTCCTTTGGTTTGAAGTTTTTGGAATATAAACATTTTGTTATCCAGGCTTAAGAGGGAAAAAGACACTGATTTTACCAGCGCAGAGATCTAAAGCCGCCATCTGTGGCGGGGCTGTGTAAGAGCCCATGGCTTGGGTAACGTGCACATGTGTGAAGGCACCATTAATGCTGAGAGGCACGTTCAGGACTTAGAACAACAACATGTTGCCATACAGACTTTTTTCCAGGGACATCCCTGCGTATTCCAACAAGAAAATGCAAAACCATGTTCTGCTTATGCTACAACAGCCTGGCTTTGAAGTAAAAGCGTGCAAGCATTAGACTGGCCTGCCTCCCACTGGAAACCTGTCACACATTATGAAGCACACAATCCCTTTCACTTTGCTCAACTCAAGCTGTATATCAATTATTACTGCAATATATTACACAGCCTTAGCTTTTCAAGCTGAGGTTGTATAATTCCACCGTGAGTGATTTAACACAAAGTACAAGCCCCTACATATGACAGCATATCAAGATAGACTGGAAAACTTCACCCATGCTAAAACCAAAGACTGCACGCAACATTCTGTCCTCATAGATCAGACTGTTGAGAACCATAGACCATAGGTTTAAGGCAAGAATAGTATCACAAACTCTAATAGCGACAGTATATATAAAGGTTTTCAAAGTACAGTATTTTCTGCACTATAAGGCGCACTGGATTATAAGGCGTACCTCCAATGAACGACCTATTGCGAAACTTCTTTTCATATATAAGGTGCACTGGATTATAAGGCGCACTGTCAGTTTTTGAGAAAATTAAAGGCTTTTAGGTGCGCCTTATAGTGTGGAAAATACTATAAATGTAATTTTTATTTCCAAATATATGTACAAGTTGTAAAGATGACATCTAGTTACAGATGAGGATTACGCTGTGTTTAAGTAATCTGACCCAAGAGATGATCATCAGATTGTAAATTAGTAAAAGTAAAAATGACGCTGTTAGACAGATGAAGATTGCGATTTTGGCACAAGAAAAAATCCTCAATCATAGCATATCGGAGTCTGTCAAACCAACTGAGAAAATAACAATGGTTAAATCCCCGATGTATCCGTTTATTTTTTTATACAACACTTTGCTTTAGATATTACTTTCATTTACGTCCCACATCTCAATAAAACAATCTGTTTCTTTGTATCAGGTCCCCTACTAAACAATCAATGTAAACGCCACCAAGGGTCTCTGCAATCAAATCGATTCTCCTATCAAGTGCAAAGGCAGCAAAACCCCTAACATCACAAGTGTTCATGAACATGAAACGCACGGAGCAGCGGCTGAAAGAACATCTGTGTGGTCGCATCGAAGCATCGGGTGGGAGTTCACCGATAATGATGTCCAAACGCCACTGTTCTCATCTTGGTACCAGACGTCAGGCGAACTCTACAGCCCTCTGCAACATGCATGTGTCCATCTAGAGATGTCTTACATGTATCAGTTCAAAACTCATTTTTACAAACAGGAAAGCAGTAACGCACAATCAGTGTGATTCTATAAGCGACTGAACCCCGGTGGATCCTACGGAGCTGCACTAATACACAACCACGCTAACTGTTTTGTTAAAGAAGCCGATCTGTTCCTTTTCTTAGTGTGCGGTGCTAAATGAGGTAAACTGATGTAGCTGGATGAAAACAACAATTACATCACACCCCTGCTATTCACTGTAAACAATCTCTTATTTGTGGACTCGCACCTTCAAGACACAGGGAACAAATCCGAGACGTTCATGTTAATCAGGTTTTAGCCTCCAGTCACAGTTGATTGCGACGTTTTGTACAGGAATGAGAAGAGGGGATTGTTTCTCCAGCAACAGTTGAGAATGTCACATTCTAGGGCTGTCACGATTTTTACAATTAATGAATTAATTGACCTTTTTTTGAATGTTTCATTCTGCCGTTTCCTGTCGGAGTGGCATTTATATTCAAGCTCTGCTCCGAATGTTTCAATAGATGCAAGGATGGACGTGTGACTGGGTCAGTTTTTGTTCGGCCTGAGGAGTTTGCAATTTGGACCACAATCTTCTTGATTCAAATTTCAAGTTATCAGACTCTTCTTTTTAATTTGGCTTAAAACAAAATGTGCTACAATCTCCTACATGATTTAAAAGGCGCTTATTAAAAATTGTGCGTCTCAGGAGATAAGAGTTAGATGTACTAAAAGCTACATAGATTCTCCACTCATAGACACACCAGATGATGTCATTAACACACACCTGTAAAAAATCAAATGTTAATGTCACAGCGCTATTTCACCCGACTGTTGCTATACAGATGAATGGAGACAATTCAAACAATTATGCAAACTAATTTTATTTAGCTATTCCATCAGGTGATGTCATATCTGCAACATATCCCCCACTTACTGCTATTATCTTTACTGAAAACATCAGTAAAACAATGATAGAACTAATTTTCACTCCAAATACTTTACTTTTGTTATGTGGTGCTTTCATGTTAGACGTTTTTGCATTCTGGGGGACCATCTGTGCCACTTGTACAGAGTTCGTCAACAGTTACAATAACCTCTCAACAGTGACCTCAGAAAATCCAAACGGCGCAATCCAGGCTCTATTACCTGTTACGTTTGCATAAAAGACTGAATTTTTCCAGCAGATATTTCCATGGACAGTTCTGAGGAAAAGGTGAGCCGCATTAAAGAGGTCAGGCAAACAAAGTGTAGGCTCCTCAGGAATTCAACCTCTTTAGCCTCTGACCCAGATTTGCACTTTTCACCAACAGAACTTCCCTTCCACTAAATGCAAACTTGGGATTTATAAAATTATCAAAAACGAACATCTTGATATTATTCCAAATAATATGAAACTATTTTGCAGTGTCATCTTTGCTCTGTTTCAGAACAGTTAATCAGAGAACTACAAATAATATTGGCAGATTAATCGCAAAAATAAAAATTCATGAAGATAATTGCTGCTGCGACCCAAATGTCACAAATCGTACATGAAGATCCGAGCATAATTTGATCAGTGGAGATTGTGTTTGCATTTCATCAATTTACCAATTTCAACCAAGGACTCACAAGAACTGTTGCAGCACAGGACAGAAATTTATTTCAGTCCTGTGTAAATGGGTGAATATGTTAAAGACATAATATTATCATATTATCTAATCAGCGCCAACGATCAATAACAAAGGGGTCTGAATATTTTTCATTAATAGTGGCCTTTGGCTGTCCTCATGAGTCATCTGTAAATTTATGTTGTGGGTGATGGAGAGAAGTTCAAGAGGTTGGATTTATGGACACAGTATATGACTGACACACACACGCACGCACACACACGCACGCACGCACGCACACACACACACACACACACACACACACACACACACACACACACACACACACACACACACACACACACACACTCGGATTAATGGTCTCCTGTGTCCAGATGTTCCATGCTGATGGAGGAGGTGGGAGGAACTTGACCACTCCTGTAACCTCAGCTCCATCAAGATCTAATGAAACTTACATAACCCAAAGAAAGGCAGGAACATTTTTGGAACGACATCAGCTGGATTTAGTGGATACATTAAGGGTTTAACATCGTGCTTTCTCTTGGTATTAAGCTAAACTTTTTCATCTAAAATTTCCCAGTTTGGGATAAATAAAGTATATCTTATCTTAAACGAAGATTAAAAGATAGGGGTTACTTGCCAGATTGATATTTCATCTATTAGATCATGAACACAACACACAGTGGATGACATTAGACTCCAGAATACGTAGCAATCTGAGTGTAGCATCATTTATAAAAAATATATATTTATGTAATTTAAATATAGTCAAATATGGACATATATTTGTGTTTAGGGGAGAAAACTAATGCATATTCCCTTTCAAGCGCCGATGAAAGCTACAGCAAACTGTTCGCTCAACAGGTCTGCGATGCACTGTCTCAACGGGGTGTTGCGTTCACTGACTCATTATTACCATCTGTGGGGAAGAGGATAACCGCACGACGATTCATTCCACCGTCAGACGGAACCGGGCTGTCAGTAATCATCTGTGGTTCCCAGACAGATACCGACGCTACATGTCGGGACAAGCTACGCCATTAAAATGACACTTTTACGAGCCAAAATAATAATAATAAAAGAAAAACCCGGTGCGTTCAAGTGACTAAAAGCAAACATGACAACTAATCTGACCAATGACTCCCACAGGTTTGATGAGAATCCGAAGCGTCACTTCGTTTTGTTTTTTCGGGTTGTTGTTTTTTTTTTAATGGGGGGATGTGGTTCAATTGTAGCTATCAGCAGCAGCAGAGGATATTTTAATAAACTGGATAGGAATTAAATGTATTTCGAGGTTATAAATGAGGTTGTTTGGTAGAAAATGGCTCGTTTTCTTTCCAGCTGAATATTCCAAGAGCGAATAAATAACCTCACTGTCTGCCATCCTAGCGAGCAGACAGGCCTGATCTGTCTGCTCAGACGGGAGCGCTGCTAAAAGCGCAGAAAATTTTTACGCCAACATGAATTTCTCTGATTTTTTAAAAGACATTCCAGACTACGGATCATCTTCCTCTGAGGAGACACACTGTGTTCTTACAATCTGCCCCAGCTCTGGAGAACACAGGCCTGTGGGTAGATGCTTAGCAGGGGGAGAGAAACAAAGTGCTCATGCTTTCACAATACAAATAACATAACAGGCTTCTTACCTACGGTGGCACCGTTAGGAGATGTGATCTCCAAGCTGAGTATTAATCCCAAGTAAAACAATCTCATCGCCATCTCCTGAGCAATGCTCGATGGCACCGCTGTTAGAAACGAATAGAGGAAAAGTTGGCTGGATTTCTAAAATCTAACCCGATCAGCCACCTCATCCGAACCCTTTCAATGGTCCGGTGCGATTGTCCGTTCGGCTGCACCCTCAGTCCCGCACTGTGTGGCCGATCCAATCGGGCTTCTGCAATTTCGGAGTCACTGCAACCCGGTGAGGCTACTGGCAACGCAACAGCAGTCTTTCAATTTTCTAATTGATTATCGGCATTCAAACATGATGCACAGTGTAACCTCTGTCTCTGTGCTCGCTGGGGTCTCTTCTTTCACCACACCATGCCACCAACTAATCGTCCACAAGTCCAGAAGCGATGCAAGCCGCCGGACCCGCTCAGCTCATTCTGGGCCCAAAACTGAACAGAAAAATTAAAAAGTAAAAGCGTTTCTGTTTCCTCGCAGCGCCGATGCCTCCCCGTGCTTGTGGTTGCATGAGTGGATGGTGGCTCTCAAGCTCCCAGCACTATAGACGAGCCCGTGACGTCAGTTCGAATCCCTGAAAAAAATGGGATAAAGTAAGCGGCGAGCACCGACTGCGCATGCGCAAACACACCTCCTTTTCTCCGATTTCATGCGCTTTTTCATCAACCTTGGAGGTGGGAGAGAGAGGCGGCGCGGCCTGCAACTGGCGCTCTGGAATCAGCCATGTTGGCTCTATATCCCCCACAGAACCCTGACTTTTGTTTATCTCCCGATAGAATGCAAGGATGAAGAGCAGATCATCAGGATAACATTCCAATCTGTTACTACTTATCTACTTGACATGACTTGTTCAATGTGATGTTACAGTTTAAGTGCTTTCATTATAAATAAGTTATTTTTCGGTTGGCCGCACTTCCTTTGTTCTTCTTTCCATCACTTCGTTGAGGAATCCAATCTAAATCACAGAGCCTAGTTAGAAATCATTATTAATCATTTTAAACAGAAACCTTTTTTTTTTTTTTACATAAGATAGTGTCATGTAATTAAATTATTAGGAACCGACTCATCTTATGTGCAACATTCACAACCACCTCTGTGATGGGAAACACACGAGGTGAGACAGTTTCATGAGAGGTACATTGCGCACGACCCGAGCCTTTGCATTCTTCACTAACGTCGGCCCCTAGCGGTGACCAGTGAGAACTGCATCATTGTGTCCATGTTCAAAATAACAGTTGTTACACCTTCAAGTAATTCTAACGAACATAGTCACACTCATTGATATCGATTACTATTGATTGCTACTGATTAATTTATACTTTCTCGTATTTATTACATCCTGTGAAGCGGTGATGTATTGTAATTGTCAGTGTTTGGGTGGTGGTCTGTCCGTTCATCCGTCCGTCCGTCCACCAAGTATGCAGATAGAAAGATGAAACAAAAAGCACATTACTTGGGTGGCAAAGGGATAAAAATGAGATGATGACTTTGGCTTTGAGAAAACTAGATCAAGGTCAAATTTCAACTTTTGTACAGTCAGGAACCTGATAAGATAGAAAGAGGAGGGAGAAGGCCAGTGTGAGTAAGACCATAGATCAAGCACTAGCTTTGATCTATGGTCTGTGATATTTTCTATCCTGAGATATTTTTGCACATATCTCAAGAACCAGATAAGATAGAAATAC
Organism: Antennarius maculatus; assembly: GCA_013358685.1. Taxonomy (NCBI): domain Eukaryota; kingdom Metazoa; phylum Chordata; class Actinopteri; order Lophiiformes; family Antennariidae; genus Antennarius; species Antennarius maculatus. The sequence continues at coordinate 19,038,612 of CM023607.1, forward strand.
AAAACAAAAGCCATTATATTCAGGGAGGCAAAGGAATGAAAATTAGATCAGAACCTTGACCTTGAAAAACTAAGGTCACATTTTCACTTTTATACCTTTTTTAGGTACACATCTCTGAAACCTCACGACAAATAGAATGCACCAGTTACATGTTGGCTCATGGGTCTTTTATTAAATGACCCTGACCTATGAAAGTAGGTCAGGGTAAAATTTTGAATTCAGGGTTGTCGCGGGATGTTGCAGTCTCTGACTGCCTAGTTGCTATTGCTTGGTTTTGAAAGCTCAAAGGAATAAAACACCCAAATAAAAATTAAAACAGCTAAAAATCCACGACAGAATTATTATGACGGGAATCTTACAAGCCGATGGCTTCTACCCGTAACCCTTTTTATTTCTTTTCGGATGTTGTTGATGATGTTTCAGCACTGATGAAAGTGAAATATGTTGTAATGACATGTCTGGAAAGAAGAAAAATAAACTGAATAAATAAATAAATAAATAAAATGCCAATCTACTTTTTTTTTTAATTTTCAGTAATAAAGTAATGATCTTCCCACTAATTCTGGAATGTTTGAAAATTATAAATGGATTTGTTTCATATTATGTTTTTGACTGTGATAAGTAATATCTAGATTTTATTTCTGTAATTGTTTCATTTGATGTTGGTTTGCAAAGCTTGACTGTGGTAAGATGGACGCCAATTTAACTTATTCTAAATACCATGACATCATTATCATAGTATTACACATATCAGTCTCATCATAAGGATCTGGCCAATCAGGACATTTAATGGTCTTCTACTAGATAAAATATGATTTCTTCATGCTCCTAGCTGCATTACGGCTGGCTTCTGAAGTCCATAAATTAATCACATCTATTACTGAAAAGGATTTTTTACCTCCATCTATGAGGTGAAGTTTTCACCCATTTTGATTTGACTATTGGCAGTTACACAAATCCTATGAAATGAATAACATCTAATCACGTGGCACTGGTTATGGAACCAAATTTCTGGAAGAGTTGTGGATAATTGTCCTCAGAAAATGCCACCTTCATGTGATTGACTGCACATAATTTAGGGAAAGACTAGTAAAATATTAGGTGCTCAAATATCCCAGAAGGTTTTATAAAAATGCAGTGGTCAGGCAATCGATGCCAGGAGCCTGCTGTCCCTGTTCGCTTTGCTGAGCAACCTGGAGGTCCTTCACCCGCAGTGGTCGGTCCATTATTTGCTGGCATTATTTTAACCACTTAAAAACATGGAACATGTGTTTATAACAATAAAAATGATTGAGCCTGGTTAAAGAAACCCTTTCCTCTATCAGGTGGGACCAAGGATATTGTCTGCAGTCTATATGCATGCTAATCCTCACATCCACCAGGATATGAGAATAGACCAGCTGTTTCAGAGTGTGTTGGGAAGCTGGGTGAGGCTCTGCATGATTATGATCTAGGATTTATTCTCAGTACAGTTAGTACCTTTACTATCTGTTAGACCTAAGAGATGTTGGATTAAAATCTCTGGAGAGCAGGAAGCCCACTTCACCACTGAGTGTGGCGTTATGGCTCAGGACCACCTTTCCTTCCCATTCCTTGATCCAGTCCACCTCTTTGCTCTCATCGCTGTGCATTTCTCGTAAAAACAGAAGAATATATTTCCTGCTAGCTCTGTCAGACACCAGCGCACTTTTCTTCTCTTAACGCCCCCACTCTAAAAGAATCCATGGTGAAGGTGAGGCTAAAAGCAAGAACCTGAAAATGAATAAATAAAAATGAAACTGTCAATCTCATCGTCATTAAAAGCTCAGTTGTTTTCTTATTCTGAACTTTTTTTTTTAGTTTGAACATTTCTTGATCAGTGAGTTCTGACATAGCTCTGTTTTTAGCTAGTGGTTTGGCTGAGTTATAAAAGTAGTTTGTCTGGAAACTGTTCTAGATTAAGGCCCAATGATGAAGTCATGTTGGCCATGATCCACCAGGAGAAGAACCAGGCAGAAACAGAGATGGAGATCAAACACAAAGACAGTTAGATTGCCGATCTCCAGCAGAGTGTCTACTTCCAGACCCAAAAGTGTGAGGAAATCATGCAGAAAGAGGAAGTCACCCAGTTCAATAACCTCCTTGTGACAAAGAAGCAGAGGGTCACCGAGGGCAACCTGACTTTGTACAACCTGAATGCAAAGTCTGTCCTGTGAGCTGTCAAAGACAAGTACGGCACTATTTTGGGAGGCCAAGCACCTTCTGATGTCAGCAGTTGAGTGTCACCAGGAAGAGGATTCCAAAATGTAGGAGCGTTTCAAAGATGCTCACACAGACAGAGGAGGCCTTTGAGAGGCAGGTGACCAAGCAGAGGCAGCAACGTGAGAACGTGCACTGGCATTGCGCCTGGAGTTTGCCCCGCCTCACGCTCTATGCCGTGTGGGATAGGCTCCAGCTCCCTGTGACCCGCGCAAGCGAATGAAGTGGTCGGGAAAATGAATGAATGAATGAATTTTCAAACAGGTTAAAAGTACAATTCATGATACCAGCCAGTGTACTACATAAAATAATAAACGCACACAGTGATGGACTCTTAGGGTTGCAGCAAGCAGCCACCCTCCCCCTCCCCAAGACCCACAAAAAGGCCTTTGGAAGTGAAATCAAATACGCCATCTTTTCCTTTTAAGGAGCTACAAAAAAAAAAGAAAGAAAAACAGGGCAAAGCACTTCTGGTCTCATCTGTTTCCCTCCCACAAGCGAAGATTCCTCTGGAACTGGACCACGGTGACCAGGATCCCCCTATTGTTTTCCCTTGGGTGGTTCAGATTGAGCTCTAGTTGCGGTCATGCTGACCTTTCGAGTGTCACTCATCAGTACCTCCCGCATCCTTGCATTTTTAAGATTTTTTTTTTAGACATGGACTGTGGGACCTGAATCTCTCTGGGCCTGGAGCCCTATACCAAACCCTAACAATTCTGTTTGTTTGTGAAGTAATATATTTACTGTTGTAAATTTAAAAAAATAAAAATAAAATGAATAAATAAATAAAACAGATACCATTTGCCATGTTAGATCCAGCAGCACATCACTGTAGAACTCTGTCTGCTACTAAAGCATTATCAGGAGCACCGTTCTTCAGCAGAACACATACTGTATATGCTGCTACTTGCAGGACTCACCATTTATAAACAAACTGGAAATAATGCATAATTCATTTTAATCAATAAACAGCCAGATGTATGCAGGTTAGATATAGATATAGAGGAATTTGTGTAAAGTGAAGCAGCTTTCTCTACGTACAATATACAATGCTACAATGCTCTTATGTTTCATGTTCCAAAACTTTTTAAGAAGCATTTCCTAGCAAAAAAAATTGTCTATGGGAATCATTAGAATACATGGTAAAAGTTGAACACATTTTTTTGCAGGAAAAGTAACCTTAAAGTCCCTTCTGCATGCTGGTTAATGCTAACCAGCTAACCATGTCAGTTATCCTGCTCATTGCCTTAATACTCAAAATGCAGACGAAGATTTTTTTTTTTTGTCAATCCATCGATTTTCTTCTATACAAGTTAACGAATGGTTGGATGGATTTTTTTGTTTCGGTGTTGAGCAGAAAAGAGCCCCACAGTTTCATTATGTATTACTGAAGAATTGTGTGCTTCATTTTCACACCAAGTTGGCACCATTTATTTGTTTTACATGATCCTGTTGCACTTAAATAACTGTTGGTGTTAAGTTTGTGTCAAGATAGGTGTTGTTAACCTAAAATGCAGTGTAGAAATAAGGAATATGAATAGAACATGTTTTGATAGTTCACGTTTGACTATAAGAAAATACTGTAATTAAAATTAGATTGATAATGGTCCTGAGCTGAAGAGCCCTGCAGATGTATTATTTAGTAGTGACATTATGTTCTGTTAATTTTAACACCAGCATTAAAGTGTCAGAGTGACACACTTCACTGTGGTGTGTTCATGACATCATTCCACACGGTGGACACCAAGGATCCAGATAACATATTCCAGCAGAAAGACACAACTCCTCACATACATTAAAGTTATATCCTGGGATGGTTGAAGATGTAATCACTGACAGAGTTCTGTCTGTTCCAGTACTTCCATTTTCATATTCCCTTTGTCTCGGTTTGAGGGGTTGGTGTCACACACCAAACCCTCATACGTGTTATAACCTGTTGCACGACCTGTTTCAGCTTTGAGATCTTGAGGTCCCATGGAGGGCCCCGTACAGCATCTCGTCTTTATAAATGATTCTTCAGATATTACTGTAACGACTCGGCAGTCTCATTAACCATCTCCACCAGTAGGGGGCACTAATCACTCACATTAAAAGAAGACATGCATCATTAACTGACACAACAAAAAAATAGAACCAAGAGACTGCAACATCCCGCGACTCACCCTGACCTACTTTCAGCATAGGTCAGGGTACTCTAGTCTGCATAGACTAGTGCATATCGAGAAGGCCAGTGTGAGTAAGACCATAGATCAAAGCTAGTGCATAGGTAGATCAAAGCACTACCTTTGATCTACGGTCTTACATTGGCCTTGTCTTTCTATCTTATCTGGTAATGTGCTTTTTGTTTCTCTCTATCTGCAATGGGTGTGAAGATATTTGGTGGACAAACAAACAAACGAACACACGAACACTGACAATTACAATACATCACCACTGTTAATAATCAATTTACTATCATGATGAGGAAAGTGAACATACCATGTCTTCCTAAGAGGCTTTGACCAAAGCGTTAGCTGGGGAAATTGAAAACATGCCTCAGCTGTGTTCTAACTTCAATGTATATAAATTACTCTCTCTGTGTTCTTCCCCCCGTTGCATTTAATCATGGCTACTAAAAACAATGAGCGTGTATAGTATTTCATGGAGTTCACAATCTGACAGTAACCTTGCAGTTGCTGATGTTAATAATAAGCATGGCTTTCAGAGCTAAGCAGCTTACAGATGTTTACCCAGAGCCTAAATCACAGGGGAGAATGTGGAATATGCTGAAAATCTGCAGCAAGAATGACTGAAGTGACTTCGGTCTGTTGAATCTGAGCATATTTTCGAACTATCAACTGTTAACTAACTATCAAAATATATTTTAATCATAGTTGACAAGAGGAAAAAAAGTATAGACATATAATAAATGTTGCTTCATGTATTCAGCAAAGGCCCTGATTAGGTTTACTGGAAAACACAAGTTTTATGATGTCAGTAAACCCGTTACGTTTTATTTACATTGCTGTCTTTCCTGTAACTCGTCACGATCCCTGGTGTCACCTCAACCTTAGAATGCCCCCTTTGTGGAGGGAGGGTTGAGCATTGTCATCCATGGGAGACAGACGCCAGCATGCTGTGTGGGAGACAGCTTGAAAGAGCGCCAGCGTAAACACTCCCAGACCACATGTTCTCCCAGGGCAGAGAAGGCTGGCCTCTCTCCAGGCACATCTGCACACGATCCCTCACTTTTTTAGCAAGCTAGCCAAGGATACAGAGTAGGGCAGAGGAGGGCGGGAAGAAGAAGGAGAGAACAGTTCCCAGACAGAGGGAACCTGTTTTCTCTGTGATGATGGTGTCAGCAAAGACGTCTGAGAGAAGCAATGTGAAGCAGCATGAAAGGGGAGGATCAGAAATGTCCACTCCCTGTATGTAGAAAGCATTGAAATTCTGTATGAGAAGGCTGACCGCCATCTTTTCCATCATACATCTGTATCACAGCACTAGATTAAAGTGCCACGACATGCTTGGTTACATTCATTACCCGACTCACCCACATCCTTGAGAAGATGACTCGCTGTATTATTCAAGATCCCCACTCTAAAAAAGCTCTGCATGTGTAGCTGCAGTGCATGCACTAATAAAACCAGCCCTGTGATTTTTCAACAAATGTTTCTCACTCATTATTTTGCAAAATAAGAAAAATAAGCTCATGAAAGTGCCTGAATATAAATCTACATCTGCTGCCATCTGTCTTCAATATTTTCCTTAACAACTTTTCTTGCTTGCGAGTTTTGAGTTTGCCAGCTTAGAATTCCGTTCACCATGTTTTCACAAAGAGGTAATTACTGAGAAAGCTATGCTGACAACACCTGAGGAATGTGAAGCATGCACCGGCAGCCCGCCACTCACCCCCAACTCACTTCTTCCACATCTGTAGCGCTCCCCCAAGCAACCTAACAACAAGGATTCCAGTCCAACACAAAGTACAAGATAACATTTTTATAGGATTTATTGACGTGCAGATGTTATTTTATGTAATAGTTCTGCCAGGAAGGACACATATATTCTAGATAAAACTAGATTACAATCATGATCAACAAAATAGTATTGCGGGACATGGTTACAATCACATCAGGTTTTGGGTTTTTTTTTATCTGAAACCCACAAACCCAACTATTACGGTTACTGGGGAGTTCACAGTGTTTGCAGGCTGGCTTTAGCATTCTGCTGACTGAGTCACTCCTAAACTGTCCTTGAGCTCTGCTGAACTCAGAGCCCATCTGGTTGAACACTTGCACACACATAACAAAACACTGCATAGATTTAAAACTGGGGGAGTGAACAACTTTGGGTGAACCAATCACAGCCTGCAAAACAGTTCACTTGTAAAAGCATCAAAATCAGGCTGGAGAGAAAGATGGTGATATAGAATATTATTCTCATGTGAATTAAAATAATGGCTATTGTGAGAATGCATGTGAAAAAGAAAGAAAGATCTTACATTCATCTGAGCCTCTCCTGTCTGTCTGACTAGACTGTCATGATGAAATCCGGATGAAATCCCTTGTGCATCTAGATCAACATAATATGGGGGTGCGCTCTGTCTTCCTGTAATGCAGTTTTGCATCTGTAGTAGTTTTACGCAAATATCATTGCTGTAAAAAGATAATTGTTAGTAAGTGCATATGTTTTGTCCACACTTGAGGTTTAATCAGTGTGGGTATGTAATAAAAGGCAAAGGGTCAAGGGATTCAGTTGCCAGGCAACTTCTGTACATATACACCCTTTTTTAAACACTGATACGGTGACAGAAAGACAGAAAATAAGGTTTGACTTCAACATTAAACCAATTTATTAAGAGGTGTTCAGCTCTGTTAAAAAGACACTCTAGCTGAAGTTTAGTCATACCCTCAAGTGCTAACAAGCATTATGGTTTGGAAACGGTAATTAAGAAGTCAGTAGAGACATTAGTGAAATTTGAGCTCCAGTATCAAAGGCACATAAAATACCAAAATTAACAATTCTGGATCACTAGAACCAGGATATTACCTGGATCCAGATCATTATGTTATTGGTAATTACAATACAATACGCATAATCTCTAGGTAGACAATTTGAACATCATCTCCTGATTTGTTAATATTTTCTTCATCTGTTATCACAGTTAGTTTTAGGCATAGGAGGAAGCACTGTCACCTAAAACAGGAATATTCTGGGTTCAAATCCACCTGTGTGCATGTTCCCCCTATGTCTGCATGTTCCTTCTGTCTACTCCAGCTTCCTCCTCCAGGCGAATAATGTGCAGTACAACTGAATCTGTGACTTTGAATTGTCTGGAGGTGTGAATGTGAGAGTGAATAATTCTTTACCTTTTTACATTACTCTGTGATGAACTGGTGACTGGTTCAGGGTATTTGCCACTCACAACCAAAGTCAGCTGGAATTGGCTGCAGCCCCTTCGTGACACCACACCAGATAAATGGCTACAGAAATGGATCATTGAACTTCCCCGTGGCTAATGCTTAGCCAGCCATAAGGAGTTGCTAATTATGGATCAATGTAATGTGTGCAGTGTACCACAATGGTGTAAATGCTGTTTCAAAGCTTTTCCATCCAGAGAACCACATACATACATCTGTGAGACTCTCAGATGAAAGGGTCAAATCCAAAAACCAGATCATCAGTTTAACATTTTTTAAAACAATTTTAGCTGCCTTGTTTCACCTTTAAAACACAAATACAGAGATGATCCGGGGGAGACATAAAGGATACAACAAAATATATTGTGGTAATTATTATCATGTTAGTATGAGGTTATGTTGGGGGCCAGTTACTTTGGATGCCTGCCCATACACATGTACACAACCATCTTAAGTATAAATGGCCCTAATGACAAAAGCTGAGAATCAATGGAGTGATTATCTTTCGTGGCAGATTTAATAAAGACTAATCTCAAAAAATCAGGTAATATTCCATAATCTTACTGTGGAGAAAGTAGAATTACCTTATGAATTTCCATGTGTATTAAATATACCAGGAACACAATGGTCACATATTTTATCAGCTGATTCAGCACTTGATGCAGGACTGGCTTTTGAAAACGACTAAGGACAAGTTTCTATGCCGCCATAAAACAAAATAACGACTAGAAAAATAATACCCCACACACAGACAAAAGCACTTTTATATACAGTACAGTATTTTCTTTCAGTTTTGGAAATTGAAAGTGGCTATTCCTTTTCACTACTGGTACATTATTGCCCCTTGACCTGAATCTTATCCAGCCTGAGTCTAAAACCAGCTGCTAAAAAAATTCACTGCAAGGCTGGGAAGGGTAAGAAGGCCGTCATCCACTGTTTCAAGATGACAATTTCCACACTTGACTCAGCTGGAAACCGCTTTTTTTCACTGAATCCTAAACCCAATGAGTCTTGATTAGACCCAGTTTACCAAAGGGATCTGCCCCACCCTTCAACTGCTGCACTGTAACAGCTGTGGTTATTAACGTAGAATGTGTCCTCAAATATGAAGCTCCATCATGAGCATTAGTCCATCCATCCATCCATCATCAACCGCTTATCCAGGGCTGGGTTGCGGGGGCAACAGTCTCAGAAGGGATGCCCATACTTTCCTCTCCCCAGACACCTCCTCCAGCTCCTCCGGGGGGAGCCCGAGGCATTCCCAGGCCAGTTCCCCCTCCAGCGTATAATAGGTCTTCCTCGAGGTCTCCTCCTGGTAGAACATGCCCGGAACACCTCCCCAGGGAGGCGTCCAGGAGGCATCCGGAACAGATGCCCGAGCCACCTCAGCTGGCTCTGCTCGAGGTGGAGGAGCAGCGGCTCTACTCCGAGCTCCTCCCTGGTGACTGAGCTCCTCACCCTATCTTTAAGGGTGCGCCCAGCCACTCTAAGGAGGAAACTCACTTCAGCCGCTTGTCCTTTTGGTCATGACCCAAAGCTCATGACCATAGGTGAGAGGAACGTAGATTGACCGGTAAACCAAGAGCTTCGTCTTACAACTCAGCTCCTGCTTCACCACAACGGACCTATACAGTGACTGCATCACTGCAGAAGCTGCACTGATCCGTCTGTCAATCTCACGTTCCGTCCTTCCCTCACTCATGAACAAGACCCCAAGATACTTAAACTCCTCCACTTGGGGCAAGGACTCTCCACCAACCTGAAGAGGGCACACCACCCTTTTCCGGTCGAGAACCATGGCCTCGGATTAGAGGTGCTGATCCTCATCCCACTCACGTCACACTCGGCTGCAAACCGTCCCAGTGCACGCTGAAGGTCCAGGTTTGATGAGGCCAACAGGACAACATCGTCTGCAAAAAGCAGAGATGAAATCCTTTGGTCCCCAATCCGGACTCCCTCCGGACCCTGGCTGCGCCTAAAAATTCTGTCTTTAAAGATTATGAACAGAACCGGTGAGAGAGGGCAGCCCTGCCGGAGTCCAACATGCACCTGGAACAGGTCTGACTTACTGCCGGCAATGCGAACCAAGCTCTGGCTTCGGTCATACAGGGACCGGACAGCCCTCAGCAAAGGGCCCTGGACCCCATACTCCCGAAGCACTCCCCACAAGATACCACGAGGGACACGATCGAATGCCTTCTCCAGGTCCACAAACAACATGTGGACTGATTGGGCAAACTCCCATGAACCCTCGAGCACTCGATGGAGAGTGTAGAGCTGGTCCAGTGTTCCATGACCAGGACAAAAACCACATTGTTCCTCCTGAATCCGCGGTTCGACTATCGGTCTAATCCTCCTCTCCAGTATCCTGGAATAGACTTTCCCCGGGAGGCTGAGGAGTGTGATCCCCCTATAGTGGGAACACACCCTCTGGTCCCCCTTTTTGAAAAGAGGGACCACTGCCCCGGTCTGCCAATCCAGAGATACTGTCCCTGACTGCCATGCGATGCTACAGAGACGTGTCAACCATGACAGTCCCTGCACATCCAGAGACTTGAGGTACTCAGGGCGAATCTCATCCACTCCCGGTGCTTTGCCACCAAGGAGTTTGGCAACCACCTCGGTGACGTCAGCTTGGGTGATGGACAAGTCTACCTCTAAGACCTCAGCCTCTGCTTCCTCTGTGTAAGACATGGCAGCGGGATTGCGGAGATTCTCGAAGTATTCTTTCCACTGACCGACAATATCCTCAGTCGAGGTCAGCAACTCTCCGCCTCTACTGTAAACAGTGTTGGCTGTGCACCGCTTTCCCCTCCTGAGGCGCCAAATGCTTTGCCAGAATTTCTTCGAGGCTGACCAATAGTCTTCCTCCATGGCCTCTCCGAACTCCTCCCAGACCCAAGTTTTTGCCTCCGCGACTACTCGAGCCGCAGTACGCCTGGCCTGCCTGTACCTGTCAGCTGCCTCCGGAGTCCTACAATTCAACAAGACTTGATAGGACTCCTTCTTCAGCTTGACAGCATCCCTTACTTTCAGTGTCCACCACCGGGTTCGGGGGTTACCGCCGCGACAGACACCAGAGACCTTGAGACCACAGCTCCGAGCAGCCGCTTCGGCAATGGAGGCAGAGAACATGGTCCACTCTGACTCAATGTCCCCAGCCTCCTGCTGGATCTGGGAGAAGCTCTCCCGGAGGTGGGAGTTGAAGACCTCACTGACAGAGGGTTCTGCCAGACGTTCCCAGCAGACTCTCGAAAAATGTTTGGGCCTGCCGAGTCTGTCCAGCCTTCTGCTTGGCCAGCGGATCCAACTCACCATCAGGTGGTGATCAGTTGACAGCTCTGCCCCTCTCTTCACCCGAGTGTCCAACACATGTGGTCGGAGGTCTGATGATACAACAACGAAGTCAATCATCGACCTCCGGCCTAGGGTGTCCTGGTGCCATTTGCATTTATGGACATCCCTGTGGCTGAACAAGGTGTTCGTTATGGACAAACTACGACTAGCACAGAAGTCCAATAACAGAACACCACTCGTGTTCAGATTGGGGAAGCCGTTCATCCCAATCACCCCTTTCCAGGTCTCACTGTCATTGCCCACGTGAGCGTTGAAGTCCCCAAGAAGAGAGTCCCCAGTCGGAGCACTATTCAGTACTCCCCCCAGGAACTCCAAGAAGACCTGGTTTTCCGCACTGCGATTTGGCTCGTAGGCCAAAACGACAGTGAGACACCTGTCTCCAACCCGAAGGTGCAGGGACGCGACCCTCTCATTCACCGGGGTGAACTCCAACATATGACAGCTGAGCTGTGGGGCCACAAGCAAGCCCTCGCCAGCCCGCCGCCTCTCACCTTGGACAACACTAGAAAAATGGTGAGTCCAGCTCCTCTCAAGGGTTTGGGTTCCAGAGCCCAAGCTGTGGGTGGAGGTGAGCCCGACTATATCTAGTCGGTACCTCTCAACCTCCCTCACAAGCTCTGACTCCTTTCCCCCCAGCGAGGTGACATTCCATGTCCCTAGAGCTAGACTCTTTGTCTGGGGATTGGGTCGTCGAGCCCCATGCTGACGACTGCCACCCAATCCACACTGCACCCGTCCCCTACGGTTTCCTCGGCGGGTGGTGAATCCACCAGAAGTTGGGCCCATGTCGTCCTTTCGGGCCGAGCCCGGCCGGGCCCCGTGGGCAGAGGTCCGGCCACCAGGCGGTTGCATACAAGCCCCAACCTCGGGCCTGGCTCCAGGGTGGGGCCCCAGATGCGCCATACCGGTCAACGTCATGGTCCTTGATTTTGTACTCATCATAGGGGTTTTTGTGCTGCTCTTCGTCTGGCCCGTCACCCAGGACCCATTTGCCAAGGAAGACCCTAGCAGGAGCATAACGCCCCTGGCAGCATAGCTCCTGGGATCATTCGGGTACTCAAACTCCCCCACCACGATAACATGGCAGCTCTCGGAGGAGTGAGCGTTACTGCTGCCTGTTATTAGCTATGTTGCCATCTAATTAAGTATTTCTGCTTACACAGACTCATTATAAGCACACATTTAAGATTCTTCGCCTCTTGCTGGATGGTTAGCTGTAAATTTGTATCTACAGCAAACAGGATGGGTCTAGTTCACTCATTTATTCACAACTCAAGATAAGTAGCTAACAAGAAAAAAATTAAGGTTTGTTGTAATCAGACCAGACTATTAACAGCAAACTATTAGTGCAGTTACACTGATGGATGAACAAAAATGCTTAGCTCCAAGTACATAAAAGCTACATAAAAGTCAGTGCCTTTTCAAAAGTGACTTTTGGATAGAAGTGTGGGGGATGCAGGGAACACATTTGGGAATCCATCATGCTGCCCATCAAAAATCAACAGTAAAAGGTCATGACGTGTCTGCACAAACTGATACTGAAATTCAAGTTCCCTTTGTTAATTACCATTAATTGAGTGTGATTGTTTTAATCTTGTTTTAATCAAGAAATGAATGAATTAAAAATACGAAATGAATTAAAAATATTCCATTTAAATAACCCGTACTAAAACAGTGGGTCTTGGTTCGGGGGCCCCACAACGCGTTGGTTTTAGCAGCGGCCCTGCGTCGCGCGGTACTTTGATTACTTGTTACGCTTTTATTTACATATCTGGAGAAATCCCCTCTATATCAGCAGATTGGAGCAAACCATTACGGGTTTGAAAAGCAGGCTTGTTGGGCATGCGATAAAATCAGGTAAAAAAAAAAAAAGCGACGAGCACCCAGCCGGTGCGCGCTGGAGCAACGTCACGGCCGCGGAAAGAGCGACTCCAATCAGTCCCGCTGCGTGAGGCTGAGTCTCCCCGGCTGACGTCAGCTGACTGCCTCGGCTCTCCTCTCTCCGCTTCTCGGACACGGCGCTGTGGAAAAAATGCTGCTCTCTGTGCCGCCAAGGACAGGAATCAACCCATACAGCGGCTACGCCGGTAAAAACAGCAGGAAGGTAAGGAACTACACCCCGAGAACACTTCTGTCCTCTGTTGGAGAACCACTGACTAATTTCCTCGAAGCGGCGTTTGTTCGAGGCTCTTCATTAAAAAGCTGCTCGGCTGTTTAAGCTGCAGTGTCCTTGAAAAGTGGCTCACCGGCGACGTTTAAACTCTCTTCTTGGCTGTTATAACGTTTGCCTTGGGCTTTTTTTTCGTGTTGTTGTCAGACAGTTTCAAACTAAGGGGCCCGTGGGGCAACATGGACATGACTACCGCGGATCGCTTTCGCTTCTTTCCGCCGCTGCGGCCGCCGTCCTCTTCCTCTCCCCCGGCCCGATGAGCGGACGGAGCCGCTCAGAAGTGAACCGGAGATGCTCGAGCGGCTCGAATGGGGCCAGCATGGTTCGAGTTATGTATGAATTCATGATGGATCTTTGAGCTGGGTCTTCTTCTCGGGTAATGCTTTCACTGAATTAACCTGAAGTTTGTAAAGTTTTTTTTTTTTTTTTCCTCTTTTACGCGGAGCGATTTGCCCCACCCCTTCTGCCCCACCGATACGACGGAGGGTTTGCGTGACATAAAAGAGGAAAGGTGGAGAACCCGGGAGATTAATTGGGAGTTGAAGTGCGTGGATGTGGCTGCATGTGCACGTTTATTCTGGAAAATATGTTTGATTATTGATTACATTGTTAGATTGCTAATTTTGTGATGATTGCATTGTGGCGAATACAAAAAAACATGTAGAATCAATTAATAAGTAATGGTCTTGATGAGGTAAACTATCAATATTCTTTTTTTTATTCTTGGGGTTAATATTTTACTTTACATGCCAAAATGTGTCTAAAAATGTTGTGGCACTAGAAATCTGCTGATGCCTGACTCTCTACGTTTCTTGAATAATGCTGGAGGAAAGCTGAAATCAAATACCTTCCTCCTCCTCCTGTGTTATTCCCTTCCCTGCCTCACAGCTGGCAGGAATACAGATTGCTCAGATTAATGACCTGGAATTCCTGGAATCCTGGATACAGACAATGTGCTCATTTCAACAGGGGCTCTGCAAACTCCAACTCTTTCCTTCAGGGAGGATGTGCACACACTTTTTTTTTTTTTTTTGCACATTTTTCATTGTTAGTGCGCCAAAGTCACACAGAGAGAAGACTTGTAAATCCAGTGTCAAGTGGTAACCCCTGGTTTGTGTCTTTTTACTACGGGAAAAGGGGCGGAGAAAAAATAGGATTAAGAGATCCCCCCCCCCCCTTCCCCTGCTTTCGATTAACTCTTTTTCTTTCTCCCTTGTGTGTTTCTCATACCTTGATTTCTTGCCTGTCAGTGGTTCAGTTCACATGGAGACCAGAGCCTTAATATCTCTCCTTACTAATGAATTCCTTGTCTCAGTAAGTTACTTTTTCTCTCCTGGGTCTTCTCTACCTGCTGGATTATCGTAAAGCATCCGTTAAGATTTTTTTGATGTTTTTCCAAATGATTGGATTGAGTCCAAAGACAGACAGCTAAGAGAAGTCTCACCTTTTAGCCACGGAACATTGAGGATTTTCATCACTTTCATCATTTGGCTCTTCCCACATTGCAGTATTTTCTTTCTTTCTTTCTTTTTTGACCACCGTTGCTGAAAAATAATATAAGGAATTTGTTTCTGTCGCACCATGATCCCCTCCTTGGTGCCTTTTAAAGATTCTTTTGCCAGTCAGGTAGGACTCCACCTTTTTATGAGTTTTCTCTTTCCATCAATACTGTATGCCCTGTCATGTATTCTTTAACATATACTTGTTACAGAGCATGAAGGATTCTTTTTGTCTTGTGCATTATTGAAATACTAATGCTTGGATTTTGGCTGTAGTTCAGGAGGTAAAGCAGTTGTCCACTTAAAAGACTTTGGACAATTCAATCCCTATCTCCTACATCTAGATGGCTAAGGTTCTTTAGTAAGATATTGAACCCCGTTTTGCTTCATGGGTGCTGTTAGGGCTGTCCACAGCGCCTCAGGAATGTGTCACACGCAGGGAAAGTTTCCCCGTGGAGACATGGTAAAGCAAAGCAGCAGCGCTCGGATGTCACAGTCCCGCATTTATTGAGTGACGCTTTTAAAAATGTAATCATTTATTCCACACAAGACCTACCAGCAAACGCTATGTTTCTAATACGGTTATTTAATTGAAGAAATAATGAGATGGCCTCATTATGAAGAAGATTGTGTAAGCTTGTGTCGTCCTCATTGTTGGTCAAACAAAAAGGTTTGCTCTGTCAGAAATGTGGCGTCTCAAATCGTATACAGTCAGATGTGTGTGTTGTCGCTGTGTGTGTCGTTAAAGGCACACTTCCTGCTTCGCTTGGCACTGGATGAAAAGTCCTTCAGTCACCTGTGCTCCCTACAGGCATCATCTCTGCTCCCTCCATCTGTAATCACCTCATCAGCTTTCAGCTACTGATTAGAACACACTCCTTTCTCTGTGCCATGTTGCTGGCCGCTCACTGCGGCTACACAATAATACTACGTGATGATAAAGCAACAACAAGGATACGTCTAACTAGAGTGTAATAGTAATGTTAGTATTTATAGTAATTAAACTTGAATTAACTATTCTGAAAAATTTGTATACATACATTGTAAAAAAAAATGCACTGCATGTATTGTTGTTGCATAATCCCATCTTTTTCAGAGGATTAAAAGTATGTTCAGGATGTACACGTAAGGAACATTTATCAGTAAAAAGATATGTGGATGTTGTTGATCAAAAAGTAAAAAAAGCAGGAAGGAAATCAGTAACATGAAGGTCAAGGACTGAGCAAGGACGAACGGAGGATACGCACCATTATAAGATGAAAAAAAAAAAAAGAACTGTGGATCTCAGTCCTGGCACGCTTAAGACTCCTGTCATCCTCCCCGACCCTCCCTTTAACTTTCGTTGCGTATTTGCCAGCGTTTGAAGCAGAACACGAGGCTCTACCTTACATCGGTTGCAAAACACCTGGAGCCGGAGCTGGGGCAGATGGGAAGTAGATGTGGATCTGATTCACTGCCTTCCTTTTCTCACAAGGAGCCTAGCAGAGCGGCCTTAATGAGACACTACCTTCTGACTCCAGAGCACATGAGAGGGATTAGCACTTTCCGCTAACAAGCTCAGATCCCAATTAGACAGGCCTCAGTAGCTAGGCTCAGGCTTCAACTCGGTCTCCCGTCAGATCCTATCTCCCCAGGCCTCTGCAGGTGCATCTCTCCTGTGTGGGCCGCCTGCAGCGAGGGCGAGGGAGAGAAACCGTGATTGTGGAAAAACAAACACTCTACAATTGATGGCAGAGAAGAGAGAGTGATTGGTGAAGAAGACGAAGATAAATGTGATTCACTGTGATTCTTCTCAGGTTGATCCTTTTTAGAAACAGTTATGGAAACATGGAGTTGCTGGGTAGGGTGAATGTATGGATTTTGTTTTATTACACACACCAGTGCACAAGTTTTTATCAGAGGACAAATTGTCTTGTATTTTTGAGTATTCCATTCAAGTTCCACTCAAGCATCTTTAATAAAAAAATGTTAATGTTCCTAGCTGTCCTTACTGTAGATATTTAGCTTTGAGTCTGATGATGTCATCAGCTGGTGATGAACAGGCAACACAATAAGGAGACTCGCATCAAATATATAGGTTTCACAAACTCTCAAAACACAAGTTTCACTTTGACTCAGGCTTCCTTTAACTTGACCACAAACCCATGTTAAAAGTTTTGTGGATCCAATGTCTGAGCGATGGTTTGAGTTTCATTAGTGTACCGGTAATCGCCTCCAAATGAAATTAATTTGATGTTGCAGTTGAAGAACTTTGTCAACCAGACATGACAGCGTTATATTGTTGCAGTGATGAAGTGTTCAAATGAAGCTTTTACCATTGTTGTTTATTGATCTACCTAGTTAAACTAACCCCTCGTCTTCTTCCATTGGCTGACACATTAAAACAATCAACGCAAAGTAACAAAAGCATCATCGTTTCCAACTGAATGTAGATTTACCCCACTTTCTCCTTCACTAGTGATCCGGAGCTTGTTGAAATTCTAAGCTGACCGACATTTTGACATTTGGCCAATGAAATAATGCTTAAGAAAAACTTTCTCAACTGATTGGTTGTGGTTTGTATGTGCGCACATGATTGGTTTATTTTTCTTCCTTCCTACCCAAGAAGATTGGACTGCTGTGAGTGTTTAATTTTTTTTTCTGCCAATTTTTGACATGTTCCTTATGTTAAGTCAGTCAGAGAAGAGCTGGATTTCTGAATTTGTTACAATGCAGACTTTAGACTTCACAATTTAAGAGTATGTAACAACTACTGATGCTAGTTAAATATGTTCAAATCAAACTTTTTATGTTACATCAACATGTTAAGAACTTGGCTTTAAATTTGAAATCTTTGAAGCATGTGAGATGTGGTGTTCCCTCATAGTTGGTGCGTCTGGTATCTGGATCAGTCATGTTCTGCAGCTGCTTGGAACAGACACACAACAGAGAAACAGAACAGTCAAAATTAGCTTGATACTAGCAGCCCTTTCACAAATCCCTCTCTATTAATAAGCTTTCACCCCAATGCTGACCTTGTGGTGTCCAACAAGCCATCCCATTGTTCCCTGGGGCCCGGCCTGCCGACCCTAGCTAATCAAACAGTTCCTCCTCCTGCACTGAGAAGAAGTCAGCACTATAGCTGACATTTGAGTTCAGTGGTAGTTTGATTTAGTTTGCTGCGGACCTTGATGCTTTTTGTTACGAGATTTTAAAAAATATAAGCATTGAAATCAGCATTACATCAGTTTGTGTATACATACATCTGCACATGAATTTAAGATTCTTTCATTCCCTTCAATGAATATTTATGAAGATAAATAGCATAAATAACATGACAATTGCATTGAAGTGAGTAAAGTCACTGCATTCTGATGCTTTCATGGTTTGATTGTGGTTTGTGGTAAAGAATAATACATAGAATGAGTAATGTTTAGTTTTAGATCTCATAATAGTTACTGTAATATGAAAGACATATAGCAGGTATATATATATATATATATATATATATATATATATATATATATATATATATATAATATATATATAAAATATGAGAGAGAGGGAGAGAGAGATATACACAGTGGTACCTCTACTTACGAAATTAATTTGTTCCGGAAGAAACTACATAAGTAGAAAATTTCATAAGTAGACGCGTTTTCCATGCAAATGCCCTAATCCATTCCAAGCCCCCAAAAATTCAAACATAAATATTTTACAAAGCATAAAAATGCATCGAAACATGTAACAAATACATGTTACGATTAGATTATTACACAATAAATGAGAGTTGTGCATAATGTAAAAAACAAAGAATAAAGAGTAATAATGGTGGTTATTTACTTTTTAACTGCTGTCCTCATTGTTTTTTGCCCTCATTGGTTCATGCGCTCCTGATGCCGAAAAACAGAGTGAATTCCAGTCCTCCTTTTGAACTTCTCCAACCACCCACGAAATGCCTTAAACTCCTTAAACTTCCTTTTGTTTTAATAATGTGGCGATTGTAGATGCATTACAGCCATATTCTTTGGTGAGATCAACCAAACGCATCCCTTTTTCATGCTTTTCTATTGTCTCTTGCTTTGTTTGTATGGACAAAATAACTCTTTTCTTCATCTTTTGTTTTCCTCTTTACTCCGTCACTTTCTTGGGGTCCATAGCGAATACTCAAGAAGTTAATATATTTGCGCGAAACTATCAGAGCACGTCATGGGTCGAGGGCCGAATGACGACGACCCTGCATAAACACCGATCTAGCTCCACACAGAGGACCCTCTTAGCCAATGGGATGCCAGGAAGATACTAGGTAATAGCCAATGGCAGAGCAAATATGAGAATGTTGCGTTCGGGAACCTACGGGAGCTGCGAGTATCAGCCCGTACTGTATTTTTACCTTTCGTAAGTCAAAATTTCTTTCGTAACTAGAGGTAATATTTTCCTGCTGAGAAGTTTCGTAAGTAGAAAATTTCCTAAGTAGAGACATTCGTAAGTAGAGGTCCCACTGTAAATATATATTACTGTAAGTAGACTGAATTTCATGACAGCCATGGTGATTTGAGCATCATCACTGATAGATAAACTAACACTGTGGTGAAACTGATTAATTGTCCTGGAATTGGATGTAAAATATGTTTACAGATAACAGCTTTAACTTAACAGAGTGAGATCAGTATGTCTACAGAATATTTTCTTGCAGATGAGACTGAGATGAGAAAAACCTGCAGTCGATTCTCTGATGACATTGAGACAGGGTGTATTAATGTCTCAGTGAATGAGTCACCAGCCAAACAGTGAAGAGCTTCAGTCTGACGTGATTACATTCTGGGTCATACTATATATTCCAGAATATTGTCAGCCACCCATTTTGACTGTGATTGGTGTTGGACCGCCATTCATTTATCTCCTGGCTGGGGAGAGTGAATTGTTTTGTGTTATTGCTGCCCCCTTGTAGAACAGTTTGATTTATTTTCACAGTAAATACTAAATGTCAGTAGAGCCTTGTAGATAGTTACTTTGAACCTGCTCCACGTTGACTCCACATCACTTACAAAGATACTTTCTGGAAGACTTTTTTTTAAATTTATGTGTACTCTGTTTATGATCCATCTTTCAACATTTCACATAATTGTTTCTCAGTTTTCTCCGTGTATGCTTGTATTGCACGTGACTATTTGTATTTTATATGCAGTTTACCTTTTAAAAATCAGAGATTCTTTATTTCACACAGCTTCTTTGGGTTTACCAGTCATTGTTTTCAAGGTATTAATTTACCTTTTCCTCATCAGCCTGTAGTTTGAGTTGGCTAGTTAGTACACCGATAAATCGTTGTTACTTAAATCCAGTGAACAAATTTGCCGATGTACACCCATAATTAAAATTCTTGACTACGTCTGTGCTTTGTGTTTTGATTGCTCCATTCCCTCTGTTCGCAGCAGACGTATGTGTCCCCGTCCAACCATCAGATGACTCCCCCAAGCCCCAACAACAACAACAGCAACAACAGCAGCTACTCCACCACCAACTCCATCAGCAATGGCAGCAGTGGAGGAGAGCAGCTGAGCAAAACCAACCTGTACATCCGTGGCCTCCACCCAGGAACCACAGACCAGGATCTGGTCAAACTATGTCAGCCGTAAGTCATTCAAATAAACAGTTTCCCTAACCTCTACATGCGCACCCAATAAATCTCTTTCTGGCCGCCTGCTTCAACCATAAAACAGATTATAGTTTCAGAGGAGATTAAGATGGAACAGAGAGACAAATGGATGGATGGGCAAAGGCTCGCTGGTTGAATGCATCATGGGTTGCAGGACTACACACAGTGCATGCATGACTTCTTTCCACTTGAGACACACATGCATGCCAAAGCATACCTTAACCGGCTATTCAAAAGAGAAAACTACATTTTATTCCCGAAGTTTTCAAGGCCTATCATTTTGCGGCTTTGTGGAAAACCCAATAATCATCTGGACGACGAACGAAGACCTTTCAGTTTTACTTAGCTAAGCACAGACTTTCCGACAACTAGGTGCAAAAATGTTCGGTCTGCCGTCTGTCACATTAATCCTTTTTTATATCTCAACTTTGTCCTTGTTTGGCTTTTTAGCTAATTTCTCCTCTGTGCTTGAGTCTCGTAAAATGAGCAGCAAACAGTTTCATGACAAGACTGCCATCCCAATTCAAAGTCAAATTCTGTCCTAAAAATGCCACAAAATGTTGCTTTTAGTGAGTGTGAGTCTTTAAAAGCTCCATTGTGGGGCAGAATGTAGCTGGAGATCAAACAACAACAGCATCATCCAATGCGTCTGATGTGTTTGTTGGGTCTTTGGTGGAAAACATCAATAAATGTGAGGCAGAAATGAATGATCTGGGTTCATTTAATTGAGTTCTGGGGCCTGGTGATGAGGACCAGAAGAGCAGAGCAGAGGAGTGAGAGAAAACAAGGAGACTGAAAGGAGAGGGAGGGAGAGGGCTGCTATTTTACAGCTGTCTGGAAGATATGGCTCACATGAGGCTGCCCAACCCAACAGGAAATGGCGAGACCGGGGGAAAGGGAAAGACAAACAAGGGCAATGGTAGTGGGGCGAGGGGGGGTGTAAAGAGGGTGGATGGAGAGAATCAGCAGAGGAGGAATGGAGCTCAAAGTTCAGGTGGTGTCCTGTAGGGGTTGTTCACTTGTTTCTACCATTACCAAGCAGATAAACTCCCTAAATGAAAATAGCCTTTTAGGGTCGCCCATTCAGCCCAAAACTGGTATGGTTTCCATTAATGATTAGTCAGGGAAATGCTTGCAGATTGTGATGTAACACAGCAGGAAAGACAAGTTGAGATCTAATTTGTCTTGCATAACTCATGTTTGAACAGCAAATGTGTGCATTGTATCAGGCCACAATACTCCCACAGCTCCCCTCCCCCACGCCCACAGTTGTATGCATGCCCTGAGATGTACCGAGTTAGTAGTGAGGGATGAGAGGAGGGGATGGGGGGGGTTGGTTCTCCTTCCCCAGCCCCTGCAGTCGTCTCTCTGGGTGCCTCGCCGCCACTCTGGTTCTCAGCCGTCTCGTCTCTGGTGGTCGACCATGGATGGACGCTGGACCGGACGACGTTGTCTCACACATGGCTGAGTCTCCAGCCCTCTCGCCTCGCTTGGCATCCATGGAGTCTGAGTTCCTGAGTGCAATTAAGTGAACGGGCATCTCAACTGTGGAAGAAGCCGAGTGCATCAGCACAGCTCACAGCAAAAATGTTCGTCATAATTTGAAGTCCTAGACGAGTGGGATTGTTGTGTTGCCAAAGTAGAAGAGGACTGTTTGCATATCTCTCCAGTCCAGTTGGTGGTTTCTATTGGCTTTGAATCTGATATGCATCATGAAATACTAAAGTATATGTGATGTCAAATACATAATACGACAGACTTTAAGTTATCTGATAATGGATGTAGAGAATTTGGATAATTATATTGCAAAGTCTGTCTGGCGACTTGAATGACTGAAAAAAGTACTTTTACTTTCATGTCTTGAAGCGTTTTATGTGCAACATAAGCACAAAAGAGACCTAAGAGTTAAGTGAAAAATCAGAAAAAGTTAGAGAAGCTGCATTACAGATCATTTAAGTCTATTTTATTTAATTATAGGATCAAACCAGGGATGATTTGATTTCCTTGTTATGCTCTGCATTGAGAGTGGGTAAATACAATTCTAGCAGTATATTAACTACTCAAAATAGATATGTAGAAAATGTTTTGAAGTATTTTAATGTTTCCGAACCTAGCTAAGAGTTTAAATAAGATTTTGACTATAGATTTGGAAAGAGTTTGGCCCCGCAAAAATCCATCAGATTTTGGTGGTGGTCTGAATCATCTAGAATCTGGAGGTTGGATCTGAATCTAGATTTTATATTCAGAATGTTTGAATTTTTACCATTGTGAGATGAGAGCAGCAACAAGGATTTAAAAACCAACCTCATGGATAATTCCTCCAATGCTTATAGTAATGAGATGACGTCCCCGTAGGTACAAGTCAAAATCTGAACTGCATCGAAGTCATATGCAAGATCTGAAGCCCCAGAATGTTTTAGGGTTAACAAAAAAAAATACAAATTCAACCAATGTGGTTTGAAATTCTAGGGGTCAGTTTTCATGGTCATGGAGTCATATTGTGAGGATGAGTGAACTGTTGCTTTTATAGGTGGTACTTCGTGGGGAGACTGAGCTGCATTGGCAGACGTTTGTGTTCTCTGACAACCGTCTGGTCGGGAATACTTTGATATCGGAGTAGAAATAAAAACATGCACAGAGCTGACCGTAAGCCACCTTGATGAAGGAATTAAGATCTGCAGATTTCTCTTTTTAAGGGAAAAGTAATCCCATTTTCGAATCCGAAATCTAAATGAAGTTATAGGGGAAAAAAAAATCCTTCCAAATGAGAGGAAAGCAATAAATCAGCTGTAAGATTACAATCATAGCAGAGGATGCTAAATCCCATTTAACTGTGTTTATTTAAAACTGACTCGTCTTGCCTCGGTGAAACGTGGCGATAGTGCAGTGTCACCGGATTAAAGTGCGATGCATTAGAGAGGCACTAAGACCCAGTGGAAGGTTGAGCCAGAGGGTCACTACTGAGAGAGGCTGGTTAGTGGAATGGGCGTATGGCTGGGAGCCAGCATTGGACAGGACAGCCAAGGAGAGGCATATCAGATTACACTGCATGCACATGCCTGGAGAGATGGGAACCGATAGACACCACGCCACAAAGAATCTGCTCCTGCCTGGCCCAGTGCTTTGCATCTGCAGAATCTATATCCATCCAGCTGGATAGATAATGCAGGGTTTTTCTATTGATAGTACACCATGAAGCGATCACAAAATGCAGCAGAGACATTTATTTTTACCACATTGCTACATGATGTAGAATTTCCCTTGATTTATAATCCCCACTGACGTCCAAATGTGAGCTCGAATGGATAAATTATTGGAAATCTATAGTTGTTAGAATCCCATGGGACGTGACTAATTTCATTTAGTTTATGTTGCACCCCCCCCCTCTCTTAAGAGTCCCCTTATGCACGTCATTTATTATGAGATGGAGTAATCGTATTTGGTGTCATTGCACTGGAGCTTTAAGGTTAATTATAATTCGGTCAATGTGGAGCCCAATTTCTGGAGTCTTTTTTTGAGTTAAGAGAAATGTCACATTTCATCCACAATGTTGAAAAAGTGATATTGATATTGAAGAAGTTGAGGGTCCTCCATCTTACCCTCTCTTTTTTTCAGGTATGGGAAAATCGTATCTACCAAGGCCATCCTGGACAAGACGACCAACAAGTGCAAAGGTGAGGTGTGAAGGCGTGGGTGAAGGTAGCTGAGGTAGGCTGGGTCGTACACAAAAGTGTGTGACTTCTGTCATTAATATTAACAATTTCTCCCTCATTGTTTTTTGTAGAAAACAAACTCATTGTTTTGTGTTGTCAGAATCATGGAGATACAGCGTGTCCTCGTTACTCGCGGTTAATGCGTTCCAGAAACCACACGTGAAAAAAGGAATTCCGCGATATAGCGACAAACTATCTTATTATTTACGGTAATTTAAACGTTTATTAACCTTCCCCATACTGATATTGAACCACCTTCTATCTGTATTACCTTTTTTCCACACTCTTATCGACTGTTTAAAGCACTTTTGTGTCTCACATAAGTCCGAGACTCACAGAACGTAGTGCACTTTCGGATGCTGTCAGCCAATAGAATGCGCGTATGGTATCACGTGACAGCCTACCAAAGATCTGCGATGAGGTGAAGTCGCGAGGGTTAATGCGCGACAGCTCACTGTATTATGTTTGTTATTGTAAACTTTAAGTAAACTGGAAAATTATCACATTTAAGAAGGGTTCCCCAAAAAAATTAAAGAAGCATTTAACAAGGATTGCAATATTGGCACATTAATTTTGACTGAGGGATCAATAGACTTATCATTGCAGCACTGATGCCATTCTTATTGTATATTTTAATTGTTTACCTTGTCACCATCTGGAGTCAAAAATTGGGATTCAGTAATCAGTAATATTTTCACATTAATGTAAATTGATTTTCACAGCCTTTATGACTGATTGCATCCAAAAACTATTAATTTTTCATGGTCGAAGATGCACTTCTTGCACAGATTTGTTGCTAATTACGTGTGCCTCATGAGGTTAGATTAAAAGGTAGATTATAGATTATAACTTGTATGTCTTGCTGTGTTTTGGTCCCTGTAGGCTACGGCTTTGTAGACTTTGACAGTCCGGCCTCAGCTCAAAAGGCAGTGACGGCGCTGAAGGCGGGTGGAGTGCAGGCTCAGATGGCCAAGGTAGGGATCCGTTTCAGATGTCAATGTTTAGTGAGTTTGTTTCTTATAGTGACGTGTCAGGTGAACACAGTCAGCTGCTCAGATTCATGAAATGTTTCTGATCCTAAAAACGGTGAATCATTTATCATTTATCCAGTTCTCACAACGCCGAAACTTCCTGGCGATGTTGGTAAATGTCAAATCAGCATACATGGATCAATACAAAGACAAATGACCAATAGGGAATAAAAGAAAACATTTTACTGCATGTCATTTGAATGACTAAGCGTAAAAGAACTTATTGCTTATTAAATTTTTGTCTATAATTATATTAACATTCACTTCAGAGACCATCAGAGGAATCACAGGTCATGTGCTATCGGTGTTGGTTTCGGTCCGTGCCCCTTAAGGACAGAAATTTATCCGGATCCTCTTGGAAAATGTTGAAATTCATAAAATTATTTGCAGTTGTAAAGAAGGGCTCTCAAAATGTTGCATGAGTTGCCCACTCAGCTTTTTTAACAGAGCGGTAAACATTTCCTCATCCTTTTGAATGATGCCTCTTTCATACCAATCATGAAAGTCACCTCTCATCAAATAAACATGTTTACCAGTGGAATGTTGCAGCAACCTGTATTTGTACTGTCCCAGCCGTTTGTGTCGCCCTCGTTCCCACTCGATATTTAGGAGCATGACTGAGGTTGATGAGTTGAAATATTAAATATATTGTCTATATGTTTTTTTGTTCAACTGGCTTTGCAATGATTGAAAAATGAGCTGAATTCATTTTGTTTTCTGAACCATGGGATCCTTCCAGACAGACACATTAAAACTTTTTACGGTGACTCAACAAAAACTAGATAAATAATAGCAGGGTGACATATTTGCTACAGATTTAATTGTGATTTATTAACTTTGGAGAAAAAAGGGGTTATTCTTTGGTCTTTCCTGCTTCTTTGTCTGACGTGATGCTGTATTTTTCTTGCTGTATGATCCTTGGATCAGCAATAAGCCAGTTAAGCCAGTTTCTTTGTTGCATGGTGCACTACATATGGGTGTACGTGTAAGTTAATGGTGAAAAAACACGCTGTAGATGTGCATGCACAAACAACACGGCAAAGATGCACTCAGGTACGTGTTTTTACACATGTACGTGGCACGATGTGCATGTGTGCGCACGCGTGTGTGTGTGTGTGTGTGTGTGTGTGTGTGTGTGTGTGTGTGTGTGTGTGTGTGTGTGTGTGTGTGTGTGTGTGTGTGTGTGTGTGTGTGTGTGTGTGTGTGTGTGTGTATTGCGCATCATAGTGAGGACGGCGTTGAGGGAATGTGTCCCAGAGCCCGATCTCTGAGCTCCTCATACAAAGGACCTGTCTGTTCTCCCTGGTGGCATCTGACTCAGTGTCTAAGCAGCTCCCCAGTCAGTACGGCCCTCTGCCCAGCTACTGGCCCTGCTACACACACACACACACACACACACACACACACACACACACACACACCACAAATGCACTTACACAACATACACAAACCTCAACCAGATTATGACACACATTCACAAACACACACACACACACACACACACACACACACACACACACACATACCACTAACACCCTGGGAAAGCTGATCTCTGGTTAAGCTGGATCACTGACATTCATATGGCTCCTTGCTCACAAAATAACTTGATTCCCCTCTCCCCTTCACTCCGAGTTTACAGCGCGGCTGGTTTGCGTCAGATGTCTCTCTCTGACTCAGTCTGACTCACTCCGTGGTTGAAACCAGCAGCAGGTCTCCTCTCCTTACTCTCGTGGGTTTTTAGATTCATCGCTAATTCATTGCTGCTGTGAAGGATGAAGAGGAGGAGGAGGTGAAGTAGAAATCACCTTCAGCACAGGTCGTGATTGCTCATGCATTATTCATAGAAAGGAGAATAATTCACTTTGCATTAACAGTTTTTAATCACATCTGCACTCTGAGATAATGAGTATGCATAATGGTTGGAGGGTGATACAGAGTGACGGTCTAATACGTCGCTTGTGGTCAAATGAAATGTGTTTGAGTAGAAAAAGACGAAAGCGGACTTGAAAACCTACAGAATCTCTCCAAAACATCAAATTAAATGGCGAGAAGAGTTTCTTTCAGGTTTTTGTTTTTTTTTTTTAAATAATTTCCAATTCAGATTTGGAAAACTGCATAAGTTGTCTGATTTATGCCACCCAACAAAGCAGGCCTCTGTGTCTGCATTCAAGGTCGGGATTACCACATGAATATAACTGCTTGAATGCAAGCGACATATTATTACCATGACCTAGGAAAAGTGGATGATAGTGTTTGCCTTGGGGGAGATGATAGCACAATGCCTTAGATGTCCTCCAGATCAGTTCCAATGATCTGTCCAAAGCCTCTCTGCTGTTATTCTCCACTGAGCAAGAGTGCATAATCATTTTAGACCCTCCATGGATGGAGAGCCATTTGAAATCTAATTATGCTGTGATATCACATTACCTGGACCTTTCATCCTCTTAAGAGGACAGTCACACACAAAGAGCCTCTCTTCTACCCTTGTGGTAATAACATATGAGAGAAGAGTGTGAAGACAAAGAGTTGGATGAATGGAAGTATTACAGACTGAAATAGAGAGAGGAAATGAGAGAGAAGTTCAGCTGAAGTCCAACCAGAGTACTATCTTTGTCATCTCTATCTGTTTCCATGCAACTCACTTCCTCATGCAGGGCCAAAAATTAACTTCTTCGAGTTCGAAATTTCTTTCAGCTCTCTGATATCTTGTATTTGCTGCCCATCAAAACATCAAGCATCTCACAGACTTCCTGTAAAAAGCTTTTAGGGATTCTTTCACACCGTCGATGGCAGCTTTTGTGCGGCTTTTGATATTTGATCTTGTTTTGATTCTCCCACAAGAACTTTAAAGGTTCTACGCTCCACATCCTCATTATTTCCTCTTCTGTCAACTTCTATCTATTCAGCAACAGGAGCAGGACCCCACCAACTTGTACATTTCCAATCTGCCCCTGTCCATGGATGAGCAGGAGCTGGAGAACATGCTTAAACCCTTTAGTCAGGCCATTTCAACTCGCATCCTCCGTGACGCCAACGGGACCAGCCGGGGTGTGGGCTTTGCCAGGTATAAACTTGGGTAACTTTAAATATGTGTGTTGGGACAGACCGTTAAAGTCGAATGGTGATGGCACTGCTGCAAATCTTTGAAGAAAACATTCATTTACAAAGAAAAAAACCCAAAAATTATTGTCAGTCAATAGTCATCATGGTGAGTTCGCCCTCTGGTGGCCAATACGGGTAGAAAACCTCCAATGGCATGAACTTTTAAGCCTATTTACCCTTAATTGTTTTTAATATCCATCTATATGTGGATGGATTGTTTTTAATAAATACTTGAAATCCCAATAGGATGGAGTCAACAGAGAAATGTGAAGCCATCATCCAACATTTTAACGGAAAATACATCAAGACTCCACCGGGAGTACCAGGTAAGGCTCGTTGTTGTTTTTTTGTTGTTTTTTTCTTAACCGCATGCCTTTGAGATTAAATCTTGTGTGAATATGGCGTCTTCAAAGATTTCGTCTGACGGATATTTTCTGTCTGATCTAGTGCCATCAGAGCCACTTCTTTGTAAATTTGCTGATGGGGGCCAGAAGAAACGTCAGAGCCAAGGAAAGTACCTGCAGAACGGCCGGCCTTGGACAAGAGACGGGGACACTGTGGGTTTAAAGCCTTTCTTCACATCCACATGACTTCTTCCTGAATGCTTTATTGTTCATGTGATATAGTACATCACTGAGGCGTATAATGACACGGGCTTCCATCTCTCTTTTTTTCTCCAGGGAGGAATGACCCTGACCTATGACCCCACCACAGCCTTACAGAACGGGTCAGTGCTGCGAGTTCGATAAATCCTCTGTATCCCCACGGGGGTGTGGGGGGTGGGGTGTCACGTTTTAATGACTGACTGCTTCTCTGCAGGTTCTACTCTTCTCCCTACAGCATTGCCCCCAACCGGATAATTGGACCAACCTCCCTCTCCCCATACATGCATTCACCTGTGTCCACCTACCAGGTACTTTCAAACCATCAAAGATGCTGATCTGCAACATCCTAATCAAACATAAGCCTTTGGTCACATAAGTAGAAATCCCATTATTTTGAAACGGTAGTTGTTTTATTTCTAAAAACAATAGAGATACATTTCTTGGAATTTTGTTTCCTAAGTTGATTGAATATTATGTAAACTAATCCATGTACGTCTGTTATTCCGGCAGGTACATAACCCATCCTGGTTACATCATCAGTCATACATCATGCCACCCACAGTGAGTACCTTCAGGTTTAACAGTGCGAGTCTTCCTCCCTGTCTTTGTTTCCAGAGAAGCCATTTGATATTATGCTTCCTTCAGTCTGTTAGTCTCTTAGAGATTTGTTTTGTGGTCAAAATAGCACAAAGCTCAGCCCGAGTGTCGTGGCTAGTGTCTGATTTTCATTATGCGTACCTTGTTTTAAGTGCTTGTGTCCGTCCAAGTGCCCGTTACAGTGCAGGTCTTAAAATGAGGTGTGATCAGGTACATTGTTGGTGCAATGCTATTTTGAGGCACCACTAAAGAAACCCTGACACCGATCGACAAAATTCTGCTTAGCAGTCAATGGCACAATGTTATTCTTCCTATTTAAGGGTCTTATCGGATACTAAAGATCACCATATACAGTAGATCGCTTTGCAAGGACTTCACATGGAGATCCACACATGCTGTCATCCTCTCGACACACACATACACGTTTTCACTCACCTCGACAAACAATCTTCTCTGATTTTTTAAAATAAATTCACAGCCGCTTCATTTCACCACTTCTTTCAGTGGTATCATGGGAACAGCTGCTTTAATCCCAGAAATGCATCCATGACACATGAATAAAATGAGATCTTCTCAGCATGTCTGAAAAACCAACTAAAGAAGTTAGGCTGATGTCCTTTAAAACATCACCGACAGCAGACGCCACTTCTGGTTTTGTTCGATCAATGCAGGTATAATGGCATTTATGATGCCTTATTAATACTATTATTTCACTGTCCCATATGCCACCCACTGTTAATCAGAATGATTTAAATCTTGCACAGCAGCTTTCCTCCTCCTCATCAGGTAAACATTAGTCCAGTTCCTCACATATACAAGAGAGATGGATATTTTAAAAATCATTGTGTAGAGATCCCAACCAGACGATGAGCTGTCTTACATGTAAAAGGGAGTTGAACACATCCTAAAAACTCTTGCACAGCGGACTAATACAGTACACCATGTGATTTAAATAGGGACATAGGATGTGACAAATGGATATTACATTTTTTCATAGGGAGCAGTCCTGACTCCAGGAATGGACCACACCATGTCCATCCAGCCGACCTCAATGATGGGGCCCCTAGCGCAGCAGCTCAGCCACCTCTCCATGGGCAGCAGTGGCACAGTAAGTATTTAGTATTTTGTTATACTTAGAATATTTAGTAGTGAATAATCTTTGATATTTAGCTGTTAAAACTGGTAATACATTGTTGACTGAAACTGCGAGATAAAAAAATATGGTAATTTTATGTGTTGTAAAAGTCATTTGAGGTGCTGTCAGAAACTTGCAGCTGTCATGTCTCACCTATCAGCTCTGTCCTCCTGCAGTATATGCCTGCGAACACATCTATGCAGGGGACCTACATCCCCCCGTACACCCAAGTGCCTTCCACCAACATTTCAGTTGAGGTAGACGTTATTTTCTTTAAGTGACACATTTCAGTACCGAAATGTTAAGTCAAACAATCACTCATGGATTTAATGTTGTGTCGTTCTCAGGAAAGTGCCGTCCAACAGCCTGTTTCCATAGAGACTCCAACAGAACACACAACCTACCCTTATCAACACAATAAATGAAGAGGTGAGTGACCTCCTGGTGTCGGGTGTGTGTGCGTCTGTTTTTTCTGCATGTGCATACCCAATACCCAAAATGGAAAATTTCTTTGTGTAGCATTACTGGGAGTGGAGACGGTGTGATGGTCCTCTTGTTTCTGATTGGCCATCTTTTTTCGCCTTGTGTCAGATCTTCTTCCGGCCACTAGAGCGACTCTCAAGAGACTGGAGTGGTGAAACTTGGTATTGGGACTCAACTTGTGATGCGTGTGGCTATTGGGAGGAAAAAACGGACTGTTAAGCAGAAACAAGATATTTTCTACAAACTCACGTTTTAAAAGAAACTCTTTTACTCCAAGCAAACAAGGCTGGAGGGCGGCAGGCAAGGAGGAATGGAACAACGAGGAGCATCTATTTTGATAAGTCAAGGAAACAAATCACACACTAAACATGCTTAAAAGCCCGTTCAAGCATTTTTCATGTTCTGTTCTGATGCTACTCCAGAGGATGAGGATGAAACCAGGAAAACAATATTTCAACACAATGTTTTATTGTACCATGTTTTGTTTTGACCTTTTTTGTAAGATACTGTGTTTTTATTTCACTCTTTTCTCTACTTTCAGGCTTTGAACCTGCCTTTTTTTTTGTACATAAGTGTTTGCTTTTGGTGTGCTTTTATTCTAGCCTTATGCGTCCTACTTGGAATGATGTGGTGCAAATATCTGAAATACGAAGAAAAAAAAACAGAGGTCATTCAAAAAGCTGATGACTCATAATTCAGACAGGTATGGTGCTGATATGGATAAGCTTCCTTCAAAGTGGCAGCAAGTTTTCATGCCGGAAATGGTTCTTTTTTTTTGGCACTTGAAACTCAAATAATTTATACTTCCATCAATCTCAACAAAGCTTCAGACAATCAGATTAGAAATCAGAAGAACTAGACGATCATTGATGACAGACTTCAAAGAGAAGAATTCCTTAAAGGAGCTAAGTAGAAGCATTCCAGAGATTATTATCAGAAAGGTATAAATATTTTTCTCTTTGAGCTGCTCGACTTGATGAGATCCAAAGTTGCTTAACGGGGATCACGTTTCACATAGATCTACCTGAAGAAGAGATTTAGTTGTTGCAGCTGATGTAGTTACAATATTTCATCAAAATGTACCAAACAGGGCATCTCCTGTATCCCTGTGTTTTATCCTTGTGTCCTTTTTGTAAAAAGGGAAGCTGATCTCAACAGAAATCCCCAAAATATCATCTGAAACCAGAAGTAGAAGTTACTGAAAATAAAATAGTTTTTACATGATGTGGAGATCAGCGGATAAATCTTGGCTCTGTCCTGTTAAGTCTTCATAAAACACTATGGAGGTGGGTTATTAAGCCAGTGTTACGCTGGCCATCACTGTGTGTTTGCATCTATTTCTCCTTCTCTTCACCATCATGTTTTTTTTACTTATTTAATTTTTTTATTTTTAAAGTTCAGTTTTAAAACTTTTAAAATTGATCCTATTTTTCAAAGAAACTTTGATTTTATTTTTATAGTGTTGTGTGCTATAAATAGTGAGGAATAGACATTTTAAACTTTTTTTTTTTTTTTTTTCATTGTGAGTTGTTGTATTTTTGCATATTATCTCATTCTGGTTTCAGTGTTGCTCTCAAAGAGACTTTAATGACATTTCAGTTCTATATATGTCCAAAATGTTGGCACTTTGTGAGCAAGACTCCTGGTCTTTTTGAATTTTGTGTGCTAGGTTCAGAATACATTGTTACAGAGTTGTGCCCCAAACCTTTGGGAATTCATGTTCAAGAAATATATATTCAAAACCGTGACTTACCTCATCCTGCCAGAGCAATGTAGATTCAGTTTGTGTACTGGGCTCACAGGCAATACGCGACTACAGTAGGTCTCATGGTTGTTCACAGCTGGTTCTGTGTCCACATACTTTAACTCTTCCATCCAAAGTTTGGAAATCATGCCCAAGGTCAGAAGATCTATGCAGTTAATTTATTATCCTTAGAAATGCAATACTACAAATATCCGAGAGAAACTGCTCATTATGACATTAGTGCATCACCTCACAGTGCAACTTCACATTCTGGCTCACAGCCACACATTTAGATGTTTGTTTTCATCTTTGTTGCATTAAAAGGGAACCATTTCATACCATAATGTGGTAAATGACTGTAGGAACTGTAGAAATTCTAACGAGTAGAAATACGGCAAGTGTGCTTAATGTGAATGAAGACAGACGCACATTTGTTTGGACACCACAGGGTTGTGTTAAATGTAATTCTCCATTCCATCCATTTTTAAAAAAATGAATTTGTGTCATCTTGTCATGTTTGTTATCCTTCTTTCTTGCTGAGTAATTGATACAATTTTTTTTTCTTTCATTTACTAGTTCATTTCCAGGATAAACTTTAACTTCACAGAAATGCCTTAGATTTCACTGGAAGGGTTTAGTGAAGTGCTACTCAGATTTGGTTTGCTTAACCTCTGACTGGAATGTTGTTTTTTCATGCACTGCTTAAGTTGAAAGGTTTTTGTTACATTAAACTACTCTGAACAGAGATCTATGAAACAAGGAAACATTGACATTTTTTAAATTTGCAATTGTGTCCCAAATTTTGAAGAAAAACTGAAAGGTAGCTTGTTGAGTCTAAAGAACTATTGCTGCTAATTTTGGATTTTTAAGTATATAAAAGTAAATCTTTGAGCTGAAGGTCATTGGTCATATCAAGTCACACACGGGGTCAGTTTTTAACATGTACGATGATATTCAGTCTTGTTTTGTGCATCAAACAACCTCAGTAAATTTGTTTGTGCCATGATCCAGGTCTTTGTCTTGACAGAAAAAAACCCAACAGCTATTAAACTTATAACTGGGTTTGATTTTGAACTTTTTAATAAATTTTTTTTTCCACAATGGTTTTCATGCATGTTTTATTACAAAAGGGCACTTTATATCTTAGAGATAATGCCTTGAAAAAAAGCCAACACACATGCCCATGTTCTCTCATGTTTATCAAATTGATATTTCTTCATATTAACCCCAGCTGACGATGAGGTAATACACAGAACAGTCACAATACATGAATTTATTACTAAAACTGACTTCAGTCTAGATAAAAATATAGGAAATACATAACGAAAAAGTATTACACTTTTCGAGAAGATGTACGTTTTTTATGTACAAAATTGAAAATATACTGAATTGTCCAAAAGTTGCTGTTAAATGAAAAGACTGAAATACATAAAATAGACTTTGAACATTAATTTACATTCTTTCATCGACAATGATGAGTGACAGTGAAATGGTGAACCATTTACCCAGCAGTTAAAGGGTGCAACAAAAAATTATTTTTGTTATGATTGGAAAGGTAAGACAACTGTTTCCTTTATGAATCATACTCTGAGGCAATATCATATTTTAAAACGTCTGTGCATTTTAATCAAATTACAAAAATAATCTTGTTTCAGTTTAAATTTTCCTTTGTGAAAAAAAAAAAGTCAGTTTTGTTGGCATTTCGATTTTCTTGATGAAATCAATATTCCTTTGCATATACCTCAAGTATCAAACACTGGCACAAACCAGGCTGTAGTACATCACTGCTGCATGTGCTCATCTGAAAAACATTTCAAAAAAATGTTCTAGCCAGGAAATACAAAACACGCAGTGTTTCAGCTGCCATGCTGATCCTCTGGGGGTGCACTACAAATGTCAAGGTGGAGTTCGAGTACAGTGAGGCAGTGCTTGGCGCTACCGCATCAGGCCACCAGCTGAGATCAGCTGAGGGATTGTCTGATGCAGAGCAGCGGAGATGGTTCCTGATATGATACGCTGGTGTTTATCCCAGAACAGGACAACAGGACGTGGATCCTGCTGTTGAACCCAGCTCAGTCACCGGTACAAATCCTCTGTATAGTTCTCCTTCTAACGTCACAAAAGTTTATGGTTTACAATCTCCCAAACCATCCTCCTCCTGAAGTAGGGCATGTGTTCCTAAAAATGAAAGAGAAAACAACACATTTGTGCGCAGCCATTATGAGGATAATGACAACATACATCTCCTTTGCTGATGTTTGTGATTACCTGTGTGAATGTGATCGGTTTGTCTTTGGTAATGTAATCTGCATATTTGCATGTGAACATTCCACAGTCGCTGCCATTCATCTGCTGAGGAATTTCCTGAGTGAAAAAAGAATAAAGGTGTTACACAATGCAAAATTAGCAGCAGAATTTCAATGGGATATTTTCTAGTAAGGATGATTAATTATCTAACAAACTGAAAATGTGTTTGACATTTACAATTTACCATAAACTCAACTCAGCATTGGGACTTTTTGTTTTTGTCATGCAAGTATAATTTCAAACTTTCAGATGTACCCCTGGTCCAATGACTCAGTGACATAAAGCTACATTTCAAAGAACACAAACATAATAAAATTCTAAATCAAAACTGTGCTTTCTCTTAGCGCGTGGGAAGCGTTCAGAAATTGTCGAGTTCTGAGCAACAAATGAAACAGTCACCAGCCAGCAAGAGTGCAGAGCATTTTATTTACTGGTACTCTTGCAAAAGTCAAGGGAAACTGATGAGCTGGCATATTAAAAATAAAATTACATTACAAAGCTTTGGAGAAGTTTAGGATTTTATCTGAGTCAGAGTGGGTTCAAGCAGCACCACTGTAAGATCTTAAACTGGGATGCATTCAGACTTTGATTACTTTGAAAGGCAACAAGACTGTCAAAAAGTTGAGAAACACTGCTAGAGGATGAATGACAGCTTTCTGTTTGCTGTGCTTCTAAACCACAGAACTTCTCTGAACAACATCTGCGGACGTCACTTTGAAACTCGATAAGTTTTAGAATTTAGTAAACTTAACAAGGAAGGCAATGTAACTTAATTATGTACCAACTATATAATTAGTGCAAACAAGTTCTTTAAAAAATATTGTGAATGTTAAAATGAATTAACAATGCCGCTGTGCAGCATGCAACAGGACGTGATGTCTTTAGATGAAGGCACTGAGTAGTTCAAAAATAATAGTCTGGAAACATCTAACAATAATTGACTTAATCAAATATACGTAAATGGAGGAAACAGGCTTATTAATAATCTCTACACTTACATTGCGTTTTTTGCTGTGCAGAGTCCAACCTGAGGTATCCAGTTGTTTGCCCTTCTTGTCTTTACTTTCCTGTTGCAGGTAATCACTGTGGAAACAAAAACATAAACAATTAATGGAAATCAATTTTCAGTTACTACACACTTAAAAATAAATGAATCCCAAACTTTAACTTACAATAATATTCTGCATGCTTCATCATTGTTTCTGCCCATTGAATCAAAGTACATGATCGATTTTTTGCGGAAATCCACCACCTGGGGGAAAGAGTTTTGTAATCAGAAATGGAAATCCCCACGTTACATTGTTGCTTCAGATGGAATAACATTCAGACTTACAGAGAGGCACCAGTGCACCCCTAGGTGGACAGGAACCAAGAGGATGTCTTTTGAAAAGATGTCCATCCTTTTGGTCCAGCGGCGGACACCAGAATACCCACTGCTGCACAGCTTGGGGTAGAAAAAAGTGTTGAACGTATTCACTGATGGCAGGCCGGGGTCCTTGCTCCGCTCAACCAGCAGGTTCATGTAAAAATTGATCACCTAAAAGATTGAATTTTAATTGATTAAAGCTGTGAAACTATTACTACAGTATGTGCACAATAAAGCCATGCCTGTGATGTGTCAATTACAAGAATAGAGTGATTATCTGGTGCAAAATGGACGAACTTTAAAAATGTACAGTATACATCTCTGGCCTTGAGGATAATGAGGACTTACTTCATCATTCAGCCAGTTGAGGTTGCTGAGAGTCTGTAGATCTTTGCGTTTCAGACTGAGACCAAAACCTTCACTTAAGACGTCATGAGAGCTACCTCCTCGCAGCACCCTGTTCACCTCAGCCGCCATGTCCTTCATGGAAACACGTAAAACAAAGATATTTGACTGTCCAACCCACCAGCCTTGAAGGGTTCCCACTAGTTGTAAGACCTGGTTTCACTTGGGAATGGGTGACATGGAAACAAATGTCATCCTAACTGTTTTGCTACATTAATCAATATTGTTATTCACCATGAATACACACGAAGACACAATGAACACACCTCTGTAAATTCAGGAAATTCTGGTTTCTCTTCCAGAGGCTTTGTTTCTTCAATCACAAGAGTCAGAGGAACTTCTTTCTCCAAAGGAACACGAACATGGACCTCCACATGTGGACTGCGTTGACCCTCTTCTGACAGCCGCTGGGGACCAATCAACATATGACATGTATTAGTGTGGGAAATGGGAGATTGAAGGATAAACCAACACAAATTTATGATGACAAAAATGAAATAAGTGCTACAAACTCACCTGTCGCAGCAGCTGGGCAGTCAGGGCTTCCTTCTCTTCTATCTGTCTCCGTCTTTCCCTTGCTCGAAAGTCGTACATACTTGTCCTGCAGCAACAACAAATATATTTGTTTCCCTCTACTTAAACATGATGTTAGTGAACATCCAAAATTTAAATAAATTGGAGTGTACTTACAATTCTTTGATCCATAGCTCAGCTTGGAAACATGGCACACTGTAAGGACAGAAAGAATTACAGAGGAAACACATGTTGACTCACCTTTATCAAGTCCAAATTTTTACTTTTAGGTTCACACACATATCACACAAATAATACTGAAATCATTAATTATATCTGTGACACCAAAATTATACTTTTAGACTTCAAATTCTTTGACCATAAAAATAAACAATATCACCCCCATTACACTGTTATCAATGACAGCAAAATATATATTGTTATAAGATAAACTTCATATGAACACTAACCTTGAACTTTCTTGTTTTTTACCCTTTTGCTCATTTATAATAATTACAGAGTCCCCATCATGAGCTGCAAAAAAAAAATGATTACAACATGAGAAGAAGTACAAAAACAAAAAATCCATTCATCTATATTTCTATGATGTGTACACACAAGAAGATAAAAAATTCACCTGACAATTGTGTGTCCTGAGAGGAATTATCCTGCAAAGCAGATGGGGATGGAACTGAGGTGATTGTAGCTGCTCTACTGGAGCTGAGGTCCGTGTCCAGAGACCATGTCTGGGTTCCTGACCGGTTAGAGGCCCCCACTGGACTGGGGAGATTGCTGGAATTCTGGCTAGACATGCCCCTTGGACTTGGGGGACAGCTATTTGCCTCTGAAGTTCCTCCCACTGCTGACCCAGTGGGAGAAGAAAACTGTAACAGTCTGCGGCTGGTGGTCAGAAAGCTGGTGCTGAGGAGAGAGTGACAGGAGTAAGCCCAGCACAGCAGTAAATCCATATGATTCAAAACAGTCTGTTCTTTTGAAATCCCGCTGCAGAAGCTTCGACAACTGATGATTGTCTAAGGCTGAATGCTGACGAAGCAGATTTCTTATTTCTGCCTCAGATAGACATGTCCCAAAGGTGACAGAAAGTCTCTGTTCTCAAACTACCAGATAAATCTGTCTTTAGTCAACTAAGTGTTTCTAAGGCCCTTTCTTACCATTCACTGAATAAACTCCGACTCAGTTTGAATACAGCCCCGTTGGAGTTTCCTTCCACCTTAACTACGTTAGCTCCCTTTTGTCATCAGACATCCATAAAGCATTTACTGTAGTGATCTAAAATACTCCTGCCCAACATCTGATCCAGTACATGACACCCTGTTATGGCAATTACTGGGATTTCATGTGGTTGAGTATCAAAAATCATATTATTAAGATTCAAGATCTGCTAATTGTCATCACTTTGAGCAAGAGAAGGTAACTCCTGGAACTATTTATAATTGTTTATTACAGAGGGTAATTATTATGCTTTGTTAACACTAATGTTACAGAAAAATTAGGAAATGAAAATATTATTTTCTGTCTTCTAACCAAAGATAACAGAAGGCTAGTGTTTTGGACACAACTGTTCGTTAAATTCAAGCTCAAGTTCATTCGCTTCGCACCCAATCCCCAAGAACTGTGATTGAATAAAGGCAGTATTATTTATCCATCATTATTTATCCTTAACATATTTAAAATAGTTTGTCTATTGCATTTTGTATAGATGCTTACAAATCTCTGTGTGACCTCACGATGCCGTGTGAGCTGCCGTTGTGAAGAAAAGACGATTGACCACCAGAGACCATCGTCAGAAGCTGCCTGTAGACCTCCTTCTCGTCTTCACGAACAGACTGGACAAACACAAGGGAAAACTTCGACATTAACAAACAAACAAAAATGCTAATCCTGTAGAAGTTGTTTTGTAGTTTATTTTCTTGACATCGTACTTCCTGGGCTGTGCGGCAGGGTCTGTTCCTGTGTATGCGCCCAGATGAGGGGCTGTGAGTTGGGCTCTGCACCACTTTAATGGGAAAGGTCTTCTCATACATAGTAGTGCAGGAGCTCCTTGACAGACCACTGGACAAACTGTTAATTTAAAAGCGACAGTGTGGTAGTCAAACAACTTATGGAGTAAAGTTATGAAACAAAAAACATTGGAAATGGATGATTTTTTTTTTTCTACATGCAAAGACCAAGACGTAAAGAATACCTTGGCGCTCCATATGGTCTGAGGTTTAGGGGCCTGCCTAACCGTGGAGAGGGTTGCAATTCGGGGGTGAAGGAGGGAGGCAAGGTCAGTGAGTGCCCATTTGCCTTTGGCACTTCACGATGTGCAGGACTCATGCATACTTGTCGCCTATAGACTTTCAAACCCATAGTGAACTTCTCATTACGGCAGTATTCTAGATTAGGAGGGAAAAAAAATAATAACGTTCTCTCCAAGATCCTGAAGCATTAACTGACATCAACCTTAATGGAGAAACACATGGTCTATGTATTATGAGCTAATCTTACCCGATTTTGATGTTTTCCATGCAAAAGTGGTGGAAGGAGCAGCAAACGTTTCATCAAGGGAGTTCCTTTCAACATTCTTAAAAACCAAACAAACATGTGACATTTTTAAATAAAGATAAACGTAAAATTTCATTGCACTGACATTATCATGAATAAGGCCCTTAATACTAATTACTTACCGCCCTTCCTGACCATATGGCTGTTGATGTGGAGGGCTGAGATTCTTCTGGTGAAGAACCAGGGGATGCAGGCAATATATTCTTCAAACTAGGACTCACATTATTCTTCATCCAAGCAGCAACATTGGTGCTGTGATTCCTAACCCCTTCAGCAGCAGTCTTCACCGTGTCAATAAGATCTCCTTAAGATCAACAGACAATGGCCATGACCGTAAAGCGTAGTTTAATACTGATTACCTTAATCCTCAGTAAATTTCATTTCATTATTCACACTATATTCTGCAAAACAGTTAATTCTTATTTACCCATTCTTGATTTCTTCATTATTAAACCATCTTGGTCCACTGTCTGTCCATCTTCCAAACTGAAATGTTTTAAAAAGATTGAAGATAGTTGTAACAGTTTCGACTTGTACACAAAGGGTGGTTAATCTGCCTGAATCAGGAAAAAGTTACATCCCGTGTCTTTTTAAACAGACCTCTATATACATACATGCATGTAACACCGTTACTTACCATTCATCAGGTCTTTTCCTTTTCCTCTTATGACCATCTACCGCTGCCCGGTTTTTATCGGAGTGATCCGCAGCTGGTACGCCGTTGCGAAGATTTGCAACGCTTGTTTCTATCCATTCGTAGATTTTATTCAACATGGCTCAAAAGTTTAGGAAACAACCTCGCTGGATTACCGTAAATAGATCGCTACAGCAGTTGTAGTCTACCTATC
Source organism: Antennarius maculatus (assembly GCA_013358685.1). Taxonomy (NCBI): domain Eukaryota; kingdom Metazoa; phylum Chordata; class Actinopteri; order Lophiiformes; family Antennariidae; genus Antennarius; species Antennarius maculatus. Next base: position 19,079,330 of record CM023607.1, read on the forward strand.
AAAATAATCAAACCAAATGAAGCTCATGTGCTTCATTCGACTGACACATGATAGCTAACGCCGTTTTAAAAATGAACACTCCACAGAATTATCATTTCACTTGCCCACGACGCAAGCCAAACATTAGCTAGTTAGCTGCGAATTAGCTGGCAGCCTAGCTAGCACACAAGGCTAGCTACCACTACCTTGCTAGTTAACGTTGCTAGCTACAAGGCTAATTTACAGAAGTATACTTAAATACCAACAGGTATGTGATAAGTCACAACCAAAGCACCAGAAAAGAAGGTTACCATTTCGACTCACACACTAACGCATTGAAATATCCTCAGCGTGACTTTAAATCGCAAATAAACTCGTTGAAGAATGTTATCTCCCGCTTCTTCCTCATTCAAAACCACAACATGGCTGAACATGGCTCTCGACTACTGCAGTTTGTGATTGGTTGAGTGGATGACGTAGGTTCCAGTGTTCTCGAGAGTCAGTGGTTGGTCGCAGACCAAAGGAGCTCATTTTAATATGACGTCACATCATCGGAATAAACTTCTCATTCGGTATATGGGAAATGTTGTTTTGCTTTTTAGAAAACAAAAACCTTTTAATTGTTTCAGTACATTTTTATATTAATAAATGTAAATATGGTGAGCAAAAACTTGTGTTCAGACACTTCTATAATGATATGTTGGGATATATGAAGTTAATTAGTGGTTCACAGAACAAAAAGGCGTTACAAACACTAAATATTTGTAATACTTACAAATTGTTTGACACTATTTATTTTGTATACTACCACTACTGATATCAACAACATTTCAATACATTGTTGGTGCAGAGCAACTAATTCCAATCTGGTTGCAAATTGGTATTTTGAGATACCAATATTCATATTTTGGACAGGGAAGACAGATGGTTTGAGAGAGGAGTGAAATAAGCCATCTCTGAACAGGGGGTGGGGGTTGTTTGGGACACCACCTTTCACCTATTTGCACTCAGGTCTTTATGAAACTCCCTAAAAGAACAACTCACCAGATTAACCCAGGTGAGGTGTCTCATGCTGATGACACCCATTAGCAAACAAAGGCTAGGTGAAACTCGCGTTCAACGACACCCTTTGACACTGCCTGGCACCCCTCAACCATTGTTGAGGAGCCAAATATGTTCGACTGTGGTCGTTGGAATGTGAATAGCACTGAGTTCTTTTTGAATTGAACACATCTTACAGGGTTAAGGAGCTGAGACAAGACCAACCACCACGAGAACTGAAGAAGACTCTTGGATAAAAGGTGAAACATCTTCAAGAAACTTTCTTAAAGTTCAGTGGATTGACTTAAATAGCTTGACGTCACAATTTTACAGTAATGACTTAGATGTGTTACAGAAAATTATTTTTGAATTAAAGAACACCAAAGAGAGTGTTTTTATATACATGCATCATTTAATAAATCAACGCTGCAACACCAATGCTACAGTAAGATACAGATGCTCTTAAAATACCATGCTGTATTGCTATAATAATAAGGCAATCAAATCCATGGGCATATTAACAATTTCATACATTAATGTCAAGCATCAAACTCGTCATTTTACATCAGACAATTTTTCGATGGGACACTTTCTCATAAGAAATTAATTAAACAAGGATTCCATGAAATAAACAACTCACTTTAGAAAACGACATACTAAAAATACATATTAGAACAACATTGAAACAATGACACAATTATAGTGAGTTGTGCTTGCATTACACAATTAATTTGAGTAATAAATAAAGCAGAACATCCCATATCTAAGGAAATTTTCAGATAGTCATTCAAAATTTGAAAAACAGGTCACTATCTCTAGAGTGTCTAATGGAATTTTCAGATTAAAAAAAAAACAGGGAACATATTCTTGTTTTGCCTCTTACAAGGAAGCTGCTTTTTTGTTTGTTTGTTTGTTTTTTGTTTTTAACTGTCTGATCTCTGACAAAAACAAAAAACAAAAACTAGTTCACATATTTTGACCAAACTTGGGGGCACAGTTGGGCATACAACACGAAAAAAACTGGAATTTTGCAAGAGATATCACAAAAGGCGTGAATCCACGAGCCACACGGTTGTGCTCGAGCAACGTCCTCATCGTAACTGCTGCCGGTCGCTCAACCCAAGTCAGCTCCTACAGTAACAGTCAAATTATGGGATGTCTACAAATGATACAGTCAAGGCTTTTTAATCCATGCATATGTTCAAGATTAAATGAAGGAAATTGACATGCACTGTTTGAAGGAGTTTTGTAATATTTGTGCATGCATGAATACAAAGACATTCAAAAAGTGTACCACTAGCACAGATATTCTTTTATTTAGGTTAAAGGGAAGATAATCTCTTGAAGTTTCTGGTTGCTAAAACTTTTGAGCAAATCCTGAGACTGGATCACGACATACTAGAGAGGAAGGGAACACTATTGACATTTTGGATGTGAAAACTGACATACATCTACTTACAAGAAAAAATGTACAAAATTTTCACAAACTATTAATATAAATTATCAGCATCAGGCAAAAAAAAGGTGTTAAAATTAGAAGCATTGTCATCACAGTCACTAAAAATATATGCCATAATGGTGCATCGATTGTCTGTAGTTGAAAAAGGTTGAACAATGTTTACTCTTGTTTAGTTCCAAAGATTTGGAGAAAGAAGGAGAAGAGGTAGACAATATCGAGGTAGATGTTGAGGGTGGCAAAGACGTACTCTTCTGGACTGATGGTGTAGCGCTTTTGACCCATGAGGAGCTGGGTATCAAATGCTAAAAACTTGAAAACAAAACAGAAAAATATCTTTTTGTGTAATTTGATGTACACATTTCACAGTATGTCATAATTTCAAATTATGACATAGAAGTGTTCGTACTCTTACCATCGTAAACAATATGGCCCCCAAGACTGCATAGATAACATCCAGCCAGGGTACCTAGATGATCAAAAATTATTCGATCAGATGTGATTCCAGTAAATAGATCACCAAATAAAAGATTCACTGTTTGACATCTGAAAACATATAATAACTAGAACCAAGGCAGTCAGAGACTGCAACATCCCGCAACTTATCTTGACCTACTTTCAGGGTATGTAAGGGTACTGTGAAAGTAGTACCTGACTAGTGCATAGCTTTGATTTTTCCATAGATCAAAGCTAGTGCATAGGTAGATCAAAGCTGGTGCTTTGACCTAAGGTCTTACTCTCACTGGCTTTCTCCCTCGTCTTTCTATCTTATCCAGTTCCTGAGTGTACAAAAGATGAAATTTGACCTTGACCTGGTTTTCTCAAGGTCAAGGCCATCATCTCATTTTCATCCCCTTTGCCGGGGTAATGTGCTTTTTGTTTAATCTTTCTATCTGCAACAGTTGCGAAGATATTTGGTGGACATACTAACGGACGAACACATGAACGCTGATAATTACATCACCGCTTTGAAACGGAATGTAATAATAACTAGTGGAATCCATGTAAATTACACAAGTAGCTCAAAGCCATTCCATCTGTACCTTATCATTTGATACAGAATCCCCAGTTATACGTAAAGACTTTGGTTTCTCAGCCACTGTGACCTAACGATGGTCATTGCATATGCTAACCGTACAAGGAACTGCTTTTGTTCTAATGTGAAAGGCAGATTAGGGTCACTTGGAGCTATTTTTAGTCTGGGTTTGAGAGCATGTCTTCCCATCACAGGTCCCGATATCAGCAACATTTCAATACAACGTTGGTGCAGAGCAACTACGTCCAATCTTGTTCCAAACTGGTATCTTGAATACCAATATTCATATTTTGGACAGGGAGGACAGATGGTTTGAGAAAGGAGTGAAAGAAGTCACCCATATCAAAGTGGAGAAGCCATCTCTGAGCGGGGGGGGGGGGTTGTTTGCAACATCATCTTTCAGCTATTTACATTCAGGTCTCTCTAAAAGAACGACTCACCAGATTGACCCAGGTGAGGTGTCTCATGCTGATGACACCCATTAGCAAACACAGGTTCGGTTCAACGACACCCTTTGATACCCCCTGGCAGCCCCATCAACCATTGTTGAGCCATTTGAGTTTTGACTATGGTCGTTGGAATGTGAATAGCACTGAATTCTGAATTCTTTATGAATTTGTGTCTCATGCAAACGACCCTCAGGAGTATACAAAAGCTTGGTGAAACTGGCATTTCAACGACCCTGTTTGACCCATCAACCATTGTTGCAAATGGCTTTGATTAAACAGCTCTGGAATACCCTGACCTGGATAACTGAGAATCTTCACAGGAGTTGGCACCAATGATGATGAATTCTGATTTTTTTTTTTCTGTTGAGTTTGAGGAAGTTGGTGATTGCATTGCAGAAGCAGTTTGTGAGTGTTGAGGCTGTGGCAGCTATGAACGTTTTTGGTGACAGGTAGAGTTGTATATCATTTTTTATTTATTTATTTAGTCAGTTTATTTTTTTCTTTCCAGACATGTTATTACAGCAGACTTCACTTTCATCAGTTTTGGAACATCAACAACAACATCCGAAAAGGAAAAAAAAAGGGTTGACCGGTAGAAGCCATTGGCTTGTAAAATTCCTGTCCCCTGAATTAACAACATCTCTCTCATTACACATCTCTCACAACACATCATCAACCAAATTCATTGACATAGCAGTGAAAGCATAATTATAGAATAATATTATCTTATTGTAATTTAATGTAGCCGCAAGAGGGCACAAGCCAGTGTCTTATCGTGCCGGTCCCAAGTGTTATTTATTGGCGCGGCAGTGGCTCAATGGTAGAGCGGGCGGTAGAGCGAGTCATCCAATGCTCCAAGATTGGCAGTTCGATTTACGCTCCTGCCCAAAAACACCCGGAGCGTGAGCTGACAGTGGGAGGTGTCAGCTCACCTCTGGAGCACTGCCAAGGCACCTTTGAGCAAGACACCGTCCCCCTTACAAGTTGCTCATTTGAGGCGCACCAAGATGGAGCTGCCTGCCACTTTACCTCCCACTGCATGCTTACAGGCCCCCTTGTGTGTGTATTACAGGTGCCTTTACACACTAATATACTGTACTGTATATATGCATGTGTTTGATTGACAAAAAATACTACAGTGTGCTGTCTTAATTTCCCTTTGGTAATAGTAATAGTACTTAAAATTAAAAATTTAAAAAAATATATTATCATTTAGAGTTGAGCCTGTAGGTCTTATGTCAAATATACAGCATGTCAAGATGCAAATTTGCATTCCTTTTAAATGTAATTATGTCCGGTTCATCTAGAGTTCTACATGATCCATATGACATATTGGTTTGTTTTAAAGGTGAACTTACATATTGAAAAGGAAGGATGAGTGCCAGCACCAGTCCAGAGATAAACGTGACCATGCAAAGTACAAAAAGGATGCCCTGGTATGAGGTAATGTCAAACTGTAAGGAAAAAGCAAAATAAAAACCCAACCTAAATGTGTTAATCCAACAGCAAATTACATGAATGAGTTGCACTCTCTGTGATATACACAATAAATAAGCTAATACAGAACAGAGTAAAAGAAACATCTTTATTCTCACCTTAGTGTGGAAGCTGAACAGAGTGACCAGGAGACAGACTGCAGCTGTGATGCCCAGACAGATCACCACTGACCTGGTGTTATAGAAGCTATTAAAATAAGAAAAAAATGGCATAATGTTGTTGATATAAAGCAGAAAAACACATTAGAGTAGGAGTAATACAAATTACAAGGAGTAATAGAAGACAGCGAAATAAGGAAAGCTAGACATGTACCTGGACAGCATTCCTGTCATGTAGGAAAGTGACAGCGTCTATAATGAGATATATGAAAAGTCATATGAAAATACAGACGCTTGTGGAATTCTTATAAGCCAAGACACAACTTCAGCGCTGTAAAACCTTAAATGTAAATATGTTTCAGCATTCCTGCCATGTAAGACAGTGACAGCGTCTATAATGAGATATATGAAATGTCATATGAGAATACAGACGCTTATGGAATTCTTAAGAGACAAGACATGACCATGGCACTTTAAAAATATTAATGTAAATATGTTTCAGATCATCATGATGGAAACTTACTGTAAATTTTGGGTTAGACCGAATAAAGATTAGTACTGTAATTTGAATTTAATTCAAAGTAAAGCACACAGAAAATTACAAATCAACCATATGTTTTGGTTTCAGGGCAGATACCGATACAGATTATTAGTAATCAAGGTGCGTCCAATTGCAATTTCCTTGAAATATATACTATCCAAGATTTCACAAAAAGAAGAATGAATAACGAGAAAGGTTATGATCAGGCTCTAATTATCCCCCTTGTACTTACAAAGATGGCAAGCAGAATCAGATTCCATGGAAAATGTCTCCTGTAAGTATGAGTAAACAATTAGAGGATTATATACTGAATGTGACATACAGATTTTTGTTTGTTAGTTTTTGATGTTGTACGTTTGTCTTTGAAAACGATTAACTCACCTTGGTCCAGAGCAGCAAGATAGAATTAGATACGTGATGAAGAACACAGCACTGATAAACAAAACAAATATTGTTATATATTTAGTTTGACAGACAAACTTAACAAAGCCTGCATCACTGATCCAAGACTTCATGAACGTGTTACTCACTATGATGCCCAGTACCAGCCAGGGTTGGTTTGAATGTAGCTCTTCACAGGATCACTAGAAGTTACAGAGACTGAAATGAATGCTATTGAGTTTTACCTGACTGAAATGGAAAAACATAGAGTAACACTCACCTGAATGTGAAAAGAGACACAATAGCAAGAGTGACCAAAAGTTGGATCATCAAGATGGCGTACACCTAAAAGAAACCAAGTTAGAGTATTATAATATTGCATAATTGTACATGTTGGAATTGACTTCAGATCTTTGGAGCAAAATTCCTCAAAAGTAATTTTACCGATATTCAGCTTTCTGAATGGAGCTAATATTGCGATCAATTTTTTTTTGATACCTTACGGATGAAGACCCTCCTGACCCTGCCATCATCCCAGGTGAACTCAGTGAGCATCTCAACATCATCGTAGGAAGGAGCACTGGTGCCTGGAGAAGAATTTACGGAAAACATTGTGGTGGATAAGATTTATGCTAAAGATTTCACCTAACATGTACTCATATAATCATACTACTACTGTGCCAAAATGTGAAATACTTTCTAATTCAATACAGAAGAATGTGGTCTTTTCATACCTGCGGCGGCTTCCTCATAGCTGGGAGGAGCGACTGACACCAAGGCTTGCCCACCAGAAGAACCGTCAGTGGTCTTGTTTGCAACCAACAGCTGATAGCACAAAACATGAACAATTTGTTTTCGTCAATTTTTGTGTGACTCACTTTACAGTAGAGTAAACCAAATAAGGAAAAAAATAAACACACACATTCAAGTTCAGTTTTAAAAATGATTCTATGTGTATGATGTTACCTTTGATACCATCTGATATGCTCAGAAGAAAGAATGACATAGTTTGTCCTATCTCCACTACTGTAAAGAAGACTGAAACCTTTTTCTGAAATCATCCAGTTTCTTCCCCATGTCTGGGATTGGATCACAGTGACTTTAGTTCAAGAGGGGTCTTTAAATGTCCCTCTCATCAGCAACGGTTTCCAGCTCCTGCTGGTGATCCAGTACGCTCTGGATCTAGCTTCATAGTTAGATGTGATCATCCAATAGCCAATGGCACCAGGACAGCATTATGTTATTTATCTTCTTCTTCTTTTCCTTTCGGCTTTTCCCTTAAGGGGTCGCCACAGCGAATCAGTTGCCTCCATCTAACCCTGTCTTCTGCATCCTCTTCTCTCACACCAACTACCTTCATGTCCTCTTTCACTACATCCATAAACCTCCTCTTTGGTCTTCGTCTGGGCCTCCTGCCTGGCAGTTCAAAACTCAGCATCCTTCTACCAATATATTCACTATCTCTCCTCTGGACATGTCCAAACCATCTCAGTCTGGCCTCTCTGACTTTATCTCCAAAACCTCTAACATGTGCTGTCCCTCTGATGTACTCATTCCTGATCCTATCCATCCTGGTCACTCCCAAAGAGAACCTCAGCATCTTCATCTCTGCTACCTCCAGCTCTGTCTCCTGTCTTTTCCTCAGTGACACTGTCTCTAGACCAAACAACATTGCTGGTCTCACCACAGTTTTGTACACCTTCCCTTTCATTTTAGCTGAAACTCTTCTATCACATATAATACCTGACACTTTCCTCCACCCGTACCATCCTGCCTGTACACGGTTCTTCACCTCTTTTCCACACTCTCCATTGCTCTGGACTGTTGACCTTAAGTACTTAAAATCCTCCACCTTCTTGATCTCTTCTCCCTGTAACCTCACTCTTCCACTTGGGTCCCTCTCATTCACACACATGTACTCTGTCTTACTGCGGCTAACCTTCATTCCTCTCCTTTCCAGGACAAACCTCCACCTCTCTAGCCTCTCCTCCACAGGTTCCCTGCTCTCACTGCAGATCACAATGTCACCTGAAAACATCATAGTCCATGGAGATTCCTGTCTAACCTCGTCTGTCAGCCTGTCCATCACCATAGCAAACAAGAAGGGGCTCAGAGCTCATCCCTGATGCAGTCCCACCTCCACCTTGAACTCCTCTGTCACACCTACAGCACACCTCACCACTGTCTTACAGTCCTCATACATGTCCTGCACTGCTCTCACATACTTCTCTGCCACTCCAGACTTCCTCATACAATTCCACAGTTCCTCTCTGGCAACCTGTCATAAGCTTTCTCCAGATCTACAAAAACACAATGCAGTTCCGTCTGGCCTTCTCTGTACTTCTCTATCAAAATCCTCAAAGCAAATATTACTGTATATCTGTAGTATTCTTTTTTGGCATGAAACCATACTGCTGCTCACAAATGCTCACTTCTGCCCTCAGTCTAGCTTCAACTAATCTTTCCCATAACTTCATTGTATGGCTCATCAGCTTTATTCCTCTGTAGTTGCCACAACTCTGCACATCTCCCTTGTTCTTAAAAATGGGCACCAGCACACTTCTCCTCCATTCCTCAGGTATCTTCTCGCTATCTAAGATCCTGTTGAACAGCCTGGTCAGAAACTCTACTGCCACATCTCCTAGACACTTCCAAACCTCTACAGGTATATCATCAGGACCAACTGCCTTTCCACTCTTCATCCTCTTCAATGCCCTCCTCACTTCATCCTGACTAATCTTTGCTACGTCCTGGTCCACAACAGTCACCTCTTCTAGTCTTTGTTCTCTCTCATTTTCCTCGTTCATCAACTCTTCAAAGTACTCTTTCCATCTTCCCATCACACTACTGGCTCCTGTCAATAGACTTCAATCCCTATCCTTAATCACCCTAACCTGCTGCACGTCCTTCCCATCTCTGTCTCTCTGTCTTGCCAACCTGTATAGATCAGTCTCTCCCTCCTTACTGTCCAACCTAGCATACAAGTCATCATAAGCCCCTTGTTTGGCCTTTGCCACCTCTACTTTCACCTTACGCTGCATCTCCCTGTACTCCTGTCTACACTCCTCAGTCCTCTCAGTGTCCCACTTTTTCTTAGCTAACCTCTTTCTTTGTATACACTCCTGTACCTCCTCATTCCCTCAACAAGTCTCCTTATCTACTTTCCTTCCAGATGACACACTGAGTACTCTTCTACCTGTCTCCCTGATCACATTAGCTGTAGTTGTCCAGTCATCTGGAAGCACCTCCTGACCACCTAGAGCCTGTTTTAACTCCTTCCTAAAAGTCATGCAACACTCTTCCTTTTTTAGCTTCCGCCATTTCGTCCTCTGCTCTGTCTTTGTCCTCTTCGTCTTCCTCACCACCAGAGTCATCCCACACAGCACCATCCTATGTTGCTTGGCTACACTCTCACCTACCACTACTTTGCAGTCACTGATCTCCTTCAGATTATACCGTCTACACAAGATGTACTGTAGTCTACCGGTGTGCTCCTACCTCCACTCTTATGGGTCACCCTATGTTCCTGCCTCTTCTGGAAGAAAGTATTCACTATAGCCATTTCCATCCTTTTTGCAAAGTCAACCACCATCTGTCCTTCTTCGTTCCTCTCCTGGATACCAAACCAGCCCATCACCTCCTCATCACCTCTTTTTCCTGCACCAACATGTCCATTGATGTCTGCACCAATGACAACTCTCTCACTTCTAGGTATGCTCTGCATCACTTCATCCAACTACAACCAGAATTTCTCCTTTCTCCTTTCTCCTTCTCCTCCAGCTCATCCTACCTCATCCTCCACATCCTACCTGTGGAGCATACCCACTAACAACATTGGACATCACGCCTTCTATTTCTAGCTTCAGACTCATCATTCTATCTGACACTCTTTTTACTTCGAGGACATTCCTAACAAACTGCTCCTTCAAGATAACTCCTACTCCATTTCTCTTACCATCTATACCATGATAGAACAACTTGAACCCTGCTCCTAAACTTCTAGGCTTACTACCTTTCCACCTGGTCTCCTGGACACACAGTATGTCTACCTTCCTTCTCTGCATCATGTCAACCAACTCTCAACCTTTTCCTGTCATAGTTCCAACATTCAATGTCCCTACTCTCAGTCCTATACTCTTGGCGTTCCTCTTCTCTCACTTCCTACACACTTCCTACACACTACACACCTAACACACTTTCCTCCTCTCCTTCTTCAACCAACAGTAGTCCAACCGGCACCCTGTAGGTCAACAACACCGATGGCGGTCGTTGTAAACCCGGGCCTCGACCAATCCGGTATGGAAGTCATAGGTTTGATTAGCATGTTTGATTTGGCAAAAGTTTTACACCGGATGCCCTTCCTGATGCAACCCTTTGTATTTATCCAGGCTTGGGACCAGCACAATAAGACACTGGCTTGTGTCCTCTTGTGGCTACATTTGTCCTCTTGTGGCTACATTGTCATTTATAAATACAGGTATATTTGAACATAAACTACTTTAATCTAAAACTGTGAGACACAGATCCAGTTTATACACTTATCTGTAGTTGCTCTTCTATCTTTAGCTAGAATTAAAATCAAGACTGGTGACTGTGCCTTTAGTCGCTGTTATTCTGCTGGAACAAACTACTTCTTGATCGAGTATACAACACAACTTTGTCCACCTTCAAAATGAAACTCAAAGCTCACCTATGAGTTCATGCACATGTTTGATCATTGTATATGTGTGTGTTTGTTTGTCTTTGTGTGTCACAAATCTTAGATGGTTGTCATGTTTACGAAGAACTGCACATAGCATAACATGATAGCGACCTTTTTCCCACCTTTATTTAAAATGTACTAACAGACAGGGGTCAAATCTTTCAGGTTACGACTTTATAATGACATTTATAATGGTAACTTAACTTGTAAGCCTTTCTGATAATAATCCAGATAGCTTGATAGTCTTGAAATTTGTCCAGATCCCTGTGTGTTCTGGAGGTGCACCTTTGACTCTCACCAAAACCGTTATGGTTGAGATCATCAAGTACCAACCTCTTCTAAATATCATGTTATAACTTGTTTTTTGTCACAGGATCCTGGTTTTAATATGCTTAAGCTTAGGAGACTGGTGTAAAGAGGGCTTCATCAATTTGAGCTACCCAGACTAACAAACCATACATGCTGTCATCATTCATACTTGATGATGATGATGATGATGATGATGATGATGATTAAATATGATGACACTTGAATGAAATGTTCAATAAAAATAACTGATGTTTACTGATTTATTGTGCATAACCTTACAACATACACCTAAAATTCTCCAGTGCTTCAACTACTTCCAGCCAATTTGTTGCAATTTTATAGATTTACTTTTCAAATCTGATTTCATTTGAAATATTTCATTATACTGATACAGTAGGGAGGCTAGAGGGATATTCTTTTTCTGCCTCTTGTGTGAAAGTTAGAAACACGTTCACATTAAGAATACATACATACACCCGTAGCGGGTCACGGGGAGCTGGAGCCTATCTCAGCTGGCATAGGGCGTGAGGCAGGGGACACTCCGGGCACGACGCCAGTGCGCCGCGGAGCCACACAGAGACACAGACAACCACACACACACACACACACACACACACACACACACACACACACACACACACACACACACACACACACACACACACACACACACTCACTCCTACAGGCAATTTGGGACCGGCCAATCAACCTGAAGCGAATGCTTTTGGAGGTGGGAGGAAGCCGGAGAACCAAATAGATTTTTATTAAAATAAAACTATTCTTATTATATGGATTAAATATAAGAAGCACAAACTATGGGTATCACAGTTTCGGGGTTCCCTTTAAACAGAGCGAAAGAGATGGGTTGTCATGGAGATACGAGGTGAACTATCTGTGTCGCATTTCGCTTACATAAACTTAACTACACTGTTACGCATTGATGGTTAAACGCAGCGCGATTATGTCGGTAGAAAAGTGACGTCACAGGACAGAAAATGTGTCGTAAGAGTCATCCCTCAGGGTTTTAACGTTCATTAAAGTGGATAAATTTGGCGGTATTAAACAACTTAAAAGCCGTTAAGCCTCTGTGGAAGGATGAAGTGGATGCAGATATATTGAGTGTTATTAGTAAATTCAGTTAGTCATGAGTTGTAATAGATAAGGACAGATTAATAACTTATTATCGGTGACTTCTTACCTTGCCCTGGGTCATGATGTCCGTCTGCAGCTCAGTAGGAGGTGGGACAATATCAGCCTTAAAGATAACGTCTGCTACCCAAACAGGGGACCTCAGACTGAAAGTACTCCCCGTTTCAGCTCAGACACAGTAACGCAGCCCGAAAACCTCGCATATAAGATATCCCTCCCTCACCCCTCCCTCACCCACTGAGGATGGTTCTAGCAGCATCCAGGTGAGGCAGCACCATAGAAGAGCTGTGACCGGACCACACCGGGAAAAATGAGGATAAATGTCTGTCCAAATAAATCTGGAAATTTGTTCTGCAGGTAATCCAGCCGAGAGGAACTGCAGAGGATTAAGTCTTGTGAATTGTCAAGATTCAAACAGACTCATATTATCATGTAAGTCCAAATGTTTTTGTGAATATAAGACACCTGCGTTTGACAGAGGGTTCGTGAAACACATATAAATTTACTTAAATAAAGCGAGGGGACTAATCATCAGTATGTAACTAAAATGAGTTCAATCTGCCCCTGCTGTATTTACTGGGGGTAAAATGTCCCTTAGGGGCAGCAGTAGCTCAGTCCACTGGGTCATGGGCTCGGGACCAGAGGGTGGTCGGTTCGAGGCCCATATGGGCTGGAGACTGGAATGTGGCCGGTTCGAGGAACACGCAGACTGAAACATTTGGAGTGTGAACTGGCAATGAGGAGGTGCCAGTTCACCTCCTGAGGACTGCAGAGGTGCCCTTGAGCAGGACACCAAACCCCTACAAGTTGCTTATCGGGCACACCAGAAAGGAGCTCCTAAAGGAGCTGTCATTACCGACATGCTTACAGGCTCCTTGTGTGTGTGTCACTGGTCTGTACACACACAAACAGACATTATACTGTATGTATGTATGTATGTATGTATGTATATATATATATATATATATATATATATATATATATATATATATATACACACAGTATCTATATAATATATTGTATACACGTAAGTCTGTGACTGCCTTGGTTCTACTTTCCCCTGTAATAATTTCTTTTTAAAAAAGTAACACTATTCTGAGATTATTTGTAAACTCTTATATTACTGAATAAATAAACATGCTACCAAATAAACATTTGGATAATATCAAGTGTCCATTACACATTGTAATATGGCCATTTTAATTTCAAAGTATTAAGAACAAAGACATGTCAAAACAATAAACTACATTTCATGTAGTTTATTGTTTTGTAGTTTCTTTGACATTTCATGGCCAAGAAATGCCATTCAAAGCCAAGACTGGGATGATTTTTTAAAAACTTTTATTTAAAAAATATACAGCTGCTGGCAAATTAACATGTGAAATTGTGTAGGAATTGTTGTTAGGACTTACATTCATATACTGGTCTACGGAGCAGTCTCTTGATATTCTCTGAGCTCACCGAAATCTTTTATCTCGTTACACAAGAAACATCTACATTATTTTCATTGGAATTTTGTCAATGAAAAAGAATTGACATAATGGAATGATAAATGAATTTTGGATGTCTGGTGAAACTTCCATTCAACTTATTTGATAAGAAAATGTGTATAAGGCCGGGTTCCCAAAGCATGAACACGGACACAGATAAGATTGATAAAAGACTCCACATAAAAAAAGAAAATAAAGCAGTAACACTTCATTAGAATTCAGTTGAGTTCCGTAGAATTTAAACATACTGAAACAACTTTGGACTTTTACTTATTTCACTGACTGATAATGTAGCCTTATGACAGATCACATTAAGGTTTACAAAAACATTAAAATGCATTGGAAGCAAGTTGGAAATGTGTGTTTTCAAATGGATTGCAGCTCCTAGGTCCTCAGAACATTTCCCCCTCTGCTCGGGTCCCTTCCATTCTCAGGTCTGAGTCATTTCTGCCAAGAGTAAAGAGACTGACTGCAGCCATCAGCGCTGCCAGCATCATGACGGCACAGCCTCCAAACATGTGTCTGGTGCCACTGCCACTCTCCCCACCACCTGTTCCTGATACCTCCCCATGGAGTGCCAGCAGCCCTAAACAAGCAAGCAGGTGCAGAGGAAGCCGAAACCAGGTCAGCACACCAGCCCGCTTCTCATCTGGAATCACTCTGCCCTGGAGGAAGCTGACTGCAGGGAAGTAGAGGCCACAGGCCAGTTCCAGCAACAGGAAGGCCAGAAAGGATTCATGAGGTCTAGGATGGCCAGGGGTAGTAGAGAAGGTCAGCATGAAGAAGGAGAAAAAGGCCATCAATACAGCCAGGCAGAGAACATGACCAGGCTGTAGACGGTAGCGTGTGGAGGTGCCTAGCCGGTACAGTATGGAGCCAGCCATGCTGGCAGCCATCAGGCAAGAGAACACTATTCCCAAAGGAGGTCCATGGGGGTCCAGTACAGGGGTCCACAAGAAAACAAAAATATAGAGGACACTTTCAAACAGAGCCTGCACTGCACCCAAAATGAAGACTCTTCTGTCTGACATCAGACAGCGCAAACCATCATTGCAGCTCCTTAAGAACCGGGATTTTGCAGTCGAACGGGTCAAACCTCCATTTGTTGTACCGAGGAGAGGAATTTGTTTGTCTGATTCGGTTCCTTCTTTGCTCTCTTCCTTGCTCCACACTGTTAGCACAATCCAGCCACAGCATACAAGACTGGGGACAGCAAAGAGAAAGGGAGACACTGGACCTAGGTGGAGCCACTCCGCCAGCATGTTTGCCACCAGCCCTGCTCCCACAGCAAGCCCATGGTTCCACACAGCGGCTTTGGAGAAAGTACTGGGAATCCACTCTTTAGGAAAATCGTGAACATTTACGTGATGATGCACATACCACGCCTCAAATGTGGTGGTGAGTAAGGATGTGGACAAACCCCCCAGAACTCGGCCCACAATCAAAACAAAGTAGTCTGTAGACAGTTTAGTGAAACAACAAATAGAGTAACACAAACAGAAGAGGAGACATGTTCGTCTGCGTCCAAAAGCCTGAAGGAGCCAGCCTGAAAACGGTGCAAACAACACACAAGAAGCCAGGCCACACACATATAAAATGGCTATTTGTGATTCCAGGAAGCTGTAGTGGCGGTACAATTTGTACAGGTAGGGACCTTGGAGCCAGTCTGCCCACAAAGCCAACAGGTATGCCCGGAGGAACACAGTCTGGAAGCGACGGAAGGCTGGGTTGGCAGCAGCAGCAGGAGACTGGGGCGGCGTCAGGCGGCTTGATGTGAACTCCAGGCAAACACACAGGGCAAGCAGGAAGATGAAGGCAATATATGATGTCAGCAACATGATGTCACGTGGTGAACTGCAGGCAAGTGACGTCAAACCACGGGTCCTGGTAGGGATTCACGCCTTTTATTCCTCAGCTCCTGTGGAGAAACAATGAACATGTACAATATAGAAGTGAAGATACATTTCCTCTTAGTAAGCCATGGGTTCCCCAATAAGCGTTTACTCTCAAAAACAGTAGAAAGACAGATTGCTGATATGTTTTCTAAAGAAATTTTAACAGAAGATAATGGCACAATGTTAGCATAGAAGCTAACTTGCTCGTATGATTATGGCAAAATTTTAAATTTTAAAGTGCGTCACTGTCGTAATGTGTTGTATCGTCTACTGTGTTGCCACTGACCGTATAAAAGTGGTCCCACACTGATAACATGACGGACATCGGCGAAAAATGTTCCCCCCATGGGTCAAGATCATTTCGATATCTGGGTACTGCCAATTTCCGGAACCTACTATGGCCACGTCAGTCTCCACCCTCCTCTGCCTCTGATTGGCTTAGCGTGATATGAACGTGGCCAACGTCGTCCCTTGGTGAAACAGTTTCGCGAACGTATAAACGTCATTGTCACGCTAAGCCAATCAAGTGTAGGGTAGGCCCGGTGAAGGTGTGGCCATAGTAGGAGTTCTATATTCGGCAACTAATTGCTTCACCACTAGGCAGCGTCCTTGTGTTACTTTTTGATTTCCCCGAGTT